>JAAGEH010000480.1:54691443-54755814 GCA_011751065.1 Lasiurus cinereus
TGGGAGCACTGGGTGTGAGCAGTGTGTAGTGGGGGGAGGACTGGGTGTGAGCAGTGTGTGGCAGGACGTGGTATTTGGGGTAGGGGAACTGGGAGGCTGGAGGGTGCCTGGGCTCTGCTTGGGGCCCTCCGTGGGCAGGGCTGGCGTGTCTGCCAGGAGGAGCAGAACTGCCCCAGGGCTCAGTCCGATTTACTCACTGTCTGGACCGGGTCCCGGCAGCCCGTCCCTTGCTCAGCTTGGTAAATCCTCCGGTTCTGTAGTCATTTTTATTAGCAATTGCCTTTTTTCCACCTTTGAAAATGTGGTTCGACGAAATGAAATTTCAGATGTGTGTGTCTCGGCATTGATTTTTCTATTTGTAATAACACACCCCGCATATCTCCTTTGATATCAAGAGGATAAAATGTCCCTAACATCGCGCTCTCCATTCTGGGGTAATGGATAAAGCCTGTTTATGAGATGTCATTTATTCCACAATAGACAGTAAATAAAAGCCATTTCAAGCTTGGGTTAAATCAAAGCTTGTTCAGGATTTCAGCAGATTTGCAAATCACCTTGGGGACCTCCATCCATTGCACTGGCTGTTCCCTTCTTGCTATCGCCTTTCTCCCCGTCTTCACACCTCCCCCGCCGCCCCCCCTCCCCAGCCACCCCAGCCCCTGACTGATTTAGAAAGACAATTGGCCTGGCTAAGGACCTAGCGTGACATTAAAAGTTCCTTCCTCCACTCGGGGAATAAAGCTTTGAAAGGCAGGAAGAAATTGAGGTTACGCCAACAAAAGCCAGAGCAACAAAGGCAAGGAAAAAAGTTTGCAGGAAAATAAGATGCAAACGTGAAAGGGGGTAAGGATATGAAAGGCGGGGGGGCTCCTTTAGTCATGAGCAAATCGCATTTCTTTTATCCCCCAGGCACCCTGTGTGTGGAGGGAGAGGGGAGATGAGGAAGGGGGGGGAGGTGCACCACCTGGAGCATCCCTGCTCTAACCGGAGCCTTAGCCCTGCAACCCACCCTCCCTACCTGACACCCCTAACCCGAACCCTAACCCGAACCCTAACCCGAACCCGAACCCCTGTGTATCCCGGTCTTTTGCAGCCTTCCTCCAGGCAGCCTTCCCGCCTTTCTCCCCTTCCTGGCCTCTCAGCACATTTTTTAGGAGTTTTACCAAATGGCCTTGCCTTATCCCGCCTGTTGCAGAATGGGAGTAGTGAATCCACAACTGAAGCATCTACAGTGGTACCTCGAGATACGGGTTTAATTCGTTCCGTAACCTTGAGGCGTGGGAAACTATGAGACGCTCGAGTCGAGGTAAACTGGTGGGTCGTGTGCAGCTGGCCGATCCGCGCGATGACTCCTATCTCAACTGCTGCTCGTATTTCAAAGCAAAAATCGCTCCCTCGACGGCTCGAATCTCACAAATCTCGTATGTTAGGGCACTCGTATCTCGAGGTACCACTGTATTCCTTCGAGGTTTGGGCAGATTTTTTTAAGCTGGAGGAGTCGGCCCTGAGTGTCTGGTCCAATATTCTATCCACCGCAGAAATCCCCAATGGCTCGCAGCTCTGCCTTCATGCCACCCGCCTGCAGGGGCAGGGACTTCACAGCCTCGCCCTTCTGATGGCGGACTTTAGGTCTGGGGCCTTTCCATCTGAGAAGCAACAGCCTTGACCCTGTCACTCCCGCCTCCTTTTGCAACTGAGCCTGCCGTTCAGGAAGAGAGTGAATGTGTCTAAAGCTGTTTCCCCAAGGCAGCTTCTAGCCTGGGGCCGTGTCTGGTCTGGCTCCACCCTGGCCTCGCTAGAGGGCTTCCTTGCTTCAAGGTCACTGCTGACCACAAGATGCATTATCCCAAGATTTAGCTGGCTAGTTTAGATTTAACAACCACGCCAGAACTGTGTGTCCAAATACCTGTCTTAAGACATTTTGGTTTGTCAGCCCCGTTAAATATTGACAGAGCAACCAACAGCTTTGTAGGAAATACTATTCTAGTTCTGTGACGGATTGTGGTGCTGTTTACCACATTGGGTGCCCTGACTTCCTGGGAAGGGTGCTGTATCCCTGCTGGGTGGACCATGTGACCTGCTCTGGCCAATGACATATGAGCAGAAGTGGCCTGGAGCAGATGAAGAGCTGACCTTCCATGGACTTCTAATGGGAGTGAGCAACAAATCGTTGTCACTAGAAAAATTAGACTGAACTATGAAGCCAGTTCTTCTAGAAAATTTCAAGAAATCGTGGGCGTGTCAGTTACGTGCCTAAGGTGGCTCACAGTCTAATGGAGGCAATCACCATCGCCATTTAGTGTACAATAAGTGCTAAAAACATCAAACACTACAGAGCTCCAAGGAGGGAGAACAGAGTGTGAGCTGGGGGCTTGTGGGAGAGAGTTAGGGAAGAATGAAACTAACTCACACCGGACCAGGCACAGAAATGTCACCGCCTGGTAGAGGACAGGCCTGTGTGACCTCGTCCTCCCCGAGGAACTGGGGGCTTGGGCACTCCTCTTCTGGGGTGATCACATGAGGCTCATTCCAGCCAGCCAGCATCATGCCCGGCCGAGGGTGGCTTCCTTCCAGATGACTTGCTAATGACACTCTGGCCTCAGTGGTAAAGATGTCTGGGCAGAGATGCGCCCTCCACAGTAGCTCTTAGGTCAACCTGTGGGAGTGACGTCTGTGGTTCAGTATGAAGCCAGTGTGGATGGGGGGCTGGCCCCAGAGGTCGCCACCCTGTCCTCACCAGCTCAGGTCTCTGTTGCCCCTCCCTTCCCTTCACCTCCCTGGCTTTGTTGATCTGGTCCGGTCCTCTCCACACCCCCATGATAGAGGGGTTATCCTGACTTTACAGAGCTAACCACCAAGTCTTGGAAAGGTTATCTCACCCAAGGTCATGCAGTCCAGAAGTGGCCACACCAGGACTGGACTAGTGTCTCAGGTGGACTCCAGGCATTATCCTCAGCACCCTCTGCTTCCCGGCATAGCGCAGGCTCTGCACCATGGCCCCCAGAGGCCATCGGAGAGCCAGGGAGGGCATCTGCTGGGGAGAGACATGGTCCGGCCTGCAGCGTGGCCAGGAGGCTGACTCCCAAACAGGCATCAGACTGGGGCAGGAGTTGAGGATTTTTCTAGGAATTTTAAAGTGGAAAAGGAGCAAGGGTGGGGCAAGAAGGAAAGAAAGGAGATGGAGAGAGGTGAGGTCAGGTAGGACAGTACTCTCCCTGTGCCCCAGGTCCCATGAGCACTTGCCCTGCGCGTCTCCTCTCTTGGAAGTGGTGCCTGAGTGCTCACCGCTACAGATCCAGGGTGTCCGGGGTTCACTGGGACCGGGTCCTGATGTCCAACCCTCCCTGCAAAATGCGCTGCTGCTGCATGCGGGCATCAAGGTGCTGGCCAAGAGCCGTTCCTATAGAAGACGCATAAGGCACCGTCCCTCGGGGAGGGCCTCCAGAAAGGCTTCTCAGCCTAAAAAAAGGAAGATTGGGGAGGTGGTGGGCGGGGGGACTTGTTTAGAATCTTAAAGAACCAGAAGGAGTTCTGCAAGGTCAACTTCTTCATCCCAGGCACGCGTCAGATTTGGAGGAAGGTATGTAAAAGCTGCTCACAGACACGGTACTCGGAAGTAGCCCCATCTATTCCAGCACCATTATGAATGATAATTAATAACGACGGTAGAGATAATGATCTGGATGTTAATTTGCCCCTGTGCGATGAGGCTTTAATCTCCGCCCAGCGCTCCCACACCCACGGTCTCGCTGAGCTGGCGGCCCTGAGGCAGTCAGGAGAAATTGCGCCCCCGTTTGTAAATGGCAAAACCGAGACCCTAACGTCGAATGCTGGGCTGAGAGGCACCAAACTCAGCTCAGTGCCCCGTCACACGCACACGCCACCTGAACTGGGACTTCCCTGTCGCCAATGCAAAGTCAGCGTGAACGCCAGCCGTTCATTTTGTTATTTTCCGTTTTATTTGGGAAGAACGCGCATCCTTGGAAATGGATCCCAGTTGAAGCCACATGAGGCCTGAGAAAAATAAGCCTTTGTGAAAATAAAGGAACTATGTAATATGCATATTATTATTATTATTATTATTATTATTATTGCAAACAGCCTATTTGGAACTGCCTAAAATTGGAACCGGATTAATATTCTTAGAGCCTCAGAAAGTATGCTTTTTTTTTTCAAATATCAATTCCTCTCTCCCAAATGGCTGACAAATCATAATCATTATTAGCATCCTCATCCCTTCGTGAACTTATTACTGTGTATGTAACCTCCCTTGAATTAGCACGCTTGCTGCTCAGACGTCCCCATTTCACAGATGAAGAGCTGGAGGCTTAGAGCAGAGAACAACGGGAAAGGAAGCTTGACACCCAAACCCCAGTGCTCAGCACACTCACCACTGAGCCACCCACCTCCCAGGCAATGCTTTGCCGGGCTGTCCCGAAGCCCCAACCTGCACCCGCTGAGCAATGAGGCGGCGGCTCCCCATCGGGCAGAGAGCAGACGCAGCACAGCCAGCCGCCGTGAGGACAGAAGTTCCAGTGACAGGTTCCCCGTCTCACCAGCATGGCCACTGTGCCCGGAGTCAGAGGCCCTCCTGCTGGAGGCCTGTCCCATCAAGACCTGCCCCAGGGGCCGGGGCCCGAGCTCCATCCCTCCCACAGAGCAGGACTTGGGCTGTCACTGTGCTGTTATTTATGAGTCCCCCTGGCCCAATGAGTGGCCTCCGAGGGGCCCCGGCTGGGCCTGCTGTCTGGCCACACTTGTCACACGTCATTAGATGTTTGGTTGCCGCTGACCCCTCTGCCATCTGCCTGAGTGGCCTCGGGGTGCGGGGGGGTGGAGGGGGCGGGGAGGCAGCAGCATCCCATCTGTGGGGTGCAGGAGACGGATGGCCGCAGAGCTGCTGTGTGGAGCCACGGAGGGGAAGACACGGAGGAGGAAAGCCATGTCTCAGGGACAGGGGGCCTTCCCACCTTGGCACTGCTGCCATTCGGGGCCAGAATGTTCTCCATGGGGGGGCTGTCCCATTGGGGGTTGTTTAGCAACATCCTGGCCTCTGCTTCTCAGTGCCAGTGGCCCAATCAGAAGTACCTCCATCCCAAACCGGTTTGGCTCAGTGGATAGAGCGTCGGCCTGCGGCCTGAAAGGTCCCAGGTTCGATTCCAGTCAAGGGCACGTACCTTGGTGGCGGGCACATTCCCAGTAGGGGGCGTGCAGGAGGCGACTGATCGATGTCTCTCTTTCATCGATGTTTCTAACTTTCTATCGCTCTCCCTTCCTCTCTGTGAAAAATCAATAAAATATGTTAAAAAAAAAAAAAAAAGAAGTACCTCCAGACAATAGCGAATTGTCCCCTGTGCGTGTGCTGGTGGGGGAAGAAGGGAGCAGAATCACCCCCTTTGAGGGCTGCTGGGTAATTGCCATTGGGAGATCGTTGGCTGGTGGCAGCCTCAGCTGGGCCTGCAGCGGACCTGCAAGTCCCCAGACATCAGCAGGCACTGACAGCACTGGCGGTGGCAGGCCTTTGGCGGACCACGTGCTACTCAGCCCTCAAGGCCATCCACTGGGGGCTTGGAGTCCCTGACCCGGCTTGACCGCTGAGGAGATGGCACTCAGAGAGGGGAGTGATGGGTTCGAGGCCGCTCAGCGGGGAAGTGACAGGCTGGGCGTGAGACCAGTGTGTCTGAGGTCCAGCCCGGGCTGCTTCCGTGTCCGGGCTGGGCAGGCCGGCATGCTGGCCCCGGAATGTGTGAGGATCGTGCACTCAGCCCGGGGCACGGGATGTCGTCTATAGCATGTCCCCTGCTATGGGCACTGCCCCATGCGTGGGCCTCAGCCCATAGCCCACCTTCCCCAGGCCCCTGTCCACCCCCTACAGTAGCCCACACACAGGACCCAGGGGTGGGGGTAAGGATGGGGGTGGGAAGGCCTCAGGACCCCCAACAGGCTGGACCCAGTGTCAGGGGGAGGGCCTCAGTCCCTCTTCCTAGGGAGGCTGAAAGGTACAGAGATCCCCAGGAAGGGAACCCGCAGCAATGCCACTCGAGTGTGACATTGCAGTCACGTTACCAGGTTGGCATAGAACAAGCAAGTCAAACTCAAAGGCTAACACGGGCCACATACACAGGCCGGGAGTGTGACATGCGTGGTGTGGAACTAGCAAGCACAGGATTTTAAAGCCACAGCGTACAGACCAGGGAATTCAGTCTCGGTAAATGAAGTCAACGCTTTATATTTAAAAAATAGGAATTCGGTTAAGCGGTTGCCATTTTAATAGTTGTGTATGAAGTCTTCAGTTATAAGTCACTTCACACTCTCTCGGTGACCAGTTTTGGAACCTCTTCTGGGCTGGTTCTGTGAACACTTCGTCCCAGGGTGCCCGTCCCCAGGAGCGCTCCATGCGCTGGAGGAAGCGTGGGTTACAGATAAGCCAGCGAAACGGCCCAGCGTCACCCATGAACTGCAAGGCCCCACACTCTTCTCGGCCTCTGTTTCTGAGTCGCGTGTTCTGCCCCCCTGGGTCCTGCTCTGGGTGCAGCTGCGCAGACAGCCTGCTTCCTGGATGCCCCAGATTCCTCCCTTCTTCCCTTTGGCACCGGCTGCTAATCTGGGTTTCGGGGTACCCGGGTAGCTTCTCTGATTTTGGTGAACAGATGGCCTCCTCCAGCAGATAACTAATTTGTAAATACTTCTCATCTCTGCTTCCCTCCCTTCAGGACCTGCCCACCCCATTCCACGGCCCCTGGGCTGCAGGACCCACGGGCCACAGCGTCACAGACGTCCCACGGAGCCAGGAGGGACGGACGGACAGTGGCACTGGAGTGGGGCCAGGAAATGCCGGAAACTGGCAGCCTTGGCGGCTGTCTGCGAGCCAGGCTATTCAAGAAAAGGTTCTTTAAAACAGCGGTTCTCAACCTGCGGGCCGCGACCCCTTTGGGGGTATAACAACACTTTCACAGGGGTTGCCTAAGACCATTGGAAAACACAGATAGGATTCATAACAGTTGCAAGATTACAGTTATGAAGTAGCGACAAAAATAATTTTATGGTTGGGGGTCACCACCACATGAGGAACTGTATTAAAGGGTCGCGGCGTTAGAAGGGTTGAGAACCACTGCTTTAAAATAATTCGGACGCGTGGTGAACACTGTCACATCTCTGTTCAGAAGCAGGCTGAACGCACTTCCCAAAGCCGATCAGAAAGGACTGCGGAGCTATGCTAAGGCTTGTGGGGTCTGAGGCTCAGGTTGCAGGGAGGAGTGTGAGTGTGTGTGTGAGAGAGGGAGAGGGAGAGAGAGTCAGTGTGTGTGTGTGTGTGTGTGTGTGTGTGTAGGTTGCTTACTTAGGAGGAGGATCAAGAAGGTGCCTTTGGGGTGCCCACAGGTACTGATGGGGAGTAGCCGTGCAGGGCAGGTTTCAAGGATGGGGTGTGGCTGCTAGATTGCAGGCCTGAGCACCCGGTGAGGCAGGGTGAGCTCCGCCTGTTTTCCTGGCTGGAAAGGCAAAAGGCCAAGCTTTTGAGAACCAGAAAGTTCCTTTGGCCCTTGCCTGTCCCGGGCCGCTGCAACCATCTGAAGGGCTTCCTGGGGCATCACAAACATGGGACGCAATGACGTAGAGTGATGTGACTCACGAGGTGTAATGCTGTTAAAACACGGGTGCTGGGAGCACCACCTTCCTGTGCCATGTGTATATGACTCAATACACCTCCATCAGCTCATTTACTTGGACCACAGTGCTGTGACATGAGAAGGGATGTATGCATGTGTATTAATGGGGCACAGAGCGGGAATGGGGGACAGTACCTGAGGCCCTGAGACCAGAAGGCGAGTCACCGTAGGCCTCTGGGACCTGCAGGAGCTGTCTGTAACCGGAATTCTGGGCTTAGAGGGACAGCTTCAGGCTTTGCTGGAAAGTAGAATCCAGGAAGCTTCACGCCCTGGCAACCGCCTCAACCTGTAGCCTTCAGCCCAGCACCCCTGTCAAACAGAAACCTGTGGGCACCCACAGCACCCGGCTCAGGGGTAGAGGGGGGGCACGAGGCAGGAACAGGAGGTGGTCACTCAGAGCTGAAGCCCATCAGCAGGAGCGGCCACATAAAAGGGAGCCAGGGCTGCCAATTTCCATTTTCATTGGAGTGGCTGGTGCTTAGTAATCCAGAAGCTTTATTTAAGGGCTGACCTCCGACCCGGCCTGTCACTCCGGTGGCGGGCGCCTGATGGCCACTGGAAATCAATAGCCGGCATGAAGGTCACTTCCTAGAGAAACTGGGGCTATCAACGTGTCAGTTCCAATGAAAGATTATAACCAGCCGGCAGAGAAGTTCATCGGTGGCTGCGCGCTCGCCTGAGCCGGCCTTGCTGTGGGCTGTCTGTGTGCGCGTGTGAGTATCTGTGTGTCCCAGAGACCTACGGTGCCTCTCCTTCTGTGTGCATGCATCACACAGGTGTGTATTGACAAACAGCATGCGGTGTGTGAGCGGATGTGCCTCTGTGTGTCTAGATGAATGGGTCCACTGGTGCATGTGAGTGTGCATGTGTGTGTTTAAGTGCATATGACAATGTGTTGTCAAGGAGTTGTATAGATATGCCTCTGTATACATTTTCGTGTATGTTTATGCACATGTACAAATGGCATGTGGCTATGCTAACCACATACATGCATGGTTGTGTGTGAACGCCGATGTTTGGTATATGAGAGTAAAGGTGACTTTGATTATGTGCACACATCTTACCACGGCCTGTAAGGCCTGAAGCAATCTGGCCTGTGTTCACCCCTCCAGTCCCACCTCCAGTCTCTCTCTCCTCCCTGCTCCACACGGGACCCTCACTATCCCCTTCCCCTTCCTTGTGGCTGCCAACCTCATTCCTCCTTGGGGCCCTGGCACACCCCTTTCTCTCTGAGCCGTGTCCTCGTCTCACTCTCCCCATACTCAGCTCTTTCCACCATCTCATTCTCAGCTTAAACACCAGCTCCTTAGAGAGCCCGCTCTGCCACCCTACGGGGTGCTCCTATGCCTCCCCCACGGCAGTGACAACAGTGGGTGAGAATTTCAGTTCCTCTTTTCTTTTTTTCTTAATATATTTTATTGATTTTTCACAGAGAGGAAGGAAGAGTGATAGAGAGTTAGAAACATCCATCAGAGAGAGACATCGATCAGCTGCCTCCTGCACGCCCCCTACTGAGGATGTGCCCACAACCAAGATACATGTCCTTGACTGGAATCGAACTTGGGACCTTTCAGTCCGCAGGCCGATGCTCTCTCCACTGAGCCAAACCGGTTTCGGCTCAGTTCCTCCTTTCATTCACTGTCTCCTCTCGGGTGGCTGAGCCCCACTGAGGTCTCCAGGGTGTTCAGCAGGTGTCTCTCTGTGGAGAAAAGAATCCCACCCGCTAAGGAATTCCACACTAGCCCTGTGACCTTCACTCCTGGCCTCAGGTTCTCCAGTTATGAAGTGGCAATGCCCTTTCTACCTATTCACTGGATCAGATGACATAAATAGAGTGAAACTTCTTGAGAAGCACAAACTATCAGGGATATGTAACATTTTTGGTTGAGTAAGGGTTCTTATTATTCAGCAAGAAATCTACAGAATAGGGGCAGGAATTCCAGAATGGTTTTCTCCAAGACGCTAATCCATTTTAGATACACCCCAAATCCAGAGGTTCCCCGGCCTCCAGCAGCCAGAGTTTCCATTTCCTGCCTGGATATCTGTTTTCTAGAAGGGGGTGATAGTCGATTTCTTTCTTGAATGAGTCCATTTGGGGAGGGTGAAGAGTATAGACAAATCTACTTCCGCTACCACTCGCCGCAACACGGTGAGGCGTAGGAGGGCTATTGTTCCTCTGCTGTGTGAGTAAGGAAAGGGTGGTCTCACACCTGGAGACGTGACCAAAAACACACCATGACCAGCTGCTGCAGGTTCCACGTCCTGGCTCCAAGCTCTATCCTGTTTCTAGACTTGAGGTCCAGAGTGTCTGCATTCGAATCCTGCCTCCCCATGACAAGTTATCTACCTTCCCTGGGCCTCTATTTCCACATGTGCCAAACCCATCACATAGGCCTTGTGAGGTTTCCTGGGCAAAATATGTAGGCGACTTAGAACAGCGCCTGGCATGCAGACAGTGCTATTTAAATGCAACCTCTCGTGATCGAAAAAGGATTTATGGAGGGTCAAACACAGTCAGGTCAGGGGTGGGCCCGGGAAAGAGAAACATTGAACACATAATCACACAAATAACTTCATTATAGTTGTGGTAAGTAATGAAGAGGGAAGAGATATTATGAAATAGAATACCAAGGAGCCTAATGTAAATGTGAAGATCAGAGAAGGCTTCCTGGAGGAAGCGGCATTTAAGCTGACTTCTGAAGTAATGAGGAAGACTGAGTCAGACTCCAAAGGAGGGCGCGAGGGACTGGGGTGCCCAGGAGCCCGCTCAGGAGGTTAGCAGCAATCAGAACCTCTCACCTCGCTTCTGCTAGAGCAACCGAATCAAGGCTCCAGAAAATCTTATCTTCTCACCCTCCCGCCTCCATGACCTAGCTGTGCTCAGGCAGTGTTTGCTGAATCTGTCTCTTTCTTTCTTTCTTTCTTTCTTTCTTTCTTTCTTTCTTTCTTTCTTTCTTTTTTAACATATTTTATTGATTTTTTTTACAGAGAGCAAGGGAGAGGGAGAGTTAGAAATATCGATGAGAGAGAGACATCGATCAGCTGCCTCCTGTACACCTCCTACTGGGGATATGCCTGCAACCAAGGTACACGCCCTTGACCAGAATCGAACCTGGGACCTTTTAGTCCATAGACCAACACTCTATCCACTGAGCCAAACTGGTCTCGGCCTGACTCCGTCACTTTCTAGACATAGGTACAGAGGCCCTGGAGCTCACCTCCACCAGTGGGATGCCCAGGACGGGGATAATGTAAACAGAGAGGTGGGTCCTGCTAGTAAGTTCCTCTCTAAGTACTGTCGTTAGAATAATCTGCACTGGAGATACGCCATCAGCACAGCGTCCTGCATTCTTGGGTACCTGGGTGGGGTGAGCATGCCACCTCGTTTGCTACGGGCAGTCCCAGTTTACTCCTGCAGCCCCGGCACAATCGCTCAGCCTGCCTCCTTTCACTTCCAAGGGTCCCAGTTTGGATGGTGAATTATATGTGCATCTCACTTTGGGGGCACAAAGAAATGTCCTGGCAGTGGGACGAATATATCCAAAGGTGCCACTTTCTCAACGAATAATCTATTTAAAGAGTTCCCAGTTTCCCGGGTTTTCAGCCTCTTGGTCAATACTCTAAACTCCTTTCTCTTTCTAGAGTTATTTCTGTCCCTTTAAGGGCAACTCAGACTTAGTGCCACTCTGGGGCACCTCAGCCTACAGGTGCCCTTGGACAGGGCCCCCTTGGGCAGCAGGATGGAGTGGGAAGAGGACAGAAGGGTGCCACGGTGACCTGAGTAACCCTTACTTAGCTCAGGCTCTGCCACACCTGGCTCGCTGACCTCAGGAACATCACTTGGAGTGCCCAAACTTGAGACTCCCCTTTGTGGAAAGGGGATAACAAAGACCTCCCCTGTCCACAGTTTATGAGGGGGAGGCGCTGCATGAGGAAGGAAACTCTGCCGGTCGGTCGCAGCGTGGGACCCTGGCTATATAATTTGGAGGTACCAATGATGGAGTAGGTAGTATACCGCTCAGGCTAATCATGGTGTTTACAAAACCAGGCCTGCCGCCTCGGAGACTGCACTGAGCAGCAGCCTGCACCTCCCGGCTGCCAGTGACTGCCACGGCCAGGATTAAGCGGACTGTCAGCCGAGAAGGAGGAAGATAAACCCTGCGTGCAGATGGGAAGGGAGAGTGCGGGCAGCGACCACAGAATGCGACTCCTTCTGCTGCAGAAGGCAGCGCGGATCCAGAATCCTAGTTGTCTCTGAGGATATTTTTTTTTTCTTTCTGGAAGCTAGAGATCCCGTGCCAAGCCCTCAAAGCAGCCGCGACTTTCTGTGCAATAAAGCAGCAGTGAGAAAGGCTCAGAGTAATTAAGTGGCTGACGCACAGAAGAAACCGTTACAAAGAATTGACTAAATTGCCCATTCATTAGCAGCTCGGCATGGAAGGAGAATTACAAATAGACGGCGGAGCCCGCAGTAATTCAATCTAACCTTGTACTTACAGAAAACAATGAGATAATGAACAGAAAAATTACCAGGCACATATTGTATTTTGTTAAAGGGGTGGGAGGGGGGCGGTGGGGAGGGGGGGCCGGGGGGGAACGCAGGGACGGACTGGCACATGCAATGCTAATGGCCTCGCTCAAGCTGAGCAAACGTTTCTCCAACACAATCATAGTTCTCAGTCTAAGGGCCTCTGGGGAGCTGAGATGAGGCAAGATCGCGAACAAAAAAATGTAATTTATAAGGCGTCTGTGGACTGGAATTTATCATCGGATCCGCTCGCCGCCGCTCAATTGATATGTAGTTGATTTCAAACAACACCCCCCGGGCGCCCAGAGGGAACATTTTTTAGATTTTACGCTTGGATATATCTGTTTAACTCGCCATTTACCAAAACAACGGCTGATGACAGCACAAACCAGTCACTCTGGAGAGAACACGCGCACGCTCTCATACACACACGCGGGCGCATGCAGGCACACACACACACACACACACACACACACACACACACACACACACACAGGCAGCCAAGAGCAGCGGCAGCCATAACAGCAGACAAACCCGCTCAGCCCAAAGAAGGCTGCTGCGAATCTAGAAAGGAATAAGGGAAGAAGAAAAATAAACACCAAAATCCAAGAGATGTCGTATTTCTCTGTGGCTTCACAGGGCAAGGTGCTGTGGTTGGGATTTATAGCTCACGTGTTGGTTTTCATGCCTAACACCTCCCACCTTTCTTGGCTGAGCAGCTTAGAGAGGCTCAATGCCATTCTAACTTGCCCCTTCTAGGGTCTCTGGCACTTCCAATGCCTGTCTGGAAATGGATTTAGCCTTAGCTGGGATCCACAAGACCTTGGACCTCAGTAGGTGGGAAAGAGGGGGTCTTCATAGCAGGGTGTGGGGAAGGGACTGAAGCATCGGTGGCCTCTTCCTGGGTTGCTGGTACCTCCAGATGTGCTGTTGAAAAAGGGCAGTCTTAGGAGAATGTGGACAAATGACCCATCATTCCAAGGAATGAGAGTTCATAGGTTGGGGTCAAGAATCATCCAGTGTTGAGGACACCCACGCACCTGCCCAGGTTGGGCACAGAAAGAGGAGCAGCAAGTGCCTTTCTGATGTTGCAGAAAAATAATTCACCGGGCACTTGGCAAAAATGGCAAGTTAAATTTTATTTAAGACTATGGGAATAAGGGAGAGAGATGAAACTCAACTTCTGATGCAAGGGGCCAGTTGAGAGTTTATAGCCAGGATGAGGCAGGATGAGGAAGAAAATGTTGAAAGAGGCACTTGTTTAATTATCAAGGGTGGAGGAAGAGGAGTTGATCGGATATTAAGAGTGGGGCATTCCTGCCCAGACAGTGTGGCTCAGCGGTTGAGCATCAACCTATGAACCAGGAGGTCACGATTCGGTTCCCGGTCAGGGCACATACCTAGGTTGCAGGCTCGATCCCCAGTCAGGAGCATGCAGGAGCAGCCAGTCAATGATTCTGTCTAATCACTGATGTTTATATATCTCTCTCCTTCTCCCTTCCTCTCTGAAATCAATAAAAATATTTTATTTTTTTAAAAAGTGGGACATTCCAAAATTAACTGGTTTGAAAGGATTCCTTGCTGAAATTGGGCTGTGAGGGGCAAGGACAAGGGCTAGTGGAGAAGAGGGCTCCAAGGAGCCTGACTGGTCAAGGGAATTCCTCTCACTGAGTCCAGGGAAGCCATGTGGGTGAGAAGTCAGCCAATGAGGACTTGGTCTTCCTGCAGAGTGCCTGCACCTTAATCAAAGCACCCACCTTGCTGCCCAGTGAGGAAGGACGATCTATGGAACAGTTCCCACCTGCAGAACCTGGTAAACACTGTGGATGTAAGAGTGGAAACTCATTCCTTGACTAGACACCTCCCCTAAGACAAACAGATGTCTCATGGCACCACCTGCCAGAAGATGTTTGCAACACTGAAGTAAGAGGACAGCCTAGCACCTTGTCACCAGCCAGAGCTCTGGGGGATAGTGACCATGAATGACCAGCCAGTAGGGAGCAGTCCAGCCCAACGCAAAGCACAATAAAAAGGGCACCCAGGAAAATCCTTATTTTATTCCTGTTTGGCCACATCATCACCTCCAGTCTCTGGGCCCTCTTCTGAGAATTTGTAAAATACCCTTCATACTGCCTTATGTCCATCTCACAGGGATGCTGTGAAGTACCTGGGACATAATTAAGCTATGGCAGATCTATATAAATACAAAGCACATCAAAGAATGTGACCAGTAGTTCTAGTCCAGTAGCTCTCTCCAAGTGAAGACTGGGCCGGCCCAGCAGCAGCACCACCACCTGAAAACTTGAAAATGCAAATTCTCGGGCCCACCCCCGATCTGCTGAGTCAGAGACTCAAGGCAGATACCAGCAACCTGTCTTAATGAGCTCTCCAGATTCTGATGCACGTTCAAATTTGAGAACCACTCACCTGACCTAGTGAATATAGCCTCTGTAACTTGCTCAGAGTACAAAAGGGCAGCTGAGAGAAATAATCTGAGGGGAATGATAAATCAAAAAACGACTCCAAAGATGATTTAAATGTCTGCATTTAAATCATGTTGTGTATTTTTTAAAGCACTCTCAAATACCCAATATCATCTGATGCTTTAATTCTGTGAGGTAGTCAGGGCACATAATATTGTCCCAAGAAGCCCAATGATTCAACAAAAGTTAGTCGGTAACAACTGTGGATGTGGTGATGATGAATAAAGTCAGGACTTGGCAATATTCTACACTGCCTTTTAATTATAGCGTCATGGATCCTCAAATCTAGAAGGAACCTGACAATTGATAGATATATCTTCATACAGAAATTTTTCTCATTTTCCTTTTAAAGCATGCCCCCAATTATTGCCATATTTCAGCTTACCATCAAAAGTATTTATGTGATTCCTTGACCCATGAGAGACTCCAGAGAAAGCAAGCAAACTTTGTCCTTAACCTTAAGAGGGCCATGACCCCAGCAATCTAGGAAATACCAAAGATACCATTGCTGTCTCCATTTGCAAAGTGAGCAAGCCAAGGACCAGGTGGTGAAGAAATGTTTTAAGGTAACATGGCTACTTAGAGGTAGGACTGAGACTAGAAAACAGGAATCTGATTCCTGGGTGAAAGTTCCCATAGGAAGGTAGAGAACATGCTGGAAATTGATACCTTCAAATGCCAAGCCTATCTAATAAAAGAATTATATGCAAATTAACCACCACTCTGCTACACCCACAAGCCACACCCACAAGCCAATCAGGAGCAAGTATGCAAATTAACCCAACCAAGATGGCTGCAGCCGCAAAGTGAGCAGAAGGCTGGAGTTTCCCTGGCAATGGAGGAAACCAAGCTTTCCGCACACCCTGGCAGGCTCAGGCCTCCACTCAAATGTACAAAATTTCAATTATAGAAGATAAATAAATCTCAACAAAAATGGCTGCAGCCACAGAGCAAGCAGGAGGCATGGCTCCACTCAAGGCTACAAAATTTCAATTACAGAAGATAAATAAATCCCAGATACCAGGGCCTCCACAGGGGACGTGGCTGGCCTGCAAACCACCATAGGCCCCTTACCCAGGCTACCCCATGCCCCAAGGGAACCCCACTCTGATCCAGGACACCCTTCAGGGCAAACCAGGTGGCCCCTACCTATGCACCAGGCCTCTATCCTATCTAATAAAAGAGTAATATCCAAATTGACCATCACTCCCAACACACAAGATGGCTGTCCCCATGTGGTCAAAGATGGCTGCCCCCATGTGAACATGATGGCTGCCACAAGATAGCCAGCAGGGGAGGACAGATGGGAAAGACCAGGCCTACAGGAGAGGGCAGTTGGGGGTGATCAAACCTGCAGGGGAGGGCAATTAGGGGTGACCAAGCCATCAGAGGAGGGAAGTTGGGAGTGACCAGGCCTGCAGGGAAGGGCAGTAGGTGGGGCGGGGGACCCAGGCCTGCAGGGGAGAGCAGTTAGGGGTGACCAGGCCTGCAGGGGAAGGCAGTTAGGCATCAATCAGGCTGGCAGGGGAGTGGTTAGGGGGTTATCAGGCTAGCAGGCAGAAGCAGTTAGGGGCAAACAGGAAGGCAAGCAGGCAAGCAGTTGGGAGCCAGCACCCTGGATTGTGAGAGGGATATCCGACTGCCCATTTAGGATCGGGCCTAAATAGGCAGTCAGATATCCCTCGAGGGGTGCCCAATTGGAGAGGGTGTAGGCTGGGCTGAGGGACACACACCTCCATGCAGGAATTTCATGCACCAGGCCTCTAGTTATTAAATAAAAGCCACCAAATGTCCAGAGGGCTTTAGGTAATGACTCAACCTTTACCTACTTTTTTTACCTTCCAAATACATGTCCACACACATGCTTGAGATGTACCACAAGATTCATAGAGTCTCAGAGATTATGTAACCAATGGACCATTCGCAACAGAAAAATCTTCCTGGTGGGTCATCCCATCTCTTCTTGAATATCTGCAGTGATGGAGATCTCACAGCAGCACCAGGCATTGGAAAGGTATGCTGGGAAAAAGCTTTGGGGGTCCTATGCCAATTACTCCATTTCTGCACCTCTGCTCTGATGGGCTTCCTTCTTCCAGACTCTTCAGAGTTTGCAGACTCTTTGGGAGGTGTCAACTTAAGTCATCATTGGCTGAACATCTGCCCACACTTCAGGAGAGAGTGTAGGCAATTCCGTGTCTGGAATTAGCAAATGGATAGCAAGAGTCCTGTGGAGAAAAGACTCTTGGTCAGAGTCGCTGGAACCTTCCCATGACTTCCAGTTCACACATTGCAGTCAACAGCTCTCTATACTATGGCTCCCAATCCCTAAAGCCTTCGATAAAACAAAAAATAGGTTTAGGAACTGTCGGGAGTCAGTGAGCAGATGCAAAGGAATCACTTGAAATCTGCCGGGGAATCATAGGTGCCCATCCCGATTAAGTGCTTTCATTTTCTCAGTCTTTCAATCAAGTTTATAACCTCTACTTGTCAGCCCTGACATAGGGAGCACACACACACTCCACATCACAACTCACCCTGGCCAAGGGGCGGCAACGACTGGGACTGTCAGGGAGTGACCACTCCTAAGATGGCTTTGCCCACAAAAAGCCAACGTCAGACCAGGTCTGCCTCAAAAAAGCACATGCGGAGAATTAATTGGATTGTGTTTTTAATGAAGCTCTCAGCCCGTGCGAGGATTAATGAGCTACCCTTGATTCGGAATTAAAGACACCTTTTTATTGAGGGAAGATAAATGATCTCACTCTGCCTCCTCACCAGGTGGCTTCCTTGAACCTCTCCCATTTCCCACTGCAGCTCTGCTTAGGCTTCGGAGGCCGGAAGCCGGGAGAAAGTGAGATCCTGAGCCCACCCTGCACGACCCGAGCCCCTGACGGGAGGGGTCACAGAAAGAGAACCCATCGCTTTCCAGAGAGAAGGTGCCTGCAGTGCCTGCACCATAGACAAAGGGGACACCACCCAAACCACCGTGACTACGATCATCACTCACTGCCACCAACAAGCACCACGGTTGTCACCACCAGTGCCAACAACGGCACCCCGCCAGCAACACAATCGTCACCGCCAGAACACCAACCACAGTGACCACAGCCCCAGGACTAGGTTTGAATTAGAGTCCAGTCCGTTATTAGCTCGGTGACCTTCGGAAATGTATTTAAACCACCTGAGTCTTGGTGTCCTAATAGTAAGAATAATTCCGAGAGTTGTGTGGATCAGAAGCCATAGATGTGCCATGGCACAGGATAGCCACCACCGGTGAGGGAGCTGCTCTGAGGAGGACCTCATTCATTGCTTCAATCTCTCACTTAAGGGGGGAAACTCACCCCAGAGTTTAGGGCTCTTTGCCAGCTTGAGAAAAGAACGTAAAGCTGACATCAGTGGTGTCTAGAGTTTTGCCTGCCCCGTCCTGCCAGAATGTGCCACCTCTTTTGTTCTCTCTCTCAGTCCTGCTTCCTCTAGCCCTGGAGACTCCCTGTTAGGAAAATGGTGAATTTGCTGGAGGAGAGGCCTCTATTCTTCTTGCATCACTTGTTGTAACAAATATTTACATATGGCAGCCAAACCCACCCTGCCAAATTCCCGGAGCCCAGAGCGTTTTGAATAGAGAGACGCCAAAAGGTAGAGTCCTGGCCAGCTTCCTCTAACCCTTGCCCCGTCAGTCCTGGAAACTTGCTCATTGATACTGACCTGGGCGTGATCAGATCAGTCGCCACTGCTGGGTGGCATTCTGCCTGCATTCCTCTCCCTCCCTCCCTCTCTCCCTCCCTCCTTTCTTCCCTCTCTCTCTCCCTCCCCCTCTCCCTCCCTTCTTTTCTCCCTCCTTCCCTCCTTCCCTTCCTTCCTTCCATCCATCCATCCTTCCTTCCTTCCTCCCTCTCATTCTTTGTCATTAGTCCACAAACCACCGCTGTGTCCACAATGGCCCTGAATCTGAGGGTGCCCTCCCTGTCCACATGCTCCCTCTCGCCCTGAGGCATGCACAATGGCCCCTCTGCCCCTCTGCCCGCCCCCTGTCCTCTGGGAAGGCACAGCTCTTGGCAGATGATCAGTGTGGCCTGCCGGAGGCGCCACTCCGCGTGCATGCCAACCGCCATCTCCTCTCCCTCCCGGCATGTCAGGCTCCTCTGACAAGGAAAGGGAAAGACCCTCCAGGGCTCTCAAGAACATCAATATGTTTTGTATTTAATGTGCTGGCTCTGTTACAGCAAATTAAAGCGAGGGGGCCTGGTAGAAGGGAACACAGCCCGCCGTTCCTCCGTCCCTTGTCGAGCAGAAGGCTCTGGAAATGGCACTCCAGTGTGGGAAGGAGTGCACATTACACCCCCCTGCAGGAGCAGAGCAGACATTAGACAAAGCCCCGAGTCTTAATGGGACGCATCCGGCAAACATCTGAGCTTGGGCCTTCAATCACAAACGCTGCAGGATTTAAAAATGAATAAACTTCACATTGTGTTGCTCTTATTTATCCTTTATGCAAATTGTCCCTGGGAGGACCCATTACTCGCACGGCATGGGGACAGCAGAGGCCGGCTCGAGGCTTGGAGGACCGCTTGCAAGCAATTCCTGGAACGCCGGCCCCGTCCTGGCGCTCTACGGAGGGAGAGAGAGTGATCGTAAAAGGGAAATAAACAGATTCTGAGTGGTTGGCTCACGCAGCAAGCACAGGCTAGTGTGCGCACACACAGCCACATGGCACACACGCGAGCCACGTGTGGACCGCATTCCAACAGCCACTGCTGACACGAACAAGGGCCTTGTGTGGACAAAGTATGTCATCTCCCCGGTCATCTTCTGCCTCTGCTGCCAGGCTGGCAGGCAGGACAGTGAGGTACATTCACGCGGTGGGATGCCTGGTTAGGGGCCTGTGCTGGGTGCCAGGCATGTGCCAGTGAGGTCCACAGCTCTGTGTGGCCCGGCTTTTGGCTCAATGGGAGTCTTGGCTGAGGCAGAGCTGGGGAGCTGGGGCTGTGAGCCTGGAGGGAGGGATCCAAGGGTCACTGAAGTCAGGCAAGGGCAGCCTTGGCCCCCAAAGTGGAGGCCAAGTCCAAGGATGCTGTGTGGCTCTCAGAGGGGACAGAGCTGTGAAAATGAAGAAATCAGAGGCCAAAGTGGAAGAAGCCACCACTGTGTGTCATCGCAAATGCTGTCCCCTGCTCAGTCCAGGATCCAGTGTGGGGTACCCATAACCCAATGAGATTATCAGCTGCCAACTCCTGATTCAGGAGAGACAGCGGCCTGCCTGCCCCAGCCCTGTGGGCAGCATAGGCCCGGCCACACACGGCAGGTGCACCAGAGATGCCTGCTGACTGAGGGAATGTCCGCTGAGCTCTGGGCTCGGAGGGCTGAGCCAGCTGAGAAGGCTGGTTTTGCAAACAGTCTGTCCGGCCTGGCATATCAGGTGACTCAGAGGCTCACAACGGACAGTTCTGAAAACAGAAACAGACAATGCAAACGGAGATTGGTCACATGCCCTGGGACTTCCCCCTCGGTGGCCGCATCTCCTGGGAGCATGGGCCCTCTGCATGCTTCCGTTTCTCCTCCTCTCTTTTTCCGTCCATTCATTGCTGGGTGGGTATTTTCTCCTCTTTAAAGAGCATCGTGTGTAGATGGGCAGAATTCTCCTATTGCTCCCCATTTCCACCATCACCTTCATCCCCAAGCTGCTGCCACACCCTCTGCCCTGGGGTCAGAGGAGCCACCACAGTTCAGCCTCTGCGATCAGGAAGCTGGGAACCACATCTCCAGTTTCTCCTGCTCCTGCATCCCCTCCAGCTAAGCAGTTAGAGGCTCAGACCTCATCTCGGTCATCCTTGCCTCCATTGCCACTGCCACCCCAGACCACCCACTGGGTCTGCATTCAGTCTGGTTCTGGCCCCATCTCTGCCCACCGCCCCAGAGCTCCCTCAGGGAGGCACGCTCTGTCCATGATCCCTCCGCTCAGAGCCCATCCCAGCTCCCTGAGCTGATCACGTCCAGGCAGAGCCTCGGCCTGATTCTTGAGGGTCATAATCCCCTCTTAAAAATGCACATAGGCCATACCTCATGGCCACCACCTAGTTATCCCACTAAATTTCTCTCTTCGGTCCCTCAGTAAACATTCACCAAGTGCCTGCTGTGTGCCACGCCCTGGGCTTGTCTGAAAAGAGTTCTAGGTGAAGGGAACAGAATCTGTCCTGAAAACGAGCACCATCTTTCGGGGACACAGACTAGAAAATCAACTATTAAGATATAAGGCGATCTTTTACATTCCCACGGTGGTTGGGGGAGGAGTTGAAAGAGAGGAGAGGTGAAAGAGAAAGGAAGCAGAGGGAAATGATGGCGCCCAGATGCCGGGAAACCATAAACGTTAGGGCCGCACTGAGCAGGGAAGGCGATGCTGCTAGCTGGGAAGCAGGCCTCCGCCAGAGGAGCCACGAGGAAGCCCAGTGGACAGGGCTTGGAGCAAGGCTGCAGAGGCGGCCAAGGTGGCGGGGCCTCCACCAGCCTGTCTATGCAAATTCAGGGGAGCAATTTGCATAGGGAAAATGTAATTACCCAGATTGGAACCGGGCCAGGACCTCAAGGCCGGGACTGGGGAAGTGCTGGGAACAGAGAAGAAGGCGGGGAGTGAATCTGAGACCAAGTAGGCAATTGACTGGACACCATGCACACGAGGAAAGACATCTAAGAGACTCGTAACAGTGGTTGCTTCTAGAGTAGGAGGAGGATGGACAGGAGGACAAGGATGGAGAGAGACCCACCCCATGCATGTTACCTATCAACAATAAACATGTAGCAATGAAAAGTCAAATCATGCCCTTCGGTGGCTCTCATTTGCCACAGCAGCGTTTCTCACACTTCAGGATACATCAACACTACCCTTTATAAATGAGAAAATTCAGATCTATGAATCCATGCAGCTGGGGTGTGTCTCAGGAATCTGCCTTTTACGGCCATCTCATATGATTCTGCTGTGGTTGGTCTGCATGGTACACAGTTGAGACATGGCGACCAGAAAGGCACAACGCAAGCTCCTTCAGAATGACCCCAAGTTCTTCTATGATGGGCAGGACCAATTCCTTTTGAGCCTGTCCTTCCTTATCAACAAGGGCAGAGGCTGGTCCTCTCCTGCCTCTGATCCTTCTGTTCAAGGTCATCCAAATTCTCACCGCACTTGGTTCTAATAATTTGTGTGTAGGCTTTCCTCTTTAGAATTTGGGGGCAAAAGGACTTCTAAAATATATATATAAACTCCTAAAAATGCCTAGCCAGGTCCTCGGCACACAGGAGGTGCCCAACGTATGATGGTTAAGTTGACTGGTGGCTTTCTGAGAAAGAAGGAGTCAGAGTCAGCTGAGGTGTAAAGGAAGGACTTCCCCGAGAAGTGGCCTGGACAGAGTGGAAGGAAAATGCATTCCAGGCGAGGGGAAGCAAATACACCAAGGGACCAAAGGCAGGCAGGCTCATTTCTGTTTAGTGAGCAACCCTGGTGATGAATATAAAGTGCTTTGGTGTTGTTGTTTTTTTTTAGACAACTTCCCTGAAACCACACTCCATAGGTCGCGCATCCCCCCTACCTGGGGCCATAACTTCCCCAGATGTTAATGAGCACTTCCAGCATTGATCAAGGGGAGAGAGACCCCTATGGGTTTATAAAACATGCAGATGACTGGTTTTTAACGAATGCAAAATGGCAAACAAAAGCAGCAGCGCAGGCCAGTTACTCATGCATAGTCAAGTTCCCAGGGAAAAAGGGAGCAAATAAATAGGGGAAAAATACCTTGGCTGGAACAGTTCCTAATAGGCAATGGGCAATTGGGAACAGCAGGGGTACGCGGGGACACAGGAGCAAATAGCAAACACATTTGGAAGACAGAGCGTGAGTGAGAATAAGGCAGCACCACACGGCCCTCTGGCTTTTGTTTCTCTGAGGATATGGGGCCTGTGTGAACTGACACGGATGTACAGGGCAAAGCGTGTGTTTGTTAGGTGGGTGGGTGGAGGGAGGAGATGAAAGGAGAAGAATTGGACCTGCAGTAAGAAGAAAGCGATTCTAGAAATAGACGTGTTTAAATGGGACTTGGCTCAACCCAGACTAAATGTAGGCTTTTCACAATATTCCCAAATGCGGTCATACGTGTATAAAGTCATGGCGGGTGTGTATGTTGTTGTGTATATTAAAGTGAATGATTGTCTCATGTTAACAGTTTTGTAACCTTTGGTTACTTTTGAATATACATTCAGAGCTTCAGACCCTGAATGTGGCCTAGGCCTTGTCTGCTAGCCCAGCTTTCTGCTCGGGTGGTGCAGATGGGGCAATCTCAGAAGCACTGGCAGAATCCTCAACCCCTTCATCCCACTCTATCCTCACACACCGGCTTAATGATGCTTGGAATCCCTCTGTCTGGGAGACCTTTTCTTTCCACACTGGGAAATGAGCCTTAAGCTGCCAGTTCTCCAGGGAGAGGGGTCCCAACGCCTCACATTTGCTTGGTAGTGTCAGTGGGTGTCTCGAGACCTATTGGGGAGCAGGTTTCCTTAGGGTGGTGCTCCTCGCATGGTTCCCAAAAGTGCCCCTTGTCTCAGCGGCTCGGAAGGGTGACCATGTTTAGCACATCTGCAGGCATTCACGGGAAGGACACAGTCGGTGGGAATGTCTGTGAAGTCTCATGTTTTATCTTAAATTTTTCTTCAAGTGCTGGACTCTCCCTCATATACATCCCTGCTTGCTTTAATAGGAAGTGGCATTTGTAATGGACATTTTGATGCATTTTGATCCCAGATCCTCCTAACAGCACTGACATACTCACGGCCCAGCTGTCAGGATTATCAGCTGCGGATGGCCACAGGTGCATCACTTACTGGTGACATGGAACCCACCACTGCATGCCTCTCCCTCACCCTCAGGGTCCCCGCAGAGCATCCTTTGTGACCAGCTGAGAGAGGAGGAAAAAGGCAAACTCAGATCAGGACACTTACTGCCCTGCAGGAGGTCCTGAAAGACCGAAGTGAGGGCGAAACCTATCAATGGGCAGTGCACTTGGTTGCCACTTGGAGTAAAAAAGAGGTGAACTAGGGTAAAAAAATATATAAGAACATATGTGTTATGGGCAGTGTGAGCAGCCTGTTGGAGCTTGGAAGGAGGATCAGGGATGAGAGGATCTTGGAAGAGGAATGTGGATAGACTTATGGGAGTGGATAGAAGGGATGAAGATTTTCATATTACATGCTAATGCCCATTAGAGAGCATGCACCATGGCAGAGGACCTAAACAGTCAAGTCCACAGAATTATTCTTCCCGTTGACAACAGCCAGTCTGTCATCAGCCACCCTCGTGCTCACCCCAGTGTCTAATGGACTCATGAATGGAGTCCATTCATGTAACGATAGCGGCAGAGAGGAAGGCTGGGCACGGGCCCAACAGCATGGGCTCTCTCAACAAGGCTGATCTACCTGCTGCCGCTGCTGAATGTTCTCCAGGCCAGCGGCAGAGTGAACACCACACTCTTGATGCTGAGTTATCTATTGAGGCCAACCATCCACTTGGTGGGCACTTACTGCCTTGGGTCTGTTTCACCTTGGAAAGGGTTCATCTGCACTGGGATTGGCACATCTCCTGCCCACAAGGCCTGGGCCAGTACCACTATTCAGAGGCTTGCTCCACAAATTCGAGATCCCAGGGGGTCTGACCAAAAGACCCATTTTACAGGAAAGGAAGTGTATCCATGGGCAAATGCCTATGTGACCCAATGAGACCCTCCGATGTAGCATCACCCAAAGCCCCTGGTCTGATGGAGTGATTCAATGGCCTCTGAGAGATGAGGCTCCGGTGCCAGCTTGGACATGATGTCCTGTAAGCATGGGCTACCATCCCCAAGAGGAGGGTATATCCTAAATAACAAACACTGCCCACGGTTACATCTCCTCCCAGGGATCAACCTGTGTTGCAAATGCCCAGCTCCTTTGCCTCGATATGAAAACACCTTAGAGGACCAGTTCAGCTCCACAACTCTGAGGTCCTCAGCTCAGAGCTCAGTTGCAACCACACACACACACACAGCAGGTCAACTTCTCCCTATCTTCCTAGTGCCTTACAGGGGTACTTTCTGAGAGCATTCTCCACCCACCCCTCAAACTTCTCTTTTTCATGGTTGGGTCTCAGGCAACCAATCTAAGATGGTACTTGAGCAGAAACTGGTTTGGCTCGGTGGATAGATCGTCAGTCTGCGGACTGAAAGGTCCCAGGTTCGATTCCAGTCAAGGGTATGTACCTTGGTTAGGAGCATACCCCCAGTAGGGGGTGTGCAAGAGGCAGCTGATCGATGTCTCTCATCGATGTTTCTAACTCTCTATCCCTCTCCATTCCGCTCTGTAAAAAATCAATAAAATATATTTTAAAAAAATAAGACGGTACTTGAAACACTAAATATTTGACAACCCCTTCCCCCCCACCTCTGTATATCTTGCCACAAAACAAATGAGTCATTCAGCTGGGATTTTGAGGATAATTTCATGAAGAGGGTGTTTACAGATGGCAAGGGTTAAAGCAATCACCAAAGAATGTCAAAGCAACAAGAGATTAGCAATATCAAGGAACCATTATCACCTGTAAGTCTGCAAAGGCAAGAGGTAGAGCTGGTTTAACAGGAGCTCCGTGAAGAGGGGAGTACTGTGAAAGAGGGCACCCCCAGAGCTAGAGTTGTAGAGGCCTGAAGCCACTGCCAAAATATGGCCTTGGGGGAACTACCTCAACCTCTCTCTCCTCCCTCACTTGATTTCTTGCTGATGCCTCCCATTGTCCAAACCCAGAGGGAACTGGGCAATGCTCTTTGTAAAAGACAGCCCACCAGGACACAGAAGAGCAGAGAATGGATGGGGACTTTGAGGGAAGGAAAACATGAATACAAACTCCAAGCAGCCATATCATGTCTAACAGTGACATCACGTGTCCTCGGGCCTGCTGCTCTGTCCCTCGAAAAGGTATCCAATGCAGAGATAAGCAGAAGGACCCTGGTGTCTTTAAGGCATACGTGTGTGTGAATCGGGGCAGCCGTGTGGCTTAGACATTGCTTAACAAAGAAGAAGGGATTTGAGGGAGGAGTTGGATGGGGTGGCTGGGACCCTAGTCTCCAAAATGACATTTTCCTGAGTAGAGGAAATGCTGCTGTAATACACTGCCATGGTTTCTCTTCCTTCTTTTGTGGGGTAAGAGGAAACGGGCCAGAGGGCTGAGGCAGACAAGACACCTGGGAAGAGAGCAGTGTCTATGCAGCATGAACACATTTGTTTTACAGCAGCTGGGTTAACAGGAGGAGACAAAGTAAGGCGGGTGCTCAGCTAATTAGAAAAAGGATACATTAAAGGTCTTTGAAGCCAAAATAAGAGGAGGTGAGCACATTAAAGGAGCATTTTTTCACTTGGCCACGCTTATAGATAGTTTCTGGCTTGGGCTTTGCCAGTGGCTGTTACGAACCTGGATTCTGGTCACTGACTAGTCCACTGATGACTATCAACACCACACTCAATGCACTGAGTGAGCACTTTGCTGCTCTTAAGCATGTCCCTGCCTTGCCCATGGTGCTGCTTTGCTTTGTACGGAAGGCCATCCCTCCTGTGAACCATTCCTTCCACATCAGGAACTGGAAATGCAGACGGGAGGGAGGCAGGCCCTGCACTGAGCACCTGCAGTGGGTCATCTGCTCTAGGCCTGACCCCAGTCACATTTCACTGTGCTGCCTCAAGGGTCTGTTCAAGGCTCCAGTGATCAACCACATTTATTTCTCAGCAGCAGCAAAGCTCCGAAGGCAACTGGCAGCTAGCAGCTGAGCAATCTGTGTAAGGAAGCAGTGGGAAGTGGGGCAAGGGCCTGGCATTTACCAATGTCCGTATGATCCTGACATCCTGGGCCGCCTCCATGTTTTCTGGTCTCCGGTGCGGTTAGAGAAGGCCAGGCAGCTGCCCCTGGCCGATGGAATGTGTCAGAAGGCAGAAGTTGCTTCTTCTAGGACAGGCCCATTAGACCCACTATGTGATTCACTCTAGTTCCTCTTTCGGAAGCTGAAGAGAACTCACAGATGACCTGGAGGAGTAAGGAGCTACCAGGTGCAGGGGGCCGAGTCCCAGAGGATTGTTCAGGGCAGAGAAATGTCCCCTCCCCAACACCATCCTCTGCTGACCCCTGTGACCTGAACAACAGTAAGCATTTACTGTCTTAATCCACCAGTTCTGGGCATGAGTTAAACTATGATTGTGGAGATCACTGGGGTTCTCAGAGGGGAAACCAGTTTGGGAGAAAGAGGATGACTCCATGTTTAAACAAAAGAGCTCCAGGTGGTCAGAGCAACGGGGAGATGGATGCCCAGCTGCAATTGAGAATGTCACTGTGGCGCTGAGGACAGAGTCAGAATAAGAAGTGATACCGTCTTGAATGGAGGCATCTCCAAGACCCCTTAGGAGCAGATGCACCTAAAATACCCTGATCCCAGACCATGGCCTGCATGCCAGTATAAACAACTTCCTCTTGTTCAACAGACCTTCTCAGAGATAGAAGTGGATGAAAATAGTTGCTTTTACTGGGAAGGTGTTTGAGGGGGATTGACAAGATGACTCTCATTCAACATTGAGCCAAACGTAGTCTTGATGTCACACTTTAGACCAGAAGGACTGGCTGGAGAAGAAATACAACCCAGCATGTGGTTAGTGCAGGATGGCAAGGGGCAATTCAACAACTGAGAGAGGAATGTGATCTTGGCCCTAAGGAGAAGAATAGAGATATTCCTCAATTCTGGGGGGAGGAAAAAATGAAAGAGAAGCCATGTACAAATGTCATTAGTGCTTTCACAGTGATAAGATAAAACCCCCACAAAAAAACTTTTAAAATAAATGAGGTGCTACTAAATGAGTGAATCACTTGAAAATGTACATGTGGGATAGCTGAGGTAAATTTTAAAAAGGATTAAAGCAACATCTGTATATTAACAGCATCGTCAAATGGAATGGTAATGGGGGGAGCGTGCAAGGTATTATAAAACAATAATCAGAAACATTACGGCAATTATTGAAAAATCACATCACCGATTGAGATGTTTCTGCAGCGCATTTTCCCCCCCCCAACTGGATCTATAGGAAGGACCTATCAATTCTTGATGAATACCCTTAAATTCTATCACAGTATAACCCACCTTGAGTATACCATGTTTCATGGATTTTTATTGTCAACAGTAATAACAAGTCACATGATCTGACAGCTAAATGCTTTTCCCATAGAATGGTTCAATATCGATGTTCTACATGGCTAAAGCCATTAGGAGATAACATTCAATTTCTCGCAGTATGAATAACAAAAAATAATAGTTATTAACTTTGCATCTATAGACCATTAAAAAAAAACTTTAACCCACTTTTTCATCTGTTCTCATGGGAGACCTATAAAGCTGTGTCTCCATTTGAAGGATGAGTCCAGAGAGTTATGTGACTTGCCCCGTCACAAAGCAAGAGGTTGGTAAATTATATACCAGAACCAAGGTCTCTCCTCCTCACTGCCCCATCTTGTACTATTAATACTTCTTTCCTTTGGTCCTTCCCAGCCCATCCCTCCCCTCTGCTTCAGCCTGGTCTGCCCCTGCCAGTCCAGGCCCAACCCTCAAGTTCACCCCAGCACAGGCTCCTTCCGCTGGCCTCAGCTCTTCCCTCAGGGCCAGACAGCATTTCTTCTGAATTGGTCCTTTAAGATGCTCACCCCATTCCCATTTTGCTCTGGGCACCAATTCAGCTCCTGTTCCCATTCTCACTGGAAAATCCCCTCCACTAAGTAACAAGACAGAAGCTATCACGGAGGAGGAGTCTCAGGCCTTCGCCTGAGGTTTTCTCAGGATCATTTTTCCATCCTCTCCCCTTTCCCTCCAGTCTCAGACATGCCTCTCTGTTGCCTTGTAAGCCTTCCACATGTGTCCTTGATGTTTCCAAAGATCCACCTGACACCATCCATATCCTCTTTTCACTCCTGTTCCCGTAAGTATCTCTTACTCTGCAAAAGCATCTCTTTCAAATCTATCTGTGCCCTACCTCAGGCTGCTGCCCTCTCCTACTGCTTGTTCATGGACAAACTTCCATAAAGAGAAGGCAATACTAGAGGTTACATCTGAATCATTTGGGGAGCTTGTTAAGAATATAGATTACTAGTTCCAAGTTAGAATTAGAACTTTCTTTACCAAGAGAAAGTACTTTAAATAGCATAAATAGTTAAAAATAAAAATATGGGGAAATCTATATCATGTAAATACTAATCAAAAGAAAGATAGGATGGCTATATTAGTGCCACACAAAGAAGACTTCTGAGTAAGTAAAGTTACTAGGGATAAAGAGGAAGATTAGATCATTTAAAAGGGCCATGCCAAGAAGACCTACTAGTCCTAAATGTGTAGGCACCTATCAGCAGAGCTTCAAAATACAGGCATAGTAGACCAATCCACAGTGGGACTAGGAGATTTTAATATTCCTGTCTGTATGATTGATGAGTGGAGATGTCCTATAGCAATTAGAAGCATCCAGAACACGGGTATTCAGTCCTGAAGGCCCCAAGTGGGCTGCATCTGACAAGCTTCTCAGGCCCTGCACTCATTCATTCATTTATTTAGTCAGTCAATGTTTTAGTTGATGCAGTAGCAAATTTATTAAGTACCTACTATGTGTCAAATGCAGCCCCAAAATCAGACTTTAGTACAGTGGTACCTCGAGATACGAGTTTAATTTGTTTCGTAACCTTGAGGCGTGGGAAACTATGAGACGTTCGAGTCGAGGTAAACTGGTGGGTCGTGTGCAGCCGGCCGATCCGTGCGATGACTCCTATCTCAAATGTTGCTCGTATTTCAAAGCAAAAATCATTCGCTCTATGGCTCGTATCTCAAAAATCTCATATGTTAGGGCACTCGTATCTCGAGGTACCACTGTATTACTGTTAGAGAGGGTCTATCAGGAGTGACTCTGGACAGGGAAAGTCAGGAACTTAACAGTTTACCACTCACTTTCTTGATTATTAATAAAATAGCTATTTCTTGAGAAGGAATTCTAATTCTTACCTACCTCACAGAGATGCAAGAAGGATCAATTAGCTCATGTTCAGGTGAGAGAGAATGAAGGCAAAAATGGAAAATGGGAAGCTCTATAAATGAACCTCTCCTCTGTTATTATCATTGTTATCATCAACATCATAATCATCATCATCATCATCACCATCATCATCATCATTATTTCTGCTGAGCTACTGCTTTATCAAACTATTCCTACGTTTTCAATCAGGGGAGAATACGCCTGAATGGAATCTGGAAATTAAGGAATTAGGAGAGATACACAACGAAGTGCAGGGGACAGTTTTTCTTGTTTAAGCATCAAATCACCCCTTAAATTTGACTGCCACTGAGTTTATTTGACACTGAGGGAGGCCTACCATGAATTTAAATTTGAGAAAAAGGGTCCCCTTTTCTTGAAGCCCAGCTCTCACTCCGCTCCCAGACTGCCAAGTACCTACATTGGTCCTGCCTTTTTTCCTTCTGTGTCTTGAAATTCCTATTATTCTGATCATCCATGAAATTTTACACCTAAGGACCATCGCCAGAGGCTGCAGCTGAAATGGTAAAGGGTTGGATGAGCATACCCGTGGCCTTCTTCCCTATTGCCATAACAGGTGATGACACCAAAGACCTGGCCTAGGAGGATGCTGAATGAGAAATGCTGAGAGAGGTGAGTCGGGGTGCAGTGATAGCAATGGGGTCTGCTGAGAGTTGGGTGAGTTGTCCAACATACCAGGACAGTGGTCCAGCTTGGAAAGGGCACTGGTTGGTGAGGCCTGGGAAGGCTGTGGAACCAATGGCTGTCAGGAGGGAGGACCCAGCACACAGTCTGCTCCATTCCCCCTTTTGCCTGGGACAGTGGCATACCATGACATTTACAGTCATGATGTATCACAGGAGGACCTTAGAGTGTCCAGTCCTAGTGTTAAAAGGTTAAATGAGGCTGGGTGTTTGCCCAAGGACACACAGGCCAGACCTCTGAGAGTGTTCTCAAGCCCCTCCTCTTTCAAAAAGCCCCTTAAGACCTGATTTCTCTGACTTCTTCACACCTGTAATTACTTATTCAGGGTCTATCTTCCCTCGAGTTAGTAAGCTCTGTAAGGGCAGATAGGGTGTCTGTGGGTTAGCATATATCCTTTGTGCCTAAGGTAGGGGGTGCCCCTGTGTATATGTGTGTGAGGATGTGCACATGTGAGTAAGGTTGTGTGTATGAATGAGTTTGAATATGGTGCAGTATTCTTGTGCCCATGCCTTGTGTATTCCCCTCCTAGAAAATACAGTCTGTTTCTACTCTTTCCCCCCTACTATCATCTGCAGAGTATTTTGTTCAGAATGAGCATTTTCTCTACATTTGATGACAATTGGTTGATTACAAAAGAATTTACCACAAAGCAATGATAATCTTACCTATATTGGTCTAGTTCTATTTAATTTTAAATGCCTTTGCATGAGTGAAAATTAATTGTTCATTTTTAGCACATTATACATTTCAAGGCTCTTTTAAACGCACATTAGTTAGTGCATAAATTAAGCTGGTAGGCATTTTTGTGTCTCTTAGGGAAATGGTAGAGCAGGGCTTTTTTTGTCAGGTTCAATTTGCAGAGGTCCGTGACTGCTCTGTCTAATGGGGTACACGAGAAAGACAGAGTAGAGATGGAGTTTAAACACTGTCACCTCCTGACTGGCTCCCTGATCAAGTTTAATAAATCCTCTGTCTCAGATTCCTCATCTATAAAAGCAGCATAATAATACCTCATTCCTCGGGCTGGTTGTGAGAATCAAGGAGATAATTTGAACTGTGCTGAGTACATAGAGGGCATTCAGTATATGTCAGTCTCTTCCCTTTTCTCAGTTGGGGAAGGCTTCCTAGAAGAGCCAAGACTTAAAACTTTTCTGAATGATGAGCAAGGGTTCAGACATTGGCCTAGTGCTCATTCTCCTGATGTCCGGAGTTCCTGTACCCCACCTTCTACCCTTAGAAACTAAAAATAAAAATAGCAAGACCACCTTTCTGCAGTCTTTCTCCAGCACAGCCTAATGCACCTCTGCCTTGTCCCATCGCTCCCATTTGAAACTCTTGAAAGAGAATAATTCCATCTGTCTCTGTGTATGTTTGTTTTTCCCAAACACCTCTTGCGAAATGCAGAGTTTAATAACAGGGAAATGATCATTTGGTGGATTGCAGAGCAGTAAAAGCTAGGTGGGAAGCTGCACAAACACCAACGTACCAGACCCATTTGATGCTTACAGCGAGGAAATGAAATATTTAATAAGCCCAGAAATTTCAGGAAACGTGAATCAGATTCCCCCTTCCCTTCCTTTTGCAGCAGAAATTAAACAACTTTTACACACCACGTCGTCTTCAGTGGAGGATGCTAATGCCATCCCCGATGCCCTCTTCAACTGATCAAACTTCATTACCTGTGTCAGGCTGCCAATTAAGGCAAAGCTGTCCTATTGCACAAACTTCCCAAGCCACCAGAAAGGTTAATTGAATCATGTACAGGTGGTGCTCTGGTGGATAGAAGCTTTAGAATTCCTTTCAGACGGTGGATTGGTTGGGAGAACAAAACAAAACAAAAATAGTGGGATTGTTGTAGAGCCAGAGTGGTGGCTCCTGGTAGAGGAGAAGTGACAGAGCCCATCTTCCTGCCTCAGCCCTCCTGCCCCTTGTGTTCAGCTGTTGCATGCCACTTTTAAGTTCTTAAGAAACCCTCCATTTCTCTTCCTGGCTACACAATGCCCTTTGCTGAGAAAGACAAAAGTTGTTTGAACAGGTTCATCCTGGGAACTGGACCTGGCTCAATGGCCAGCTGTAACCTGAGCCTAAAAGCAAGCCTTGAACCAATGACCAATGCACTTTCTTAGAATGAACACCATACTGCTCAGAGGATCGTCTCTAAGAGAATATATTTACGTGATTCTGGACTGCCTTCAGGCTAGAAACTATGACCCAAGAACAGAATATACTGCAGTTTTCAGGATTTGCTGAATGATCAACCAGATCAAAGGATCATGGACTATTGGAGCTAAGAAGGTACCTAGAGATCTGTTCAAAGGGTCCTCTGAGACTATAGATGAGGACCCGAGGCTCAGAGAGGAAGCATGGTTTTCCCAACTGCACAGGCACATGGGACAGAAGAAGCTGTTGTAGAATCCGGGTTTCCTGAGTGAGGAAATCCTACGGCAGGACTGGAATTGTCTAAGCCTGTTATGAGTATGCTCTGTACTCAACCACCTCAGGACATCCATATACAAGTACTGAGTGTGCTATAAGGAACTTTGTAAATTCATTAATTCAGATCCCTGGCGACTTCCTCTCAATGGCATCCTTAATCCACACTATATCTTTAAAATTTACTTTTCTGGTTTTGTTCAGATTGCTGTTTCCCACAATTCATCCAAGAGGATAAAGACCATTGGTTTAACATAATTGACTTATTTTAATTTAAATAAGACTTAAATTATTGCTGCTTGCAAGAAGAGAGACCACAGTAGGCTTTTCTGGAGAATGTGTGGAGAAGATGGTGATAGGGGGTCCTGATGTGGAGGCCACATTATAGGTTCAGAATCAGAGACAAATAGGATCTAAGGGATGGATGGCCCTTAAAGGCCGCTTTACCCAACTAATACCCAGCACAGTTCCTGGGCCTCAACAAGTAAATTCATGCAAACAAAATGGGTAGGTTGATGGACGGACATATGAATGGTTGAGTTTCCCAACCCCCACCATTCAGGAATCAAAATGTGATCATTTTACTCTTCAATGTGTTGAGAATACCATCTGATGAGCTGGCCTGGACCACTTTAGTAATCTCTGACTTTTAAGATACAGGTGGTCAAAACCCAATGCCCCATCCACAGCCAATTGTCTTTTCAACAGAAATCAGACTCTAACAGGGATTATCATCAATACCTGACTCATCTGTTTTAAAAATCAGAGATGTCTAAATAATTTGGATGAGCTTAGCTGATGGGCAGGCAAAGGCCTTGGTAATTAGTGGTGGCCTTTAGCAAAGTGTTCTGTCACACTCTTCGTCTGACAATAGACTCTTAAAGCCAATTCTGTTTCTGTTACAATTGGTCCACATGTCTCAAGGGTGTTTGGGAAGGAGAAAGAGTTCCAGTGTTTGTCATAGGCATGGCTTGTGGCAGACAGAAGCCTACACAATAGCATGGTGACTAAGAACACAGTCTTCAAGGCCAGGCTATTAAACTTGAATTCTGGCTCCAAAACTTACTATTTATGTGATTTAGACTTAATTGCTCTGTGCCTTAGTTTTTTCATCTGTAAAATGGGAATAAAAATATTATGTGTGAAAATAAGATCATTTGAAGCCTTTCACTTATGGCTTTCTTTACTCAGCATAATATTTCTGAGACACATCCATGTTGTGGCACATGTCAGTCAGCCATTTATTTTGATTTCTGAGTAGTGTTCCAGTGCATGAATACATCACAAATTGCTTATCTTACCACCTGTTTATAGACATCTGGGTTATTTCTTATTTGGGGTTAATATGAATAAAGCTGCTATAACCCTTTACATACAGGCCTCTGTGTAGACATAAATTTTCCTTTCTCTTGTGTTATATAATAAGTGTATGCTTAACTATATAAGAAACTTCAAAACTGTTTTCCAAAGAGACTATGTTCTTTTTTATTCCAACCAGTAATCTATGAGTTCCGGTTGCTCCATATTCCTATCAACATGTGGTATTGTCAGCCCTAACTGGTTTGGCTCAGTGGGTAGAGTGTTGGCCTTTGGACTCAAAGGTCCCAGGTTCAATTCTGGTCAAGGGCATGTAACTTGGTTACAAGCACATCCCCAGTAGGGAGTGTGCAGGCAGCAGCTGATCAATGTTTCTCTCTCATCGATGTTTCTAATTCTCTATCCCTCTCCCTTTCTCTGTAAAAAATTAATAAAATATATTTTTAAAAAAAATTAAAAACACTTGGTATTGTCAGTCTTTTTAAATTTCTTTATTGATTACGATGTTACATATGTGTCCTTATTCCCTGTTATTCTCCCTCCCCATAGTCTTTTTAAGTTAGCCATCTATTGGGTTTATTGAGGTATCTCATTATAGTTTTCATTTGAATTTTGAAATGACTTTGAACTGTCTTAGAAAAATCACATCTACCTTAAAAGATATGAAAACTGAAGATACTTGATGACTTGTGCCCATGTTCTGATGGGAATTCCCAAAGAAGATTTCAGTTATGTTAAGTAACTTCCACAGAGTGGGAACACATATATAGCCTTCCAATGAGCCACACTGAAGAACAATGTACATTTGGACAGTCAAATTTTGTACTAATTATTTTTAAAATTCAATCCTATTACCTCATAGCAGACTCTCTGGCAGTAGCTCATGGTGCTTAATAGTAACTCAGGGATCAGTTGTCTTGGGTTCATGACACTTTTAGACCTCAGTTTCATCATCTACAGAATTTAAAGGCTCTAATTAGATGTAGAAGACAAAAAAAAAAATACCTGGCACAGAGTAAGTGATCAACAAGAGTTATTTTTCATTGTATTTTTGGCATTTTTCTCTTTTCTATTAATACTCTTTGTGCCATTGTGCTCTCAAAAATTCTAAACTTTACAGCTTATTCTGACCCTAGTGCTTAATGAAATTTGAGCAGTAATCCTGCAGCAATTCACTATAGTGGATTAGATACTCTTGTCCTACCATAGAATGGATGTCTAAATATCGCACTGCACAGAAATGGGGTAAGAAGGGTGTTCAGAAAGAGAGGAGAGACAATTGCTTGCTGGTTCTAAAAACTTGAAACCCTAAAGGGGATTGACGCGACTAGAGTACACTGAGTATTTAGAATGCATAGGGTGACAATATCATTTATCCTCCAAATCAGGACACTTTTGAAATTGAAAGAGGACCTATTAAGACAGAGGCATATCAAGATTGTCCCAGATAAACCAGAAGGTGTAATCTCCTTAAAATTGTGCCAGGCACTGTGCTAGATTCTTAAAATATTTTATTTAATCACTGAGCTGACCACATTCATGTAAGAGTAACTATCATTAATTCTTATCTTGCACCTGGGAAAATTAGGTTCATGAGAGGTTAATTAACTTGCCCCTCAAATCACACCACCGTTGGTGAGCAGGAGAGCTGGGATTCATGTGCAGATCTCTGATTCTGAGGCTCCTGCCCTTGCCACTGACCTTTCTGCCAAGAAGCCCTCAGGACTTCTCCTCCTGCGAATCTCCTTTGCTTCTCTGCTTCCACTTCCTTTAGAAAATATTAATAAACATCTTCAGGCATACAACACATTATAGAGATCACACAGGCCCATGTACCACCACCATGCTTGAGAAATAAAACGTGATGAATCCACTTGCAGTTCCCTGTATATCTTTCCCACCTGTCACATCTGGCCCCCAGAGTAGCAGGAACTATTCTAAACTTGACGTTACCATTTCCATGTAAATCTTTATGCTATTAATGCATGTGGCTGTACCCACAAAAGGCGCACACTGTCAGGTGTTGCAGGTGGTGATACGCTTGACTGCAATTCTCTTCTCTCATTCAAGAGTGGTAATGCACTGGCTTGTCCATGTTTACTGCTGTGTAGTGTTCCACTGTGAATGAACCATATGACTCTTTGGAGTACAGAGAAGTAGAGGTACTTGTCCAAGGTCATATAGCTCAACAAAGCCTAAAACCCAACGACTGAGAGTAGCCTATGTCAAGAGAAGGTCAAGAAAGAGAATGGGTGAAGATTTTTTTTTTCAGAACATCAGAGCAATCATGCAGTTTGAAACATTTTAGAGATGAAATCTCATGCCTGAGGTCACAGAGAAAATTAGTGCCAGAATGAGACATCTCCTGAATCTTGGCCTGGGATGCTCTTCCTGAATCCCCTGCCTCCCTCTCTCCCTTGGAAACGGTGATGGACCTGGTATTTGCTCTTGACCTCCAACAGAGCTCAGCAGCACCCCAAGCCCTCCTCTTGTGTGTGTTTTTTTCCTTGTCTTTTCTGGCAGTGTGGTCATCTGTCTCTCCTGCATATTCCTGCCCGGACAAACAGCTAAGGATGTTGAAGGTCACTGGCCTGTCGCCCCAGCTGTTCTGGCCAAAGAGGATGCCCCACTCCTGGCTGCCCGGGAGCAGGAGGGGTGGAGTAATTAATTTCTATGCATATCATTGCCAGGATCACTTACTGATCCGGGAAGGGAGATTAGAGATGTCACCCTGTAAATTGAGTCAGAGCCTTCACCTCGGTGCTCCGATGGCAGTTTTACACAGTGCCTGACACAGTAACAAACGCAGGGTACAAAAAGGCAGCGACTCCCCTGGGTGATGGACGGGGGGAATTGGCCCAATAAATTGTTCCCTGTAAAAAGCCATGTTTCCCTCATTAAAAGGCAGTGAATTCTCTATTGCTTTTCATTAGCTCTGGCCTTGCAAGACATAAGGTGTAATTGACAGTGTGGTTAAGGAGATGGGCCCCAAGGTGAGGAAGACAAAGAAGCTGAAAAGAGATTCTTATTTATTAAGGTGGAGGTGACAGGTGGATGTTTAATAAGTTTTTGGCTCGGGGGGGTGGGCTGAGAGGTGGGATCCTCTGAGGGTTGGTCCAAGGGCATTACCGCCAGGAGAGAAAAGAGCTGGCCAGACTCAGGGGAGAAGATGGGCAATGGGTGGGTGGAGGCCACTCATGGGTTGTCACTTCCACCCAGCCTGGGGCAACCCTGAGGACTGATTGGACTGAGGTCAAAAGACCTGGGTTATAATTCATTCCTTTCACTATTCATTGGGCTGTTCAGATTTGGCTACAGAGAGCCTTTAAGCTTCTGTGTCTTCTCACCCGTGTCCTTCATTCTTGGAGTTCTCCCTTCCTTTGGGCTCCAGGTTCATCTGATATATCTTATTCTATCGAAGCCCAACCCAGGTTCCCTTTAGTGAGCAGAAAAGCAAAACAAATCACATAGGAGCTATTCCCTATTGAAAAGTCACTTTGGATTAGGATCCACCCTAATGACCTCATTTTAACTTGATTATCTGCAAAGACCTTATTTCCAAATAAGGTCACATTCGCTAGTTAGAAGTTCAACATCTTTTTGGGGACACAGTTCAACTCATAACACCTAGTATTTCTGCTTGTTCGACAAATCCTTCCTTCCTGAGCACCCACTAGATGTCAGATACTGTACTGAGCAGCAAGATGCTAAATGCATGACCTGGAGAGACCCACAGTTGTGAGCAGCACAGGAGAGCAGTGACTGCATAGGCAGAGCAGACCTCTCCTGCACTCAGGAGGGGACATCTCTCTGGAGGAAGTGACTCTTGAGTTGAGTCTTGAATTTCAAGTTGGCAGTAGCGTGGCAGGGACTTGGGGTGGGTAGGCCAAACTGGTAGAAGTTAGGGTGACCAACTATCTTGGTTTGCCCAGGACCAAGAGGGCTGGTTCCTGGGGTATAGAACTTTCAGTGCTAAAATTAGGAAAAGTCCCAAGCAAACTGGAAGGAATTGGTCCCATCTGGAAGGGGAGATATGTGCAGAGGCAGTTAATCAGAGTAAAGTCAAAGGTGAGATGCAGTAAACCTCTTAGGAAAACTCTGAGTGGTTATAGAGGGGAGAGAGCACTGTTAGTTGGGGTGTCTTAGAAAGGCTTTGATGGGGAGGGGGAGCTTAAGCTGAGCTTTTGAGAATGGGTGGGATGGATAAGAAGAGAGAGGCTCTCAAAGTGGAAGGAGCAGAAGGAGAAATATACACAGGAGAGTCACAACAGTAGGGGCTTTGGATGAAAGAGAAGGTACAGTTCCTGCCTCTGGAGCTCATAACCTTGTGGAAGGAAGATGGAATAATGCCCATGAACAGAGATGGTGCTAGGAAGGCAGGTGGTTCAGTTAGGCCAGCTAGCAGGGTCCCTGGGAATCCAACCATTCACAGGAAAATTTTGGAAATAGCAGGTCACTGGGGAGAGGGATTCAAGCTCTCCCAGACTCCTCCTGAGGAAAGCTCTCTTCTGCTCATGGAGAACATCAGAAGTCAAGTTCAAGGATTCTTATGGGGCTAGGCCCTAAGAGCTAAGAACCCTTCAGCCACTGAGAAAGGCTGTTTTCTTCCCTTCCATTCCTATTGACTTCATTCATCCTTCCTTCCATCCATCCAATAGTTACTAAGTGCCCATTCCAGGCTGGGGGCTGGGGGCCATGGGCACAACAGTGAGTGAAAAGAAAAAAGGCCTCTAGCCTCATGGAAGCTTCAGGGGGTGGAGACATATTAAATTATCAGAAAAATAATGAAATCAGAACCAGGATCAGTGCTAGGAAGATAAGATCAAAGGTGCTAGAGGGTATAAAGACAGGGCTAGGTTTTATCTGGAAAGCCAGAAGCAGGCCTAGTCACAAGAATGCCCCAGCATGATACAGAAAAGGACCTCAGTCAACAGAAAAGATCAAAGGCTGAATCTGAGAACTGGTGTGGAGTTAGTAGGAGGTGAGCGGTGGTAAAATTCCCAGTCTTGCCTGTTCAGAAAAAGAGTTCTAATAGCCATAAGCTGAGAATTCTTGAGACAGAACACCCCATAATTCACCAGATTTTTTTCCTAATCAATTTGACCTGCTCCCACTCAGCTACGTAGATCATTGGGGGAACCCAAGAAATTGGACAAAGGCCATTTCCCCAAGTAAAATAGCATGGTTCTCTCTACAGACACCCTTCCTGAGGTTTTCTCCTCTTTCCCCTCTTCTTTCTCCCTGAGAAGGCTCCAGGAGAACCAGCCAATATGCCTGGCACTCCACGCCTTGTTGTCCACAGAAAAAATACTAGCAAAATGGGAGCCCTAAACTTAAATAGCATGGAGTGTCCAATAATTAATTTGATTTGATACCCATTGTTTATTTAATACAACTTTAAAGCTACATTAAGGAGGCAGAACCGCGCAGCATAGCATGAAAACGAGCTGGAAGCTTTCCAAGTGGAGGCCAGGAATTAACAAATCGGTCAGAGGTGCAAGATGGTGCCAAGTAAGATGCAATCAAGAAGCCACACTTCGGAAGTTTCGTCAGCAAGGATACTACCCGAAAGCATTCAATTTCCTGATCCTTGGACTGTAGAAAGGCCTGAGGCCACCTAACCAGCCAGAGTGTGGTCAACATCAGGATCTCCAAGGAAACTCTACTGGGCATCCCTGAGCCACAGCAGGGGGGAAGGATCTGAGCCATTCCCCTCATGATGGTTAATTTTATGTGCAAACATGACTGGGTCATGGGTGCCCAGATATCTGGTTAAACATTTTCTGGGTGTGTCTGTGAGAGTGTTTCCAGAAGTGATTAGCATATGACTCAGTGGACAGAGACTGCTCTCTCCAATGTGGGTGGGCCTCATCCAATCTGTTGAGGGGCCCTGATAGAATAGAATGGTGGGGGAAGAAAGCACTTACTCTGCCTCGATGTGACTGAGCTGGGACACAGTCTTCTCTGACTCAATGTTCCTGATTTTCAGGCCCTGATTCAGGCTGGCATCTACACTGGCTCTTCATCTCTCAGGCCTTCAAACTATAACACTGGTTTTCCTGGGTCTGCAGCTGGCAGATGGCAGGTCATAGTACTTGGCCTCCATAATCACATGAGCAAAGCCTTTATAATCAATCTCTATTGGTTCTGTTTCTCTAGAGAATGCTGGCAAACACTCCTCGCCTTCCCCTCTCCCTGCCCCCCAATCCAGATGCCATTTGCTGTAGATTGCTTGCTGCAATCTAGAAGGAGGATCTGAAAAAGCTTTGCTGGGCTTGGTCCCAGCCTCTCCAAGGGTCAATTGGGAGCTCTGAGCATGAGACAGAGCCACCTCAGTTACCAATAGCTTGGTGCATATATCTAGCCCACTGTCTATTACTCTCTTGTCCATTTGGTTTCTGTGCTTTCCTGGATTTGACAATCCTCTGACCTTTCTAACAGCCTTCTTAGGTGAACCCTAAACATAGGCTTTGCCTACCTCTCTCTTGCCTCTAGGACTTCCTGGCAGCCTGACCACAGACATAGGTCTTAACTCCATCCTATCCAGTCCCATTCTAATGTCTAATCACCTCCTATGGCTCCTTGACCCTTGATGCTTCCTGGCACATTGGACATGTAAGTTTAATACCTGGTGTGGCTGCCTGAAATCTGACTCACTGCCCACTTGCCTGATTCAAAACCCTTAGCTCCACCTTGGCCATTGGTCTCAGCTTCTTCCCAGCCTCACCTCACCCCCATCTTGGCATCATATCTTGACCTTTCAGCCTTCCCCTCTTTCATTCTTCCTTGGCTTCTCATTTGCTTTCACAATCTGCTGCCCCTTTGACCTGCTGTGTTCAGGATCTCCCTAGAGCAGTCACATCTTCCTTGATCCTCTAGCTGGGCCGCTTGACAGCATCCTCCCTTCTCTCTGTCCTCCGTCAAAGATGCATTAACAAAGGAGTCTCTGGCCCTGTGACCTCTGGTGCTGAACCACCCTTCTTCCTGAGTCTGTGTCCCACTTTCTTTCCCAGTTCTGATAACTGGGCCCCTTCTTGTGCTCCTGAGTCTCAGTCCTGATAACTGGACAGAACCTAAGCTTTTCTAGTCCATAGGAACTGCCTTAGTTCTATCAACTTCACTCGGGATCTGGACCCCAGCTGACACTCAGGCACCTGCCATTGGCTAACAGGGCTTCCATCATGCCTGCTGTTGCATCTCCTGTTGCTCACTTCCCAGGAAAGCTATATGGAACATTCCAATCCCTCCTGCTGGGAGACCTTGATGCAGACTAGCTTTCAGCTTGTGCTCTTGATACTACCTTCTTCCAATTGGCTGCAACTGATGCCAATCTCGGACCCCAAGTCCTTCCCCAGGGAGGTGTATGCTTTAATGTCTCCAGGCTTTACTCAGGCTAGACTACCATTTGGGCAATAATATTTAGCCAAAATCTTTTCTAATGACTAATTTTTATATTATCAACTAATAAGGGCATAGTGTTGAACTAAAATGGTGGAAAATGACTTAGCAAATACTTGATTAATTGATTTTCCATGTGAGTTACAATTAGAGAACATTAGAAAACCACATATTATCAAAGGCTAGCTCATGTGTTAAAGACTCTGATCGTAAAAGAGTCCAGTGTGAGCTGGATCTGACAGAGGCAGCTTTAGAGATCTTTCAGGCGTTCGCTTTCACATGCTGTGCAATCAGAGATGGGCATTTACTTATATTTTTTCACACCTAGAATAGGACTAACTTTATTGGCTCAATAAAATATAAGGCAACTTTATTTATTTGTTAATTCATCAATCATTTAAACATTTATTGAGTACCTTGTATATCTCAGGCAAGGCATTGGGCACTGGGGATATAAAGATGAGTAAGAAAGACACAGTTGCTCAAAGCACTCACAATCTGGAGGGAATGATAGACACTTAAACAGAGAGTTACTTGTGTCCAGTGTGATAATAAGGCTATGCAAATTGTATTATAGGAGCAAGAGGAGTGAGGGAGTAGGAGAGTGGGAAACAAGGATGAGACCAGAAGGCTTCCTGGAGGTGAGGGCGATGAGCCAAAAGAATAAATGTGGCTTAGTCAGACAACTGGGAAAGAAGAACTTTCCCCATAGAAGGAGTAGCATGAACAGAGGCATGTGGAAGAGGAACAATTTGGGGAGTATGTGTTTGGTAGGTGTGTGTTTGATACATGTATGTGAGTGTGTCTGTATGTGTGTCGGGAGGTGGTATTCAAGGACATGGGAGAATTAAAAATTGATCCAAGTTCTTAGAGCACAGAAAACACAAGATCAGCCTGGAAATCTCTAGAAGCCCATATCCCATATTAAGAAGCAGGAGGTTGACTTACCCATAGGAAATGGGAAATCATTTGACATTTTAAGCAGAGGAGCAACATGATGAGACTTGGTTTTAGAAAGCTCACCAGGCCTAGAAGGTAGAGGAATAGATTAAAAAGAGCAAGCCTAGAAGCAGGAAGACTAGTGAAGTGAAGCTGGAAGACTAGTTCAAGGGTTCAGTTACCAGAAATCCAAATGAGGGGCCATGAAGCCCTGAACTAGGTAAGGGCCTGAGCACCTGGTTAGAGGTCAGATGATGACATGGGAAGGCAAAAGGATGGAGATACAGGAAGGAGCACAGGAGTTGTTTGAGACAAATTGACAAAAATAACATGACTGGAACTGGAGTACTGTAGCAGAGAAAATCTTTCAAGCAGCAAGAGTAAAAAGAAATATTACCCTCAAGGAGCAAAAGTAAGACTTACAGCCAACTTCTCAACAGAAATCACAGAAACCAGAAGACAGGGAATCATATATTTAAAGTCCTACAGGAAACAACTGCCAGTATAAAGTTCCTACCATGACTATATCCTTCCAAGCAAAGATGGGAAGGTTTTCTGCATCCTAGTGAGATACAGTTGCTTGAGGCAGACCAGCATTCCTGCTGAGAACAAGTAGATTGGCCAGATAAACAAAGGAATCACTCATTTGAAGGCACTGGAGATCTGCTGAGGAAATGAAAACTGGAGGAGCTGGGATTCTGGATAGGAAAGAAATTTAGAGAGACCAGCTGACTTCTGCAGCCAGCAGAGTCTGAGAATGGGGCTTTACCAGAAATACCAGCAGTGATTTTGGTGGAAATCTGGGGGCTCCTGATCTCATGAGCTGTTTTCCTAACAGGTAAACACCCCCTAAACAAAGCTCCCTACTGCACTGGCTTTGCAGAGAAGATGAGGTGTGGCCTTGGCTTTCTTATCCTTTTGCTGATGTTCTCCTGGGTGCTGCCAGATGCTGCAGCCCAGGTAAGGTGGGGCTGGATTCTGCCCTCTGTCCTGGCAGGCTTTCCTTGGAGCTCAGGTGGGTGGCATTATTCTTGGATAATACTTAGAGGTAACAGAGCTCTTCTCATTGAATATGAGAACGAAGATCGGGATCAGGCCTGGGATCACAGGAGAAGAGCTGAATACAGAAATAGGCCATACATGGGCCAGATCTTGGAAGCCACAATGAAGGGAAATCCAGAGATCTGATGTCCACCTCTTCTCCCCAAACCTCGTGGCTTCTCTCAGAGGTGTGATCGTTTCCACTCTAAAAGCCATCTGCTTTCCTTGGCTCCTGGCTCCATCCTTCAAAGTCAACAATATTGGGCCAAGTCTTTCTCATGTTCTCTCTCTGATTCCCCCTTCCAATTCCCTCTCCCACTTTTGAGGAGCCTTATGATTACACGGGGCCCAAAGGAATAGTGCAGGATCTTTCATCTCCTGGTCTTTCACAACCATCATTCTTCCCCTTTGCCATATAACATAACCTGTTCACTGGTTCTGGGAATTCGAATGCAGATGTTTTAGTGGGGAAGGATACCACTCTGCCTACCGAAGAAGGAGATGGTAAGAACATTCCAATATGATGAGAAAGTGTAAGTCCATGTCTGGAAGAAGAAATGCATGATATAGGTGTGAAGGACAATGAGGGGACTCGTGAGCAAAGAAACTGAGGTTCCAGAAGGAGAGTTGTGAGACTAAGACTAAAGAGGTTGTTTGGACGCAATGGTGAAGAGCTTTGCTTTATAGACAAGAGGGAGCAGGAAGTGCTTTAATGGGAGTGTGGTTGAATAGTTACCAGGTTTGATGAAAGGCTGGACCACCAAAAGCCTATGTCAGTCATTTCTTTGACTTACTTCCCTCATGGCCCTGGGAAGTGGAAGGATGACTCTGGGCATAATATGGGCATCCATGGCATAGATGTGGAATTAATAGGACCAAAACAGCAGGACACTGAAAACCAAGAGAAGATGGGAAAAGAGGAGGCAGAGAGAGGGTGGCAAACGGGGTAGAGTTTAACCCATTTGTAACCTGCTCCCCATTTTAATTCCCATTGAATAGGCCTGATTCCGTTTTGATGGAAAACATGCCCAGTGCAGGTTCAGAAGGCTATAGAATTGAGAGCTATTAAATACTAAAAAGACAAGGTGAGAAACAATTTGCAAAATCTCCTCTTTTTATAGACTACAGCGATTGAGAAAAATTGAGTAAATTCCCCAGCTGCCTCAACAGCAGTCTGTTTCAAGATTCCATCAATTTTTTTACGGTACAATCAATATTTATGAATCCCCAAAGAAATGTAGCAAAGAGAAACCCCGCACAACATTTTCTCAGTGGTTTGCAGAGATGTAACAGGGGGACCTAAATAACTTTTAAAATAATCTCAATGACAATCAAAGACTCTTCCATAGCCAATATGGTTTAATGTCGGTGTTTATATTAGCACTGTTCTGCCTGGGGTGGGGGGCGGGGTAGGGAAACCGCTTGGAGTTTAATCTGTCCAAAACATGACACTTGGCTAAAATGAGTACGCTGTGATATGGTACTTAAAAATTCAAAGGAAGTGCTATATTAAAAAGTCCCTGGATTTTTTTAATGCATTAAAATATCCTCCATCAGTTAAGCAATGGATTTTTTCAGTCAGCTGGAAAAAAAAGATTTCTGGGGGGAGAAAAAAAACAGACAAACAAATCCACATTGCTTTAATGGCTACTTTAGGTTTAATATCTAAACTTATTTAAATAACTCTGAGCCCTCCTGCTGAGAAATATTGAAACTAATGGATTCCTTTGTGCGCAATCTCCATTTAAATGTAGAGTTTAATTTCCCTTTCGGCTAAACCTGTGTGAAACTAGTCTTGAAATGTCCCTCTTTAAAAAAAAAAAAGAAAGAAAACCCCATATAGAATATTTAGGGGATTATTTTATTTAAAATTGGTTTTGGGCATTAAAACTACATAGCCATCCCACAGTGAGCCTACAGACCTCCTAAGCTTATACTTGGAGCCAGAGGTGGGTGCTAGGGACTTGCCCGTGCCCAAGGGTGCAGAGGCCCAGGTGTGTGATCAAAGCACCTTGGCCTTGCACAGACAGGGCACAACCTATGGGATGTGCCTCCCGGGCACCTGGCAGACCTCCCTGTCCAGCCCAACACTGGGCCCATCCTTCCTATAATGACAACATAGAAATTCTGCTCCTGGAGCTTCATCTCAGAGGCTTATGGCTTTGATTTCTGTTCCATGTAAATGGCCTCAGGCAGGGTCAGACTTCCCTGTGTGGCCAAGGACCATTTTGTGTGCATGAATATGCATAGCCTTGATGCGCAATGGGAGCTAAGAAATGGCTCTGTGCCGCCCTTTTATTTTTCAGCTAATGAAACCTAGGCCTAGAGATGACTAAGTCACTGGTCAGTGGCAAAGGCAGGACAAGAGCCCAGCTGTCCTGGTGTCCAGGCTATGATGCTTTCTTTACCAGGGGTTTAGTCCACACCAACAGACTCTTGGCGCCTGTATCTTGTAATCTAGGTATTACTTCCTAGGTGGTTTTCACCCTTGCCATGTAACCAGGAATTTACACTGCATGTGTAAACATGCCTAAAAATAACCATATAGGTTAAAGTATGTATTTCTTTTAACCATCCCAAACTGTACAGAGAGGAGACTATTACAGTTGTCACCAAAGGATTCCTTTAGCTGTCTTCTCTCGGTTGTGTAGTTAAAATTCAGTTTCTATACAGCGATTTGTATATAACTCTTTTCCTAACACCCCACTGCATAACAACTGCTGCGTCTGGGTGTGCCTAATGAGAAGCTTCTACACTGGCCAGGGGAATTCATGGGGCAACATCTCTCTATATATATAAAACCCTAATGTGCAAATAGACCAAACAACTGGTTGCTATGATGTGTGTTGACCACCAGGGGGCACCATGAAACATGGCAGGCATTGACCATGATGGAATGGTGGAGCAGATGAGCTGGGGCACTAGACCAAGGAGGTGCACAGGGCATGGTGTGCTGTCATCGAGATGAGTCTCTGATGGTTACCGAAAATTCTTTGTTTCCTTACACTGCAGCCCCATCCTGTGCTTGTACCCACTGCTGGTGCTGGAGCCACTGCTCGCACCTGCAGCCAGTGCCAGAGCCACCACTCAAACCTGCTGCAGGTGTCCGGCGCCAGTCCCAATTGTGCAGCACCATCAGAGTGTGTGAGTGGCTGTTGCTGGCCCTGATGGCCCCTGAGGGCTTCTCCACTTTCCCCTGCTCCTGAGGGGCGATCAGGGTAGCAGACACCACTTGCACCCACTGCTGGTGCTGGCCCCAATTGCTTCACGCCATCAGTAGATGCAAGTGGGGTCAGCACCATCAGCGTGTGGGAGTGGTTGTGGTGGGAAACAGGGCTGCCAGCAGACAGGGGGCTAGGAGACATGGCAAGAGGGGCCAGGCAGGGGTGTGGAAGATGAGCCAAGATCCACCCCTCTGCCCACTGTAGCCTTGCAGTCCACAGTTTCTTCCAAGGTGCATGAATTTGTGCACTGGGCCAATAGTAATGTAATAATGGCTTAAAGTTGATAGTAGGAATGAGATGAAGGTGTTTAATACAATGTCTCTGTAACAGAGAAGAACCCTGAACAGAGGCAGGAGTTCTGGACTCTGGTCCCAATTCCTTCTCTAACAGCTTTGGGAGTGGAGCAAGCCCTGTGTCCCTTCTCAGGATCACTTGCGCCACCTTTAAAATGGAGATGATGATAATAATAACTTAAGTAGACCAAACGCAGGCCCCTGGATCATACAGATGATTTTGGAGTATTCTTTGGGCTCTTGAATTTGATATACTACATTATAATATGACAGCTACTACATTATAACATGACAGCATATTATAATGTCCAGTTTTAGCATGAGTACACACACCAGCTCTGAAGTCAAAATCCATTTCACAGTTTTGTTTACTCTTAGCGACTTAGAAAACATGAGGTTCAAACATAAGTCATAGCTTAAGGTGGTCCTGCTATTATACTGGTAAAGGTATAGGCCTGTCTTGTCTCCTAGTCTTTCCAAGACCACATGTAGAACAGTCTTGGCTTGGCAATGTGATTGAGACACCCTGAACTCTAAGCTCTAAAAAACTTATCCCAGCAGCCTGTGTCAGGGATCACAATGTCTAGTTACTTCCTAGACATTGAAAACTTCCATTAGAATGCAGAATTTGTGCCCAGGGGAGACAATGCTGTTATTAGCCACTAACACTTTAGCTAGAATCAATTCTTCAATCACCTAATGGGGCCCTGAAGATTGCAGAATATAACACTACCAGAGGGAAGAGGCATAGGACAGACCTCAGCTGCTATCTAGAAAAGAAAGGACTGGGCTGCATGACAGCTAGGGTCAATGGAAACATGAACAGTGTGGAGGGTTCTCAAGGGGATGGAAAAAGTTGCTTATGATGGAGGATTCTGAGGGCTGGCACCAGCACCACCATTGCCCAGCTGCTATGCTGTGCTCTGGGCTACAAAGGCCTCTGAAGGAACAGAAAATTGCTCCTGCTTTCAAGGAGCTTATAGTCCAGCAGGGGAGACCAGACACCATAGAATTCAGTAGCAAACAAGATGGGCATGGAGCCTCAGAGCAGCATGGAGGCTTAACAGAGAGACCAGGCTGACTGGGCAGGTGCAAAAGACTTCAGAGAGTGGTGATGGCTGGAAAAGCCCATCAGGGACTGAGCAGATGGAGGTGGGCAGAGGGAGAAGCCAGGGGGACAATGGTGAGGACACAGGGCTCACAGGCACGGCTCCAGAATGGCATACTTGTCACCGGGCCTCATTTGGGATGCTAGCATCTTAATCAATGGCCAAAACGCCATGGTTGGACCCGGTGTTGAGTATTGGGGCAATTCACTTATCCGTGATGAGAGGGCACTACAAATTGGAGGGGGACGGGCATGGCCACAGGAAGGAGGAAGAATTGGGAACATCATTGCACTCTACTACTCATGGCTTATTTCCCTCTGTATTATGCATTGCTTCAGGACCAGTGCTGTATCTCCTTCATCTCTGGAACTTAGCACAGCGCCTGGCATAGAGGAACTGTGCTAACTGCTGAATTGTGTAAGATGTGTGCTCAGTATAAATGGCCCAATCCTACTGAACAGCAGGTAGAGAAAGACCAAGTCTGTATGTGTTTCAGCCCTTTTATGGAGCCAACTTATAATAGGCAATGAGTAATCAAGGGCCTTGGCCCTTGAGAGAAGAGGGTCGGGGGCAGGGGGAATGATCTAAGTACATTTCAGATAAATAACTATGGACTCTTCCTATTCTGTGCCCCTCTAGCTTTCTGGTGGTTGCTGCTTCATCCCCTCATACAAGATGTTCCTACTACACTCCATCCATGAAAACCTGCCCATTTTAATATCCTACTCTAGCCGAGTCCCAGCTAGTTCTCTCAGATACACAATGATCTGTTTCCTTACTACAGTACTACCAGTTCTCTCAGTGCTACATGTTAGGAGAGCAATCTGATTAAACAGCATTTATATATGACCTCAAACTTATTTTTATGCCTTGGCAGCTTTATGTTTACCTTCTCACCACTCCGCCTACCAGACCATTCACACACCCATGCACACATCCATGCACATACATACACATGCATACAATTGGTTCCTTGATTCCGTACCCCTGTGCCAGGCTTATCTGACCCCTTGTAGGTAGACTTCCCCTGTTTCTGCTAAGTTGTTAAAAGATAAATATTGCCTCCTGTCTTAGATGCCCAATGATCTTCTAGCTTTCCCCAGGGGATAAGGCTAGAAATTAACCAGAACAGGACAATAGAGGGGCTTTCACTTACTACATACATGGTTATCTTCAAGGAAGGTGGCCTACCAGCCAGTTCTTTCTCACCAAATAGGCTGTTAAGAGAACTCCTCAAGCATACTTTGCTGATTAAGTCACCCTGGCTTACCCATCCATAGCAAATCTGACCCAGATCCGGTGCACAACCCGAAGCAACCGCCAAGGCCCAGGCATCAGGGTGCCCTCAGCTAGCCTGGCTGGTACTCCGGCATGCAGAGCACTGCGCACTGAATGCTGCAAATTGGCCCACTCGAATCTTCGGGAAAATTGAATATTGGCTGAACAAAGAGAAGACGGATCACAGACTTTGTGGCTGTTTTCCTGAGGCTACTGAACTCTTTCATTTCTCTATAAAGTATGATGCACATCTTAGTCTTAGAAGAGCGGCACCTTGGGAGAACTTTAAGGCTAATGAGGACATATTGGAGCAATTTCACATTCTGGTGTGCCCTTCAACATACCTACACCACCAAAGCACACATCTCTCCCTGGTAGCACCGAGCAATCTATGGTAAAGACAGGGGTGGATCACAAAACGTTGCCTCGAGCCTAGACCTATGCCCACATGCAGGTGATTCTACAAATGCTTGTTTTATTTTATTTTTTAATAATTTATGATATTAATACCACTGACTAGCTTGCCATTTGTTCTTAATTACTTGCTCTTCAATAAAAGTATCATCAGGATAACTTGGATTGTGTTTCATGTAACTACCACACCACACACCTCTCTGTCACCTTCTGCCTTTCCAGTCTGTTGGCCACAGAGCCTCATCATTGCCGTAACACAAAATATTTCTTGTCGATCCGGCCTAGAGTTAGAATCCCTGCTGGGGATATTACTTTCCAATATATGGGGCCAGTGTTCACGCTGCTGGAATGTCTCTTAATTAAGAATCTTTTTCTGTCTTATGCATAAATTAATCAAGGTAATTATTGTAGCATTATTATTATTACATTGTACTTATAGAACACTTACCTCCAAGGTGCTCAAAGTAGTTTATAGATATATATATATTTTTTAATCTAATGAACTCTGGTAGCCTCTAGGCAAGATGGAGAGCAGAGCAGGGATTATTAGAGCCACATCATAGTTGGAGAAAATGGGTCAGGCCGGAAGCAGGGGTGGCTGCGGGTGGTTGCAAAATAACTCACTCAGATTTGCTTATGCACAGCTCTCAGATGTCTGTGGAGGTCTGAGTGCAGGCGGAAGGCTGCTTTCAGGTGCAGTAGGAAATGCTTCTTCCTCTCTGAATTCAGGTAGCACCTTCGTGACCAGACAGCCACTCCAACATGGTCTGGACTTAGAAAAACAGACCAGAAATACCAGATTCTTCTCTCCTTCTTCCCCCCTTTCCACCAGCCCTTAAGTCTAACCGCATTCCTGATCCACCTGCTACTTTGGGGAATTGGGAACAAAGGGTGGAGGGAGAGAGAAGGAAAACTTCCTCAGCACTTGTCATCAGCACCAGTCAGTTTCCTCTGACTCTGACACCATCACATCCTCATGAGTTCAGGTGTTTCCCTCAGATGCTCTAAGTTCCTCAGGAGTAGCAGAGCATGGGGTGGGCACAGAGCAGGCACCAGAGAGGACTGTGGGGAATGCAGGTGCTGAGGGAGATGAGGAGGGGTTTCTAGCCCACTCGAATTTCACTGGAGCAGGGTGGGGAGGTGGGCAACAGGAGGCAGCAACACTGTGGGAGAGCCTTGGGCTCAACGTTCCTGTATTTAGGACGGATAATAATAGCAACAACAATAACATCAAGATGTTAAACTGAACTGAGTATAGACTTGAGCACAGTCAAGTTGATTTACAGAGGAGTAAAAATTCGTATGGGGAAAAAAAAAGAAATATTCAGTAAGTTATCTGATTGGAATTCAGATTAAGCCTAGAACTCTGGGACCTGCTTTAGATGTTGAAGGGAAGACTGTGCCTGTACTAAACAAGATGCAACTCTCAGATCCATTTTCCTTCATCTAACACCCACCTCTCTGCCATGGTCAAGTGTAGACCGGTGTAGCCTGTAAAACCAGTGTGGCTGGCAGGAATGCAATCAATGTGTTAATAGGATGAGCTCTGGCGTCAAAGGCTCACTTCATTTGCCAAATTCAAGTCAATTGTCTGGAATTTGAATTAAAATCAATAACAGCAGGCTGCTAATTCTACTTCTTTCATTCTTCCATTTTTTTGGGGGGACAGGCGGGGTTTGTCATAAAGCTCAAGAACTACTGGATTAGGAGATGAACATCCTGAGAACAAGGTCTGAGTCTTACTTATCTTTGCATTCTAGGTCTCTCACCATGTATTCTTGTACCTTTACTGGCAGAGCCAACGTTAGCACTTTATTTATTATTTTTTAAATATATATATTTTTTATTGACTTCAGAGAGGAAGGGAGAGGAAGAGAAAAATAGAAACATCGATGAGAGAGAATCATTAATTGGCTGCTTCCTGCATGCCCCCTACTGGGGATCAAGCCTGCATCCCAGGCCTGTGCCCTTGACCAGAATCAAACCTAGCACCCTTCAGTCTAGAGGTCAATGCTCTATTCACTGAGCCAAGCCAGCTAGGGCAGATCTACTTATTTCTTGACTTTCTGTCATTTTTATGGAATTTTTAAAAATATTTTAGATGGAAAAGATTCATTTTCACTTCCTTTTCCCTCATAGTGAAAAGTGAAAAGGTTATCATTCCTGCATGGGAAGATGAAAGCTGGCAGCATACTCTCCTCTTAGCTAAGGGACACTAACACTTAACTCTGCACAAGCACCACAGTTACTGTCTTTATGAATTCTGTAATTGGCCCCATTTTCCATGCTTTGAGCCCCCTCTTCACACGGCCTCCTGCTTCTCTGAAAGTCTTGGGCTCTTAGGAAAAGGCAGCAATACTTGTCCTTAACTTCCATCTGGTGTGCTCGTGTTCTCTATGGAAGAGCCAGCCCACTTAGCTCAAAGGAAAGAGCCAGCCCACTTAGCTCCTGGTGATGTCTCCCTTCCTGCCTGTCTGGGGAGGTGGTGCTCCACCAGGTGGCCATCCCTGATGAGTGCCAACAGCTGCTTTGGTTAAGCCCAGTGAGATGAAAATCTCTAAAGAATTTAGGCTTCCCTGCCTTCCTTATAGAGTTAACTGAACGTGAAGTTGGCTTCTTATTTCGTGGCACCTGGAAATAGACTCAGAGAATGTAGGCCATCCAGAGTGGGCTTTCCAGGTGAACGTGTGCACAACAATAGAGTCAGAACACCTCAGATGTTATCTGACGTAGTGCCCCATTTCTTCATAAGTGGGCACCTCCTTGGCACTTAAATGTTCTTTGAATAAAAGAATGAATAAATGAATTTGTACTGAGGTGTAAAGCACTAAACCCCTCAAAAGCTAGGAAAGTACTTAGGGCTGTTTGCCCCTCTGTTTATAACCCTATTCATCTTTGAGTTCGTGCCTGCTGTCTAAATGCCATGCCTCCTCCCTACTTTGGGGCTTTGCTTGTCATGTTTCACTATGGTTAGTGCCTACTACTGGCAGCAGCTTCATCAATTCTAATCTACTGATTATCCAGAAACCAGAGAACCTTCCTTCAATGGTAAAAAAGTAAAGGTATCTGGGCTCTGAGATAGGACAGGAGAGGTTCTGCCATTGATAAAAGGCTTGAATTTCATCACTAGGTGAAACCTACTTTGGCTGGGACTTACCATTGACTCATTCATGAATTCAATACATACTTGATTCCAGACATTTGGGATCATTAGGTAACTGGGTTTCCAAAAAATGTAAAATGTCACTCTAAAAGTAAACTAGGTGCTGGACAAGTCTATAAAGATCAGTTCTATCTGACATACCTGATATGATATAAATGGATATTTAAGAGGCCCACTCAATACAGGCCTTTGTCATATTGTCAGCTCCAAAGTCCAAAGGTAGAGAGGGAGAAAGGCTGATCGTTTTTCAGCTCCAAAATTGTTTTATATTAAAGTTTTTAGTCTTTGGGATTTCTTTAATGCTAATTGCTTCCAAGGAGTGAATTGAACCTGCTTTTGGATTTTACTCATTTGGTACATCAAGGCAGGACTGAGGCTTAATGAACATTTGTTAGTATTGACACTTATAATCAAAGTACATTGTATTACTTGGGCCAATGGTATGTGTCCCATATAAAAGAATTGCTAACAAGGCCTCAGTTCAAGGATATTCTCCCCAAGGTCTTTTAGCTGCTAAAATTTAGCATAACCTACTGATGGTATGTGTCCTTAAGCTACTGAGGAAGCCAGTCTCTTTCCCTTATGGAGTCAGCTGTCCTCTACTTAGATGCCTGCTGGCTCACTGTGACTGCTGTAGAGTCACACTCTGATGTCTAAATATATAAATGTGCAAAGACAGTTAACTAGGACTTATTTGTGCCTTGGGAATTAAAAAAAGTAATTAACTGGTATTTTTAACGCATTTTCTCTTTACAGGATGATCTAGTTAAATGGTTCCGTTATAAGATCAGGGAATTTGGTACCTTTTGAAATAGCCCATCTTAAGTGGTTTCAAAGTTATCTTAATGGGCTGGTAGCTTATGCTCTGTCACCTGGAGAAGCTCCCGGAGAGGACAGTTGATCTGAGAAGCAGAGGAGAAAGACCCCGGTGCACAGGGGACAAGGGAGTCACAGTCAGCACCCACCATGTTCAAGCCTGAAGTAGGCAATTCACTCGCTGGGATCAAGAATGTATTTAAAATATTATTTCACATTTAGAAAATGTTTTTCTTCCAATCACCAAAGCAATTAAAATACCAACTTTGCAATATTCAAGAAATGCAAATGTCTCTGATTTCTTTAGACATCAAGCTCCAAATTCTACTGACAGCAGGACCACAGCTTAGATGCTGCCTCTCGCCCATGCAGGTGGAGGAATATCAGCAAATGTCTTAACATTGCTGGGCCCTAACTGCCTCAGGCCTGAAGGTCATGGCCTGGACCAGAGTTGATCTCCCTTTCATCTCAACTCTAAGCTCATGAGTCCAGACTCTGTGCTTACACATCAGTGGTATAACCAATAAGGGGTGGGGACGCTGAGGCCTCTGCTACCTCCTTTGGGGCCACTGAAAAGCGAGGGCAGGACTAGGTTGAGATAAGTGAGGTGCCTAAGTTACAAATTTAAGGAAGCACTCACTCTCAGGCCCACAAATGCTGGCCCTGCACTTTCTTACATTTTGCTCCCTGGGTGCCTCATTCACCCTACCCTCGTCCCAGCCTGTGAAAGTATACTAGGAGGCAAAGGTCTGCCATTTGAATAAATAAAATGGGATCCTAAGAAACAGGGTATGAAGCCCTCCTGTCTAAGCATCTTCCCCACCCTGCCCCCCACACTCTGACATCAGAACTGGCCACCACTGAAGCTTGCCTTGCTTGGCTAATGCTATATGCCATCTTTTGAATCTCCAGCTCCCTGCAAAAACATGAATGCTCTAGAACTGGCCTACAGCAGCCACCAGCTAGCCCTTGGTGGACAGGAGTCAACTGAGAGTTTGAGCAGTAGGCACAGTCTTGGGCTCCTTAGGCGAGTCCCATGAGATAAGAGAAATTCTGAAAGGAAAACTCTTGCAAAGGCCCAACATGATGACTTAGCAGTTGGGGTCAGCCTTGGGGTCCATGTCAATGGTCACCTCCCCTCAATGTATGTTTCCCAAGGGAAGGTTCCAATCTAGGAAGAGACAACAAAAGAAGGCAGACCTCACACAATCACTGGGAGAATTCCTAATCCCATACACAGGCCAAGTTCACCCTCCCACACCCAATGGGTAAGCTCTAGGGGCCAGCACTCATCTACTCTATCAGAACAATGTCCCTAGGGACTAACTCAGTCCTCTGCACTCAGAGCATAAGAGAATGACCAAGACTCCCTCTTTGCAAGCACATCCATTGATGTATATAATGTTAGGATAGAGAAAGGGGAAAAAAAAAGGAGAAAAGTTAATTTCAGGGGAAAATCATCTCTGCTAATAGAACCTGTAAATTAGGGCATTTAATTACCAAAGACAATTTGTTCATTTTGGATGCTAATATTTACATTAGCAACGGCTTTGAAAGCATGAAATCTGATGAATTGGCAAAACACTTTTACTCCTTTTCCCCAAATTAATCAAATGAGCTGTGATCAGGCTATTTATAAGTCTAGTTAAGTACATCTCCCTAGCGAGGGATTTTTTTCCTCCCACCTCCTTCACATTTTGTGAGCTCTCACAGATATTCAGCTTTTCACCTAGATACTTGGTGCCAGAGGATCTTAGTGGGAAGGTGTTTGATCTATTTCTATATTTAATGACACATTTCATCACAGCAGAACAGAGCATTGTGCCATCTTTGTTGAAATTATATTTCAATGATAATCCCTTCCATTTGTAGAACCCCTGGTGACTTCCAAGGAGCACTTATGGAGATGAGCTCACCTCCGGTGCCCACTGGCTAGTGAAAGCCCCAGCTTTGGACTCTGGTGCTGATGGCTGACAGGTTTATGCGGGCCCTCCTAATAAGAGAGCTTGGATTGGTACGGAGGCATTAACCAGGGAAGGGAATGGGCCAGTCGATGGACCCAGGATGGACATCTGAGAACATCTTCAGAGCAAGGACTCTCCAGGACCCAGGACTTCCTCTAAGGTTGGTCATTTGGTCTCAGATGAACCCCTTGCCTTGGGCTGTTGACCCTGATGTTAATCTATCCTATTCTGAATTCTACTCTTGCTCTCATTCATTTCTCAAGGGATCTCCCCACCTCAGCCCAGTGACATCCAAGGATGTGGCAAAGATATCACCCCAATGCCCTCATCCCCACCCCCCACTAGTTATTCCACTACCATAAACACCAAGCTTAGACTTGTGGATCTTAGACTTGGGAGGAACCTAGAGAGGTCATCTGGCCCAGCCCACTGACATTTGAGAATGACTGAAGGTGTGTTTGGAGGATGAGGAGTAGAAAACATTTTTCTAGAGGTAAAGGAATATAGGAGATGAGATTAGCAGATGGGCCTAAAAAAACAGGTAGACTGGAGCCTGATTATGGAGAACTATGCATGTCAGCCTGGAGGGGCTTAGACTTGATTCTTACCAAAGAATGGATGGATCAAAGAACCTCTTCTCAGTGATCACTTGGAGATGTGCTGATTCCCACCCAGTAAGGCCAGACCAGCCCTTCCATTGCCACAGGGAAATGGTGGTACCAAGTCACGGTGCAATGCTATGTCCCAGCTCTTTCTCAACCTGGTTGGGTGACACTGGACGAGTTTCTTCACCCCTCTGGGTCCTGAATCTCTTCATCTGTAAAAGGAGAGGTGGACCTGAGGGTCTGCAGGGGCCTTTCTAGCTCAGCAACCCCTATCAGACAGTTTATCATGATCCTCCACTCTTTCTTCCAAGTCACATTGGGCCTAGAGTTTTCAAATGCTCCCTGACATCCCACTCTGCCCACCTTTAACCACTTCCTCCCCATTCTGATCCCTGACACGTCGAACTTCTTGTTGCCCAGGAAACCCCATTTTTGCCAATGGCACCCAGAGCACAAAAATGAAACCCAAGCAGTCCAAGTTAGCTGCATCTACCCTCTCCAGCAAGCGGAGCACAGAGCAAGCCGGTATTTAATTAGTTTGCAATATTACGTATCTTCTAAATCTTTTAATCTTTTTAATAAAAAAAAAAAGTTAAAACACATAACACCCCAACTAACCCACTAACAATGGCCCCAATTTGTGTTTTGTCTGACGGGGAGTAATATTCATGTCTACATGAGGATGGCATGTAATTAACATGTCATAATCAAAATGACTAAGTTTGACACATTATAATCACTGCATGGAGATTATAGCATAGCCAGGGGCGATCCACACAGCCTATCTTAATATCATTTGCATAATGAAAGCATGGTGGCAGTAATAGCTTTTTTTTCTTGTTATCATAATTTCACCCAGGGCTGCAAGGGGCTCCCACACTGTCAGATGTTGCCTGGTAAAAGTCATTGTGCCTTGAAGAAGGCAGCCACAGTGACCCAGAGCCTTCCCCCAGAACAATAGCTCGATGGCCGGCCCCTGATGAATAGAGCGGGGCAATAAAGGGAGTGAGCCCCCCCAAATCGCCTATGAACCCATACCCTGCAGACATGTGGACACTCTGCTCTCCCCAGATCCCTATTTACAATGGGTGTAAGATTACCTTCTGATCAATGCGAAGTGCAGACCTTCTTAGACCCAGGTAAACTTGGCTAGATATGCAAAGTCCCCAAAGCAGACCCCTTTTATGCTTTGACAGTTGTCTGAATGGGGTGCTTGGCCATCTGGAGCCACGATGCTGACCACCAGGTCAAAGTCATGGGTCCAAGAGCCACCCACACCAGTTAGCCAGCCTCTTCCCTTCATTGTCACAGACCGCATCCTTAGCCAGGCTGAGCGCCTCATGCAGGCAGGAAAGAGTGTGGAGAATACCCGTTTACCTAGCGTCCTCTCTCCCCCTGCTAGGCTGCATGTGCCATCTAAACCTGCTGTTCTTCCAGCTCCCTGCCTAGCTTGCCCCTCCAGCCCAGCCAGGCACACTTGCTCTGTATCCATCATCCACTCTTCCCTCCCACTTCCTTTCCTCTCCCCGCCCGCTACTCCCCAAGCCCACTCTGACCTTTCTGAAACCTTAGCTCGAGGCCCACCTTTATTTAACCTACCGGCCCCTCCTAAGACCCATCTGTACCTCCCAAAGCACTTTGTACAATTATTACATTTCAATCTCAAAGAATCACATTCCTCCAGACAGCAGCAACGTTTCAGATTAGGACCTGATTTGGAACTCATATCCCTAATCAGACTTAATGCACAAAAAACACTTGCACTCACCTCTAACACGTGAAAGGGGGGAAACAGTGACTATGGAGTGGAGAAACCCGGCCAGCACCACCTTAATCAAGTGGTTAAGCTTGACACCCCGAGAGATATCCATATTGCTATCATGTCCTCACCTCTGTTATTATGGATGAAAGTGTACTTCTCATCTGTGGAATTCTCCCCAAACCCCAAACCCCATGATCATAAGAAAACATCAGACAAGTCCAAACTGAGGGACTTCCTTCCAAATATATGACCAGAACTATTCCATGGTCACAGAGGGAAGAGAAAAAAGACAGGAACTGTCACAGATCGGAGGACAGAAAGGGGCCAGGATGATGACATGTATCATGGTAGAGTACTGGATCCTAGCACTCAGGAAGATCATTTGTGGAAAAACTAGGGAAATCCTAGTGAAACCCATAGTTTAGTTAATAGTATTGTACAAATGTTAACGTATTGGTTTGGATAAATGTACCATAGTTAAGATGTCAACATTGGGTTAAATTGGGTGAAGGGTATAAGGAAAGTCTCTCTAACTTGTCTTGATAACATTTTAGATTATTTAGACTTTATTAAAACTAAAAGTTTAAAAAATGCATTCTCAATATTTCATCAGAAATCCTGAAACCACTGAAATCTCACAAACTTTTAGCCAACTGTCAGAACCCAGTGTGAGTAGAAGTCTCAACGACAGTGGCCTGTGGCTTGGCAAATTCTGCCCACCTGGCCGATATGAGGCCTGAGACTCCAAGGTCTGGGTACATTGGGGGTTGGGTATGAGAGGGTGGGAAGGAGAGACTGAAGTCATCTATGTTCATAACACACCCCAAAAGGTGTCAGCTTCTCATTGCATGGAAGCCTGTCAACCAGAGAGCAAAGGTCTCGTTTCCTACCTCATCTGTGATGTCACAAAGTCATGGGCAAGGACAAGTCAGTATGTTTTAAATGCATGAGAACCACCACGGAGGAGCTGAGAGACCTTCATGCTCCTGGGACCCTCCCTTTTTCTATGAGAAACTGAGGCTCAGAGGGCTCAGGCTTTTGGCTGGAGTTTCACAGCAGGTCAGCACAGAGGTGGAACTGGGACCCAGCTCTGCAAATCCCCCGCCCAGGGGCCAGAGAAAAATCAAATCCAAGTTGCTCTTGTAACCAGAGGGAGCTTCAAGTTGGCTTCCTGGCCATCCACCTGTCTCCTGAGAGACAGGCCACTGGCATCCTACCCTCGGAAGCCATTTGGACACACTTGCCCATCTCACGCTTTCTCGTTCCCTTTAAGAGCCACTTCCTGCACTGCTGGCCTTTCCCATGGGCTTCATTTTACCTGCCCAGCGAGGCAACTTCTGGATGTGGCCAGATGCTTGTCACGTGGCCCCAGAGCTCAGGGCTTTGTTGCCAAGCCAGGACTGTCTTCTCCTCTGTCAACTCCCCCCTAACCCCCTGATTTTCAGGGCTTGTCATTCACAGCAGCTGCCTGCCAGTCATTATCAGGGGGGTCTGGGAAGGAAATGAGAAGGAGGAACTCAGGCACAGGCCCCCCCACTGCGAGGGAAATGTTGACTCACAGCCAATGCATTTTAACGCGGGGAAACTCCGGGGAAAGCCAGGGGGCTGTGCCTGGGGTCCTGAGAGCACTGCCCCCCTCTACTGCAGGCCCGGAATTAATGCCATCCTTCCTCCTGGGCCAGGAAATGGCAGGATCCTCTCTACCTCCCTCCCCACCACCGAGGGAGCCCTCCCATCGAGCTGGGGCCCCTGCTCTGCTGCTCAAGTTTCTCGAGCATCTCCTGACTCAGGAATGGCCTTAAGGGTGGCAATATTATTGGAAAAGCCATGAAAAAGCCTCCTCCCTCAAAAATATCCCCTTTCCTGGTGCTTGGAATGCTTTCCTTCGATGTGATTCTTTGAAATTGAATCTTCTCTCTAGGGTTGATGGCAAAGGACAGAATCAGAATCCCCTCAAATGTCCCTAAGCAAAGTAACTTCCGGAGCAGGAGGACAATAAGAGCTGCCTGGCCCCATAACCACCTCCACTTCCTCGGTGAGTTTTGCCAAACCCATAGCTAAACCAGTGCTTCTTTATCCTCTCGCAGCTCCATTCAATCTAACCTCCCCGCATAGCCCTTAGCACAGATAGACACTGATACCTGGGAATGTTTGCTTCCTTTCTCTCCTGCCAAGAGAACATGGGTGTTATCACGTCATCACACCCCTGGTACTCGCACAGAGAAGCAGCCCAGGGGACACTACAGAAAGAAGGGAGGAATGAGCAAGAGGCCAGCCTGGTTTTGACAAAGAAAACAGTGCAGGGAGGAGGAGAGAAGGAAGAGGATTACAGTGCAGGGAGGAGGAGGGAAGGAAGGGGATAACAGTGCAGGGAGGAGGAGGGAAGGAAGGGGATGTAGCCAGGAACCCCCACCTCCCACCCCCAATCCGAGAGCCCATCTCCTCCCAGGACACAAACTGCCAACATGACCCAGACCATGCATAGCCATCTGCCCTGTTCTCTAGGGACAGCTCCAATAGGACACACCATTCCTATAAATGTCTGTGAGCCAGAAACCAACATACCTGAACAGCAAATTAAATTCTCCCGCATTTGAATTCTGTTTTCAACTTTAATCATCATAGCGATCCACTTCCCCACAAGGAAATCCTTCCTCCAAAGAATGCTTGCCATCTCCAAACAGCTCTCCATTATGCCCTGACGTGGTCTGGGATGCATTCAAAGGACGCTTCATGGCATGGAGTCGTTTAACAGGCTCTCTTTTTGTGCTGTTTTTCCCAAGACCTGCAGCACCACCCATGAAAGCGAGATGCATGCGCTTCGGCTCACCCCCATGTCATGGAATCCCTGTATGATACGGCTTACCTTCTGTGGATCCACCCACAGAGAAGTCAAGCATTGCCCCCTAGCACAGGTGACAACTGCAAGGAACACTTTTGAAAACTCCTCTTTACCACAAAATCATGTTCAGCAATACATTTCAAAGTTAGCATATTTGATTACATATTTTTAATGAACAGCACACTCGGCGTGGAAGTTAATTTGGAGAATAGCCGGCAAGTTAAGAATCATCTTGTTTTTCCTTGAGGGCGGTCTGCGTCCACAACCCTTGTACATGTCCCTATGCTTAATCAGTAGATTCAAAATGAACAATGATGGCACAACAGCTGGAAAAGTAGGCAATCTGAACTCGGTTACTTCGATTCTGTTATCCTAGGGGACCACTCAGAGTTCTAACAGTGTGTTTACAATGTGTAAGAGTGAAACAGAGTGGCTGGACTGGTCATTTAAAAACCATGCCCAGCCAAGAGTGGTTTGGCTCAGTAGATAGAGCCTTGGCCTGCAGACTGAAAGGTCCCAGGTTTGATTCTGATCAAGGGCTTGTACCTTGGTTGCGGGCACATCCCCGGTACAGGGTGTGCGGGAGGCAGCTGATTGATGTTTCTCTCTCATCAGTGTTTCTCACTCTCTATCCCTCCCCCTTCCTCTCTGTAAAAAATCAATAAAATATATTTAAAAAATAAAAACCATGCCCAGATTAATCTGAATCTAGAGAGAACATCTCTTGTTTACTCTCAAAACAAATGCATGTAGTTCAGGCACATGGCCCTGTAGGTGACCGACCAGCTGTAACTTACATGTATGTAACTTACATGCATGTGCTTAAAACCCCACAGCAACCAGAAGTCAGACCAACAAAAGATTTTATCACTGGCATGGTTTAGAACTGCTGGCACACAAAACAGTCCGACTTTCAACTGGGTTTATTCTTGTCTTAAGCTCTCTCCCGACAGTGTAGGCCCTTCTTGCCTGCATTCAGTGTGGTTGCTTTCCACCCCTGGGAAGCCAGCAGTCAGGAGGAACAGGGTCCAGGGTTCAGTGATGCAATAAGAGACCTGAGTTCTGTTGGCATCTTCCCTCCATCAGCCCTCACCTGCTGGTTTTTATGCTCAGCATCTTCCCTGAGTCCCTAAATGGCAGTGGCACCTCCAACTCTCACATCCACATTGCAGTCAGGACAAGAGGGAGAGGCAAAGGGATGATATCAAAGAACAGTAACAGCCAAATCAGTCCCTTTTTGTAATCGACTGTTTTTGCTTACAAAGAGGAAAATATACTTTTATTGTCGGTGATGTACAGTTCTGTGAGTTTTGACAAGTGGGTAGAATTGTGCAACCAACACAAACCAGGATACAGAAGAGTTCACTCACCCCCAAATCCCCGTGCTCTGCCCCTTTGTAGTCTAATCTCCGCACCCCCGGGCCCTAAACTGGCAACTACTGATTTGTTCTCTTTCCCTGTCGTTTTGCCTTTGCCTGAGTGTCAGGTGAGTGGACTGAAATACTGGGTGCCATTCCTTTCACCCATGGTAGTGTCTCCAAGAGTCATTCAGTTTCTTGTACACATTAGTAGTTCACTCTGGTTTATGCCAAACAGCACTCCATTATGTGGACAGGCTGCAGTTTGTTTATCATGTACCTGTGGAAGGACATGTGGGTTGTTTCTGGTTTAGGAATTAGGAATGTTTCTGCTGTGAACATTCACCCACATATTTGTATGTGAACAAAAGTTTTCATTTCTCGCCCTAACCATTTTGGCTCAGTGGATACAGCGTCAGCCTGTGGACTCAAAGGCCCCATGTTCTATTCTGGTCAAGGGCATGTACCTTGGTTGCGGGCACATCCCCTGTAGGGGGGTGTGCAGGAGGCAGCTGATCGATGTTTCTCCCTCATCAATGTTTCTAGTTCTCTATCCTTCTCCCTTCCTCTTTGTAAAAAAATCAATAAAAATATATATATTTTTTAAAAAGTTTTCATTTCTCTAGAAAAAATACCTAGAATTGTTGGGTCCCGTGACTGCGGTGTTTTTAACTTAATAAGAAACTGCCAAACTGTTTTCCAGAGCGGCTGTGGCATTGTGCATCTCCATCAGCAAGGCATGATAATTCCAAATGCTCTGCCTTCTCGCCAGCACTTGGTGGTGTCAGTTTGGGGAGCTTAGGGGCTTTTTATTTTTTTATTTTTCCCATTTCCATAGATTTATGGTGTTATTTCATGGTGTTAATTTGCATTTCCTCAATGACAAATGATGTTTAGCACATTCTCATGTGTCTGTTTGCCGTCTCAGTTGGATCCAGAAGTACTCAATGTTCCTTTTAAAGAGGAAGCAAAGGCTTTTCTGGAAACTCAAGAGAACAAATGAAATCTCTTGAACCATGATTACGTTATGCCCCATGGCCCTGGCCACTCCTGACAGCAGGTGTCTAGAGAGAGGGAAGTTGGGGCTGAATTAACCAACAAGAGTATCAGCTCCACACAGTGAGCCTGTCCAAGTACTTGGGCACCAGGCACTAAACATCATCATTCTGGCGATTATCTACCTCTGTTTCCTGAGTTCCCCTCCCAGAAAACAAGTTTCCAGATTAGATCGTTGGTTTGTATTTGTTACTGGCAATCACAAACTTTATCTGTTCTGTGTGTCTGCAGAATTGTGGGGAACTGAGAAGGGGAGAGGAGGAGGTAGGAAAGGGTTGTTAATTTGCTCATCTTATTGACCTAAAACCTCTTTTAATTTTAACCTTTGGTGTTGAAGTATTTCTGAAGTGTTAATGTCCACTTTTTGGCTTTGGCAATGACAAAAGGTTCACTAACACTGCGTCCCTCTCCTGTCTGGGAAGTAGGAAGCCTGTGATGGCTCATTGTATGTGTCAGTTGGCTAGGCTACGGTGCCCAGTTGTTGGGTCAAACAGCAGTCTAGGTGTTACTATGAAGGTGCTTTAAAAATGTGATGAATACCTGCAATCGATAGACTTTGAGTGAAGCCTATTGTCCTCCATACTGTGGGTAGATCGCATCCAATGGGTTGAAGGACTTTAAAAACAGCTTGAGTTCCCTGAGAAGGAAGGAATTCTGCCTCCAGACGACTTTCAGACTCAAAACTGCAACATCGATAGATTCCGGCAGACTCCCCCCTTGCATGTTTCAGCCTTGCTAGCCCAAATCGCATGAGCTAATTCCTTAAAATCTCTCTGTAGTGTGTGTGTGTCTGTGTGTGTGTGTGTGAGAGAGAGAGACAGAGAGACAGAGAGAGAGAGAGAGAGAGAGAGAGAGAGAGAGAGAGAGAGAGAGA
>JAAGEH010000480.1:54755824-54808323 GCA_011751065.1 Lasiurus cinereus
AGAGAGAGAGAGAGAGAGAGAGAGAGAGAGAGAGAGAGAGAGAGAGACTGTGTGTATCATATTGATTCTGGTTCTCTGGATAACCCCGAAGAATGCAGGGTTTAGTGCTCAGTGTCCAGGCTGGAGGAGATGAGCATGAGCAGGTGTGCGTTCCTGACAAGCTTAGGACCTCACTGGGTTGTTTTTAGTTATATTTGTGGTAAGTATCCCATTATTTCCTAGTTTGTGGCTGGATTTATCTATTGCTCCCCAAAAATGATATGCTACAGAGATAAGGACTAACTGCAATTTGGTTATTTGAAAATTCTGTTTAGTGACATTTTACTGGTAAAACACTATCCAATATCGCAGGTACCTTGGTTGGTTATGGGTATTTCCTGGGAATAAAGAGACTTTGCCTATAAGATAATTGAGGAGTTCCTTCACCGAAAATACTCAGAATGTCCTTGCTTTAGATGTAGAGGGTGGAGTTGTGGAGGAGGAAGATTTTTAGTGATGAATATTTGGGTCCAAAAAGACTTCTGCTTATCCAGGGACTGGTGCTGCTTTGAATGAACAGCGAGATTCATGAGACTCAACTAGCCCAGTGACCCTCTAATCCATCCCTAGCCCAGAGGGAGTGAGTTGGCCATGGATATAGTGGTGGCCAATATTGCAGCCCATTTCTGACACACTTTCAGTTGTAGGAGTGTGTCTTTTATACCGTTGGTATGTTGTTACACTAATCGAGAAGACAGAAGGGTGTGTGTGTGAGAGAGAGAGAGAACGCACACGCACAGAAACAGAGTTGATACTGATTAAAGGTTTATGAGAAGCAAGAAAATCTGATAGGATTTGGGCAGAATCCGACCAGTTTTAAGTTTTTCATCCCTAAGCCTTAGTTAAGTCTTCACAAGCCATTATTTTTGTCCTGGATGTAGAAGGGAGACTAAGTTGAGGAATGTAAATGGCAAGCCCAGAGTTTTTGAGGCGATTATCAGATTTGTGCAAGATTTACTTCGCTCTTTAAAAAAGATCACACACACACACACACACACACACACACACACACACACACACACAGGATGGTTTTCTGCAGCACAGCACACAGTTGCACCAGCAAATTTGACTCTCAATTGAGAGTCTGAGCAGGAGGGCTGGAAGAACTGGGTGCTCAAAGAAGTTCCAGGAGCCCCCAGACCTCCTGAGGCAGCCCACCCACAGGAAGCTGGGCAGGTCTATCCATCCAAAGAAAGTCTTTTCAGTTCACCTTAAGCTTTAGGGATTCAGTCCTTCAGAGATCCCTGAAAGGCAAACCCCAGTGCAGATGTGTTTCTGAGGACTGGCAGGAGGCCTCCAATCAGGTGATAATAGTGGCTGCTAGATTTTAGCCTTAGTCTGAGTCAACCACCAAATGCTCTCCTGTCATTCAGCCCCTCCAGCTACAGCCCTGAGTTATCAGTTCCCTCTCCCAGCACACCGGTGGACAAGTTGACCTGCCGTAACTCACCTTACACTCAGCACAATCCACTCCACTAGGTACAAGCTCCATGTCACCAAAACAGAACTTGTCACCAAAGCTTTGATGTTGCAATATACAAGCATTATTTTTCTGTCTTAATCCCCCTCCTAGAAGCATTGTGGTCTCTGGCTTCCATAGAAACCTCTGTCCAGGGTCTCCTCCTTGCTGGCCACTCCTGGTCATTCCCTCCCCTCCCATCAATGTTGTGGTTAAGTGTTGGCATAGCCCAGGGCTCAGACCTGGGCCTCATTCTTTTCTCCTTCTACTAGAGGCCCAGTGCATAAATTCATGTACCTGTGAGGTCTGGCCAGCCAGCCCACCCACATTGAGGCCAGTCAGGGCTGGGCTGGCTGTGGGGAGAGGCCATGGGAGATTGGCCAGCGAGCCCCACCCCCAATTGGAGAGGGAGAACCAGTTGGGGGCAGGGATGGCTGTGGGAAGGGGCTGTGGGTGGTGAGCTGGCCAGCCCCATCCCCAAGTGGGGTGGGAGGGCCTGATTGGGGGTCAGCAGCTGGGTAAGAGGCCATAGGTGGTTGGCCATCCAGTCCTGACCCTGATTGTGGAGGGGGGCCGATAATGGGGGGCTGATCTGGGGTGAGGCCAGGTGGGGGGAGGAGCTGTGGCCTGATTGGATTGGTGGTGGCCCATTGAGGGTGGGACCGACCAGGGGAAGGAGCAGCAGAAGGTTGGCTGGCCAGCTGTACCCCCTACTGGGTGAGGGAAAATCAGGGGTGGGGCTGGCTTGGGGGAGGGCCCATGGGAGGTTGGCTGGCCAGCCCTCCTGCCCCCCGATCCGGCTGGTTTGCTGACCACAGTGGGCATCATAGTGACCAGTTGTTCTGGTCATTACAGCATTCTAGTCATAGGCTTTTTATATATAGAGAGATTATTCTCCAGAGATAAAACTATATAGTCCCATGGTTCCATTCTACTCATTTACTGATGCATTCATTTGTTTTCCCATTCTAACTTCTCCCCTGAGCTCCATCCAATCTCAGGGATCCAGAAGATTAAAAATGGTGCAGAGGAGGTGGATGCTGCATGGACACGCTCCCAGGAACAAGCTGGAATTACAATCTCATGTATCCAGCCACCTGCCTGACCTCCCCATTTGGTAACATTACAAGCCTCCATGACTTTCCCAGGACACCCAGGTAGCAAATGGCTAAGGCAGGACATCAACTTGAGTAAACCTGATCGCAGGACCTGAGCTCTTAACCAGAAATGAATAACATGAGATAGAGTCCAAGAACAAATGAATCTACCTAGTGATATCTGATGCAAAGGCAAACCCATATCCACCAATAGATTTGACAAACAGTTGTTAAGCACCAACCACAATCCAAACATCCTGTTAGGAGCTGGAGCTACAACCGTGAATAAAATAAATGCAGCCCTATCCCCATGGCATTATAGTCTCCCAGAGGAGATGGACAATTAAAAGCAATTACAAGAAAATGTTCAAGTGTGTTCAGGGAAGCTCCATCTTGCCAGAACATCAAGTGCAAGGCAGATGGGGATGAGAGATGAGGCTGGGAAGAAAATGAAGCCAGGTAGCAGAGGGCCTTGGGAGCCTGACTAAGGAATCTGAATTTCATCCCAAAGGCCATGGATGTATCCATAGCAAATGTGAGAAATCCCAATCCCACTGGCTTAAGCAAAAAGAGATTAGCACCTGCAGTTGAAACAAGAGGTTGAGCTAGCATTATGAAGAACCAGAATCAGGGGCTCAGGCAAGCCATGAGAACCTGGCTTTGCCATCTCTCAGCTCAGCTCTGCTCTCCGCCATGAGTTGGCTTCTACCTTGGGCTCCATATGGAGGCCATAGCTGCTCCAGCCTCTTGTCCTCCCAAGTTCAGAACAAGCAAATCCTTTTACAGGTGATTCAAGCTAAAGCCCTGGGACCTGGCTTGACTTAAGGGACCCATTCCTGGTCAACCACTGATCAGGACAGTGAAATGAGATGACCATTGATGTTGCATTCACTGACGCCCCTCCCGCAGATGTGGGCTGAGATGGAGGTGGGGGTATGCCCCCTAAAGGAAAATCAGGTGTTCATTTTATTTTTTACTATTAGAATGATAAATGGATGGATACTGAGTGGCAAAAACAAACAAACAAAATACACAGCAACACAGAAATCCATTACAGAAAGATTTTTGGCAATGAATGACTTTGTTATTGGATTTATAATTAAAGACAAACCATGAAACAACCCTGCACTGATGTGGTAATGTGGAAAATGGATGGATAGGACAACACTGCCAACAGGAAAGACAATGAACTAAATGAGAAATGATGGCTGCCAGAGGAGGATGGGGACAGCTGGATGGAGAGAAGTGATACTTAGAGGTAGATGAACAGAGTGCAGATATAGATGTATAAGCTTATAGAGCAGTGCCAGCTGAGGGGAGGAGAGATGAGTTCTCTTTGGATAATGAGGAATTTAAGAGGCTCAAGGAATATGTTTGTGAAAAATATAGAAATTGGTTGTATAAATGCTTAGGAGAGTGTCCATGAGCTGAAGATAGAGATTTGAGGGTCACCAGGACATAAAAGGCAACTAAAGGCACAGATGTGCCTAGGATCTTTCAGGTAGAGAATGTGGAGGACAAAAGAAAGGCTGGTTCAGAACTATGGTGAAGACCAACATTGAAGGAGTGAGCAGAGGAAGAGGGGCCAATGGGAAGGAGAAGCCTGAGCAACAGGAAACCAAAAGAAAAGGAAGTCATGGAAGTCAAAGGAAGGGAGAGTTGCCAGAAAAGGTTAGGTCACCAGGAGATCAGGCAAGATGTCCCTAACTAGAATGAATATTTCCTCACTCAGAGGGCTTCCCTACCTGTGGGATGCTCAAGCACTAGCCACACCAGCTTTCCAAGCAGATGGCTATTTACTGAGCACAAATGTCACACTGACTTTGTAATGTTCTCACATGTGCTCTTGGGGATTAATGATCTCCTAATATTGTGATCATTTTCTATAAATATGCATAGTCAGCTTTAAAAAGTGTCACATGGGGTAATTATTAGCTGTCTGGGTGCTAATCGTTGGGGAAAATATTTACTTGCATGTGAATTGGAACCTTTGTTTGTTTTGTTAAATGCACTGCCTTAACAATTACCAGTCTGGTTCAAAGAGACTTGGATGCCAGGGATCTGGAATTGAGGGATGGGTCTCTGCCAGTTCTCTGGGGCCTCATCCAGCTTTACACCCACTCACAGGAGCTTATGAAATGTTTTGTTGGATTTGGTTCAATAAAAGCAGTTTGGCTCTGACGTTGGGGCTCAGTGGTTGAGCATTGACCTATGAACCAGGAGGTCACGGTTCCATTCCCAGTTGGGGCACATGCCTGGGCTGTGGACTCCATTCTCAGTAGATGGTGTGCAGGAAGCAGAGGATCAATTATTCTCTTTCATCATTGATATTTCTATCTCTTCTCCCTCTCCCTTCTACTCTACTTAGGGGCATGGCTTTATATAGTCTTGTATACAGCACACACACACACACATCCCTCCCAACAGGATTTAAGAAGAACTAAAGTGCTTGACTTTCTCCCAAATGTCTGCTTCCCCCAGGCCTGAAGTTCCCATCCTTAGAGAACTTTCTGAGGTTTCTGTTATACCATTGGAGGTGCCACCAGAATACAGACAGATAGTGGGATCCACTGGCCCACATTCATCTTGTAGTGAGTACGGCCTTGAAGGGTCAAGATGTAGACTAAGAGACTCAAGAGATCTAACTAGAACAGGACTGTCCAAGCCAAAGGCCCAACTGGGCAGGTGAGTCTTGAGGAGGTCCTGGATCAAGAGGTCTTAGGCACACAGGGAGGAAGAGAGAGAATGTGCGAGCTCTGGCCTAGAAGTCAGAAGTCCTGGGTTCTTCAACTAATTTCTTATGGAACCTTTGACAAGTTGTTTACTCACTGTGTGCCCAGTTTTCTCATCTGTAGAAGCAAAGCACTGGATTAGAATGACCTCTAAAAAGAGTTTTCTTCTGCTTTGATCTTCATTTCTCCGTAAGAGTAAAGGAATGTGATCTGGATCTGGCCTGCAGTGTGGAACCATCATGCATCTCTTCCCACGGCAGCCCTGGTATCTACCACAGCTCGCTCCCCTCCCGCCTGTCTCCATGTGACCAGGTGAGCTCCCTGACCTGATCTTGACATTACAGACTCAAAGAGAGGAGAGTTGACTTCTCCGGCATTCAACAGCCAGCATTGCTAAACTTCTAGAAAATAGAGGAGCCCCAGGGAAATCTAATAACAGCCCTACTTAAGAGCACACGACAATTATTACCTCCAACTGTGAGGGAGGCTGAGTAATTAAAAAGGGTTCTTTATTTTGATTAAAAAGATTCCTTTTAGTGTTTCTGAATCTTTAGTGAAAGCCCAGAACTCTATTTTTAGACACAAAACAAGACACATGGCCGGGGGCAGGGGTGTAATTTAAAACATGGAACGAGCATTGGTAACCTGAAAAATGAGCACGCGCCCCCAGTGGCCCGAGATCGAGCTCATCCCACCCGATGGCTTTCAGGAGGTGCAGCAGCACGGCAGCCCCAGCCCCGCTGCCTGGATTAATAGGAGGCCCAAATTAATTGCTTTTAATCACTATAAATTTCCTTCCCAATAAAATTTCAAGAATTTCCAATCATGCTGATTTATATGTGTAATTAGAAATCCATTCACAGATGTCACACTGCTAGGTGGTGGGTAGCACAAGACCCGGCTTAACTCCAGCACGAGGCCTGAGCCATGAAAAATGACAAAGGGGAACTTGGCAGGGAGTGAGCAGCCCCAGAAACTACGCCCAAGGTCACATGGAGCTATTGACCACCAAGCACAGATTTGCCTCCCCTCCCTGTCCAGACACCCCTAGACCAGAGGGGCTTTGCTGGGACAGCCTTACTGGGATAACAGTTGTGGGGTAAGCCACACTGGAGCATCAGGCTTCCCTCTGTCCGGAGTAGCAATGAGCACAGTAACGGTGGGAGGAGGGATCTATAGGAAGAAGGAAGTCAGCCTGCCAAGTCCCCACTTGCAGCAGGCAGAGTACTGCCTTGCAATGTGCCCACATTTCAGATTATCCAAATGCAAGCTTTTCTACAGAAGAGGCCAACATGCCGCCTGAACTTTCTTTCCTCTCTGCTCCTACACGCTCCCTAGAAATAGCCCAGTGTCACAGAAGAACAGCCAGGACTGCATTTCAGACCAGCAGCTGAAGGAGTCAGCCTTTCTCTACAGCAACAAGAAAGAGAGATACACCAAGAGTTTGATGCCAGGACTTGAGCAACATCAAGACTGGGCAGGTGGGGAGAAGAAGGGAAAGGAAGACAGAGGGTCAGAGGACTGGCAGGCAGCACAGTGTGTGTGGACACAGGTCTCTGGAACCTGCAGAAAGAAGCAGGTAGATTCAGGGGCCAGTGGAAAGAACTGTTTCCAACAGGTGGGCAGCAAGGATGAGAAAGCTTTCTCATCTGTAAAAACCACCCTCCAAAATTAACAAATGGAGAGGTTGCTATTCTATGGGCTCAGATGGGATCTCAGGAATAGCTCCCCCTACTATAGCGGTTCTCAACCTGTGGGTCGAGAAAAGCTAGCAGGGTCTCCTAAGACCATCAGAAAACACAGATACTTACATTAAGATTCATAATGGTAGCAAATTACAGTGATGAAGTAGCGACAAAAATAATTTTATGGTTGGGGATCACCACAACATAAAGAACTGTATTAAAGGGTTGCGGCATTAGGAAGGTTGAGAACCACTGCCCTTCTAGGTGACAGCACAATGACAGAAAGAAAGAGGCCATTGGTGTCACTGAGGTCAAGCTTCACCTCTTGCCATGGCCTAACCCTGTCTGCTACCCATAAAGACCACTCAGCCTCTCTGTAGGCCACAGAAGCAACTAATTACCTGGGCATCAGAACACCAGCTCTGTAATACCCCCCACCCCCACGCCACACCAAACAAACACCGGCACACTCAGAATTATTTTCCATAGTGCCCTGAGCTCCCAAGTGATTGGCTGGTTTGCCCGCTCAGCTCACCTCCCCGTGAAGAGAGAAGAAGATCATCTTTGCTTAGCCTGATCCTTTAATGCGCCTGAAAGCTGTTGCTCTTTCTAACGCAGACCCCAGGCCCCGAGTAGGAACTAGGTGGAAAGGTCTTAATGGGGAGATTAGTGTCTGCCCGGGCAGTGCCAGAGTGGGGTCCTAAGAGGAGATTTTAGAGGTTGGGCAATTTTTAAGGGCTTAAATGTTTGATAATGCAGGCTCAGTTGCGTTTAAGCATGTTGGGGCCTCAGCAGCAATGTACCATCCAGGGCATAATGGATGTTGCAAGATTTGATTTTAGTAGTTTAAAAATACCCAAGTAGTCTGCAGGCTAATGGCCATTGGGCAGACTCATTAATATATCAATAATCATTCGGCATTCTGAAATCCTTTTAATGCTGTAGAACAGCAAGGAATGGGGCTAAAGGAGGGGAAGAAGGTCACCAGGGAACTTGTGGGGTCAGTTAAACAAGTGAAGGCAATGAATGACCTGGGTATGTTCTCTGCACCCCCCGTAGCCTGGTTTAAACGGTGTGTCTGCTGGGGTCTCATTATAACTGGGGAACAGAGGTTTCAGAAAAAGCTTAAACAAAGCCTCATGGAGCCCCTCACAGACCAGCAGTTGAAACAGCTTTTGTTAGGCCTTGGTCTAGCCAACACATTCTCCATAACTCATGTCTTACACATTCTCTCCTCCTCACTTTGGCTCATGGCCTTACCTCCTGGAATGATGGCCTCCAAACAGCTGACTTCCTGTCCATCCTTTTTATGCCCACCCTTGACCACAACTTCCCCTCTTCCCAGCCACAGGGCCTTCGCATGAGCTCTAAGCTATTGGTCACATCTTAGAGGCATCTCCTCCATTGAACTGTGAGTCCTGGTGAGATGCAGAACCTGCTTCTTGGTAGGCACTCTGTTGGACTTGAGATGGTGACGCTCAATCTCTCTGCTGGTGCTTTGGCCACTGAAACCCTCTGAGTATAGGGCAAAGCTCTGGACTATTGCACAGGTGCATAGAAGCCCACAGACAGACCATATTGCACATGGGTTCAAAGGGCATACCTATTCCCAGATACCCAGGGTTCAAACTCTGAAAGGAGGAAGAAACCCTTGCAGCCTGGGGGTTAACTCAAGTTCTGCTATTGGAACAGGAGATAGCAACGGTTTTTTGCAGCTGATAAGCTGCACACCCCAGCAGCAATGCATGTGTTCACTTTCTGGTTTGTCCCTTGAGGGATCCAAGGAATGGCCTGGAAGGAAGGAGCTTTGAATTCCCCTGGATGGAGGGCTCAATTGTCAAAGATGCTCTTAAATTCCTTTTGGAGCTTCATGGGGCACTAAGGGGCAGGAACCACCAAGGTCTAGACCATGGCCAGAGGGAGCTGTCTCCAACTTCTGTATCCCACTCATTGCCACTCAGGGTAGCAGCCTGGCTGGAGTGTGGCTCTCAGAGGACCTGGACAGGACATGTAGGAGAGGAGGGAAGCACAGGGAGAGCAGGAGGTACTCTGGAAAGATTCCTGGCCCACATCCAGCAGCCTCTGAACATTAATGAGCCATGTCAGTTTGGCTACCATGTCCACCATGGGTCATCACTGTGCCAGAAGAGCAGCCTCCAAGACACTTGCACATACAGCTCATGGCCCTTTCAGAACCCTGGCTATGCTCCTTACTTTCACTTTACAACAACCTCGCTGGGGAAACTGGGGCACCGACCAAAGACAGAAAGCAATCAAAAAGCTAACTTGAAGTCAACAATATTCCTCTAGAGGAAAATGGTGAGTTGCCTGGAATGTATGATTTTTCCCTCTTGTGAGCTTTGTGCAGTTCATCCCTTAAAACCTGACCAAAATCACCTCCTGCAGGGAGCAGTCCTTAGTAAGCTGTACTCAGCCATCACCACTCATCCACCAATCCGTCTATTCATCCATGCATTCATTCAGTCCTTCTTGAGCACTTCTTATGTCCTCTCTGCCCTGTCCTTACTATATATTCATGAACACTAGTACATCTGCTATCCATCTAAGGTTTGCTCCCAGGGTTTCTGAGGTTGCTCTGGCCCCTCTTAGATTGTAAACTTCCTGGCAGGTGGTCCCATCTTCAGGCGTTTGGTGTATCTACTTTCATTTGATAAGCCTTGAGCACCTCCTATCTTACAAAGGCAAAGAAGACAAAAGGCCTTCCTTAAGGAATCACAGTCTGCTTGGGTGATGACAACACAAGGTTCCATGAGGGGACTGAGGGCCAGGGGAAGTTTGGGAACGAAATCCAGTGAGACAGGGGGTCTTGTTGGGGATTTCTGGAGGAGGGACACCTGAGCTGATTCTTGAAGAATGGACTGTAATGCCCCGGGCACAGGGGTGAGTGTAGGGAGAGTGGTAGAAGGTTTTCCAGGCAGAGGATGCAGTCCAGAAGCAAGACCAGAAGGGGAGAAACACCATCAGTGGTTGGAAGTCCATTGGCTGGAGCTTGGCCTTCAAGGCAGTGGTGAGAGCTGAACTTGAGGTAGAAAGCAGCGGTCAGTTCCTTTCTTTATTCATTGTCACTTAGTTTACAAATAGACTAAGTCAGGCTTTGCTCCAGGCATTGGGGACACAGCAGTGCCCAAACAGATAGTACCTGCCTTCCTGGAACTTTGATTCTAATGGATGGAGAAAGTTCATTAAAAAAACACATACACGAGAACATGCGCATACACAGACACACACACACACACACAAATACAGCACATCATCAGGGGGCAACACATTTTAGAGTTGTCAGTGGGAAGTCTCATAGATGAGCATTTTCAGTAGATTACTTGCCTCCTGTCCTCCCTAAGCAACTGAGCTGGTAAGATGAGAAAGACCCAGCTACCTCCAACTCAACACTCAGAAGGCTTCATTGAGATTTTTGGTATTCTGGGTGGGAGCGGGGGGAGGGTTTAGTACCTCCTTTTTCCAGCTGACACCCACACTTCTCTCTGAGCAGCTTCCACTGCAGGAAAACTAATCAGGCCAGCATTTTATGATCCCTTACCTCCGATAACAAGAGGCAATCTGAAGCCAGTAAAAGGTGTGCTGCACCAGCGGTGTTTTACGTCTCATCAAACCATAAAACCCTATGGCCACATGACCAAGGTGCCAGAAAAGGGCCACGAAGTGGATTCCTCAGCCCTCTGTCCAGGAGGACTTCTAAAACAGGATGGTAAGTGGCCAATTACAAGAGGAGGAGCACTTCTATACAGGAGGTTCCCTGAGCACGCTGGCTGCTGGACCCAAGTTTGAAAGCCTCACACAACAGACAGAGCCCTCTAGATAGGATTACAAGAGCCCTGGGAACCTCCTACATACTCCTGCCCTGGGGCTGTTTAAAATCCCTCCCATGATCCCAGCTTTCCGACCACCAGAGGCCTGCGGCCTAATGCAGTAGCTGCCTTTTTGTCTGAAACTCATTCCCATCACCCCCTGACTCTTAAGACCTTGAGCTCATCTCCCAGCTCCTACAACTCAATTTTCTCTTTCTAAAAAAGGGATAATGATGCTTACATGTCTGGCTTGTTTAGAGAGGCAGCCGCTGAGAAAATGGTAAAGACTTGGAATCTGTAAAAGGAATGAAGGCACAACTTCCCCTGAGAGAGAGAAAGAGAGAACTCAAGACTTTACATCTACCCAATGTCACCAACATGCCTCCAGGTATTTCCTGAGAACATCCATTTACCTACCCATTCATCCATCCATCCATTCATTCACCCACCTACCTTCCCAACTACCCACCATCCACCCATCCATTCATCCACCCATTCATCAATCTATAGTAGGCACCCTCAAGCCAGAGCTACCTCACATAGACTAGGGAGTGTCATTTCCACCCTGACTTTAGGACCCCCACTCAGTTGTGGAACTGCCACATCCCCCACCCCAAAGCATACCCTCTACCACCCCCACAGCCCAGCCATCTCCTCCTGTGTGGCCTCTACCTCTTCCTCATGACCAGCACTAGCAGCTTCCAGGAGACGGACTCCTTCTTGAGCTATCTGGCCTGAGTGTGTAGTGACGCTGGCCTGGGGGAGATGCCACATTCTTGAACCCCCAGGGAAAATGTCTGGTCTTGGCGTGGGGGCCCAGCCCCTTTCACAGCTGTCTACCAGGTACACCTCTGCTCGGCAATATCACCCTCTGCTCCTCACTCAGGTCTCACTTCCTTTGTGCAGTCATCTGCACCATGTACTCATTTAGTCAACAAAGATGGCTGTGGTAGGATGCAGGGACACAAGGCTAAAGCCAAGAACCTTCCATCACAGATGGGAAGCGCAGGTGAGTGTTGAGCAATTTTTCAGAGAAGGATGCAGGGGTGAGGAGGATGCTTTAGAAATCTGGAGGAGGTACACAGCTGCACCAGAGCTTTTCCTCCCAGAGAGCTGGTTTACCAGCACATCGGAGGCATTTCAGGGGAAGAGACAGCTGGGGAGAATCTGGCAGGTGCCTAACTCCAGCCCTCAGTGACCCTCCCTGCTGACCACACAGCATGCACCTGGTGAGACACCATCCTATTCTTGCTCTCAACAATTCTTACAGGTGGGCACCTTGAAGGATTGGTCTTGGGCTATTTCTGCCACACAGGGCATAGTTCAGGGAAGGTACCACACAACCTCAGCACCTGCCTGCTCAACCAGAGAGGTCTGGAAAGATGGATGCAGAGAATTAGGAGAAGCAATGGGCAAGGGGCCAGTCAGGGCCCTCCCTTGGGTCCCCCTGGCTAAATCTGACCCACCTCTCCCTCTGTCCTCATTGATTTTGTAATCAACAGTATCCCTGGCTCCATCCCATCTCACCACGTAAGCTGGGGCGAGAGGGCCTGGGTGGATGCTCTGTCAGGCATTAGGTACAGGCATTAGCCAGCCTTGTGGCTCCATGGGGAATGCTAATGTACCTGGTCTTTCTGGAAGCCAGTTCCCCCTGGCCCTTCCCTACCACCTTCCTAACTCCACACCCACACCCGGGCCCTGCTGCCCTCTGCCAGGGAATGAATTTCTTAAAATGACAGACCATTCCTTCTCTCCTGCTCTTCACCTTGCAAAGGCTCGGCCCATGTCCATGGAGCTGCCCAACCTTACCCAGGGGTGAGTTGGAATCAGCAGTGGGCTAGTAACATTTCACTGGCTCTTTGGAAAGAATAGTGTTGCCTATTCCATGGTGTAAATACTCCCACTGTGGCTGATTTCACCTTCCCGTGGACTAGTCACAGAGTTGGGAAGAGATGTCTTCCTTAAGAGCCAGCTCCAGCACACCTTAACAGACAGTGTTGCAGTCACCCAATAGTCCCCACAGCTGAGCCCAGTTCTCTTCAGTAGAGTCACTCCCATTCCTGAAGGCAGGATCCCTCCATAAGCCAGAATGAGATGCCAGGATTGTGACCTTGTGAGTCCATATGAGCTGGGGTGAACTCTCAGCTCTGCCACTTAACAAGGTAGATGGATTTGGTCAAATCGCTTAACCACATCAGACCTCAGTTTCCTTATCAATAAACAAGATTAACAACACTCATATCCGAGATTACATGAGCTCATGTATGTAAGTCACTTAGCACAGTGCCTGCATAGTAAGCACTTGACAAATGTGTCCAGCAGGGGGGTGTGAGACCCAATAACGTGCTGCTCTTTGAAGGGTCTGCAAAGCAAAAGCCGCTGGAGGAGACCCAGCAGCTGGCATGGTCCCTGGCCAGTCATCCCTATAGGCACCTCTTGAGAATGAGGCTAGGATGGGTTCTTCATCTTAAAATCAAAAAGATGTCATTCTATGTCCAATTTGCAAACAAAGAAAGATCAGCCCTGCAAGCAGACTGAGCCTCCTACAGTTTGTGGTTTCAAAGGCACCAAGGGGGCCTCCTGTCCCGAATAACGGCTTTCACACCTGCTCCATGACACTGGCATTGCACCACTGCAGCTTCCTCCTGACACTGCACTCTTAGCACTATTTCTCAGAGCACCAAGACGAAAGCATTGGGTGAAAGAGCTTAGGTTACCTGAAGCTTGCTGGCCAAAGGAGGCACTGGGTGTAGGGACAGTAAGCAGAGAAAGATAGGTGGGGGACAGGGGCTCTAGACCCAGGTGTCAGCATCCCAGTTTTGCTCATAGAAGCACCAGGATGGAGGAAAGGAAAGAGCAGCAGCTCCTGGCCCTTTGTTATGTGGGGCAGTAAAGGGCAGAGGATCCAAGGGCAGTGACCCACCCAACTGGGAGCCAGTCCAAGGTCAGCATGGATCCACGTTGGCATGACCCACGGAGTCCAGAGAGGCTGAGAATTTGCTAGGGATACAAAAGCTTAGTTTGAATTCCTTAAACCCACTCCATCATTTCCAAGATACGTTTGGTGACAACTGTGGGGTGGGGGAGAGATGAGACCAGGGGAAGTGAGAACTAGGAGTAAAAGCAATGCCTAAGTAGTTTGGTTTAAAATAAAACTCTTACCCACCCAACACATGGGGTCAGAGGATTGACAAAGAGAGGCTCCATGAGTTAGACAAAACGTACGACAGAAAGAAGAGAGGGAGGGAGGGAAGGAAGAAGGGAAAAGAGGAAAAAGGAGGACAAAGGAACTGATAGAATAAAAGGGAGGAAAAGGGAAGATGAGAGGAGGCACAGAGAAAGAGGAGGAGGAGGAGGTGGTGTGGAGAGAGAGGGAGGAAGGAGAGCTGAGCTGGGAGGATGAGGGCAGCAGGAGGAAGAGGAGAGAGAAGACGGAAGACCTTAAGAGTCTTACATCTTGATCAAGGCATGACTTATAACAATCCAGCAGACCATCTTTCAGTCCCCTTGTTTGATGACAAAGCTCATCCCCCTTCCGCCATCCATTATCAGTTCTCCCTCCCTGAGGCAAGAGCATCAATAATGCTCCCTCTTTGAGATGCTGAGCCCTTACACACACACACACACACACACACACACACACACACACACACACACCACACACACTGCGTGCAGGCCTGGCCATCGCTGGTGGGCATTCCCGGCCGCACTTCATTACCGTCCCCTGATCCTTCCCCACTTGCAAGGCAGCTGACCATCCTCACAGTCCCACTCCTTCAGTCCCTGTTCCCAGGGCTGGACCAACCCCCCGACAGGCGGTCAGTCTCCACCCCTGCTGGTGGATGATCCCTGACATCTTGCCACCAGGGCTTGATTTTTAAAAATGATTGTTTAGTTTAGTTTTGTTTTAATTAAGAAGGAGGCTGAACTTCCCCATTCTGGTTGGCTCTTCCAAGAGACCTAACAGTTTGAATTTGAATGCAAACATCTTCAAACATCTGTTGCCGTAATTTGGTTGGATTAACTGTCTAGCTTGCTGGGCCATCTGCTGTTCTCCCCAAACCCCATCACTTCCTCTCCCACTGGCTGGGCCAGTGTCTCACCTGGCTGCCCCCAGTGGTGAAAGAAGAACCCCCAAAGGTCATCCCAGGTCAAAGCCACAGGTTTCCTCCAGAAAAACATGGAGACGGGCTGGCCAGGCCCCGCCCCATGCCAAATGCCAACAAGGGCTGGATTATGTCTAGGCAACTGGAGAGGCTGCCCCTCAGAGCTGTGTGCCCTAGGAGAGGCACTTCCTCCTGGACTCACTGAACCTCTTCGCCCTGGAGGGCTGCCAGGCAAGGGTGCTGGGACCGTTCCACATGGAGGGCGCCCCTGGGGTTGTACAGCGGACAACCTGTGCAGCTGCACAGGCCACCCCTGATGCCAGGCCCTGCAGGACATTTCCTCCCTTTGTTGCTCATTCTTATACCGAACAGAGACAAGCAAGTCAAGAAAAACAAACATTTTCCCCCTGGTCTCAGTGTCAGGACAACGTGACAACTACCTCCACCTGTGAGAGGCACTCCCAGCTCCTGCCTGGACGCACCCACTCTGCCATGGAGATGTTCTTCCCAGACTGAGCTAACATCAGGCTCCTGCAGCTTCCAAACTCTGCTTTTGCTCTGCAGGGGTGAGGCCCAGGTGGCCAGAGCTTCCTGCCAATCACGGCCCAAGGGCTGCCTTCAAATAGGATGGCAAAGGCACTGGTGGGGAGGGTCCTGAGGCCTGCTTCAGAGGCCTGCTGGGGCTGTGTGCACTCCCTTGGGCACCACCACCACTTGTCCCAACAGCACCAAAACCAGAGTCCATGGCTTGGTCATGCTCAAACAACGTGAGGCAGCAAAATAAGCAGAAGAGAATAGATAGCTGGATCTTATGATTTGCTTTTCCTCCATGGCCTCCCTACTCTACTCCTCTCCCCCAACCCCCACCTTTCTCTTCACCCAGATCACTGTCTCCTCTCTGTCCTCTAAGCTGGTTCCACTGTTTGGCTCTGCTGTTGTCTGACCCCTCATGCCTCATTCCAACTCTACCCACCTTCCAAGGTTTAGCTCAGGTACTACCTCCTCTAGGGGACTCTCCAGAAATAATACTCCTGTTTCAAAATCGTATAACATGTCAGTGCCACACAGGTGCCAATAATTATCTGTTTTCATCCACATGCAGTATCTGTGACTCTGCATAACTGATGAATGAGTGGATAAATGAATGAATGATGAATAAAATCATCTGAGGGGAGAAACCAAGATGGCGGCATAGGTAAACACCTAAACTGCTGCCTCGCACAACAATATCAAAACTACAACTAAAAGACAAAACAGACACCATCCAGAACCACAGGAAAACTAGCTGAGTGGAAATTTGACAACTAGAAGGAAAGAAGAAAGCAGATTGAGACTCAGAGGAGCTGCAAAAGACTGAGGTAAGGAGATACATGCGCAGAGAGGACAGGTGGAGAGGAGCTGGCTTTCTAAAGCAGGAGGGAGATGGAAGCTCCCAACTGTGCTGAACTCCAGTCCTGGGTGAGACTCTGGGAAACCAGACTTATTGGGGGGGAATCTGGACTGTCAGGAAAGAGAAAGCACACTGAGACTCAGGGGAGCTGCAGAAGGCAGAGATCTGGAGGCACATGTGCACAGAGAGGACTGACTGCTGAGTGCACAGGTTCCTAAGAGCACAGCTGGCTTTCTAAAGCAGAAAGGGAGAGGGAAGTTCCTGACTGCACTGAACTCCAGTTCTGGGCAAGTTTCTGGGAACCCAGACTCATTCGGGGAGAAATTGGACTATCTGGCAGCGGGTGAAACTCAAGGGTGGCTTTCTCTCAGAGGTGCTTGAAGCAATTACACTGAGAACCAGGGGCCTCTTAGGGCAGGGCTAACAGAAAGCCAAGACTGTCTGCTCTGTCCTAAGACACCACTCCATCCAAACTGAGCATGGAAGCTTTTGCAATTTTGCAAGTCTTGTCTCATAAGGCTGACTCCAGCACAGAAGTTCTCCCAGCATAGACACAGCTGATATTCACAGCCAATTTGCCTGGAGGTCAATTCCTCCCAGTGATACCAACAACGATCAAGACTTAACTACAACAAGGCTGTGCACACAGTCCACAAAGGGGTGCACCAAGAGTGTCTGCCTCAGGTAACTGGGGAGGCGGAGCCACTAGGCCCTATAGGACACCTAGCACACAAAGCTACTCTAACAACTCAGGGAAGCAGCAAAAATGCAGAAACAAAGAAACAGATCACAAATGAAAGAAATGGAGGAAAGCAAATGACTGGATATAGAGTTCAAAACCTCGGTTATAAGATTTTTCAAGAATTTCCTAGAAAAGGCCAATAAATTTAGCAAGACCCTCAAGGATATGAAAAAGGACCAACTAGAAATTAAACATACACTGACTGAAATAAAAAATATTATACAGAGACCTAACAGCAGACTAGAGGAATGCAAGAATCAAGTCAAAGATTTTAAATACAAAGAAGCAAAAAACACTCAACTAGAAAAGCAAAAAGAAAAAAGAATCCAAAAATTTGAAGATAGTGTAAGGAGCCTCTGGGACAACCTCAAGTGTACCAACATTGGAATTATGGGGGTGCCAGAAAAAGAGAGAGAGCAAGATACTGAAAACCTATTTGAAGAAATAATGACTAAAAACTTCCCCACCTGGTGAAAGAAATAGAATTACAAGTCAGGAAGCGCACAGAACCACAAATAAAGGGAATCCAAAGAGGACCACACCCAGACACACATAATTAAAATGCCAAGAGCAAAAGACAAAGAGAGAATATTAAAAGCAGTAAGAGAAAAACAGTTAATTACCTACAAGGGAGCACCCATAGAATTGTTAGCTGATTTCTCAACAAAAACTATGCAGGCAAGAAATATTCAAAGTGATGAATAACCAAGATTACTCTACCCAGCAAAGCTATCATTCAGAACTGAAGGTCCGATAAAAAGCTTCACAGATAAGAAAAAGCTAAAGGAATTCATCAACACCAAACCAGTATTATATGAAATGCTGAAAGGCATTCTTTAAGAAGAGGAAGAAGAAGAAAAAGGTAAAGATAAAAATTATGAACAACAAATACATGTCTATCAACAAGTGAATCTAAAAATCAAGTGAATAAAAAATCTAATGAGCAGAATAAACTGGTGAATATAATAGAATCGGGGGCATAGAAAGGGAGTGGACAGAAAATTCTTGGGGGGGTGGTGCAGGAAGAAACTGGACAAAAATCATACACCTATGGATGAAGACAAGATGGGGAGTGGGTAAAGGCAGAGGGTCCGGTGGGAACCAGGCTGAGGGGAGCTATGGGAGAAAAAAAGAGGAACAATTGTAATAATCTGAACAATAAAGATTTATTAAATTAAAAAAAGAAATATAAAATGGTACCACCAAAAATAAATAAATAAATCTACCTGATGTCAGCATTGTAACCAAGGCCCCAGTATCCTTACAAAAAATCGTATATATTCAACACACAGGTGTAAGACCTACGACCTTAAACACCTGGAGCTGATTCCAGGCTGTGCAGGGAGTGGCCGATGCCCTGGGAAAGGGGTCCACTTCACGGGTAGCTGTGCCCTAAGTCAGTCAGTTAATAGAAGCCGGTTCTGATTGCTTGCCACAGAATAGGTACCCTCCAACCAGCTGAGACCCTGGATTCCATTCCAAGTCCCGCTTCTGGTTCCCGCCTCAGCCTTCCATGGCGTCAGAGCTCTGCGTATTTCATTCCCTTTGTGAGGGGAAGGCAAGGCCCCTGGTTCCAGGAGGAGACGTCCCAGGAGTAATTTACTTGTCGAAGGGCAGCTTGGTGTGGAGAAGACGCTTTCTGTCCCCCACTATCACCCGGAGGCCTGAAGGTCACAAGCACACACAGCCCAGGACAGACCCTGTGTGCCCAGGATGGGGCAGCCTCTGCTCCTTAGGCTTGCACACATGCCCTCCCCAACATCGTAGCAGCACCCCAATACCATACAGTCCCCCAACACCATGCAGTCCCCCACACCATACAGTACCCCAAAACCATACAGTCCCCCAACACCATACATTAACCCAACACCATACAGTACCCCAACATCATATATTACGCCACCACCACAGCAGTACCCCACCATGCCCCAGGCTAGGAGTGGTGGCTGATGTCTCAGCAGGGGGAAATCAGCACATTCAGTCACAGACCAGGGCTCCTGTAGCCCTTCCATGAACCCCTGTTTCCCTCACCACTCCCAGCCTCGCTGCTGAGCCTCCCCACAGCTCCACTGGGAAAGTACCAGCAACCTTGACCCCACCAGCTGCAGTGTCCTTGACCCCACCAGCTGAAGTGCCCTTGACCCCAGGTTGACACTGGGGCATCTGCTGGGGCCATAAAGCGTTCTCTGCCCCCAAGGGACCCCAGAGTGGCAGGACTCTCAGTCTGGGTCTGTCCTCCTCCAGCCAGAGCAGTGCGATGAGCTTATGCACCCCCACTTCCCACACATCCTCCCTTTTCTGTTCCACTAGAGCCCTAGCCATAGTCCACGGCACCCCCATCCCAGCTTCTGCCCTGCCTCCCCAAACCACATCCCCAGTCACAGCCACCATCCAGGTTCCTGCACGGTAAGTCATGTCCCCGCCACACAGGTAACATGTGGTCAAGGGCAGATTTGAACCCCAGTGTCCCAAACCCCGACCCCTCCCAGAGCATCATGTTGCCTCAGATACTAGGAAGCGGGCCGTGGAAGCACTGTGTTAGCAGCCTCGTGCTACATGGCGGGACCTGCAGACGCTGTGACAGTGGACAGAGCAGTGACCTTCCCGGCACAACAGGTCCCGTTTCTATCAAGGGCAAGAGTGGCACTGGCTTGACTGTGAGGTCGTCCAAAAACGACGACTACAGCTCATGTGTTTTAGAGAGAGGGGACGAGGGCACGTGGACCCAGACCAAGGACAGTGCCCCGCCGGTGCTGTGTCCAGATGGGGGGAGGATAGAGCAGGGAGCCCTCTCCCCCTTGCTCCGCTGAGTGAACTTGCAGGTGGCAAAATGGATCTCATAAGTCTGCCTGCTTCACATCCTCCAGTGGATCCAGGGGCTCGGCTCCTGGGGCGAAAAGCCAAATCCCTACTCGGTTTGGTCCTTCCCTCTCCAGCCTCCTCACTCACCACCGACCCCTCCCTCTGTGCTCCTCCTACCCTAGCTCTGCCCTGCCCTCTGACCCCTGCCCTCTGCTCCTGGGCAACATCTTAACTCCATCCTTCCCAGGCCTGCTCTGCTCTCTCTCCCTGGGGAAACCCCCTCTGCACCCCCTCTCACTGCCTCCTGCTTCTCCTAGGGAAGGGTCACACCTGTACCCTAACTTCAGTTGTTGGCCTGTTGGTTAAATCCGCCTTCCTGTGGACAATAAGCCCCACAGGGGCAAGCGCGGTGTGTGGCTCTCCTCATGCTGTCTTAGCAGCGGGCGCCAGGCCTGACACGTGACAAATGCTCAAACTCTTCGTTGCACGCGTGAATGAATCCCAGGGTGCTTTCTCAAAAAGCCAAGGTTTGGGAGCTGGTAAACGATGGGATGGGGTAGACGCTGCCTGGCAAACTGGAGGGCAGGGGCATGGCACCGCTCTGAAAATGTGGAGCCCTTGCTCAGAATCTCTGATCTGTTCCACCCCCGCCCCAGCTCTGGGGACTGCCTCTACTCCGTGCATGCAGCTTGGGGCCCTCACAGCTGACAGCACTTTCATGTACAACACACCCCCCAGCCCCAGGCCTAGAGTGGCAGTCATGATCAAATAGTCCCGTTTTTCAGGTGAGAAAATTACCTAGATCTGAGAACCACCTAATATCCATTTACACACACACACATACACACACACACACACACACACACACACTGGAATACTATTCAGCCATGAAAAAGAAGGAATCTTGCCATTTTGAAAACATGGAGGGCATTGTGAAGTGAACTAAATCAGACAGAGAAAGATGAATACGCCAAAACCGGTTTGGCTCAGTGGATAAAGCATCGGCCTGTGGTCAAAAGGTTCCAGGTTCGATTCCGGTCAAGGGCATGTACCTTGGTTTGCGTGATTGATGTTTCTAACTGTCTATCCCTCTCCCTTCCTCTCTGTAAAAAATCAATAAAATATATTTAAAAATAAAATAATAATAAAAAAGAGAGAGATGGACAAACACCGTGTGATCTTACTTACATGTGGAATCTGAGGTCAGTCCGTACAAATCAACATCCCCAAAAAGCTTAGTTCGCACTAGGTCAGAGCGAGAAAATACCTTCGGAGATGGCCCAAGCCCAAGGGACAAACCATTTGCTGCGAGAGTTCAGAGAACCAGGGAGTCCTTCTAAGAAGGGGGTTTCGTCCTGGGAAGGAGAGAGACTTGAGGAGCTTGTAAAATGGAACCCATTTTGCCAAGGAAAGCTGCCGAGGATGCTCTGCGTAAGTGCGGAAGCGTCACGTTTGGGGAAAGGCCAGACCGGCTGGGGTGGGAGCAGCAGCCGAGAAGGCGGGGGGCTGGGCGAATGGACGCAGCCTGACCACAGAGCCCGCTAACGCAGTGGTTCTCAACCTTCCTGAGGCCGCGACCCTTGCATACAGCTCCTCATGTGGTGGTGACCCCCAACCATGAAATTTTGCTACTGTGATGCATCGTGATGTAAATATCTGCATTTTCCGATGGTCTTAGGCGACCCCTGTGAAAGGGTTGTTCGACCCCCAAAAGGGTCGCAACCCACAGGTTGAGAACCGCTGCTCTAAAGCCACACCAAGGACTGGCGCTGGGGGCTGGCCTCTGGGGGCTGCATGGAAGGGAGGTGAAGGTGTGACCGTGGGGTGACATCATGCAAACTGCTTTAGAACTGACCCAGCTGCACCTGCTACTACTGTCCTCAAGTCCTGGTGAAGGAACCAATACAAATGGCTGTACTGAGGCCTGAAACAATCCTCCACTTTGTCCTTGGAGTAACCAGGCACCAAACCCACTCAACTGTCTGTTTCCAGACCAATCTAATGCCGGTTCTCAGGGGGCGAGCTGGGAGAAGGTTGTGGGGACACAGGGCCCTGGGAGTCCTGAGGTCTGGGGACCCCTCAGATGAAGAGAAAACTAGCTCAGTGTCATTGCAAAAATGGGGTCCCCGTGACCGAACTGCAGCCTGCACCTCACTCTCATCCCGCGCATGCTGCAGGGGCCCCTGCGCGGTGGGCTTGGGAAAGCGCTGTCCTTGCCGACACCGGACACCGCCTGGGCAGCCCGGGGCCCCCGCATCGGCTCCGGCACAAGTTCAGCACTGGTGTTTAACTTTTTTCCTCTTTTTTTTCTTCCTCCCTGTTATTTAAATGGTTTTAAACATGAAACTAGGCCAGGAAAAGGGGGTGGCATTGTTTTAATAATTAGCAATTATGATCACTGCAATATTAATTGCATATTTCCATAGCAAACACCTCCCCAGAGGGCCGAAGGCAGTGGTGGTTAGAGACTGCCAGAGCCTAAAACTGGAATTCCTGAGAACAGAAAAAGGAGAGAAAATCAACTTCTTCCATTTCAGCAAATTACCACGGGGACTGCCAGGCCCTCTAATTAGTCCAGCTCGCGGTAGCTGGCGAACGGGCTGGGGTGAGGACTCGCTCCGCTCCGCCGGGCCCGCCTGCACAGGCCCTCTCCCCCGGATTTCTTTTATTTTTGTCATTTGGGCAAGACAGCGGCGTCTTTCCAGGGGGCGGCCCGGCTGGGCTGGAAGGTGCCACTCCGGATCTCGGGGCCCCAGTGCCCCCAGCTGGGGCCCGGGGCTCGTTCGCACAAATCCTGACCACAAAAGGGCAAACTGGGCCAAGACCGCCGGCAATTGCACGCGGTGCTCAGGGAGGCCTCGGAGGGAGAGGCGGGGCGCTCGCCTCCCCAATTCGGTGACACAGATTGCCAGGTTCGGGGTGGATTTGGAGGGAGATGAAGCAGGAGGTGCGGGGGAGAAACAGGAAGGAAGAGGGGAGAAGAGGAGAGGAAGGAGGGGAAACCTAAGAGAAGGTAGCGGTGCCAAAGGAAGCAGCAGCAAATGAGGACAAGCAAGAGAGAAGGTGGGAATTGAACTGGAAGGCGGAAGAGAGAGAAGTGGTGGAGAAGATTAAAAAAGAAACGACGTCATTAGCCAATGTCACCCCCAATGCATTTCATTATTTTTTTAAGTGTGAAATAAACAAGGAAAGCAATGGCGCCATCGGAGCAAGGGTGTGAGTAATCAGGGAAGACTTCCTGGAAGTGGGGGCCTTCATGGCTGCTTTGCACTCCCTGCAGGATAGACTTTGGCAGCAACAAGGCAGCCCTGCTGCAGACCCCCGCTTCAAGGGCGACAGGCACAGGCCGATGTCCCCAGATCAGCCTGGAAAAGAGGGACAGGGGCCGAGTTAGCCAACCTTCTCTGGGCGCCGTGTGTCCGGGGAGGGAGAACATGAATAGCCATGAGCTCAGAGCCCACACACACGCAGTGCCTGCAGAACATGGCCCGCGTGACAGCTCATTTCATCTTCAAGCAACAACCACGGATCCATTTTGCGGGGAGGAAAACTGAGTGCACCTGCCCAAGATCACACCGTGGCAAAGAGCCAGGGGCTGGATGAAGTGCTTTCCAACACAGGTGCCATCTCCCCAGCATCGCCTCCCGGCAGCCTCTGAGTCCTGAGTGGAAGCAAGCCCTGTCCCCCCGCCACCGTGGCGGGGACCAGGTCCCGGGATTCAGGAGCCTCCTCCGCCCTGCTCCCTGCTCCAGGACGCACCGTCTCCACTTTCAAGCAACTTGCTAAGCAAAACTCCAAATTCGCGAAGAGACACATTACAGGGCAATAACTCTCATGGTAAAAGGGTTCCCCCTAAGGTGCCTTAAAGGGGGGGGGGCGGCTCCCCTGCGCATGGAAGCATTTGTTTACAGATCATCGCCTCCCTGATGGAGAAACCGGCGAACAAAATGTCTCTCTCGCCGCTTCCCGTGGCAAAAGATAAACAAGGAAAAGAAAGCGAATGTGTTTCCAGAGAAGGGAATCCAATTGTGCCCCAGTAATGACAGCGGTAATGCCGTGACGCGCGCTGTGGCTGCCGTTGCTCAGCGCCCTGCAGGCCGCCTCCTCCCTGCCCCGGCCTCCCGGTCAGGACAGCGGCCATGCCATCACCTGGGACACTGACCATTTCATACAACGGGACAGACATGGGTATTGCCAATGGGCGGGGGAGGAAAAGGAGGCCCAGCGGGTGCCTGTCAGAGGGCGCTCAGCTGCTGGTGGGGACCCCGAACCTCTCTCCACCATGGTGTCTCTGAAGCTGCTTTAAACCTCTCCTGCACCCCCTGCCAGGAGTGGGGGTGCTCCTACCCTGGGGTTCTGAGGCTGGCGGAACACACAACACCCCACCCTAGAGCGGTGAGATGGACCACGGTTTCTTTGACCTGCATGTGCCAAGGGTAGGACCCCTCAAGCCGTTCAGCGTCACCTAGGGGTGTCCTCAGGAACAGGGTGATCAGCCAGGGGCGGGGGGAGGCAGGCTTTGCAGGAGCAAGACCCCTGGCTGCCAGAGGAAGATCTGGTTGGCTTGTCCGGATCTGAGACTGGCTCCTGGTCCCCTCCATAGGGAAGGTGTTTGGGGGGAACTTGCTCTGTGGGAGCAGAATGTGGAAGGGAACAAGCATTTAGCCATGCGGGTCCCTCCCCGTTTCCCCAGAGGTCAAAGCAGCACCTGACGCCAGACCTGAACCTCAGGCCTTACACCACGCAGGTCCCAGCTTCCCGCAGCACCCCGAGAGCCCACTTTTCAGTAACATGGCCATGCGCTTCTGAGAAACCACACCAGCCAACCCCAAACCAGGCGAGGAAACAACGTGTCCCCCCCCGCTCCACTCCAGTAGCTCCCAGTCACCCAGGCTGGAGTCAAGGCTATTCCAGGCCCAGGCGATACAATACACCCCCTCTCCCCACCTTCCCCAGTTAAGGCATCTGGCAGACTTTGCTCGCTCTGTGTGTGCACAAACATTACCCGATGTGTTTCCGCTCTGACTTATCCCCGGGAATCTGCCTCAAAGCTGCCGCTGGAAACTCCTAAGTAGGATGTAATGCGTGGATTTCCACCGCTGCTAGCAGTCTGCAATGCAGTCAGTCCCCAAGCCTTAGCATGAGGGAGCAAACAACGAAGGCAGAGCCTTGTGTAATCAAACAGCACCTTGTTGGGGGCTGGGGGGTGGACAGGAGGGGGGACTGGGAAGGAAGGGAAGGAAAGAAAGAGGTTTGGAGGGGGAGACCAGTGCAGACCCTGTGCTGCTTCTCCCAAGAGTTTGCTGAAAGATTTCCACCCACACCCCCCAGTAAAAGCTGTACTCACGCCTCCCCCCCACTAATTTCAGTTACTTTGGCCATTGTTGGGGAACGGAAGAATGGAGGGGCGTTCAGAGGCATGAGACAATGTGTTCTTGCCATAACCCTTTTGGGGTATTTCAAAGTTTGAAGAGAAGAAAGTCAACATCCATCTTCAACCTGAGGTGCAGGAACGTGATGCAAGTGAACAGTTCACAAACCTGGGCAACAACCTCCAAAGGAGCTGCCAAAAGTGTGCTCCCCAGACACAAAGGGGAGGCTGCCTTTTACAAAGTTCCTTCTCTGGTTTCCCACTGGTCCATTTTTATGCAAATGAGGAATCCAAATTGCACAGTATTTGGATTGGTCCAAACAGCATGGACCTGTTTGGTCGGAATCCTGTGTTTCGATTAGTTGTTCTGGAGCCACTCCAAAAGGTTGGCACAGATGCAAATGAGGATACAGTCGTTGCACAGTTCTGATTGGATGGGACAGGTCTCAGCCCATCCGTGGAAAGACAATTCCAGGAACTCTTTATAAGAGTCAGCTCAGCTGGCAGGAACGCAGTACAGGAGGCTCGGTAGCGCTTTTTCCTGAAATTCCGTGTGTGTGAGAGGCCTCTATCAGCTATGGCTGCTAGAGCCTGGTTATGAATATGAGCCCAATTAGTCATGAGGAGTCTTTCTTGGCATATATATTCCTTCTTGGGCTTCACAGGAACATAAAACATGATTCCACTACAGTTAAAACTACAAAAGGTAAGCGTGGATAGGACAAAAATTAAGTGACAACCTAGAAAAATGAAAGTACTTGGTAATAACCGGGTAGTGAGACTGATTGTTTTCCTTTTGAAAAATCCTCTATTTTAATAATAGTGTTTGGATAATTATAATATTTTTGGTGTAATTATGAATAGTTTGGGGATAATTGGTAACAATCAGGAAAGAAAAAAAGATCGGATAATATCCTTGAGAACTAACTATACTGTTGAAGATACAACTTGAAGTTATCACACAAATCTCTCTTAATGAAAAGAAAGCAAGGAGAGTGATTGATAGGCTTAAAACTAAGAACTGGCCTATATGCAGAGATGGCTGCCTGAATAAACAGCCACACGGATTCTTCAACACACTTTCCAACCAGGCCAGTCCCCAGAGGTGACTGACTTATGCCCAGTGCCTCTTCTTCCTGTGAAAGACCAGAGCCCCCCAATACCTAATCGAAACTATCCCAGGACAGGACCCTGCAGGAGGACAGACAAAGGTAAGGAGCCCTAACCAACTGCAACCGAAGACCACCCAGATGGTGCTGGGAGCTCTGAAGGAAGGGAATGAGGAATGAGGTTCCAAATGCTCTCTGCTGAGCTCTGCTCTCTCAATCCATTTCTCCAAAACATCCACCCCTGTCGCTACGCATTGAGATGTCCAGAGAGCCCCAGTTCTGGAGATCTGGGAGAAGTGGTTGCCATAGGAAGTTCCAGTGTCTTCTTCATCACTATTCTCACGCCTCGAATGAATGCCACATGGAGCCTGATAAATGCACACGGAATGGAACTGGGAAGGAGCATGACCAGGATACAGAGGTGGGCCCGGGGTCTGAAGTGATTCACGGCCAATCAATTCAGCACAGGTGTGGGGTCAGGTTGTGCTGGTCCTATAGTTCTAATCCCTGGGTCTTATCCAGGGATCCCAGCTCTCATGACACAACTTTCCACACCAGTTCCCTGCCTGGCCACCTTCTCCGTATTCCACCACTGCCTGCCCATGATTGTTCTATATCAGCACACAGTAGGGCGTCCCGTAAATAAGCTGCTCTTTGCATTGCATCTGCATGGATTACATTATATTATATTCTCCAGTATAATTATATTCTCCAATATTATTGTCATAATCTCAAATATCATTATCTTCTCTAATATTATTATAACTATCTCCAATATTGTTATTCTCGCCAACATAACTATTGTTCTCTCCAATGCATCATCTCCAATGTTACTATTATTACCATCTCCAATGAGTGAGGCAGTTGACGCTATAAAAGTAGATATCTGGTTGAGCCTGGGCCACAAAGAACAAGTTCATGCCTAAGGGGACAAGTACAGTTGGATGGACAAGGCCAAAGGTCAAGGAAGGTCAGGGTTGGGTTAGGACCTGAGAAGCTGTGAGCCGGGACAGGTAGGAAACAGCAGTGGTGCCTGACAAGCAAGAGGACAAGAACAAGCCTGGACGAGGGCACAGTGCAGAGCGGTGGCTCTCACTCCCACGTTCGCCAAATGCAGGTCCCACCGGGAAAAGTGGGAGACACCGTGTGCCACAGAGGGAAAGACTGTCGGAGATGGACAACAGGCTCAAGTGGTTTGGGGGATGATGGGAGGTAGAATAAGAAAGAAAATAAGTAAGCAAAATGTAAAGTAAGTTTTGAAAGACAGAAACATCAGGGCTGGAAGAGAACATTTAAAATTATTCTGGTTGAACCTCCAAGTTAACAGACAAGGACATTGAGCCGCATGGAGCTGTAGGATTTCGCCAAGGTTAGTAGTAGATCCAGGATTCAATCTCAGGTCTGCTCATCCCCAGACTAGTGTCTGTCCATTCCCTTTGCTGCCTATGGTGCAGGCCCGAGGTCTCATGGCGTGACATTGTTTGTCATCTGCCTTCTCCATGGGAAGATGAGCCCCATAAGAGGAGGCCCTGTGTCAGTGTCTCTCAGTACTTAGAACACTACCTGGCACATAGTAGGTGCTCATCCAGTAGAATGGAATCCTATGGGTGGAATGAAATGGGGAAAAAAATGGGTGAAATGGATGGAATAGAGGGAATGGAATGGACAGAGTGGAATGGAATGGAATGGAATGGAATGGAATGGAATGGAATGGAATGGAATGGAATGGAATAGAGTTAGCAGAGCTGAAATCAGGGTTCTGGTGTCCCAGTTTCCATTTTAATTGTATTGGGGAAAAAAAAACATTCCAAACTCCCTCTCTCCACCCCACCCCACCCCCATTCCCGCCACCCCAACCTGTAGGATGCACCATCTCTGTCATCCAAATAACCTCCCACCCCAAGCAAGTAATGATGGGGTCTCTGGCACAAGCTGGGGTTCTGGGGAGCAGAACCCAGCCTTTGCCTTGAGAATGGAGGACAGAGAACTGAGGTCCACATCCTTTGTGAGAGCAGCTCTGGGAAGCGGGGGGCCATTGCTTAGCCACAGGTGGAGAGGCAGGCCCTAGTCAAGCTGCCTCTTTAGCCAGAGTGGTCAAGAGAACAAAAGGAAGACACAGGAAGTGGACCCGAGGGCCATACCCTGAGTTCAATGTACAAAGACTCACAGCGGCCGAAACCGGTTTGGCTCAGTGGATAGAGCGTCGGCTTGTGGACTGAAAGGTCCCAGGTTCGATTTTGGTTGGGGGCATGTACCTTGCTTGCGGGCACATCTCCACTGTGGGGCGTGCAGGAGGCGGCTGATCGATGTCTCTCTCTCATCGATGTTTCTGACTTTCTATCCCTCTCCCTTCCTCTCTGTAAAAAATCAATGAAATATATTAAAAAAAAAAAAAAGACTCCCAGCAGGTCCCAGCCATACTGTAGGTGCAGAGAGACTGTGAAAGTCCTGGCAGGTTGGGGCACCCTCTCCTGTTCACTGACTTCCCTTCCCAAACCCGTACTGAGATCATGGCCAATCTACCAATCCCACAGTGGTTACTGGATGGCCATGAAGAAACTGGATCCTTGAACCTGGAATCAGTCTGAGTGTGGAGCAGGGATGTTTTATACCAACCATAGTAATAACCCCCTAATTCCCTAGCATTGGTGTAACAGGACACATTTCACAGCATTCGTATGTGGGGACCACTCTCTGCCCCCCGACACTGGGGGCCGGCTCTCTGTCCACTTCCATTCCCATCCCTGTTACAGCTGTCCTGACCCCACCCCACATTCAGACGCTGTTAACTCTTTAACATCTTAAATCTGCTACCACTTGCAAAGTCCAGGTTAACCACGTTCTCAAAGTGTCACTTACCGGTGACCATCCAGCCAGAGCCTTTGAGGCTGAGCTGGGCATGAGCTGGTCTTCCTGTTCTGCTACCTGAGGGTGGGTGTTGGGAGGCCTACCTGGTTTGGAGCCATGCCCTGACTCAAGACTGTGTGCTCCCTGGTTTTATCACGCACCTTGCCTCACACTGTCCCCAGATCTCTGTCTATTCATCTCTCCCTGATGCCCATCACACCTGTACCCACTACCATCACATCACGGAATGCCCACCACTACCACATTACCCCCAAGAACCCTGTGATCCCCCATAATATTTGCAGTGTGCCCTCTGACGCCACCCTCCGGGGCTCAGCGCACCTGCCTGCGTCTGGCTGCTGGCTTCCCGGTCCTCGTCCCTCCAGCCTTGCTCCCAGAGTCACTTCCAGTCCACCAGCTCCGACTCCCCAGCCAGCGGCCCACACTACCCACCATCCAACATGGGACCCTCTGCCACCCCATCCTCTCGTCGCCCGGAGACCAGAAACTAGCATGCTGTTCCTCACTGCATGGGCAGGGGCAGGGGTCATGGAAAGAGCCAGCAGAATGGGGTGTTGACTATGAATTCCATTTCCCACCTCCGGCTGGTGAAGCAGCTAGAAGTTGGGCTCTGTTCGCTATGCGCGCACACACCCCAGCCAGGCGCTCGCCTGCCGTCCCTGCTTATCCTGGGGAATTTGTTTCCAAGCTGCCTTTTGGAAACTCCTAAGTAGGATGTAATTCGGTGGATTTTATGTTCTGCTCGCTGCCCGGCAAAGTCGCTTATTCCGCAAACCCCCGATATATCCGAGAGAGAGAGAAGCCACATGAAAACCGAGGCTGCTCTGGGTCCCCCAACCCCAACGCTGTCCCAGCCCAGCCAGAGGAGGGCCCCTCCTCTCCTAGACGGAGGCCGGGTGAAGTTTCTCCACGCCTAAACTTCACGTTCTCCACTTCAATAACTTGGGTTGTTAGCATGAGAGAAACAGCCTGTAAATGCCATTTAAAAACAAATTGGATTTCCTTCCCCCAGCCATCCAGCCGGGGGTTCTGCCCGCTGGAGGACACCGTGTACTTCTCCTCCGAAGCGGCCATTTGTCATGTGTCAGAGGATCTGAAGTAAAATTCCTTTGTGCACGACTGTCTCCTAAAGGGGATCTTCGCGTTAATCATTTACTCTAAATGCCATTCACACGTGCTTCTGCTCAGACCTCCGATCTGAGTCCCGGAAGCTGAGAGGGGCACGAGGATTCCCGCAGATCCTGAACGTGTGGTCAGGAATAGCATTTTGCACCGCACGGCGCCTTCTTCATATGCGAGGCCCGTGGCTCTGCGGGTGGGTGTTAACATGTGTCAGCCAAGCCGTCTGCTACTGGGGCGGGAGCTCCAGTCCCTGGGACTCGGGAGGGGCGGGGCAGGAGGACAGGTTTGCCATGGAACCGGGAAGACAGCCGGAGAGGGGCACCCGGACACTCAACCCTCACAGCCTTGGCTGAGGGACTTGCGGTGCCAGGCTCTCTGCTTGACAGCAGGCCACAGGCGCAAAGCCAAAGGCTTTCCCCCTCCGAGCCTTTCTGGAATGAAGCAGGGCACAAATCAATAAACGGACTGACAGCCCTAACCGGTGTGGCTCAGTGGCTAGAGCGTCGGCCTGCGGACTGAAAGGTCTCCCAGGTTCGATGCCAGTCAAGGGCACGTGCGTTGGTTGCGGGCACATCCCCGGTAGGGGGTGTGCGGGAGGCAGCTTAATCGATGTGTCTCTCTCATCAATGTTTCTAACGCTCTCTCCCTCTCCCTTTCTCTCTGTAAAAAAAATCAATAAAACATACTTTAAAAATAAATAAATAAATAAGATAAATGAACTGACAGACATGGACAGACTTAGTCAAACTGATCAGCAAGGTTTATGCAGCACCTGCCCAGCAGGTGTATGCAAATTAATCTCCATCTTTGTTGGGTTAATTTGCATATCATTCCTGATCGGCTGGTGGCATAGCGAAGGTATGGTCAATTTACATGTCTGTCTAATATTAGGTAAGATTCTTGGACCATACAAAATTATCAACTTAAAAATTAGCCTGCTCTCTTGGTCAAACATTTCATTAACTCACCCAAATGATTTTGTGGGCCTTATACAGCCTGAGGCATGGACATTCACTACCCCTGCTCTGTGCCATGGATCCCTGGCCCCCCCTGGCTGGACCAGAGGTGGACACTCAATCCAAGGGAAGACATACCTTGGGAGGGACAGTGCCCTCCAAGGCCTGGGGTGAAGAAAGGAGATGAACCCTCTCTCATAGTTTTGAACCAGAGACTAGTGAGCGACTGGACCCATCAGGCAAACGTAGAGTAAGTCAGAATCACATGAAGCTGGCAATATGAGGGAACATACGCAACAAGGAAGGCTGCTGGTAGAATGTACATGGCAGAAGATGAGAGAACTTGCAGAGAGAGACAGAGATGGAGAGAGATGCAAAGAGGGAGGGAGAAAGAAAAAGAGAGAGAGAGATTGATTGATTTGCCATGACAGATTTGTTTCCAATGCAACTGAACAGTAACTTGACAGAGACCTTTGTTCCTGAGTCAGTCTCTGTCCCTGACAACAAAAGAGTCTACTTTGAATACACCCACCTAGCAAGCATGTGTGGTGTGAGGCCCTCCCTCAGGAAGTGGACAGAGCAGAAGAGGCCCAATGTAAGATGTGTAAGTTGACATGTGACCTTTCCAAAATGGACAAAACCATGGGGAAGAGGGGGGACTTTTGGAAGAAGAATGAAAACCTTGAAATACATACAAAATGCAATGATGCCCTTTATACACCTAAAGATACGTAAGAAACATTTAGGTGGAGCATTACATTTTACTAATAAAGCCACCACCTTATTAATGTGTTTATACTTTCCTTGTAGACATGAAAAGCTGAGGCTGGGAGTGAAATTTTAATGTGAATTTTCCCCAAATCAGTTTCCTTTTCCATTTTCCTTTGGTTGTAATTAGGTCCATTTTTAGTTCGGACCCAGGTGTATTTGTATCAATCCTTATTTTCCATCTAAGGGATTGCCTACTATTGTTGTCTTTAAAAGAGAAAGTAAGCTTTTTGTTTCTTAATTAACTCCGCTTTTTTGCTTTCTATTCAATTCATTTGAGCTTTCATCTTTATTAATTCCTTCTGTTTGTTATCTTTGTTTTTCTATTTGTTGCTCCTTATCTGATTTCTTGAGTTGAACTCTCAAGTTATTTTCAGACTTGGTGTTTTCTAATTAAGAATCTAGGTCTTTTATTCCTTTCTGAAAACCCACACTCCATATGTCTTGATATATTGTGTTATCATTTGTAGTTTAATAATGTGTGATTTTCATTGTGATTTACTTTAATACAATAATGAGGGGGCTATGTTACTTAGATTTGACTTTGTTATCATTTTGTTGATGAGGTCTTGGATTATGGTTATTGGATTATGGTTAGTGAATGTGACATCAGATTGATAGTCATTTTTAAAAATGTATCAGTATTTTTTTATATATTTTATTGATTTTTTACGGAGAGGAAGGGGGAAGGATAGAGAGTTAGAAACATCGATGAGAGAGAGACATCAATCAGCCGCCTCCTGCACGCCCCCTACTGGGGATGTGCCCGCAACCAAGATACATGCCCTTGACCGGACTCGAACCCAGGACCTTTCAGTCCGAAGGCCAACGCTCTATCCACTGAGCCAAACCGGTTTCGGCTGTATCAGTATTTTACTTGTGACCAAACTCAGGAGCAGTTATGTGAATGTTCCACATGTGCTTGAAAAGGATGGTGTTCTCTATCTGTTCAGTGTCTACCATGTATTTTATAGTTCATCAAGCTTGTTAATCGCGCTGTGTGTAACCTCCATAGCTTTCCTTGGTTGTCTCGATCTGTTGAAAAGTTAGAGTCTCTGCCTATTATATTGTATTTATCTGCTTTTCCCAGTACTATCAAGTTTTGCTTTATATATTTTCAAGTTTTTTGTTATGTGCATAATGGTTCAAGATGGTTACATATCATCTTAACAGGGAGTTCCTTTCATTAACATAAAATATTCACTTTATTTGCTGTTAAAATTGCTATTCTTATTTCCATTTTATTAGTCTTCTCTGATATACATCTTTACATCTGTCCTCTTGTTTTCAATTTTTCTACTAGCTTTATGTGAACATCTTGCTAGAAAAAGTCATGAAACTGGATTTATTTAAACCCAATTTGAGAAGTATTTAACTCAGTCACAAGTATTACCAAGAGGTTTAGAGTTATTCTAACAATGCCGTGTGTATATTCTACTTATTATGCTTTCTGGTTTGGTTATCCATTTATGCCTTTTGGTAATTTTTTTTGAGCTGTCTTCATTTGATTTCATTTATTTCCCCTAGTATTCTGAAAGTTATATCCTATACTAGTTTTTTCTATTTTTCTAGTGTTTTCCCTTAAAATGTTGCCCACAGTTCCTTGCATTTCTAGAATTATCTACCAATGTTCAGTATGCATATTCACCCCTCACTCAAACTAATTGTCTGTGGCTACCTTCCTCCCTCACCACCTCCACCCTGTTGTCTCATCTGCATCACAGTATCTGAATTTTTTGTTCTGGTTTGTACTTTTCAAATCTTTTTAATAATAAACAAGTTTTACTAATTTCCTTTTGCTTGATTGTATCTACCTTGTAGACGCATTATTTGATAGTTAGTGGCACGTGAGATACTCAATGGTATGAAGCCCACCTCAATTTTATTCAGATATATCTAAGGGGAAATAATTACATGCATTTGTCTATCATGCATTGAGTGTTATTTGAAAGTGTTTTAAAATGGTTTCTTAAAAATATAATTTTTATTGATTTCAGAGAGAAAGGAAGAGGGGGAGAGAGAGAGAAACATCCATGATGAGAGAGACTCATGGGTCGGCTGCCTCCTGTAAGTGCCCCACTGGGGATCGAACCCACAACCAGGGCATGTGCCCTTGACCAGAATCAAACCTGCGACCCTTTAGTCTGCAGGCCAATGGACGCTCTATCCACTGAGCCAAACCAGCCAGGGCTTAAACTGCTTTTACGCAGAAAAATATATTACTCCCCCCATTATCATTTAGAATAAGTTTGGTTTTGTTTAACAAAAAGCCCACAAAATAGTAGCTTAAAAATATAAAAATGTGTTTTTCTCTATCAAAAACAACAACAACAAAAAAAAAAAACCTGGAGGGAATCAGGTCTCAGAAACTTGGCCTTCTTCTGTCATGTTGTCTCACAGAACATGGCTTCTGTTCCCAACATCATCTCATGGCTCAAGATGGCTGCTGGGATGCCAGCCATTCCATCTCTATCAAGGCCACAGAATGGAAGAAGGCAGAAACAGAAGGGTATCTATTCTTTTAGGGAGACTTCCCAGAAACACAATGATTCTGCTTATATTTATAAGCTATACCCAGATGCAAAGGAGGCTAAGAAATGAGTGTGTGTGTGTGTTTTGTTTCTACCTGGATGGCTATGTGCCTACATTAAAGCATGTCAGAAAAAAATGTAAGAATGGTAGGAATTGCCTGGCCAGCGTGGGTCAGTGGTTAAGCATTGACCCATGAACCAAGAGGTCACTGATTGAATTCCCAGTCAGGGCACATGCTTGGGATTGCAGGTTCCATAGATGGGCAGGAGGCAACCAACAGATGTTTCTTTCTCATTGATGTCTCTATCTCCCTAAAATCAATAAAAACGTGTTTGTTTTTTTACAAAAATGATGGAAGGAATCAATAGAAGATCTTACAAGCTCCCAGATAGTAGAAAAAGATCACATTCAAAATAAATGGTCGTATTCCAATGATTTGGAATTAGAATATACACAGCAAGACCGGAAGCTAAAGGACAACAGAGCAATACCTTCAAAAGTCTGTGGGAAAAGGTTCTCCAACTGAGAATTCTATGTCCAACCACAGCCTCTAGTGAGAGTTTCATCTTTCACAGGAGGCGACTGAATGATGCCAATCACCCAAATGAAGACGTAGGCCAGGAAAAAGAAAGACATGGGATCTGGAACACAGATCGGTACCCAATCTAGGAAAGAGGTGACAAAAATCCCAGGTACCAGCTGATGGAAGAGTGACGGCATTTGAGCACATTTGGAAGAGATTTTCATGTCTGTAGGAGAATGTGGGGATCGGTTAGCAGGTAGATAGTAACAGATATATAAAGTGAGCAAATAAAAATAATAAAGACAAGTATTAACCCAGAGGGAAGAAAAAAAGGATTATAATCATAGCACGCTACATGACGGCGCCGTGAGTAATATTCATATGGTCATACTATCTAATAAGCCAATAGTGATTTTAACCACAACTCGTGATAGAGGTGTGTTGGAAGATGGAGGAAGGATAAGTGGATATGTTTGGGGAGGGAGAAAATGGGCAGAAAAGCTAAAATCTAATCTTCCGCACTTGAAAGTCAATAAACAATTCTTAAAACTGAGAAATCACAAAATAGCTACGTATACAATAAATTGATAACTAGAGAAGCAAAAATATAGCTACCATAGTTGAGAGTTGTTCCTCTGAGGAGGAGGAATAAGATGGAGAGAGCGAGGTAAACAAACTCTTTTACATTATATCCCCAGTAATACTTTTTGTTTATGTAAATGTCCCCGTTTGCACGACAATATAAATCAAATCCATTCAAAGAAATACAGAACGCCAGACAATTTGGGGTTACTTTTTTTTTATTGGCAGGGGAGGTGACGGGGAAAGGAAGGCAGGCATCTACACACCAGCCAAATGCAGTAATTCTTCCAAAGAGGAATTGCAAAGCTGGTAAATGTTCTGAGTCCGTCCTTGTCTGAGACGGCTCCATTGTGCCCTCACACTTGAATGATAATTTATGTTCAAAGCCATTTCCCCTCAGAGCTTTGAAAATATTGCTTCATTATTTTCTTGCATCCAGTTTATTAGTCTTGTATCCAATTTTGCTGATGAGGAGTATGGTTCGGGAATCCAATTCTTGTTCCCATGTCTAGTGGGGTTGAATAGTGTCCCCCCAAAATGATACGTCCAAGTTGTAACGCCCAGCATCTGTGAGGGTGACTGTGTTTGGAAAGAGGGGGTGTGCAGATATTATGAAGTTAAAGATCTTGAATGCGGTGGGCCCTCCATCTGAAGACTAGCGTCCTTCTAAGGAGAGAGAACACAGAGAAGATGGCGAGGCAGGTGTGATACAGCTGCAAGCCAGGGAGGCCAAACTGCCAGGAGCCACCACCAGCTACAGGCCTGGAAGGGGAATCGCCCCAGCACGTCCAATGGAATCAGCCCTGCCAACACCTCGATATCACGTCAACCTCCAGAACTGTGAGGACTACACTTCTGTTGTTTTAAGCCACCCACTTTGTGGTACTTTGTTATACCAGCCCTCGGAAATCCACACGCGTGTGTGTGTGTGTTTTCTCACGGAAGTTTTTAGGATTTTCCCTGTGTCTTTGATGTTCTCAAACTTCACTCTGACATGTCTATGTTTGTGGGTTTTGAAATTTTGCTAGCCATCCCTGGGTCCTTTAAGGCTGAGGCCTTACCTTTCTTTTTGGTTCTGGAAAACTCTCTTCTATGATTTATTGAAATATGGCCTCTCCTCCATTGTGTCTATTTTTTCCTTTGGGTCCTCGGTACTTATGTGTCCTCTGCATTGATGATCTTTTCTTTCCATCTTCTTTTTTTTTTTTTTCAGAGAGGAAGAGAGAGGGGAAGAGTGTTAGAGACATCGATGAGAGAGAAACATGATCAGCTGCTTCCTGCACACCTCCTACCTGGGATGGCCCACAACTAAGATACATGCCCTTGACCGGAATCGAATCTGGGACCTTTCAGTCCTCAGGCCGATGCTCTATCCACTGCGCCAAACCGGTCAGGGCTGATGATCTTTTCTTTCAAGCTTCCTGCCTCTTCACCTTCACACTGTACTCCTGGAGAAATTCCTACCTGGTTTTCCAGCGATTATCTCTCCTCCGTCGGTGCTCATTTGGCAATTCAGTCCATCAGTTGTAAAGTCTTTTAACATTTCCATCAATAAAATTTTAAGTTCCATGATCTCCAGTCGATTCTGCTTATGTGGATCCAAAGCCTTCACCTCTTTTAGGGGATTTTTTGGGGGAAGTAAGTTGTCATGCGTCCTTAGAATGCCATCCTCTGGAGCCTTCTTCCTATTTCTAATTGAGAGGGGAATCTAGAACTTATCTTCCGATCTTGATATTCCTGGCTCTTAATGGCACCCTTGAGAGGTGCTAGGCAGTCAGCTGAGCATCGGTGTGTAGTATCTTATCTTAGACTCACAGTCACCCCTAGGATGGTGACATCAACGTCCCCATTCAACAGATGCTCCAAGGCAGATGGAGGCTACTTGCCTCTGATCACATGAGAGCTGGCCAGAAGTAGAAATGGCACCGGAATCTGGGATGGCCAACTCCAGAATCTGGGCATTTGGCCGCTCCATCATTTGGCCTTGAATTGTGTGACACGTGTCACATCCCATGTAGATATCAGCTGACGCGTGCCCTAACGGAGATTAATGGAGAGCACTGGTTCTCGGCCAGGAGTGACTTCGTTCCTGAGGGGCAGGGGACAATGTCTAGAGACATTATTGACTGTCACAATGGGGGAGAGAGGAAGGTACTCGTGGCAACTTGTGTGCAAACTTCCTACAACGCCCGGGACAGCCCCCCAGCAGAGGATGATCTCACCCTGAGTGTCAGGGGGCCCAGGTAGGGACACCTATGCTGAGCCTCTAAAACAGTGGTTCTCAACCTTCCTAAGGCCGCGACCCTTGCATACAGTTCCTCATGGGGTGGTGACCCCCAACCATGAAATTTTGCTACTGTGATGCATCGTGATGTAAATATCTGCATTTTCCGATGGTCTTAGGCGACCCCTGTGAAAGGATCTTTCGACCCCCCAAAGGGGTCGCGACCCACAGGTTGAGAACCGCTGCTCTAAAACCTTCCAGCCCCATGAGCCCAGTGGCTGGTCGATAAAGTCGTGAGTGTGGGACTCCATCTCAAAAAGCCCTGGTGGCCCAGGCCTGACCCTGGCAGGGGAGAGTAGACTTTGCAGGTGGCAGCCACGAGTCCCTCCCGGGCCGGAGAGCCGGAGTGGCACACCTGTCCCTCCTGGGGGCCCCCAGCCTCACGGACCCCCGCCTCAGAGGTGAGACTCACGGGGCGGAGCTCTGTGAGACAGGGCCTGTAGGTGACATACCAGGCTGGGCTTTCTCCCTCCGTTTCCTCTTTCTCTCCACTTCAAACGTGGAGCCGTGCCCCCTTCTACTTCCTGCCCCCGGGGATTCTTGCAGAGCAAAGAGCAGAAAGAGATCCCGGGAGAGGGGGCCGGAAGGGCAGGACTCAAGGGAGACCCCAGAGCTGGGCGTCTGGCTGTGCGGTTCCCTGGCAGAGGCCAGCCCCTGAGCCTGGGGCACCAGCCTTGCCAAAGCACTCAACCCCCCCCCAAAAGGCCCACGCGGCAGGGGACCCGGCATTCTCCAGTGACCACAGCGCTGGACACATGGCCGAGGGTCCCTGGGACAGCGGGCTCCCGGCAGCTGTGCTCAGAGTGAGAGGCAGGGGTGGAAACCACTCCTCCCAGTCCAACTGCTAGGCCGGCAGCCACAGGGGAAAGAGGGAAGGAAAGGAGGAAGCCAACAAGCAGGAGGAGGAGGAGGGACATCGGATCCTGGCTTCTCCCCACCCTGTTGGAGTCCCTGCAACCAGAGAAACCCATCCCTGAGCTGCCTGCCACCTGCCCCACCCCCACCGGGCTGAGGCGACTCCCAGCCATTCCCAGGCCTGTGGCACCCCTGGACTTATTGAAAACTATCTATTTGGCTCCCGTTCCCCCCACAGGAGACACAGAACCTTGTCCAAATGAATGAAGCACAGACAGAGGGTGGGAAGCAGCGAAGGTCCCCTTGTCAGGTGTCCAGGGCCCAGGGTGGCTGGTTGCAGAGTGGTGGTGAGGCAAACCAGCTCTATCACCCCCTCTACCCCCCACCATGGCCTGGAGGAGGACACGCCTAGGCTGGCCAGTCGGGCTCAGCCCCACCCCTGCATCCCTGCCACCTTCCCAGCAGCCCAGCCTTCATCCCCGTGGTCCCACGCTGGGCAGCGACAAAGAGGGAAGGAAGTATCAGGGTAACCCAAAGACACTGTTTTGGGAACTCAAATCCATTTCCCCGCGGATCCACCGAAACATCCTGGAGATCATTAATCTTCATTTCTGATTGACTTTCTGTCAATATTCCCTAACCTGGCCCCACCCCAGCCTGTCCATCAAGTAGCTAATGAGCTGTAAACAAACACTGGGGGGTGGGTGGCTTTCCAAGAAGCCTTTGAAAGAGCGAAGCAAACTTTGGGGGGACAGAAGCTGCACGCTCTGGCTCCTCTGAGGGTGCACTTGGGGTCCCCAGGCCTGATACACGGAGGACGAGCCCTCCCCTCCCCAAGGCAAAGGAAGTAGAAAGTTAGTGAGGCAACAGGAACGCAGTGCACTGAATAATCCCCACTGCCTTCCCTCGGCCTGCCACCCACCCCCGGAGGCTGCCTCTCTGGGTTAAGGGTTCCAGGAGGAGGCCCAACCCAAGAGCACACTGTGGGTACCAGTTTACCCCCAGGCAGGCATTGAGCCTGCCTGGCATTGAGCCTGGGAAAGTGAGGAGCCTGCCTTCCCTTTTCTGGCAGAGGAAGTTTGGGGTGAAGGGGCACCTCAGGGGTGTCCCCAGGGTGAGAGAGGCCTGGGGTTGGAAGCTCCTAGAGAGGGCAATGGGCTGGCCAAGATGGGTGTCACTCCACCCTCTGTCTCAGCTCAGCCTGGGGGATGTCCCTGCAGGTCCCTGGCGTGGAGGTCTGCTAACTCATCATCATCCATCAGATGGGGGCAGAGGTCCTTTCCGGCCTACCTGTTGGGGGCCTCAGAAGGACCTGGGGGCCCGGGGTTGGGGGAAAGCCTACAAGGAGCAGATGCCAAAGGGTGGCCACCCTGGCCCCCAGCCCCAAGCCCCCCCCAAAGCTCCCCATCTGTCCTCCCCGCCCTCTCCCGCAGCCCGCCCGCCCGCCCGGACGTTAACACGCGGGGAGGACGTCAAGGAAAACGTACGGCTGATCAAAGTTTAATGCTCTATGCAACAAAGCAGGATGAATATTTAATCCGCGCTTTTATGCGTAACCGCATAACCAGCCGGCCCCGCGCAGCGGCGAGGGCGCCTGGACCCCTCCCTCCCGCCCCGGCTGGCGCCGCCCCAGCCCGGCAGCCAAGCGGTTAAGCTGCTGGCAACAAGCAGCTCGCTAATAAACACTCGGCTAATTCTGCGGGAAAAGCACTAATTAGAAAACCAATAATAATCGGTGTAATTGCTCTAAATTACCCTCCTAACAGAGGCGCGGCGCGCGCGGCGCTCGGAGCTGGAACGCAGCTGCCGCCCCGCGCCCGCCGCCGCCGCCCGCCCCGCGCTCTGCTGCCCCCTGGCGGCCGCTCTGCGCGCCGCGCCCTCCCGCTCGCCAGGAGCGGCCGCGCGAACCCCGGCGCTCGGGCGCCCCCTCATGTCCGCGCCGCTGCACTGACCTGCCGTCTGGCCAGAGGCCCCAGCACAGGGAGGACAGAGGGACTGGTCCTTTGGATTTTTTTTGCTCCACCTTCTCTCTGCCTTCCTCTCTCTCCGGAGACGGCGGCTCGCAAGGATCAGCATCACGCTGGCTGGACCTCCAGGAAAAGGGAAAACTGGGTCAAGTCCTAATGGAATTTTTTTAGACCTCAAGAATCCTAGGGATTCGGAGTGGGGGTGGATTTGGGGGGGGACACAGGGTTGGAACACACAAGCCCAAAGAACAGGGGCCTTCCTCCAACATGGGAGGTCAGGGTGACAGGGGTGAATGGGGTGCTCTGACATGGCCTGAAGTGAACAGGGGGAGCAGAGACCTGCTAGAGGCGGTGGGGAGCTGTTAGCAATGCCCATGTCTGCCTACAGCGCTCCTGGGGCCAGCCATGGTTTTCAGAGAGAGAGCTGGGGGGCCCTCGGCTCTCCCTGACTGCCCTGTGAGTCCCTGGAGGGCGTTGGAAAGGAGACAGGACCCTCCTACAATGAGCAGCCCCACCTTTACGTCTACAGCGGCCGTCCAGCCTGGTAGCCACCTGCACAGGCTGGGGACGAGACTGACCTTCCCACTGACACCCTGTGTGACACCCTGTCTGTGCCTCGTCTTCCTCAAACGGGAAATGCGGGTGTCAATAGCAATGGCCTCCCATGAGCTTATTGGGAAAAGTACACGAATCGACACGTGTCAAATACCTCGCCTCCAGTAAGCACTCAATAGACATTAGCTATTAATATTATCTGATTTCCAGCACGGAATTTCGCCTATCGTGCTTGCACAAAGACCAAGATTTGTGTGAGAACCACTGGATTTCGTGATCTCTGCGGTCTCTTCTGGCTTTCACATTCTGATTTTTAAATTATTCCGTTCAGTGCACTCCTTTCCCCACCTCCCAGCCTGCTGTTCGCTGCCATCGCACCACTTCCTCCCATCAGCCCGGCCCTAACAGTCCCCCCCCCCCCACACACACACACCGCCCAGAAAGGTTCTCTGGTTCCAGGCAGAGGCACCTCGCCCTCCTTCCCGCTGGCTCTCTGCAGACTGTAAATAAGGCCTCGCCCTTTATCCTTGGTCCCCTCCCCTGTTTCCTCGTCTCGCCTACAGGCCTCCAGGGCACCTGGAGAGCACAGGGGCCCACTCCTCTCCCCCACACCCGGACTGGAACTTTACAGATGGGGAAACTGAGGCACGGAGGCCTGGGGATAACAATGTCTGGAAACAGCCAGTGAGGCAGAGCCAGGAGGAGAAACCAGGACCCAGCGCTCCCTGGCGGGCTCTGGGGTGTCTCCTCTCGAGGGGGCCTCACCATCTCGGTTCTGAGGCACGTGTGGGCACATCAGCAGGCGGGCATCTCCATGTGGGTTGCATACAAGTTGAGAGACCAGCCTCTGCGCGCGCGCGCGCACACACACACACACACACACACACACACACGCAGGCTGTGGGCACCATCTCACATCGGAACCGTTGCAGATGCTTCTAATTGGCCTCCTTGCTTCCACCTGTGCCCCCACCTGTACCCCATCCTCCTCGGAGCCGTTGGGCCTCGTAAGACCTCAGCGGCCCAGCTCACTCCAAGGTAAAGCTGAGTTCTTCCAACAGCCCCAAACCCCTGCTTGCTCGAACCCCAGCCTCCTCCTCTCCCACTCCCTGCCCCACTCACTTGGTTCCAGCCGTGTGGCCCCTTGATGTTTACAGATACCAAGCACAGTCCACGAGGCCCTCCCCTCTGCCCGCAGTGCCCCGCCCCCAACCGGCCACCTGGCTGGCTAACTCGCTCTTGCCCATCACCGCTGCTCACATGTCCCTTCCTAGAGAAGCCTGTCCTGACTGTGGGAGCCCCTTTCCACGTCCCACATGGTTCAGGGTTCCCGGTTCAGGGTTCAGGTTCTGGAGGAAGCGGCACACAAATGAAGGGAGAGACTAGAAAAGTATTAATTTGGCGATATTGGGGGGCCAGGTGGGAGCCTTCCTCTAGTGAACAGGACTGCCCCTTGCTCTGGCCTTTTTCTCCCTTTTATTAAGACTTTGGGACACACCCATTGCCTTTAGGCAGGAAATTGCAAGAACAGAAGTTTACATGAAACAAACAGGTGGAGGCTGCTTCAGCTAACAATGTTTCAACTAAATAAGGAGTGATGAGCTCTGACCTTTCAGGGCAATGAAGGTTGACCAGCCTTCTGGTCTCCGGTCCACATCTTTCTATTCGTGAGACAATGTTTGGTTTCCGGCACTGACACCCATACCCTTCTTAGTTTTGTTTTTGCATAACTTCCTCACTTGACTCAACATATATCTGTCTTCTTATGTCTGGCTCCCCCACTGGACTGGGGGCTCCATAAAGCAGGCACCCCGCCTTTTGTTTGCTGTGTGTCCTCGCAGCTGAAATAGGCCTGCCACACCCGGTGTGTTCAGTATAAGTCTGATAAATGCTCAGTTAGCTGAACAGTCAGACAGGCACAAAGAAATGAACGTCTAAGGGTGGATTTTCAGGCCCTACATGCACGGCGAGTGGACATGCCCGAGGAAGGGGCAGATAGCGAGGGCTAGGAACCAGCTGTGGAACGATGGGTCTTCTTGATGGCTCTGTATTTGCCCTACATCTCCACCTCCAGGCCAGTGCTCAGCCTACCCCCTCACCAGGGAAGCATTCGACACATCATCACCATGTCGTCATTGTTGGGTCGTTGGTTCGGTTGTTTGTTCGGCTGCTTTCCTGACAATGGGGACTGTGGGGCGTCCCCCGTTTTCCTCACAATGTGAGGTTCACCCGGGCACACACAACTGACAACATCCCTCTTCCCCAACTCTCTCCTGCTTTGGGTCCCAAGCTCCAATTGTTTCTGGCCCGGCCCAATGGAAAATTTAATTCCCAACTAATTAGCCCTGAATTTGGTGCCCATCGTCAAGTTACCGAACTTCCCTTCTCCCAAGAGAGGGGGGCTCCCCACCCACAAAGGGCCAACATTTGACACTGGCCCTGTGGGGCGGGAGACAAAAGCCCCCCGGCCAGCCATTGTCTCTGCTTGGAGTTCATGGGCCGGCAGGCACAAAAGCCCCATGAATTCTTCATGGCCCTCTGAAAGGGGGGCCCCTCCAGGCCACTCCCCTTGCTGTCCACAGGCGGGCCTTTGAATGGGGCAGCGGGACATTATCTTCTTAACCAACCAGTTTCCTTTCTTGAGTCTCTGATCAGGGCTCCCTGAACCTCCTCCTTCCAGCCTCCTCCCCTTGGGGATGCCAACCAGGCCAGTTAGCTGACACCGGAACCCCACTGTCAGGTCAAGGCAAGGTCACCCCGGCATCCAGAGAAACACCCCCTGGCATCCCCACCACAGCTCTCGCTGCTGTGCAACCTCCGGGGATGCCCAGGCAAGACCCTGGGCAGGGCTGTGCCCTGTCCCTGCTCCAGAAAAGTTGTCCGGGGGGAGATCTGCCCATCCTTCTGCAGGGACGGCCTGGGGAGGAAGCACCCCCTCCCAAGCTTCCTCTCGTCCCCCAGGAGTCTGGGGCTGGAGCCTGGAAGGGGCCTGCACTCTGCCATGGCGCCCTCTGCTGGTAGGTCCCCAGAGGTGTCTGGACTGCAGATTTCATGCCCTGTCCTGACGCCCTGAGTGTCCAAACCAGTGGTTCTCAACTTTCCTAAAGCCAAGACCCTTGCATACAGTTCCTCATGGGGTGGTGACCCCCAATCATGAAATTTTGCTACTGTTATGCATCATGATGTAAATATCTGCATTTTCCCATGGTCTTAGGCGACCCCTGTGAAAGGGTCGTTGGATCCCCAAAGGGGTCGCGACCCACAGGTTGAAAACCGCTGGTCCAAACCATCATCCCCTGCCCTCATGCCCTTCCTTACCCAAGAAGTCCTCAAAGGGAAGAGGTGGCTGTCCTCTGGCCAAGCCCCTTTTCCAGAAATAAGTGGAGGGACAGAACGGGAAGCTGAGGCCAGGGGGAGGGGCTGGATTTGAGTTAATGAACTACGTACTTTCCTGCCCCTATAATCCACAGCATTTTGGGCAGCAGCCAATTTAACTTCTCTGTGGGGGTAATTTGTCATGGGGTTGCTAGGAGAGCTGGATGGGATGCGGAAGGGTGGGCAGGGCAGGGCCAGACGGAACAGGGCAGTCCCAGGCTCTTCCAGAAATCACCCCAGGGGAGGGAGGCATGCTCCACGCTCAGGAGCCAAGGGGAGGGGCAAGATAGGCCAAGGGCTCCTCGGGGAAGACTCCCACCGGGTCAGGGAGGGAGGAGAGGGCCCGGCTCCATCACCAAAGAGCCCTGGCTGGGCAGATGGGGCCTCGCCCCTCCCCTGAACAGAGGGGTGTGTGTGCGTGCGTGCGTGCGTGTGTGTGTATGTGTGTGTGTGTATGTGTGTGTGTATGTGTGTGTGTGTGTGTGTGTGTGACTCTCTCCAGGGCCTGGGGCCCCAGGGTGCTTCATGTACATTTACTGGATCAGTATAATCCAGACGGGTTAATTGGTTAGATCTAGGGATCAATGAAGCTCAGAATGTGACAAAGCCGGGACATTCTGGCCTCCCTTCTATGTCACTGCCTCCTGCTTCCTCAGCCAAAACCCAGAGGACGTCCCACTTAGATGGTTAGAAGGTCCTACAGGTGAACGGGGAGCCCCCAGGTCCGGGTGTTCTCACACAGCTGTCCCGGGGTAATCGTTCACCCTAATCCTTTCAGGAACAAGACCCTCCTGGTGTGGCCAATAAACCACAGAGAGGAAGATGCAGCCACTGCCCACAGCGAGTCCGTACTCGTTCTGGGTCTCCTGATGCCCCATGTTCTTCTCTCTAAACTGGTCCACTGACAAGCACTCAAATCCACCAAACCGGACCAGGGCAGCTGGGGGGGACCCACCCACATCTGAGCTCTGCCATCCAAATCCTGGGCACGGCCATTTCCCCACCAAAACACAGCTGGGCTCGAGGGGAGCGTGCGCATGGGGGAGGGTGGAAGAGGTTAGACAGGTAGCAAGGGCCAGGTGGCCAGCGTCTGAAATCTGTCACTGCATGTCTCTCTCCTGGGACATGAAACTCAGCAGCTGCCTGAGGCCTGACGGGGAGATGGGGAACCATATATTTGAAAGGAACTGGAATTAAAAAGTTGGTTTGACCATTTGCATCCTGTGGGCTGGGGGAGGCCAGGCCCTCTCAGTAGCCCCAGGCTGCTTTTCTGACAGCCTCTGGCCCTGGCTCGTTTCCATCCCCACCCCCAGGTGCCTTCTGCAGACCCACTTTCTGGTCCTCCTGCTATCTGGTCAACGCGTTTTTCAGACAGACTGATATCTGGGGGGCAGCGTCAGGCACCAGCTGGGGTGTGGATTCTCTCTTTATCCTTCTCTTCTCGGGAAGTGTGAGTCCGCTCTTCCACCTGCCCGCCTTCTCACTTCTGAATATACCAGCTCCTTTCCCTGGGGTGGGGAGCTGCCCAATCCTGCCTCTTGCAGGCTGAAGGGCTAGCGACTGTCCACTCTCTGGAATGTAGCACCACCTAGTGGCAGCCTGCAGCCTAACAGTGCGCTGTGGAAATCTCAGTGAGTCAACAAATCTTTTATCAGACGTCAAGCAAATATAAAGCGTTATGCCAGGCCATCACAGAGAGGAGGTTGGGGGTTGCAGTAGGAAAAAATGGGGGTGAGAGGGGAGATTAAAAAAAAACACACACACATATCTTCGGGTGAAGATTAAAAACACATTTTTTTAGCCGAAACCGGTTTGGCTCAGGGGAGAGAGCATTGGCCTGTAGACTGAAAGGTCCCAGGTTCGATTCCGGTCAAGGGCATGTATCTTGGTTGCGGTTATATCCCCTGTAGGGGGTGTGCAGGAGGTGGCTGATCAATGTCTCTCTCTCATCGATGTTTCTGGCTCTCTATCCTTCTCCATTCCTCTCTGTAAAAAATCAATAAAATATATTAAAAAAAATAAAAACACATTTTTTAAACACTTAAGCACAGTGCTTGGCAGACAGTAACTAATTTTTAATGGATGCTATTATTATTGAGATAATAAAATGATTAATTCAGGCTAAGTGCTGTAATAAATCAACAAAAGGTCAACCCAAATGAATTGAAACGATGACACACAGAGCTTCACAGACCTGGTAAAGAACGGAGTATGACCCTGAGAAGATGTAGAGTCCATGACCATGAACGAGTCGATAACCCTCTTTGGGCTCAGACAGTACCTGCAGGTAGAGAACTCCAGCAGACAGTCCTTGGGCAGTACCTTTTGTGATAGATCCTCACCAGGCTGTGAGGATTCAGAGAAGGAAAGATACACTTGTCACCTCAATGTTGCAATTGGGCTATGTCCCAGAGAGAAGAGGTGGTCGCTTCTTCTCACCATCCTCTGATTCCTACCCCGGCCCCATACCAAACATGGAAGGCAAAGGGGAGGGCCATCTTACTACTGTGATCTCAGCAGAAAGAATCTCCGGGGTCCCGACCCCCACCCCATGAAAAAAGGGCCGAGTGTTGGGGGGAAATCAGATGGCAGACCATCATCAGTCCCAGGCCCCATCTCATTCCTCCGGGGGCTTCTCCTCTATAAGGCCGCCCCTCCCCCGCCTTGCTCCCTCCAGAACCTAGAGCCCCTGGAATGTCAGGTTCATGAGAGCAGAGCCCAGTCCATCTCGTTCACCAGTGGGGCCAGCACAACACTCCGTGCCTCGATAGAGAAATGTTCAAATATATTTGTTGAGTGGATAAATGAATTATTAAAACCTTTAAGAAGGCAATTTCTTGTAGGATCCTTCCTCTTAGACCTGGCAACAGCACACAAGCCCTTTCACCAGTATTCCAGCTCTCAAGAAAGTGAAGTACACTCAGAACCTCTATTGCATATTTTTAATATACCCTGCTGACAATCTGTGCCTCGCCCCCAAGTTAAGTGATAAGTTCTTTGATGGCAGGGACTTTCTCTTACATGCTGAATTTACACTTTGCTTGGTTACGCATAATAGCCAAAAACTGGAAACAATCTAAAGGAGACATGTCTCTCTCTCTCTCTCTCTCTCTCTCTCTCTCTCAAATCAATAAAAACATTTTTTTTAAAAAGAAAAAATGTTGTACAGTCATGCAATGAAATACTACTCAGAAATAAAAAAGGAATAAACACATATAGCATGGATAAATCTCAAAACTGTAATGTTGTGCGAAAGAAGCCAGATGCAGCAGAATGTCTATGGTATGGTGTCATTTATATAACACTAGGGGCCCAGTGCACAAATTCATGCACCTTGAAAGGAACTGTGGGCCAACAGGCTGTGGTGGGCACAGGGGCAGGTCTCAGCTCATCCTCTGCACCCCTGCCTGGTCCCTCCCACCATGGCCCCCAGTCCCCTATCTGCCAGCAGCCTCACTCTCACCACTGCTGCTCCCACACACTGATAGCTCTGGCCCCGCTTGTACCCGCTGATGGTGGAGCAATTGAGGCCAGCGACAGCAGCAGGTGCAAGCAGGGCCAGCACTGTCAGTGGGTGCAAGTGGTAGCTGTTGCCCCAATCGCCCCTCTGGAGCAGGGGGAGGTAGAGCAATCAGGACTGGCACCATGCACTGGCAACGGGTGCAAGCAGCAGCTCCAGCACCAGCTGCGAGTGCGAGCACTGGGTGAGACCATGGCACACAGGAGCAAAAGCTTTTCAATAACCACCAGAGGCTCACCTCAGGGGCAGCAAGTGGTGTCCTGCCTTGGTCTGGAGCCCCTGGTCACCTTCTCCACTATCCCACCACAGCCATTGCCTGTCATGTTCTGCACACGCCCCCTGGTGGTCAGCACATGTCATAGCGACCGGTTGTTCAGTGATTCAGTTGTTCTAGTTGTTCTGCTGTTTGGCCTATTTGCATATTAGCCTTGTATTATATAGGACTAGAGGCCCAGTGCATGAATTCGTACACAGGTGGGATCTGGCTGGCCCGGCCCCAATCAGGGCAGATCTGGGCTGGGCCTGTCAGGAGGAGGAGACAGCATGAGGTTGGCTGCCCTGCCTGCCCCATCAGGGCCTGATCAGGGATGAGCCAACTGGGGAGGGGTAATGGGTGATTGGCCGACCAGCCCTGCCCCTGATCACAGTGGGGGATGCCGATCGGGGATGGAGCTGGCTGGGGAGAGGGGCTGATGTGGGGAGGGGCTGTGGGCCAATTAGGGTGATGGGGCTCCATCAAGGGCAGGGCTGACTGGGGGGAGGGCTGTGGGCCTATCATGGTGGGGCTGGCTGGGGGGAAGGAAAGGGGAGTGTTTAGCCGCTAGGGTGGGAGAGTCCAATCAGGGGTAGGCTGGCTGAGTGGGAGGGGCCACAGGAGGTTGGCTGGCTGGCCACAGTGGGAGTCATAGCAACCAGTTATGGTGTTATGGTTGCTGGCTTTTTTTTTTTTAGAACAGATAAAATTAACCTCTGGTAATATATACCAAAACAGTAGTTGTCTTGTGCAGAAGAGAGAGGATGGGAGTGGATTGATTGGAAAGGACCGTGAAGAACTCACTGAAACCCTGACCGGTTTGGCTCAGTAGACAGAGTGTTGACTCTTGAAAGGTCCCAGGTTGGATTCCAGTCAAGGGCATATTCCTTGGTTGCAGACATGTCCCCCGTAGGAGGTGTGCAGGAGACAGCTGATCAATGTTTCTCATCAATGTTTCTAACTCTCTATCCCTCTCCCTTATTCTCTGTAAAAAATCAATAAAAATACATTTTTTTTAAAAAACCTCACTGAAGAGATGTAAATGTTCTATATGTTCTTTGAATTACCAGTTATATGGGTTTAGGCTTTTGCCCAACCTGTCAAACTGCACTGAAAGCTGTATAATTTGGTGTATGTAAATTATACCTCAATTTAAAAAATAAGACCAAGTTATGCCAAGCATGTTCCTAAACCACAATTAAATTAAGTTAGAAATTAATAATACAAATATAACAGAAAAGTCCCCAGGTACATGAAAATTAAAGAAATACATTTCTAAAACACCCATGAGTCAAAGAAAATAATTACAATGGAAATTTGGTAATATTTGAAACTCTGTGTTAATAAAATGCTAAACTCTAGAACTTATTGGATGCTGCTGGAACACCAGAGGAAAATTTAATAGGATTAAATGCCTATATTACCAAAAATAAAATAAAAGGTTAAAAAAAAATCCATGTCAAGAATTTAGAAAAGAAATAACAAAGAAAACCCCTGAACAAGATTTAGAGTTTAATAATAAAAGAGAATATAATAATTTAATGGGAAACATAGTACATGATAAAGCTAAAAATTGGTCCTTTAAAAATAAAAGCTAAGACAACCCTTGGGTGAGACTAGTGAAGAACAAGGAGAGAAGGAGCAAATAATCAGCACAGTGGTACCTCGAGATACAAGTTTAATTCGTTCCGTAACCTTGAGGCGTGGGAAACTATGAGATGCTCGAGTCACAGTAAACTGGTGGGTCGTGTGCAGCCGGCCGATCCGCACGATTACTCCTATTCCAAATGTTGCTCGTATTTCAAAGCCAAAATTGCTCGCTCGATGGCTCGTATCTCAAAAATCTCGAATGTTAAGGCACTCGTATCTCGAGGTACCACTGTATAAGGAAAGAACAGAGGGTCATCACCACAGATCCTATCCAGAGTAAAAAGATCAGAAGGATTAACATGAACAATTTTGTGCCGATATATTTTAAAGTTTAGAAGAAATGAACAAATTCCTAGTGGCATGCAACTACTAAAACTAATGCAGGAGGAAACAGGAAGTCCCAGTAGTCCTGTAACTGTTGTAATTAAATCTATCATTTAAAACGTTCACATAAAGGGAAGCCTCAAGTTCAAGTGGCTTTACCAGCAAACTTAACTAAAACATTAGAAAAATCCTATATAAGAAAGAGGTAGTATGCAAATTGACCATCACTCCAACACACAATATGGCCACTCCCATATGGTCAAAGATGTCCACCCCCATGTGGACACAAGATGGCTGCCACAAGATGGCCAGCAGGGGAGGGCAGTTGGGAGGGACCAGGCCTACAGAGGAAGGCATTTGGGGGCAAACAGGCGCACCCACGGGCCCCCTAGAACAGTGGTTCTCAACCTTCCTAATGCCGCGACCCTTTAAGACAGCTTCTCATATTGTGGTGACCCCCAACCATAACATTATTTTCATTGCTACTTCATAACTGTCATTTTGCTACTGTTATGAATTGTAATGTAAATATCTGATATGCAGAATGTTTTTTCGTTGTTACAAATTGAACTTCATTAAAGCATAGTGATTAATCACAAAAACAATATGTAATTGTATATTGTGAAATATTTATTTCTAATTACAAATAAATGAAATTTTGTCTTGAATCATGGTGTAGCATGGGTAACAGTCTTCATATGACAACAGTAAATTACATTGCTATATTTTGCTACACCGAGGAGCAGTGTGTTGGTTCCTAAGACCACGGGAAATAGGTGTTTTCCAATAGTCTTAGGCGACCCCTGTGAAAGAGTTGTTCGACCCCCAAAGGGGTCGCAACCCACAGGTTGAGAACCGCTGCCGTAGAATTTTCTGTAACTCAGCCTAGGAATCCCTGCCCTGATCTCCACTGCTTCCCTCCTTGTCCAGAAGATAAACAAGTCCCACTGCCTCCCCTCCCTGTGGTCAGACCCACGTCCATGTTTACCCTGGTGAAGTCTGGGTTAACTGCTCCAGCAATGGAGCTGGGAGAGAAAATCACCCACCAGAGATGAGCTTGTTTGAACCCTTTGGACAAAAGTGGGAGCGACTTTGTGGTTTGTGGGGACTGTGAACTGATTATCTCTGAACCTCAGATTTAGATTTATTTTTTTCAAATCAATAACTGCTTTTTTCCTTTTCCCAAGAGAAATCATGACCCTACTATTTTCTGCAGACTGAGGCACAGAAATGGGGGTGCGTTGGAGAGGATGAAGGAGGTAAGGAGGCAGAGCTTATGACATGGGAGAGATTTACCCCTTTTGGTACTCGGTCATTCTGTCTTCTTAAAGAGAAGACACTGAGCAGAGTTAAGAATTTGCTTGACATCTCAGAATCATTTATTTATTCTGAAGTTGTTACTGGGTAACAGCTAAGTGCCAGGCACTGTTCCAGGCACTGGGGATACGGTAGTGGCCTTGGAGCCTGGCTGGTGTGGCTCACTGGTTGAGCGCCGACCTATGAACCAGGAGGTCACATTCGATTCCTGGTCAGGGAATAGGCCTGGGTTGTGGGTTCAATCCCCAATAGGAGATATGCAGGAGGCAGCTGATGAATGATTCCCTCTCATCATCAATGTTTTTATCTTTCCCTCTCCCTTCCTCTCTGAAATCAATAAAAAATGTATTTATAAACAAAAACAACAGTGGCCTTTAAGGCAGGCACGGTTCCTGTCTTACACCCTAGTAAGGAAGACACTCTGGAAAGTAATTACACCCACAATTAATAATTGATAATTACAGGAATCCAGGAATACCATGCTCTGGAAATATATGAGAGGGTGAGAGTCCGAAGGAAAGGAGAGGAAGGAAGAAAGGCTCCGTGGAGGGTGTGTGTGTAAGCTGAGATCAGAGGAGAGAGCTGGAGGGAGCCAGGCGGAGAAGAGAGGAAGGCCAGAGCATGTGGGCAGCGGGGACTGCAGGTGTGAAGGTGAGAGGAGGTGAGAAGGAGTGTGGCTGTGGGTGTGA
>JAAGEH010000480.1:54808507-54878668 GCA_011751065.1 Lasiurus cinereus
TAGTGGTAGGTGTGAAGGTGAGAGGAGGTGAGAAGGAGTGTGGCTGTAGGTGTGAAGGTGAGAGGAGGTGGGAGGAAGTGTGGCTGCAGGTGTGAAGGCGAGAGGAGCTGAGAAGGAGTGTGCCTGGTTGAAGCCCGGTGGCTGGAGCAGCCGCCTTTGAACAGTGCCCGTGGCCTGCACTGTTTCAGAGGTCCCTCGAGGCTAGTTCAGGGGCCAGGGACCAGGTAGGAACACTGCCACCTGCTCTTGGAAGAGATGGGCATGTCTTTCCTGTCAAACCCAAAGATACCAGCAGCTACTCGTGGAGCGCTCTCCAGCACGGGTGTTTGGTGAAAGAACACACCGCAGCTAAAAGAATCCCATTCTGTCAGGGTCCCCCAGTTCAGCACTGCCACAGAACCATCGAGGACTAATCCTGGGAAGCCCTCAAAGTCCCTCGAGAGCAGAGGGTCTGATCCTGGCTGCACAACAGAATCACCTGGGACACAGACAAATACCTGTGCTCTGGCCAACCCTATCCCAGACCAATTAAATCAGAATATCTGAGCACGGCACTCTGTCACGGATACTTTGTGAAGCTTTTAAATGATTCTAATGAGCGGCCATGGTTGAGAATCACTATCCTAGGGCATTTCTTTCTTTCCTTTTTAACAGATGAAATAACTGAAGCCCTTTAACAAAATGATGTATCTTAGAAATGTACCCATACTCACATTATACACCAACTGAGAGCGAGAAAGAAGTGGTCACAGAAATATTATTATACTCAGGGGAAACTGCATTCCACATTCTCTTGCTTAGTTCAGCAGAGCGGCATTTAACATGTGAATTTATAGTGTGTTATTTGAAAGAAAATATTTTATAGATAAGGATAAAGAATGAAGTTTGACTTCTTCCTTACCCATACAGAAAAAATTAACTCAAAGTGGATTGAAGACTTAAATGTAAGAGCTAAAACAAAAAATTTAAAAGAAAACCCTGGAGTAAATCTTCATGGTCTAGGGTTAAGCAAAATCTTAAACATGACACTGAAGGCACAAGTCATGAAAGGAAATAATAGATGAAGCAGACTTCATCAAAATCACAAACTTTTGTGATGCTAACAATACCATCAAAAAATGGGGTGGGGGAGTGAACCCCACAGAATGGGCCAATATATTTGCAAATCATGTATCTAATAAGGGACTGGTGTCCAGACTATAGAAAGAACTCTCTCGACTCAGTGATAAAAGGACAAATAACTCAATTTAAAAATGGGTATGGGATCTCAATAGACATTTCTTAAAAGACTTCTAAATGGCCAATAAGCACTTGAAAAAAAAATGCTCAGTTTCATCAACCATCAGGGAAATTCAAATCAAAACCATAATGAGATATCACTTCACACCCCCTTAGGATGACTAGAATCAAAAAGACAAAGGAGGTGATGAAGATGTGGAGCAACGGGAAGCTTCATGCAATGCTGGGGGGAATGTAAAAGAGCTCAAATACTTCGGAGAACAACTTACCAGGTCCTCGAAATATTAAACGTAAGAGTTATTGCATGTCCTAGCAATTCCACTCCTAGGGTATATATATCCAAGAGAAATGAAAACATAACGCCCACATAGAAACCTGTATATGACTATTTATATCTGCATTAGTCAAAAGAGCCAAAAATAGAAACGACCCAAATGTCCATCATTGAGGAATGAATAACTGAAATGTGTTATATGAATACAATGAAATATTATTCAACCATAAAAAAGGATCGGAGGACTGTGAGATGCTACAACATGAATGAATCTTGAAGTCATTATGCTCAATGAAAGAAGCCAAGTCACAAGAGTACCACATGCTGTATGATTTCATTTCCATGGAATGTCTAGAGCAAGCAAATCTATAGAGACAGAAAGTAAATTAGTGGTTCCCCGGGGCTGGGGGGCGGGGAGGGATGAGAAGTGATGGCTAGTGGGTACAGATTTCTCTTGGGGAAGATAAACGTGCTCTAAACTTGATTGTGGTGATGGTTGCACAATTCTGCGAACATACTAAAAACCAGTGAGTTGAACAATTTAAATGAGCGAATCGTGTGAAATGTGAATTTCACCACAATAAAGCTGTTTTTTCAAACCCACTTTACACTCCACTTCCTCATTCGTGGTGGCCATGGGTCCTTGCTTTCTTACTTTTTAGGCTTTTTGTCCTTTTCCTCTTCCATATTTTTATCCCACTCCTCCATCTCGGTTTGTGTTTCTTATCGCTGATCTGGTACACCGAGCTCTCTCGCTCTCTCTCCTTCCCTCCCTAGTCCCTCCCTCCCTCCCTTCTTCCTCTCCTCCCTTGGGACCCAGCCTTCTTTGTTATCAGGAAGTCAAGGCCTCCTGGAGAGACCACGCGTGTGTTCCAGCCAACAAGGAGCTAAGGTCGCAGCCCAGGGCCAGCATCCACTGGAGGACAAGTGAGGAGAGAGGAGGGAACCACCCCAGGATTTCAGCTCCCAGCTCCCACACCCGCCCAGCGGACGAGTCCAAGAGAGGGGCTATCCCATGAAGAGTCCCCCCCAGCTTACAGATTCCTGAGATATTAGTTATCTATTCCTCCCAGTTACCCCCAATTCTGTGACATGAAACACTCATTTTCCCACAGCCTCCGTAGGTCAGGAATTGGGGGCTGGCTGAGCTGGGTCCTCTGAGTCAGGGTCTTTGCAGAGCTGCCATCAAGGTGCTGCTGGGGCTCTGTCGCGGGTGCCACTGGGAAGGCTACCATCACTCCCGGGGTTGCTGGCAGGATTCAGTTCCTTGAAGCCTGGTGGGTCACTACCTGCTGTTCCTTGTCACCAGTGTTTCCTTTAACATCCCATGGCGGCTGACTTCATGCAAACCATGCAGACCACCGAGTGCACGTGGTAGCAAGATGGGTGACTTCCATCCCTTTTGCCACATTCTGATCATCAGAAGCAATTCGCTACGTGTAGCCACACATGGGAGAGAGGGTTTCACAAGGAAGAGGCTGCTTCCGGGCTGAGCAAAGTAAACGTCTTGTTATTTTGATCCATTAACGTTTGTGATGGTTTGTTAGGCAGTATTCGAAAACACTAAAACACAGGGAGAGCGAAGAGCTGGGTAGGAAAGCTGTATTTGTTGAATATTTACTATGTGCCAGGATCTGTTCACTGATGGCGAAGTTGAGGCTCAGAGAGGGTTAGAGGCTTATCTCAGCATTTAGTGGCAAAACGAGCATGAAAACCAGTTCTATCAGATTCCACAGCCCATGACCTTTTCCACTCTATTTCCAATCCTTTAAAGAAAAACAATCCCAGCCCTAACTGGTTTGGCTCAGTGGGTAGAACGTTGCCCTGCAGACTGAAAGGTCCCAGGTTCGATTCCGGTCAAGGGCATGGACCTTGGTGGCAGGCACATCCCCACAAAGGGGGTTTGCGGGAGGCAGCTGATCTATGTTTCTCTCTCATCGATGTTTCTAACTCTCTATCCTTCTCCCTTCCTCTCTGTAAAAAATCAATAAAATATATTTTTTTAAAAAAAGAAAAACAACCCCAAACCTTGTGAATATGAAATAGTGTTTTCTTAATGTTTCCTCCCCCCCCAAAAAAAAATTCCTAAACTTAACCAGCAAATATTATTTCTAAGTGTACGCCCCCTCCCTCTTCAACTCATAGTTATGAAGGACTTTCCTGCTAATGTGAATTCTGTATATTATGAAGCTGGCAGGAGCAGCCCAACATAATTTTCCTCCATAAAAATAAGCTCCCTGGAATTCTATTGCTTGCTCATCGTGAGGACATAGGTTCCAGGAAGCTGACTTCAACTGCTAAAAACCTAACAGGAAGCAAATGTCTGCTTGAGTAGAAAATAATGTAAAACTCCCCTGATCCTGCAGCTACCTACCCACCCCACCCCACCCCACCTCACCCCACTTCATCCTACCAGTTCCTCAAAAGGGGGTTCAGGCTGAACACATAAACACTTTGTGCTCATTAATTCAAGATACAGATTGGAAGGAGGCTGACTTTTCACTGAAAATCTTTTTGTACAGCATTTAAAAAAGTATTGTGCGTGTTAATTAACTTTTAAAAACCTGTTGAAAACCTAATACGAATGGTTTCTATTCAGGGAAACTGAGGCACTTGTCAGGATGGATTCAAGGATCCCTCTCTCCTCTCAAGCACTGATTCTGGGCTTCCCCACGTAGTTAGTCCTGTGCTCTAGGCATCCAGGTGAGCAAAGGCTTTCCGCAGAGACAGAAAGAGGAGACAGTCTCTTTAGGAGCACCTTGCCTGCTGGGGAGACAAGGCAGGCTTTTTTAGAAGTAACAGATAACCCAACACCAAACCCTAGATGCTTAGGGGTTGAGAGATATTATAAAAGATAAATCAGAAAGATGACCCTATTCTTCTGCAATCTACAGTGATAATGATGCTAAGAAGAATGACTATTTTGAGTGCTTAGTTCATTAACATTTAATTATTGATATGACTAGAGGCCCGGTGCACGACATGCATGCACTGGGGGTTGGGAGTGTTCCTCAGCCCAGTCTGCATCTTCTCACAGTCTAAGGACCCTCGGGAGTCCTCAGTGCTGCCACGGAGGCGGAAGAGGCTCCCACCACTGCTGCTGGGCTTGCCAGCCATGAGCCCAGCTTCTGGCTGAGCAGCATTCCCCCTGTGGGAGTGCACTGACCACCAGGGGGCAGCTCCTGCATTGAGCATCTGCCCCCTGGTGGTCAGCATGTGTTGTTCTGCCATTTGGTAGATTTGCATATTAGCATTTTATTATAGGACTAGATGCCCGGTGCATGAAATTCCCTCAGCCCAGCCTGCACCCTCTCCAATCCAGGACCTCTCAAGGGATGTCTGATACCAGTTTAGGCCTGATCCTGCATCAATCCAAGACTCCTGGCTCCTAACTGCTCACCTGCTTGCCTGTCTGATTGCCCCTAACCACTCTGCTTGCCTGTCTGATTGCCCCTAACTGCTCTCCTCTGCTGGCCTAGTGGACCCTAACTGCCCTCCCCTGCTAGCCTGGTCACCCCTAACTGTCTCTGCCTCAACCCCACCAACATGGTTTTGTCCAGAAGGATGTCTGGAAGATGTCCAGTCTAATTAGCATATTACCCTTTATTAGTATAGATTGCAATGAAGTTGACTCTTTTACCATTTATGTTTGTCTCCACTGTTTTCTTTGTTCCTCTATTCCTCCTTTCCTTCCACTTTGGACTACCCTATATAATTAAAGCCTAATATGTGAAGTGTCTGGTTGTCCAATCGTCTGGTCAGCCAATCAAAGTGTAATATGCTAATGATATGCTAAGGCTGCTCAACTGCTCGCTATGATGTGCACTGACCACCAGGGGGCAGATGTTCCAACCAGTAGGTTAGCTTGCTGCTGGCGTCCAGCCAATTGGGACTGAGTGAGGAGCAGGCCTAAGCCACCAGTCAGACATCCCCCAACACTGCCATACTGCGAGATGGTGCAGGCCAAGCTGTGGGATCACCCCCCCGCCCCCCGCTGAATGCACAAACTCCATACACTGGGCCTCTAGTTTAACTATATTTAAGAATTCCAATTAATGTATCTATATTGGCCTTTTAACTGGAAGGATTTATATTATTTCTTAGAGATTGAAATTAATCTCAATTAATGTATCTATATTGATACATTATAGATACATTAATTCTTACAAAAGAATTCCAATTACTATATCTATATTGGCCTTTTAACTGGAAGGATTTGTATTATTTCTTAGAGATTGCACTAGGTAGCACTAGGGATTACAGTATTACTTAATCTTCAGAGTTAATATTATACCATTTCACATAAGACACAGAAACTTGACATTTGTACAGTTCTATTTATCCTTAATAACACCCCATCCACACTCTTTATGCTACAGTTGTTTGGCAGGTATATTAAATCTACACATACTGTAACTTGCGAGAAATATCATTTCTTTTTTAAATAATCATATGTACTTTTTAAAAATTAAGAGGGAAAAAACATGTCACCCCTGTGGTGTGCCTCCCCAAAACCTATAATATCACTCTAACAATAAGAAAGCATCAGGCTAATCCAAATTGCAGGAAATTCTACAAAATATCAGACCAGAACTCCTAAAGGGTGTTAAGATCATGAAAGATAAGGAAAGGCTGGGGAACTGTCACAGGTTAGAGGTAACTGAGGTAAATATGACTATTAATGCAACGTGGTGTCCTGGACTGGATCCTGGAACAGAAAGAGGACATGAGCAGAAAAACTGAGAGGAAAGTGTTGAACTTCTTAAGCATTGGGACAGTTTTTCTACTCCCAAGGGCTTAGTATCGAGCTTTCAACTGTGACTTCTTGATGCGCTCAAGTCAGACAGAAGGCTAATAATAACCGCTGTTATTTATTTCATACTTAATGTACGCCAGACACATTTACATACGCTGTGTCCTTTAATCCTCCCATCAACATCACCCACTCTGTTTTACTGGGGAGATGCTGAGCAAAAAGAGGTGAGGTCATGTGACCACGGTCACAACAGCCAGCAATTGCAGGAGCCAATTGCACCCTGGGAGTTTGACTTCAGCACCCACACCCTTAACTACCATGCTTGGTCTATGGGAATGTTGACTGAATTATTGCTTTGAGGAACCAGGAAGCTCCATGAAAAGAAGACTTTGAATCATCAAAAATAAAAACCGTAAAACATCGGGGGAAGAGATAATTAGATAATTCTTTCTGAAGCAGCAAAATGTATATACCCCTGTTTCCCAAGCGTTAAGCCTCTAGCCACCTCCTCGATTCCTGCCATGGCTGACATGACCTGGACTCTTAGTCACTTAGTATCTTTTAAATCAGCTCAATTGTTTTTGCTTGAGCGAGTCTCTCAAAAAAGGAAAGTGACCTCATGTCACTTGTAAATGGAAAAGCAGTACCATTTACCTTAAGTAAATGGCAACCTAAAAATAAATACCATAGAAACAAAACAATGTCCATAAATTACGGTTACATGTCGGCGCCTGCCACAAAGGCTCTGAGCCTGAGTGAGCTCTGTTCTTCCTTTGCGAAAACAGGGGAGATTCCGCAAACATTGGAGAGGCGTTTGTGACAGAGCAGCACGGAGAGAGAGAAGACCTAAGTCTTCTCTGCAATTCGGGATCTGGTGATAAAAACAGGGGCTAGCACTAAATAGAAATGTATGTCTACCTCACACAAAAGTCCAGAGGTAGGTGGACGCGGGCTGCGATGACACCCTACCGTGTTATGAAGAGATACTCGCCATCTTGTGATCCCACCAGGTCAGCTTGCAAGGTGACTTCAAGGACCAAGCCAGCCATCACACCTGTTCCCACCCCAGCCATCACGCCTGCTTTCCCCGGAGCGGCAGAAACGAAAGGAGGAGAAAAAGGAAGAACACTTCTCTTGAAGACACGGTCTCGCTTTGGCTTACATCTCATTGGCTAGAATTTAGTCACAGGGTCAGAGAGACAGGGAGCTGTAGTTTTTATGGTGGGCGGTCAAGTGCCTACCATAAAAACGGAAAGAAGAAGAAATCAGGGGATTATATTATTAAAGAAAAAGAGGGCAATCGCAGCCACCTCCATGGCTTTATTCTCCATGCGGGGACGCACCTTCGATGGACCACCTGCGTCGAGCCAGGCCCAGACCTCTCCACCTGCCTCTGAGGTTGGTCTTGACCTCACTCCACGCTGAGGAAAGCACTTCCCTTTCCCACTAAAGTTACCTTGTATTCGTGGGCCCCTAAAGCCCACCTCGTACCGGCCCCCTGAGTGAAGTGGGCGATGGCACAGCACAGCCCTGCTATAGAGGAGGGCCTGCTGGGAGAGCCAGTCAGCTCTGGGTCTGCTTTCTGACTCTGCCCCGCCCAGCTGAGGTGGCCACCACTGATCTACTCCCTGAGATCCTCTCTCATTATACCTGACACCGCATGCCCGAGGCGGGGTTCGGGGTTCGGGCCATGGGCTGGAAGAATCTCTGGGCTGTAGTAACTCTGGCCCGATGCTCAAGGAGTCTCACAACTTAAAGGGAAGGTACAGCACATCTGACACGAAGACATACACAAACATCCTTCTCAACCTGAAGATAGATACAAAAGTTGACACAGCCAGATCCTGTTTGGCTCAGTGGATAGAGCGTCGGCCTGCAGACTGAAGGGTCCCAGGTTCGATTCTGGTCAGGGGCATGTACCTTGGTTGCGGGCACATCCCCAGTAGGGGGTGTGCAGGAGGCAGCTGATCGATGTCTCTCTCTCTCATCGATGTTTCTTACTTTCTATCCCTCTCCCTTCCTCTCTGTAAAAAAATCAATAAAATATATTTTTAAAAAAAGTTGACACAGATGGCCTTGACCACCACCAGCAAGTTGTAGATGGAAACCTTCTCATATCAGGTGACCTTAAATGAGGAGAGGAGATGTGACCTGGCCGAGGGAAGAAGGAACGTTATGGGGCACAGTCACTGATAACCTCAGAGATGGGTCACAGATGTGGGGGTGGCCACCCACCAGATCACCGAGATCATTCCCCCAGGCTAGGGCCGGGATCAGAGGGTTTTAGAGGAGGACGAAATCTGGAGACCCCTGCCCACTGGTTCTCTGTGTTTTCATTGTCAAAGACACCTTTTCATCAGCCTCTCCCCAATGCACTTCTGTTTAAGAGATGCTTGCCAATCAAATTGTACAGATTTAAGAATTAATTTCCGTTTCCTATATTTTCACCCAAGATGCGCATCTGCCAGTCAGCGGGTCTGGCGAACATGGGCAAAACGACAGGGCCAAGCTGCGCTGACAGATGCTCTACCCTTGCCTCCTGCTTAGGCGCGTGCTTGAGGAGAGCCACTTTGGATGGGAGCTTTAAAAACACCAGAAAGATGCCCAGCTGGTGTGGCTCATTGGTTGAGCGTCAAACTATGAATCAAGTCACCGGTTCAATTCCCAGTCAGGGCACATGCCCAGGTTGTGGGCTCAATCCCCAGTAGGAGGCGGGCAGGAGGTAGCCGATCATCAGTGATGTTTCCGTATCTCCCTCTTCCTTCCTCTCTGAAATCAATAAAAATCTATTTAAGCATGGAAGTGGGGGAAGGGGGAGGGAGCGGGAGGGAAACATCAGAAAGAGCTGCCAAGCCAGTCCCACTCTTGGCATCTTTTACCGTCTTTGCTGGTCTCCAGCCTCCTCCCAGGAGGGAAAGAGTTAACCTTCCTGTCCATTCTCCTCAGTTTACTAGTGGGAAGGCTGGGGCCCAGGAGGGGAAATGGCTTGGCCCAGGCCACGGAGCTAAGCAGGGAGAGATGGAGTCAGACCTGTGCCTCTGACCTCCTGCCTGGTGGCCACTGTCCTTCCCATGTCTCCGCCCTCCCCTCCGCTCAGTTCCAAACTCCAGCCCGAAGTCCGACAGCACTGTGGGAACTGGCTGGGCCGAGTCCCAGGGGGAAAGGGATCCCTCCCAGGGCAAGGGGCTTAGAGCCATCCACACCCAGGGATATAAAGCAGAAAGGACGCCTGGATCAGAAGGCCCAGGCGCTGCCAAAATGCCATGGGTGCTATAAATTAGGCAGCCAAACACGCCAGACTCGTTATAATTACCGTGCACGCTGACAGCGTGTCTGAAGGCTGCAGTCTTTATGACGGGTCCCAGGACATTAATCCGCCTGGTTACATGATCCCGTATGGGTGATAAGAGGAAGTATTGTTTTTCCCAAACACCATCCAGATCAAGCTCGGGAACAGACCACCCAGGAAGCCGTGGTAACCTGTCACGCTTTAGTAGAGGAATAGATTGCAATGTTTTGATTCCCGGCCCCTGTGAAATCACTGCCTCTCTCGTATAAAGTGCCGAACTAACCTGTGACCCGGTCAGAGGAACCAAGTGTGAGCTCCGTTTCTCAGTAGCTGCGTGACCTGAAGCAAGCCATGGCCCTCAGGGGCCTCCGGTCCTCAGTCAGAAAGTGGTCCCCAGATGAGCCTGCTGGAACTGCCATAACTGAGTGCCACAGACGGGGATGTGTTGTCTCTTAGCTCTAGAGGCCGGAAGTCCAAGCTCAAGGTGTCAACAGAGTTGCTTTCTTTTAAGGGCTACGAGGTCTTTGTTTGTATCCATGTTGTTGGCATGTGGCTGCAGTTCATTCACTTTAATGGCTAGACGAATAGGTCACAATTTTTAAAAATATTTATTTTCTGTTTGTTCCCCCCCCACCACCTCTTTTTTTAAAATATATTTTATTGGTTTTTTTACAGAGAGGAAGGGAGAGGAACAGAGAGTCAAAAACATCGATCAGCTGCCTCCTGCACACCCCCCACTGGGGATGTGCCCGCAACCAAGGTACATGCCCTTGACCAGATTCGAATCTAGGACTCTTCAGTCCGCAGGCTGATGCTCTATCCACTGAGTCAAACTGGTTTCATCCCCCTCCCTCCCCCCCTTTTTTTTTAATGTTACAAATGATCTTGCAAGAAGGTTCTTGAGCTGACAGGACACCCTTGCTCCTCTGCAGTGTAGACCTAGAGTGGGTGCCTGGGGTATGGGGGCAGGAGCATCTTCACCCCTCTGTCTCTTGCCACACTTTTCTCAGAAGTGGTTCTACCAATTTATACCCCCACCTGTAGGCATTTGGACTCACCACAGCCTTCCTCGCACTTGCTATGATGGGACATTTACATTCTTGCCAAGCTAACGGGTAGGAAATGGTGTCTCACTGGGATTTTAATGTGCATTTCCCCTCATTAACAGTGAGGTTAATCATGGCTTTTAACATCTTATCATGGCTTTTTTAAAACATGGTTCGAATCTTTAGACCCCGTGTGAGATTTAAGGGAAAGTACAGATTAGCCAGAAATTAAATCTTTACCCTGGCGCTCAGTAACCCAAAACTCTTCTAACCCCTGGGTAACAAATCCACAGCTACCTGAGGCGTCTGGAGGAGCTGATCTGTGAAGGCAGGAGAGAGAGGGTACCTGGGTAAGAGTCCTGTTCCAAGCCCATCCATCCACAGAATGTTCTTCAGGGTCCGCACAGCGCCCCTAGTGGTCACTGGTGGTAGCCACTGCGAAGCCTGTCATGGATGGCAAGGGAGCCCACTGCTTTGCAGGATCCTTGGGAGAGGATGTGAGCAAGAGAAAAAGTAAGATCCAGAGGCTCCCGTGCTTGAGCAGAAGCCACAGGGGAACCTGGTGTGACATATTCTAAGTAAACGCTATTGGAATACAAGACAGATAGAACAGGATATAATTGCGAGTGCCCAGCCCAATGAACTTCACAAAGTGCTCATTTTTATGTAACCACAACCCCAATCTAGAATAGAACATTACCAACACCCCCAGTTTTCCCCTCCCCTCCCCTCCCAGCCACTCCTCCTCCTCCACTCCTCCAAGGTAGGGTACCATATGTTTTTAAAGTATATTATTCTGGCTGTTGAAGGGTATGAGAGTGGAGTTCTCTGGATTTCCCCTTGAATCTCACTAGGGAAGGTGCCTGAAGTTACTAGGTCATTAGAATAGCTACTTTAGATGGGAGTTGTTTTTTTTTAAGCCAGCATTTTTAAATATTCCAGCAAAGACCCAAACTATGGCAAGGTCTCTGAGGTCCTGTCTACGTGGGCGGTGGGTGGGTGGGGGTAAAGCCCTGGGTGGGGTGTAGCTCACTGTCCAGAGGAGCAGTGATTATTCACTAACAGGAAGGAAAGTTCAGCTGTTTGAATATCCAGCCTGGGCAGTCTGTGTGTCAAGATGAGTGCCAGCAGAGGGTGCCAGCGAGAGGCAAACTGATAGAGAGCTTTCCAGGGTGCACAGAGGAGGGGGTGGCTGAGTCTGCCTGTGGAGATGGAAAGAAATGGGCGGGCGGTATATTCGAAGTATCTTTTGGTGGAAGAATTCACAGGATCTGGAGATGGATTGTCTGAGGGGGTGGAGGTAAAGAATATGTGAAGGACCAAGCCCAGGTTTTCTGGCCAGGCATCTGGGCAGAGGCCCACGTCATTTACCAAGATGGGGTCTCTCAGAGGAGGAGAGGGTTAGAATGATGACCGTGAGTTCTGTCTTGGACACATGAAATCTGGATGCTTCTGAGCCCAGCGTGTGGAAATGTCAAGTCAAAAATTAAAAATAGGGATTTGGGAGCTAAAAGAAAGGTCTGGATTGAAGATGTAAACCTGGGAGTCAGGATGGAAGCTACTTAAGACCATGAGTGTATACAAGAATCTTAAGGAGAGAGTACCAAAAAAGGCCTAACCAGTTATTGTATTATTATTTACATATACAGTAGTACCTCGAGATATGAGTGCCCTAACATACGAGATTTTTGAGACACGAGCCATCGAGCGAGCGATTTTTGCTTTGAAATACAAGCAACAGTTGAGATACGAGTAATCACGCGGATTGGCCGGCTGCACAGGACCCACCACCAGTTTACCGCAACTCGAGCATCTCATAGTTTCCCACGCCTCAAGGTTACAGAACGAATTAAATTCGTATCTCAAGGTACCACTGTATACTAGAGGCCTAGTACACAAAAATCATGCATTTGGGGGGTGGGGAGAAGCTCCTTCAGGCTGCTCTGCACCCTCTAACAGTCCAGGAACCCTCAGGGGATGTCCGACTGATGGCTTAGGCCTGCTCCCCATGGGCAGTCAGACGCTGCCATGGAGGTGGGAGAGATTCCTGCCACCACCACTGCATTCACCAGTGGTGAGCCCAGCTTCTGGCTTAGTGGTGCTCCCCATGTGGGAGTGCACTGACCACCAGGGGGCAGCTCCTGTGTTGAGCGTGATTGGGCCGAAACTAGCTCTCAGACATCCCCCAAGGGGTCCCGGATAGTGAGAGGGGGCAGGCCAGGCCGAGGGACCCCACCAGTGCATAATCAGGGCCTGGGAGGGATGCAGGGGTTTGGCCAGCCAGGGAGAGATTGTGAGAGGGCTCCAGGGTGTGTTTGGCCCATCTTGCTCAGTCCCAATTGGCCCAATGCCAGCAGCAAGCTTACCTACCAGTTAGAGCACCTGCCCCCTGGTGATCAGTGCACGTCATAGCAACTGGTTGGCCAGTTGATTGTCTGTCCCCTGGTGGTCAGTGTACATCATACTGAGCGGGTCAGCAGCCTCATATTAATAAGCATATCATTAGCATATCATGCTTTAATTGGTTGAATGTATGACCAGGCACTTAGCATATTAGGCTTTTATTATATAGGATATTTTTTACTTCAGAGAGGAAGGGAGAGGGCAAGAGAGATAGAAACATCAATGATGAGAGAGAATCATTGACTGGCCATCTCCTGCATGCCCGACACTGGGAATTGACCCCACAACGTGAGCGTGTGCCCTGACCGGGAATCAAAGCATGATCCCCCAGTTCACAGGTAGATGCTCAATCACGCTAGCTGGGCATTTAACCAGTTATTATTAAACAGTCTTTGAATGTGTTAATGATATGGAGGCTATGCTTTTAAGAGTCCTGTTTTTTCAGATAAATACACTAAGATGTTTACAATAAAATAATATGAAGTGTGGGATTTGCCTAACAGTAAACCAGGGGAAGGAGGACTAGAATGATTGTTTAGGCCGTAAGTTGGTAACTGTTGACGATGGGTGATGAGAACATGGGAGTTCATTACACTAGTCTTTCTATGTTTATATGTTAGAAGTTTTCTGTACTAAAAAAAAAAAAATACTTAAAGGAAAACAAAATCACAACACAGAACCTTAGAGACCTCCAGCGTTTAGTAGTCAGATGTAGGAGGTAGGAAAGCCTGCAAAGGAAACAGAAGGAGTGAAGGTCAGAGAAGATCCGCCATACAGGGGCGGGGGGGTGTCCCTGAAGCTAACAGGAGAGAGGCACTGAAGAAGGAGCAGATGGCAGCTGGATTGTTAGGGATTCAGAGGGCAAGTCAGATGGACTTCTAATTGTGCCTGACAGGTTTAGCAACATGTGGGCCACTGGTGACCTCCATAAAGGCAGTGCCAGGAAAGGAAGTTCAGGGTCAGAAATCCACCCAGAGTGGCCTGAGGAAGAAAGGGGGACGAGAGCGAGCAGGAGGGTGTGTAGGCACCTCTTTTGCCAAGCTCGACTGTGAACAAGGAAAGAAGGGCAAGGAGTTGAGGGAAGGTTTTCTTTTGCAATGAGAGAGACAGGGCAGATTGATCCAAGAGAAAGGGAGAAATCAAAGTGGGGGGTGAACCAAACCAATGCATTGTCCGGAGAAGTACAAGGCCGCGATGTTAAAAAATAAAAATAGCCACAAGTGTGTCTCTGCAAAGTGCCCTGCACATTCTAAGTCACGTCTGCAGCCTGGCTAATTGGGGCTCCAAACAGGCCCATGGTGATATTTTAAAATTTTCCGTGTGCCCTGGCTGGCTTGGCTCAGTGGGTAGAGCATCAGCCTATGGACTGAAGGGTCCCAGGTTCGATTCCGGTCAAGGGAACCTGCCTGGGTTGCGGGCTCCATCCCCCATAGTGGGCGTGTAGGAGGCAGCCAATCAATGATTCTCTCTCATCATTGATGTTTCTATCTCGCTTTCCCTTTCCCTTCCTCTCTGAAATCAATATACGTTTAAAAGAAATTATTTTCTGTGTAATCCACATTTAACATACATAGAAGCTGGCGACCTCTGGGGGGGGGGCTCTTGCAGAGACTACCCAGCTTACCAGAAACAGAGTTTCTACTGGAGCCCATCATCCCTGGCCACCCAGGTCAAGTTGTGGGCTCAGGGATGGACCCTGGGGCAAGGGGACTCGGTGGTGGCAGGCAGAGCCCCAGGGTGAGACTCTCCCCAGAGCACACCAGCGATTCTGTGGGCAACCTCTCTAGAGTGGGCATTGTTAACCCACCACCATGGCACAGAAACAGGAAGTTCCCGCTCCTCCAAGACAGCGGCCCTCTCAGGGCAGGAAGCTGAGAAAAGCACTTCTCTGCCAGGGAGCCAGAGACCTGCCAGCTCGGACCATCACTACGCCGCGTGCCAGGCCAGCACCGAGCTTTGCTTTTACTAAGCCAGGAGCCAAGGGCCAAAGAAAGCCATTGCAGGACCCTCTACCGTCCCCCTAGGAGACAGCTCCCTGCCCCCAGGCCCCCTGGCAGCCCTCCCCTCTGCAGAGGGAGAGACTGTGACTCACGGCTCCCCGGGGAGCGGCCTGTGGAGGAAATGGCGGGGAGTGCACAGGAGGAGCTGCACAGGGACGGACCGGGGCAGGTCCTGGTCTCCAGGAAGGAAAAACAGAAGGACGGGGGGGGACCGTGGTTGGCGGCAGTCCCGACCTCCAGGACGCCTGGTAAGTAGCATGAGGGAAGGACAGTGAGGGGCAGGGGTGCGCGCTCACCTGCCCATGGGGGCTGGTTTTCTGGCTGTGGCCGGGCCACCGCCACCAGTCTGGAGGCAGGGACAGAGACAAAGCTGGACTTAACCGGGCCTGCCTGCTTCTATAGGCACAGATCACCCACCCCCTGGCGAGGAGTGAGGGGCTCCATCACTCCCACAGATGTGAGTGGCTGCAGAGAGAATCTGTTCGATGTTGCTTGTCCCAGGCTAACAGTTTTCCATCCTTTTATTTCGGACCCTTACACAACAGCTGAAGCCTGATTCCCCTCTGGATCTAACGCAGCGGTTCTCAACCTGTGGGTCGTGACCTGTTTTCTGATGGTCTTAGGCTCTCCAGCAGTGACCCACAGGTTGAGAACCACTAGCAGGGTCGCCCGAGACCATCAGAAAACACAGATATTTACATTACGATTCACCACAACACGAGGAACTGTGTTAAATGGTCGCAGCATTAGAAAGGTTGAGAACCACTGATCTAATGTCATCTTTGCAGAAAAACAGCACATACGGTAAATGATCTGAACAAGGACACGATGCAGACATTCAGACGTTCATGCTCTCTATTACCAGAGCCCCCCGAAATCTCCGTCCCGGCCCTCACTGGTCTGCTGTCAGCACAGACTCTGCCTCCCGGTGGGAGCTCGTGAGGAGGAGCCTGGGCTGAAATGCAGGCTCTGCCGCCCTCACCCCTCACTGGGTGTGTGTGGAGAGCCGGCTCTGCCGCCTGCAGGGGACCGCACACATGAGTATCAGAGACAGGCCTCCAACGACTCCCATTCTGGTGCGGGAGACAGGCTACAATAAACAGCCCCCCACCCCCAGAGCCCCCGCTTCTATGTCGTACGGTAAGTGCTGTTTACAAAGAAAAATTTAGCTGAGACCGGTTTGGCTCCATGGATAGAGCGTCGGCTTGCACACTGAAAGGTCCCGGGTTCGATTCCGGTCAGGGCCATGTACCTTGGTTGCAGGCACATCTGCACTGTGGGGCGTGCAGGAGGTGGCTGATCGATGTCTCTCTCTCATCGATGTTTTTTGACTTTCTATCTCTCTCCCTTCTTCTCTGTAAAAAATCAATAAAATATATATTTTTTAAAAAGAAAAATTTAAAATATCACTGTCTTGCCCGCCTCACGGAGCATGAGCCTGTTTGAAGCTCCAGTGAGTCAGGCTGACGTCATGGCTTAGGATGTGCAGGGTGCTATGCAGACACAGACATGCTACAGGGCCTGGCCCACGTCCAGAAAACCATTCGTGTCTTCTTATGTGTCCGTTCATTCTTGCTGGGCGGGTACAGAAAGACTTCTGGTCACTGCCACCTACTATCATCAGCTCCTCGTTCAAACACTTGTTGGACGCTAACACTGAGACGTCCTAGCCCGCATGGCTCCTGAGGAAACCAATGCTTGAATAAGGACCACGGTGGCAAATCGCGCAAAAAACGGCCCCAGAGCTGCTGGTCGCAGCACTGCCCACCCCTGGTCGCAGGCAGCCCCTCTCTTCCTGCAGGTCTCTGCCCACGCCCTCTGTCCTGGAGGCCTGCGCTGACCATCCGCCCACCAAGTGCCCTGATCCTGCTTGCAGTTTCTTCATGGTCCTGTTACCCGCCCATCTTCCACAGATGGTCTCGCTCAAATATCAAGGCCATGATGGCAGAGATCTTGTCCTGCTCCCTGGGGAGTTCTAGGCTCTGGTCACAGGGCTCGCCGGGAGCAGGGAGGGAGGAGGGAAATGCTGTGAGGCACCAACTCCGGCAGGCAGACGCGCAGGACTTCTGCGGGAGGTGGCCCAGGGCCCGTGGGAATTCCCTGGGTGGAGAGGAGAGGACCAGGCCGTCAGGCAAAGGGGTGGCCCCTACAAGGTTAGGGAGGCGAGGAGGAGCTACAAGAGGGCTAAATGCAGTAGGAGGGGAGGCAGAGGTCGGTGGGCAGCTCCCGATGGGCACGGATGCTGTGAGGTGGTCAGAGATGATGAGCAGGGAGCTCTGGGCAGGAGGGAAGCTTATCGGCAAGGAACTACTTGATTCAGCCGCTTTCAGACACAGCAGCAGAGCAGGGAGCAAGTGCCAGGGCTCCAGAGGGTCGCCAAGCACAGAGGCGGAGCCTCAGAAGCTTCAGGGGGGGAGGCAAACCGTGTGCAGGCTTCTGCGGGCCCCAGGCCACACCAGAGGGGTCAGCTGGGGTTCGGGGAACCCTGGAACCTCTGCCAGAGCAGAGTGAGCGGAAGGGAAAGAGCAGGAAGGTGGCAGGGACAAGCTGTCCGCGGCTGACAGCCACCTGCTCCTCCACCTCTGCGGCCCAGCCGAACACATACCCCACCGCCTAGGTGAACTTGGGCTCATTATTCAGCCAGGAAACACCTGCCCAGACAGGGCTGTGGCTCCCCACGCCCGCCCCCCACCCCCAGCCTCAGCAGCCTTGAGTGTTCTCCGCCCACTCCCTCCATCCCCGTCTGGTGCCATCTCAAGGCCAGGGACCTGATCCAGACACAACTCAGCCCCCGGCCTGCTCTGGGCCTCCGGGGCTCGGTCCCAGCTGCTGGCTGGGGTCTGGGATTTGGGTCTCTGAGGAAAGAGGGCACAGTGGCTATGTCTCCTTGGCTTTTGGAGGTGCCCTGGGCTCCATGCCCTCTCCTTCCCACCTGCACCCAGGAGAGGAGGGCGAGTGCACCCAGCACAGAGCCTCCCCTCAGAACCCGCCCACAAGCCCCGCCAGGCTCAGGCCTTGCGGAGGGACCCAAACTCTGAGAAAATTAGCAAGTCCACCCCCTGTCCCGTCCTACTTTTGGACAGAGGGGAGACACCTATTTATATAGCGCTGCTCCTTACAGCTCTGAAGTCGGTTTCTGGTGCACACGCATAAGAAAATGTATTATGTATGACTTGCTATCACATCTGATATATTTAGATAATCTTTCAGAAGAGGAAACCCAACAAAACCTCTCTGGGAAAGACATTCCCTCCTGCTCCCCACCCCCCCCTAGTTTTGGAGTTATTTTCAGCGCCTCCCTGGCTCTCCTCTGGAGAGGGACGAGGTGGGACCCTCACCCCCACCCCCACCGGGGAGCCGGCTCTAGGGAGAGGCGCCCGTGCAGTCCTCCGGGTGCACACACCCCACCCAGGGATGTCAAATTGATTAACTTCATCATGGTGGTGAGCTCCCTAATGTTTTTCTTCGCCATGTCTCGGCTCTAAACGATCGTGACCCAAGGCAATTTACAGTTACTTCCATTTTTTTTTTTTAATGAAGTCTGATTTAATAGTCGGAATGGTTAATGGCCTCGTCTGTCACACATAATAAAACAGAGCCTAATTGTATTTTAAAAAGGCCCTTTTGGTATGAACAGCAGCAACAACTTGATTGCGAGCTGCGAGGCGGGGCTTGGGTGGGCGTTAAGATGGCTGCCCAAGGGGCCAGACACTTCCTCTCTTAGTCCTCATATTCCCCCCCCCTCTCCCCTCCCAGCCCTTCCCCCCCAGTTCTCTCTCCTGCAGGAGATTTCTAGCTCCTCCAGCCAATTAAACCCAGGGCCATCCTGCCGCCTTTCTCAGGACACCCAGCTCCATCCTCGGTCTCCCAGGACTTTCCCTCCTTCCCATAATTACAGCCCTCCAGGCTCCCCCAGGCAAGCAAGCGGCCTGAACCCCATTTTACGCCTGGGAAAACTGAGGCTGGCTGGCCTGACTTGCTCAGAGCCCCAGGGGTGGTGAGTCAGTGCCTCTGGTAGGCACCGCTGCCAGCCCTAAATATGGCGTGTGCTCCTTCCCCTGGGCCGCTGGGAGCCAGGCCAGGTGTCCTGTCCTCTCAGAGTCATTGCGGTGGACCACTGACTCCAAAACTCCTGGGGAAACGGAGGCCAAGGGAAGGATTCACCCAGGAGCTCAGAGCTGGTTCAGAGGGAGCAGAGGTTAAGTTTTGGTCACTGAGCAAATAACACACTGGCTTCCTATGAGATACAAAAGCAGGGCCTGCCCTTTAGGAGAACATGGAACGCTTACTCTCCTGCCCTCCCTGCCTACGCTCCTGGGCAGCCTCATTCAGGGCCCTGCCTGCCCCACGGGGTCCCAACACTCCCTGAGAGGGCCAGCCTGGAGCCGTGGGCGAGGTTTACCAGTTAGCCAAGGCGGATGTCATGTCGCAGAGAAAAGCCTGAGGATGTGGTGCCCCTCAGTGGAGGTGGCCTAGCTAACATCACACTGAATGCTGGTGCCCGGGGAGTAAGAGACGGTGAAAAGAACAATGAACTTGATGTCCTGAGGCCATGGGTTAGTTGGCCACCAACAAGCCAGGTGACCTTGGGTGTCTGCTCCCCTCTCTGAGTATCAGTTTTCCCTCTGTAAAATAGACCCCTCTTCTTCATGCCTCCTTAGGCCATTGGCAGGGTCGCCAAACATAACGGCTGTAGAAATCTCACTATCGGATCATGCCAGCTCTAGAGAGAGACCTGTGCCCCACCCCCTGGGACCTCTGGTTGTGGGGACATCTCCTTTATGCCCCTGTGTTTAGTGGGAGCTTTGCGAAGGGCAGATGGGGGTGCGGGCAGGCCCACAGTGAAGCCAGATTCCTGAGGAAGAAGGGGTTGGCTTGGCCTCGCCAGGGCATGCACCCTCTCATCTTGGGAAACGGGGCCTGTCTGGACACCCCTCCCTTTGCCATGGAGCCTTTCTAAATGCTGGTGCTCAAAAGAAGGCCGGGGAAAATAAGGAGCATGTGGGGTCTTGTCCAGTGTCTTGGCTGGAGGAGTGGGTGGCTGGAAGAGGCAGGCATCCAGGCTTGGCTGGGCAGAGGGCTGAAAGCTGGTGCCAGAACTTACAGATCATCTCTGGGGGCAGAGCCCATCGCTGTGCACTCCATCTGGCTTCTCTAATAAAGGAAAGGGAATAAGGGTGGGGGGCCTTCTGGCCCCTTGTAGAAAGGTGCAGCGAAAGATGGGCCTAGCGTCGGACAGGCCAGCTTCCAGCCTGCCCAGCTTCCAACATATGTGATTTGGACCCTGTCTCATTTATAATGAACAACCAGGGATCGGGACATGGAGGGTGCAGGCAGACCTCACATAATCATCCTCACCAGTGAGATTACATGGAGAGTCTGTGTTACGCAGAAATCCCTGCTGGCCCAGTGGACAGACAGAGAACACAGTGGGGAAAATCAGAAGGCACCAGGCATGGCTGTAGCCCAGGCTCCACTGGGGAAAAGAGATGAAAATGATCCCTGACAAAAAGAAAGCTTGATGACTCTCAATGTGCCACAGGTTCCGCCTAGACACAGGGACGCCTTCTCCTCAGGGACACGAGAAGCAAGCACTTAGCCCTGATTGTCTCTGGCAGCCCTCTGGTAGCTCTAAGTATATAAAGGAACCTCAGGATGAACCTGGCACTTCCCTCAGTTCCCTCTCACCCAGCCCAGGCCTCATTAAACACACCCTCCATTCCTTGTTCCTCCTTCTCTCTGTCATGCTTCCCTGGCAAAAGCCCGATGCTGGTTACATCAAGAGTCCAGCCTCTCTGCTCCTGCATATTAGCAAGGGAGCAGAGCTGGAGAAAAGCACACAACTTTTGTATCAGTCAGCCTAGGGCATGCTAGAGTAACAAACAGCCCCTATATCTCAGGGGCTTATACTTCTAAGGTTCATTATTCACTCACAGAGAACGGGTCCACTGCAGGTCAGTGTGTCGCTCTGCTCCACAGTGTCTTCACTCCAGCATCCAAGTTGATGGAACCGCCTCTACGGGGACATGGCCAGTCTTGGGACAGAGAGAAAACCAGACATGGTAAACACACCTTGTCTCCTAAGCTCCTCTTTGAAGTGCCACACATCGCTTCCCTTCATATTTCGCTGATCACAAGTCTTATGGCCAAGCCTGATGTCATTGAGGCAGGAAAATAGAGTTCTCCCCCAGGGTGGGCTAGTGAATATTTTCACAGAATAATACAGTCTATCAAACAGGCTCCCAGGCTCACTTAAAAGACATGCCACTCTACCCAGCAAGACTCCCTGTGGCTAGTCTGTTCAGTTCCCCACACTGCTATGTCACTATATTATGTCTTGCCCACTCTTCTCAAATGGCCAACACCTCTACTTTCATTCCAGTTAGCAAATTAATGACTACTCTAATGCAGAGAGGAAACAGAGACAACCATAAATTTTTCGAATGCTCTCATCACCAAAGCAACCAATTTAGCTGTGCCTGCGAACATGTTCTCGGCTACCTCTCCTCTCACCATGCCTGGACTCTCCATGCTCCTCCTAGCCAAAGCCCTTCCATTTATGCACTGGATTTTATACCATTCATCTACTTTCTCCTGAACATCACTTCTGTCTCCCTTCTCTGGTGGGTTATTCTCCTTAGAATCCAATATACTGTCATTATCCAGCTTTAAAAATACTCGCTTGATCCCACGTCCCTCTTCAACTCCCACCTCATTTCTTTGCTCCTATGTATGGCAAAACTCTTCCAAAAAATGCTGTCTATATTTTGTCACCAGTTAATCAACTTACCTTCTCTCTTGGCCCATTCCACTCGGGATTTTTGTCCACCACCCACACAGGAACTGGTCTTGCACAGACACCTGTGACCTCCATGTTATTTGTCCCATGTTCAATCTATTCTCACCTTTCTTATTCACCAGCTACATTTGACACATGTAGTCACTCTGTCTTCCCTGAAACTTGGTCTCAGGGACAACACTATCCCTTTGTTCTCCTCTTTAGCTGCTCATTCTCACTCTTTACTAGTTTCAACTCATCTTTATGACCCTTAAACTCTGGAGAATCTAGGGCTTAATGCTTTCCAGCCATACTCACTTCCTCAGTGGCTCATCAGACATGCAGCATTGAGTACCACCTGCATCTGGATGTCTCTGCCCTTACATCTCTAACCCCCACATCACCCCTAAATGTCAGATTTGTATATCTAGCTGCCTAACTTGGACATTCCTACTTGGACAACTCAAACATGTCCAAAAAAAAGCCCACCTTGATTTTAACCGCTAAACCTATTACCTCCACCCCCAACCTTCTTCAAGTCATGCAGGCCAAAAATCATGAGTATTTCTTGAGTCCCCAATGGGGTTCCCTGCTTTAGCCCTTGCCCTCCTCCAGGATGGAAGGGTTCTTTAAGACTACACTGAATCCAAGCACTTTTCTCAAAATATTTCCAGGCCTCCATTGCAGAGAATAAGCCAATGTACTCACCATGGCCTACAAAGTCCTATGTGATCGGCTTATGACTACTCCCTCTCTTCCTCATCTCTCGCCATGCCTGTACCTACACCAACCAGATGTCCCCATACTCACTAAAGTCTTTGTACTTGCTCTTCCTTCAGCCTGGAGTGTTCTTCTACCAGAAATCCACATGGCTTCCTTCCATGAGTCCCTGCTCAAGTCACTTTATCAGAGAGGTCTTCCCTGACCATTCTATATAAAAGAGGCTCCTCACAACTTCTGCTACTTCATACTCCCTTGCCCAGCTTGATTTGTTTTCATGTCATTTATCACCATGTGCCCTATTTTTATTTGTCTCTCCCCAAAATAGAATGTAAATGACAAAAGAGGCAATTTTAGTTTTGTTCATGATGTAGCACCAGCCCCTAGAGCAGTGCCTCGCATGAAGTAGATACCCAATAAATATTTGTTGAATGAATAAATGTGTGAAGGAATTAGTGAAGGCAATAGCAGAGCCCAGAGACAGGAAGTAACTCACTCCCTTGCAACACAGGGCCTAGGCTATTTTAAGACTCTATTTTGTGAGACATTAAGCTCCTTTGCTATTGAGGCTATTTTCAATAGGATGTCTGTTCTTTTTAGCCAAGAGCATCCTAACTGAATCACTGCCATTTTAGGCCACTGGGCAAGAAGGGAGCAAGAGTGCACAGGCCTCAGGTAGGAGAGTCCTGCCAGAAGCCCAGCTGACCAGGCTCAGGGAGCTGCCACTTCTGATGTGGTTTTATGAGCCTGTCCCCAGGTTCACATCTAATATGGCAGGACAGTGCCTCAGAGTGTACCCCATGCTAGCTGTGTAGTAAAAAACTCTATGTCCCCCGGGGCCCTGGATCCTTTGGGAAGGAGCTTGGGAATGGGGAAAAGATGGCAATAGAACTCTAGTACTTTCCCCTGAACCCATACCACTTCCTTAGATAGCTCATTCCGTGACTTCCTATTTACCCCACTGCCATGGACTAAAAGTATGTGTCCCTCCTCACCCTGGGAAAAAAATCACATATCAAAGCCTTAATCCCTAATGTAAGGTAACGAGGTGGGGGCCTTTGGAGGGTGATTTGGTCATGAAGGTGGAGCTCTTATAGGGACAAGTGTCCTTATAAAAAAAGAAAGTCACCATAGCGTCCTCTCCTCTTTTCCCCCAGCAACCACAAAAGACAACAAAAAGGTGGTCATCTGTAAACGAAAAAGAGAGTCCCTACCAGAACCTAACCCCTAACCCTGCTGGCACCTTGATCTTGGAAAGAGTAGCTTCCAGAAATGTGAGAAAAAAACTTTCTGTTCTATAAGCCACCCAGACTATGGTATTTTGTTATAGTAGCCCAGACTAATACATCCTCATACTTAACCAATTTCAGTGTTCTTTATTCCTTGCTACCTAATATTTCCTTTCAACTGAAGAACTTCCTTGAGCATTTTTTCTTCTGTGAGTCTGGAACAAATTATCTGTTTTTGTTTACCTTAAAATGTTTTTATTTCACATTTATTTTTGAGATATATTTTTGCAAGATATAGAATTCTGACAGATTTTTCATCACTACAAATATTAATTTATTGTAAATATTTTCATTTTTTATTGTTTGATGAGGAGTCAGCCATCATTCTCTCTTTAGTGCCCTGTATGTAATGTCTTTTCTTATCTTGCTATTTTAAATATTTTTTATCTTTTGTACGCTGGCTTAGCAACTTAATAATATGTACTTGTACTTGTTTTCTCTGTATTTATCCTGTGTACAATTTACTGATATTCCTGGACTTGTGTATTGCTGTTTTTAAATGCAACTTGAAAAAATTTTAGCAATATTTCTTCAAATATTTTTCTGGCCAACTCTTTTCCTTCTGGAATTCCAATTACATGCAGGTCGCACTTTTTGATGCAGGTCATTGAGGCTCTATTTTTTTCTTTAATATTTTCTTCTAAGTGCTTTGTTTGGATGAAGACTTGTCTTCAAATTCACCGATTCATTCTTTGCTTGTATCCAATCCTTTACATTTGCATATATTGTGTAATCCAGTTCTAGGGTTTTCTTCTGATCCTTTTCTTAGTTTCCATATTTCTTTTGATCCTTTTCTTAGTTTCCGTATTTCTCCTGAACCTTTTTATCTCTTTACCAATTAACCCATTATTCAATTGATTCTTCAAAAGACTTACCAAATTTATTTTAGAATGATTGTCTGCTGATTACAACATCAATGTTACCTGTGTGTCTGCTTCTGTTGACTAATATTTTTCTTTCTTTGACTAGGGGTCACATCTTTTTGTTTGTTTATTTTTCCATTTCTTATAATTTTGAACTATATGTTGAACATTATGGGTGATTTCTTATATGGACTCTGGATTCTATTATCGCCCTCTGAAGTGTATAGTATGTTGCTCTAACAAGCTGTTTACTTACCAGCAGATCCTCTTAATCCCGAGATGGCTTAATTTCAAGTTCTGTTATGGTGGGTCTATTTCACATTTGTCCTTTGTTGTAGGGTGAATCCCTCAGTGTTGAGATAATGTATTTTCACTCCTAAAGTGTAGCTTCTGGAGTTTCAGTAAGAAGTCTGAAACCAAGTACTTGGAAAGACTTGAGCTACAGTGGGAAGCTACAATAAAATAAATCTCTGCTGAGTTCTTTCCGCTTTCCAGCTGTTGCTTTCCTCTAGGTACTTGGAGTTTTAACCCCCACATGTACAATTAAGGAGTTAGGCAAGAATTCAAGAAGAGTTTATACACAAATTATGAGCTCTCTACTCTATGACTCCATTTTTCCTCCTCAATTTCCAGCTTCTCTAGAACCCTCAGCCCAGTCAGGCAGCTTCTTGCTGCTGGAGTTCTCCCTGTGTATTGCATGGGCTGGTAAGTACCCCCCAGGGCATGGGGGTAGGGTGGGGACCTGTAAAAACATGAATCTCATCCAGTGAGGCTCCCTTCTCTCAAGAGTTGAATCTCCTCCAGAATCTGTCTGTTTTAGGCCACTCTCCCATGCCTCCAGAGCTTATAATTACTATCAGCACAGGAATTAGTCTGATACCAGCTACTCTGTGATTATCAGCGGCTGAAGTTCTCTCTTTTGGCTGTAGATACCTTCTGTAATCTGACAACTCCCCAAGTTTATAGCTACAGTTCCAACCTCTCCCCGATGTCCAGACTTGTATACCCAACAGTTTCTGAATGTCAGATAGGCATTTCAAAGGATACATGAACAGAAGTAGTCGTGATCATTTTCCTCCCAAAATTGCTCCACCTACAGTCTTCTGCATCTCAGTAAATAGTATCTCCATTCCCCACAGCAAGCTTTGGCGACATCCTTGGCTTCTTCCTTCCCCTCACATTTTACATCCAAGCCATCATAAAATTCTTAACACATATCCAGAACGAAATAGTACATCTTAGTACATACTAATCTTACCTAATGAAAGAGAAACATGCAAATTAACCATCACTCTGCTATGCCCACAGCCAATCAGTCAGCATGCAAATTAACCCAACAAAGCCTGCTATTCGGGGAAGGGGTGCCACGGAGGAGGCTACTGGAAAGGTGCTCCAGACAAAAGTGAGGACTTGCCCGCTCCTGGCAGTAGCTGGGAGGTGTTGAATCCCAGGCAGTGGGGAGCGAAAATCGTGCAATGGGCCTCTAGTAGTACATAAAAATAAAATGATAAAGGAAAGTAGTTAGGAGTATAAATGAAACAGATCAGCCTTGGGATACTTGTGGCAGCTCAGTGATAGGTATATGCTTGTTTGTTATTATCCTATTTTGTTTTCATAAATGTTTGAAATGACAAAGCTACTTCCCACCACCGCCATCATCACCACCATCTCCTGCCTGGATTACTGCACATGGCTTCTGTCCTTGCCTCTATACAGGTATGCCACTCTCAGCTCAGAACCCACTAATGGCTTCCTAACTTATTTACTTAAAAAAAAAAGACCATACAATCGTCTACAAGGCTCACTGTTACCTCTCTGTGTTCATCTTACTGAATTCTCTACTCTCTTGCTCATAATTATTTTGTAGAATGTCCCCAAATTTGAGTTTTTCTCTGATGTTTCACCATAATTAGGTTCAGGTTCTGTATTTTGGCTGGAAACCAAATATCCTTATCTCCAACTAACTTTTACCCAATTGTTTTTGTGGCCGTTAATGACCCTTACATGACTTAGTCATTACTCTGGTATATAAAACATGGTGCTTTCCCCCATTTATTGGTTGATATTATGTGTAAGCAAGTACTCTTCCTTCTCTGGGTTGGGGCTATGGAGCTGAGGTTAGTGTTGGCTTCTCTGAGATCTGAGGTGATAAGTTCTGGGCAGAGACTGAAACAATGTGAGAGAAGTGAACTAGCAACACTGAGCACAAAGAAGGTAGGCAGGTGAACAGGCAAATATAAATCCCCAGAGATGGGACAAGCCTGGTGCATTTGAGGAAGAATGAGAGGGCCAGGAAGATTCTAGTAAGCAGGAGGAGAAAGGTGGGAGAGTCAGAGAGACAGCAGGGCCAGATCACGGGTACCTTCTGCAGCTCCAGGAGTTTGGAGTCTAAGAACAATGGGAAAGCAAGGATGGTCTTGAACACCGAAGTGACATAATCTGATTTACCTTTTTAAAATATCAAATCATCTTTCCACCTCCACCCTTCAGATGAAAAAGACTGAACAAGTTTGATAATACACTGGGTTGATAAAGGCATGTGGCAAATGTAAATTGAACCAGCAATTTTACCATTGAGAACTTATCCTACAGATATACTTGTATCTGTGCAAAATGAGTACAAGTACAATGTTACTACAACATTGTCTATAATAATCTATAATAATCAAAGCATAACATGGTAATTAGACCAGACAGCCAAACGACCTTCTGGACATCCTTCCGAGCAAAGCCAGGGCTGCAAGGGCCGAGGCAAGCTGCTGTGGCTGCGAGGGCTGAGCCCCTTGCATGAATTTTGTGCATCAGGCCTTTAGTTCAGTGGTCGGCAAACATGCAGCTCATGAGCCATGGTTTGCCGCTCTGTTGACTAATGAGTTTGCCGACCACTGGGATAGGGACTTAATCACAAGGAACAACAACAGCCTGTAATTATTAGAAATGAGAGTCTAGGTCAGTGGTCGGCAAACTCTGTAGTCAACAGAGCGGCAAATGGTGGCTTGCAAGCCACAGTTTGCTGACCAATGCTCTAGTTTATATATAAAACACCAGCACTCATCTAAATGCCCACCAACAGGGGACTGATTAAATATAGTATAGTGTATCCATTCAATAGAATATTATGCAGTTGGAAAAAAAGAGAGTGTTTTTTATTTACTAATATGGAATGATTTCTAAGTAATAATAAGTGACAAGGTTAAATTACAAAACAGTGGCCCAGCCAACGTGGTTCGGTGGTTGAGCGTAGACCTATGAATCAGGAGGTCATGGTTCAATTCCCGGTCAGGGCACATGCTGGGGTTGCAGACTTGATTCCCAGTAGGAGGTGTGCTGGAGGCAGCCAATCAATGATGCTTATCATTGATGTTTCTATCTCAATCTCCTTCTCCCTTCCTCTCTGAAATCAATACAGATATTTAAAAAAAAATAAATCACAGAACAGTGGATCTAGTGTATTTCCATTTAAGGTGGGAGATAGATAAAAGTGTTTACATAGCCATGAGCCATATCTTGAAATAATATTTAAAAAACTGCCTGAGGAGGAAAAAAATTTTAATGTACATCCTGTTTTTTTTTTTAATTTTATACTATGTCAATCTATTTTCCTATTCAAAAATAAAATGAATAAATGGCCACTCTGGCTTCTCTGTGGAAAAGAGCAGAAACTGAGAACCACTTGGGGGCCAGTGTGGTCACTCAGGGGGCTGGGCCCGAGGGGCAATGGGAGAGGTAGTATATCCTCCCCTACCATTGGAGCCCCTTCTGGTCTAGAACATCTCTGTGTGACTGTCTCTCACGGGATATGTTTTGGAGAAGAAACTGTCCCAGTAAAATCCCCTTGCCAGGCCTGTGACAATCTGCCCACGGACCCCACCCTTAGGAAAGAACCACCAGAGGTGTCAAAGGCAGACCGTCTATTTCAGACCTTAATTAAGCACCCCAGTGTCTCTGGCTTACCCTCTCCCTACCCTTCCTCTTTATTCAGTTCCCTAAAGTATATGGCAGATGGCAGTTTGTGGTTAAGGGCTATCTTCGCGTTCCTGGCCAGAAAAGCAGGCAGGGTGAGTGTGGGGGTGGAGGGGCCCTGTCTATCCCTCCAGCTTGGAAACTGAACCAGGAAGAGGCTCAGGAAACCCTCAGGGGGTTGCGAAGTTGACTGGCTGGTCTAGCTATCTGCACCCGGGAGCAATGCCTCACTCCAGCCCCCCCTTTCCAGCAGGGGGGCTGAAGACAACCCAGAACCAGAAAGACAGTGAGTGCTCTTGAGCCAGTGCCAGGTCTCCCTCCAGGTCAGAGTCAAGAACAGGCTAGTGACTCCAATCCTTTAAGAGCTTTGTTGGATGGTGTCCAACAGGCAGCCTGTCTGTTTGCAATTCTCTTTAAATCTGAGGTTTCCCTATTGCGAAACACTCTCCTGCCCCTCTCCTTGACTGATGATGAAGCATTGAGGGAGAGGTTGTTTTTTCTAGCACATACCTGTTATTTGGACAGAGATTTCTTCTTAATTCTCCAACCCAAAGGAATCAACCACCTACTTCCTTTTAACTCATGGTCTGAAGCACATCTGGGGATGGGACAGAATGGACTTGCGGCAGAAAACCTTTTAAAAACAAGACTGAGTATAATTTAAATGCATAATAGAGTTCTACCTCATTTGCCAAAAGCCATCCTAAAGAGGGCTGTATAGGCTGTTAAAAGCTGGTAATTATAGAGTGGAAACACGTACTCTTGCAGACATGAAGTCAGCGATCTCCCGCCATCCTGGCTGCCCAGACCAATTCGTCTGAGCACAGCCACAGAGGAACCACTGAAAAATACCCCAGCCAGGTGAACAGGGCCTGTGGAACGGCTCCTCATCCTAGAAGGAACTTAATCCGACTCAGGAATACGAAGGACCAAGCGAATTTCAAATTGTGCCCATGTTAAAATACACGGTGGCCGCCGCTCAAGTCATTTCCCTGTTCCAGAATTTCCTGGGTTTTCTCCTTACCCACTCCTCCCTTCCTTTACCATTACCCGCCCCCACCCCGCCCCCACCACCATATTGCCACTTACCTCCTCCACACTCACATCCCCACTGTGCCTCTGCTTAGACCACGATTTTGCCTCCTACCAGGTCCCAGGAGGGTGCGAGCTGTGGATCAACCCAATCCTGGCCCACCTTGGCCTACCCTCATTGCCCCTGCTGGGACCCTGCAGTGCTTTGTGCCACAGACTGTGCTTTCGATCTTCTGATTCCACCCCGCTTGATCCGTGGCAGCCTATCAGGGTCCTTCCAAACAGGTGTGTCTTTCTTCTACAGTCCCCATGGTGCTGGGTACCAACTTGGTGTTTAAAAAGATTGACTGATCGAACAACACAGTTGACTTAGAAATAGAAATAAAATGTAGGAGGAAGCAACCACGGCTAACCTTCATATTCTTGCACCATCTTCTGGATCCTCTTTCTTGCCCAGGAGTTGAGGGTCGAGGGATGCAAATGACAGTTTTCTCACGCCGAAACAAATGTACCTGTCTGGTTCTCTTAAGGAAAGCAATTACTGATTTAGAGGTTTTACTGTTGGAATGAGCATGACCATCCCCCAAGGAGTGAGTGCCATGGGATATTCATTAGGACCACAATGCAGGGTCTACACCTTCAACTGAGATCAGTCTGACCCCCAGCCCCCAGCCCCAAATGTGCAATAATGAAGTAAGAACTAGTTGCTGTTCTCTTGGCTTCTAGGGACAGAGTTATCCACTAGATAACACTGAGTGAGAACCACCAGATAGTCTATACCAGCAGTTGTCAACCTTTCAGACCTTACAGCCACCAGGGTCTACGGACCACCAGTTGGCGACCGCTGGTCTATCCTGCTTTGAAAGAAGCTGCCTCTGAAATCCAAAGGAGTGCTGCAGGGCCCTAAAGGGACCGGTTTACTTCTACAAGCTGATTGGGTTGATCCACAGCTCACACCCCAAACATACACATCGTAAGGTTTGCCAAAGCCCATGATCACAAAAGAGAAAAGGAGAACAGCTAATCAAGATAGGACCTTGTAGGAGGAAAAATGATGGGGGGAGGGGCATTTAAACAAAAACAACTTAAAAATTAATGAGCTCTCAGGAAAGGCAGGCATTCACAAGAGAATCAATCAGGCTAGGTCTACTGAACACCCGTCAGTTGAACAAGAAACATGTACTGCACGCCTGCCATAGACAGGCAATATTGAAGTAGACATGAAGACATGGCATATATAGAAAAGAAATGTTGGAAAGCCAATTTTAGCTTCTGAACTCAGGAGCTTATAACCTAAGTGAAGAAATTGGAGAAGAAATTGTACCTCTGTTAGATGTGATTCTAGTCACATCTAACTCTCTCTTCCTGAAGGCTTGCTACATTTAGACTTGCTGGCAAGGTTTCTTCCAAGAATGCCCATGTCACTGGGTCTCAGTGCCCACACAAGTTTTTGTGCATGTAACTCACAAGCCTCCAACTGCTGCTGCCGTACTGCCATGGGGGTAGGTAACTGTCAACAGTGGTTAGTTAGAGAAGACAGCAGAGATCAGGTGTTCGCTGGGTCTTGAATAATGCACAAATTTGGACAGACAGAGCAAAGACAGGAGAGCTTTCCAAGGTGGGAAGGGGCTCACAATTTAGCAACAAATTTAGGTGTATGCCAGTATAATCAAATTATGAAGAGTGTGGCAAAAAGGGACTGTGGCGTTGGGGGAGAATAAAGAAAAATCCATGGTGGTGGCGATATGTGAACTGGGCTTTGAGGAATGACTAGTGTTAGATCAGGCTGCCAAAGGACATCCAGGGTACTAGAAGCAGTCGAGGCAAACACTGAAGCCAGAAAGAGCAAGTCCAGAATAAGAATATCCACGTTAAACCAATACTTGGACATTATTAAAGATCCCATTTTCCTTGTGTCTGACCACTCCCTCCTCCCACAGTCTTTCCAATAAAGCTAAACGACAAAGCTTGATATGACAGGAAGAGAAAGGATGGGTACCAGAGTAGGAACAGTTCTACTGGCTGTGACCTTCAGAGTCTTTATTTTATTACTAGAAGCCGGATGCACAGAGATTCATGCTAGAATGGGCTTTCCTTTCCCTGGCTGCCGGCAAGGCCTTTCCACTCCGGCCCAGCCCCTTTCTGCTCAGGCCCCAGAGCCACCTCTTTCCGCTCCAGCCCTGCCTTCCCAGGCTGCCCAGAGGCCCTGAGAGACCCAGGATGGGGCAGAACGCCTGCATCCTGTCCACCCCCATCACTAGGAGCTTGTGTATGCCAATTAGCTGCCATCTTTATTGGGTTAATTTGCATATCACTCCTGATTGGCTGGTGGTGTGGCAGAGGTACGGTCAATTTACATGTTTGTCTATTATTGGGTAGGATTCTTTGGCATCTCTAGAAAGTGTGGTTTTATTGAGGATGAAAAAGGAGTTCTAAATTCTAAAAGCTCCATTCACATGCCAAAAGCAAAGTTTGGACAACTGAACATGGAGTTTTACCCTAAGCCAGTGGTCTGCAAACTGCGGCTCTCAAGCCACATGCAGCTCATGCATGAGCCACAGTTTGCCGCTCTTTTGACTAATGAGTTTGCTGACCACTGACCTAGACTCTCAATTGCAATAATTACAGGCTGTTGTTGTTCTTGTGATTAAGCCCCTATCCCAGTGATTGGCAAACTCATTAGTCAACATTGGCAAACTCAAGAGCCACAGTTTGCCAACCATTGCCCTAAGCCATAAAGAGAGAAAACTTGACATTTGATGTAAGGAGAGTCCCTTCATTGGGGAGAAAGTGGAATGACTTCTAGGACAGGAAGAGAGATTTAGGAAGAAAGAATAGGCTGTAAAGAACAGCTTTTACTGCACCTTCCTACCTCTTAGGGTCAAATCTCATGTGTGGGCATAGTGGAGGGGTGAGGGGGACAGGGATGGGAATGAAGACAGACAGAAATTGCATGATGGTTAATAACCTATTTCCTAGGCACAGCCTGAGAAAGCCTGTGAGTCACCCAGAAAAGTCTTGCCTGTGATCTAGAGGCATAGCCATTACAGCAAGGAGTCACTCACTCAGCTTGAGTAGAGGGAGATATCCGATATCAAAGCTTGAGCAAGATTTTCAAGACACCTCCAAATTCCAACCTCCTCCCTTGTTGACACCCCTCCCCCCAAGAGCCAAGCAGATGAATGGTTTGAAAGTTAGGGGCCTTGAGGCCAAAGGCAATGCGGAGTTGTGGTCAGCAGCAGGCCAAGCTAACAAGCGAACAAAAGCCAAAGAACACTCACACCAACCAGCATATTCAGCGAAGACGGTGGCAATGACCAGAGACAGGGGGTAGAACACCAGCAGTAGCACTGTCCAAGCTTTGGAGAACCCACTGCCTGTCAACCAGAGATGACCTTCACTCACCCATCTGCTGGATGCCATCTTAGGAGGAAAACAGAAACAGCCTTTGAAAAGTTGAGCCATTTATTCCCAATTGGCCATATGAAGCCCAGGATAGACTGAATAAGAGTTATCTTTGATAGGCCAGTGTAAAGCCATCACCTCTTCCCACACCCCCAAAGCCAGATGGGTTCTTAAGAGATTTTAAATTAATGATATGAAACGGAGAAACTGCAACTTTATTTGCACAGGCTGAGTCTGTGTGGGAGGTGGGAAAAGAAGAACATGGATGGGAAAGGCCTGAATGCCCACAGGGAACATGGTCTGAAGCAGTGGTGTGCGGGCTTTCTAAAAATGCAGGTCCCAGTGTTCTGATTCCAGACTCGCAAACTCAGAAGGCCCCAGGAGAGGCCAGGGAAGCTGCATTTCAACAGCACCCCTAGGGAAACTACATGGCAACCCTGGTACACGAATTTACCTTGAACCGAACATCATTTCCTCCAGGTCTGAGGGAAAAGTCCAGTGCAGTCCCCAAGGGTAACTACACTTGGAGAGGTGACTGCAGTAAAGTGGGGGGACAGAAAGTGAAGATGGCTGGCAAAACTTGGTCTCAACACACTTCACTGCTCAACAGATAGGAAGTAGTTATGCAGGTTGCAAGAAACTTTTAAAATATATATATATATATTTTATTGATTTCTGAAAGGAAGGGAGAGGGAGAGGCAGAAATATCAATGATGAAAGAGCATCATCGATTGGCTGCTTTTTGCAGGCCTTCCACCAGGGATCAAGCCTACAACACTGGCATGTGCTCTGACCAGGAATCGAACACTAACCTCCTGGTTCATAGGTCAACACTCAACCACTGAGCTAACCAGCCAGGCAGGGAACTTTGTCTTAGTGTTTCTGTTGTCTGTTAAAGCAGGAGTTACCGAGCCTATGTAGGCGATAGAAATGGGCAAGTGGCAACAGAATGAAAATCTGAGGAGGAATACCCGGCTGGAAGCATGTTAGAGGGCTTGCAGAGCTAGCTAGGGCTCAGAGCACATGACTTAGCCCTGACATACGACGACTTTCCCTCTACCGCTGCACTGAGGATATATTCAGGGAGAAATATATTCAGTCCTCTGCCACTGACCTGAGGTGAGGAGCTGGCAGTGAGAATGAAAATTTTAGAGTCACTGTGACCCATCTTGGGGTCATCTCAAGAGGTCATCAAGACACATCTCACGGTGGGGCCTCTCAGAACCTGGAGATAAGATCAACTTCCTTTGAAAATTTTAGTTCCCATCCCACATTTAGTAAAGACAAAAATACTAATATACCTTTTCTGTTAATCCTCACCTAACGTTATTTTTCCATTGATTTTTAGAGTGGAAGGGCGGAAAGACAGAAACATAAATGTGAGAGACACATTGATTGGTTGCCTCCTGCATGAGAGCCTGCAACTGAGGTCTGTACCCTTGACCAGAATCAAATCCGGGACCCTTCAATCTGTGGGCCATAGCTCTCTCTACTGAGCCAAACCAGCTAGGGTGCCACTATACTTTCTATGCTCATTGTATCTGAACAATTACTGCTAGCTGATTGATAAAATTGCTTGGTTCTACGGCATACTTTTATTTTAGGACACTTCTATCAGACAAGACAAAAAAAAAGAAAAAACGTGTTTGGTTCTAAATATACTAGTCAAAGTATATACTCAATTTAGTAAAAATCATGCATGAAAAGGATGTCTGAAACTTTTATATTGAATTGCAAACAGCACATTTTAAGTAGACCAATACATCTTTCGTGTTGCTTAAAGCAAGTCAAGAGAAACTACCTGTCCATTATGGCTTGCTGAATGGCTTAATGCACTTTAGAGATTTTGCTTAAGATTTGTAATAACTTTCTCTAACTGAAGGTGCTGTTAGAGAATCTCCAAATATTTCCTGATGAATATACACAAAAGAAAAAAAATATTACACCAAAGTGGTTTTTTCTGGTTGTCATAATGTATACTTTTGTTGGTGTTTTTATATTTTACCTAAATGGGCTTATTATAAAGTTTAAAAATGTTTTAATAGTCCTATCCACTGGGGTGCCATTAAAAGACAAAGTATTTTTGTGTATCTACATGAATAAGATAATCAAAATAAGCTATGTGACCATTCACAATGATTGTGGGGAATAGGAGCCCACTTAAAGATATCTTCAGGGAGACACGTATTCCGTTCTCTGGAAATATGTGGTAAAGAAACAGGCCCAAGAGATTGAAGACTGAGGTCAACCCCACTTTCTCGGGCTGCCAAGCACAGCTGTCACCAGAGATGCTCACTTCCTAACTTCCTCCATTGCAGAGCTCCAGACTCTCCAGACCATTTTTTATTCTCGTCATACAGAAACAGGACAGATAATTGTGGAGTTTCCTTTTTTAAAATTGGTGTCAGTTCTGACACACACGATCAGATTACTGCGAAAGCATTATTGTGGAAAAGCTTCCCTAGAGCACTCCATGCTTCTGAAAATGGCCAGCACGGAGTGCAGCAGACAGATAACATCTCTGCATTTAAGAAGCCCCGGAAAGGTTTGGGAAGTGGCATTCATAACTATCACTGTTCATTATTAAAGGTTTTCTCCGGGAATGCTTCCTTTTACCGCATCTATGAGGTGGACTGTTCTAGGTCTGCACAAGCCAGGCTAGGCTTAGGGTGCTCATTCGGTCAGGGGGTAATGGCCAGGCGCAATTGCAATGACGAACCTGGAGTAGACAAGATGCATTCCTTTGGCTTTAACTCACCTTCAGTGTATGTCACAATATGCTTCTACTCGGTGCTCTATGAATTAAAAACACTTGAACCAAGCCTAGGATCTCTTGGGCTTCTGCATTTTCCGCTCTTCACTGGTGAACAAAAGTGTCAACACAAAGCTTGGGCCTGGTGGATTGCTTGCATTTGGAGTTCCAATTCTCTTCTTCACCCCTGTTGTACGCACCTCCTCTCCCCCCACACCCACACCCATTCCTTTGCCATTTAACTCCAAAGTGCCTTTCCACTCTGCACTTAGCCTCGTGGTTTGCTTCTGGGGAACGCTAGTGGGCAGATGCATGAGAACCTGAAAAGGGGCGAGATTGGACTCGGCCGCTGTTGCCCTCTGCCCCCGCCAGGAAAACACGTCTGGGCTGGCTGGGATGGTGAGAAAAATGTGGACCAGGGCTGAGTGGCTCCAGTCAAGGCCAATTCCTTTTGCAAGACTCCGGCGGCATGCCTAGAAATACTGCCCAGAGCTGCCCAGCCTCAATCATTGCTCTCAGAAGCCCAGTGCATGTTCACTGATGCAGCCCACTGGATATTGGTGGCTGCTATACATTACTTTGGTGGCAACAGATAATTGCTACAGGTTTTTCATTTATTTGACATCTGAGTGTGACATCTCACAACTTCTCTGAGAGCAAGATTTGCTAGTAAAGACCTTCACTATTAGCATCTCCTGACACTCTGTAGACACCAGATTCAGTCACCTGAGCACCTACTTTGTGCAAAGTACTATCCCAAGGGCTCTCATTTAATGCCCCAGAACCTCCCTCAAAAACAACTTCCTCATTTGGGGGAGTTTGAGGAAATGAAAAACTTCAGGCAGAATGATCAAACGAAAGATCTAAAGTCGTCATAAATTGGCAGAATCAGGACCCAAACCATTTTCCAGTACATCAGAAATGATAACTAAGGTTTAAAACTAGCAGAATGTTATTCTGTCCGAAGTCATTAAAGACAGAAAAAAACTCGTTTAAAGAAGGCAATTGATTAAAAAAAAGGGGGGGGGCAAGTGAGTTTTTATTCCATTATCCAAGATAACTGAAATATTTGACCATTGCAGGACTGTTTTCTTCAAGCATTCCACTCTTCGAATTCTTACTGCTTAAATGGCCTTTAAAATATTACTATTCCCAGTTAAAAAACAACCACACAACCAGAGAAAAAAATCATAGACATTCCACGATTTCCCTGTTTTAAAGGACTTTATGTTCAATATCCCTCTTCAGCTAATCACTAATTATGTAAATTATGAATTTCAAGATTCCCTGGTGGTGACACTAATTAGAAAAAAGTACACCCATGCAAGAATGAATTAGAAATAGTGGATAAACAAAATATGAACTTATTTTTATTTTTTTTCAATATATTTTTATTGATTTCAGAGAGGAAGGAAGAGGGGGAGAAAGAGAAACATTAATGAAGAGAACCACTGATTGGCTGCCTCCCGCACACTCCCTAATGGGAATTGAACCCACAACCCAGGCATGTGCCCTTGACGGGAATCGAACTCAGGGTCTTTTAGTCCGCAGGCCAATGCTATACCCACTGAGCCAACCCAACTAGGGCTGAATTTACTTTTAAAGGTGATTTTTTAAAAGAATGTTGAAACAAGCCAGATTCTTAGATATCTGTGCCTTTTATGATTTGGGCCTTAAAAAAATATAGAAACAAATCAGTTAAATATTCTGAGATAAGGCAGTATTCTAAGGTTCTTTAATTGCTGGGGGGCTGTAAGAGGAAACTGGAAAAGAGGGAAGCAGTACATAGAGGGAAAGAAGTTGACATTTTGGCAAATGAAAATCAAACCTTTCGAGATGTTATATCGGCACTGCTAGAAACTTTGTACTCCAAATTTAATTTATCAAACCTAGCTTGATTTTAAAGTATTTGATTTTACACTTATGTTAAATTTAAGCTGAGGACACTACAACTGTCAAGGAAAAGAGTAAACCGTTAGAATAAAACTTTTTGTCAGTAGGTGTCATTTTAGAATTTAAAAACTGAATTTACTTTCCCTCAAATGTCTTTTATGCAGGTAACTTGTAGCAGAAAATTTCACCCTTCAACAATTTCAGAACATAGGAAAAAACAAACAAACACCAGTGGTTTGCAGGCTACTAATTCTGTTACAGATTAGAGCATTCAATTATCTAAGATTCAATTCCTTAGAAAATGTATTTGTTGATTGACCAAGCAAATTTTTAAAACATAGTGACACCACATGCTATTATTCAAGATCTTAATTTAAAAGTTGGAAGTAGCTTGTGGTTCTTGGTAAAATAAAGACACTAATCTGGTTTGTTTTGTTTTGAATATAAAAAGGCCACCCTAAAATATTTTTATTTCAAATATAAGCTTAGGCTTATTTAAATCTTCATTGTCCCACTGCAGTCCAAACATACTTAAAAACTGCATACCATCGCTTATAAGTGGGCAATCACATGTAATAAGATATTATTTATATGGCATTTATATTGAAAAGTGTGAGCAAATATAGTTTAGAGATAAGATCTCTCACAGAAAAAAAAACTTGTAACAAGATTCAAAATCAGAGTAATTCTAATTTAAGTTCAAGATAGGTCTCAATTGCTTGCTGTAGGGCAATGTTAAGGTATCTGATCTCTGCTACTCACATCAGAAAAACTACATAAATACAAACATCTGCACAAAATTTCAGAGGGCTCTCTAGATTAATAATCTTGTGAGCAAGTTTCACTTAACACACAGGCACTTTTCAACTCCTTCCCTTCCCCCAAACACCAGCGGCCCCCACCCCCCGACCCCCGCGGCTGGGGGATGGCTGCTGTTCTGCCCTGTGCTGTTCAGCAGCAGTCTCATGGCAGACTCGGAAACCCAGGGTGTTACCTGCGGCTTTTACCTTCTGGAAGTCTAGGCTCTATTATCAGATCCGGGCTTCATGGTAGCATGTGGCTGTCAGGTTTACACTCACCACACACAGCAGTAGCTCAGGTCCATCATCCATACACATTCAGACTCACATCCAAGACCTCATTTTGACTGGCTTCAAATGTCCTCTCCATCTATCCCAATTCAACGCATCCTTGAAGACTGCTCTTAAATGGTCTTTTGTCCACCTTCTTCCAGCGCATCGTTCGGAGGCACCTTCTCTCCTTCCTCTGTATCTTCCTTAAACTACTTGAAAAACTTTCGAAGTGACGTTATCTTCACATGGCATGGAGGGCGCAGAGGCAGCCAACTAAGCTTAGATTGTAAAAATTGGCAGCTGCCTATCTCTAAGTATTCTATAACCAATCAGGTCTTGTAGCTTGGACTGGAGCACAGCAACACATCTTGTAGCTTCTTAAAAGGGCACACTTACTGTTCTGGCTTACCCCTGAACTTGTTACTCGTGTGATTCAATGTTCTTGCCTTCTATTAATGTGGTCGTCAAGTATTAAGCCTTCCTATGGGCAAAATAGCATGACTTGCTTTTTTACCAATTCAACAAATATTTCTATATGACTTTCACTGTAGAAAATAGCTTTGATGTACCCCTTTTAGTTTCTTCTGAATTCCTACATTTGTGAACTTAATTTTCAGGTTGGGCTCATCTTGTATATTTTGATAAAAAGAATGTCTCTATGCTTCACCACCTTATGGTGTGACTATGTTCTTGAACAGCAAAAGAACCTGTCTCAACCCTTTGGTGCTTAAAAAGACTGCACTGGAGCACATCTGTTTGATACTGACATGCCTGCTTCCCACACTAAGGGGCTTCCAATCTGTTCTGAAACAAGGAGAAAAAAAGCATTCACCAATGAGGAGAAAGCCCAAACATACAACGTAATACTTCGCCCCTACTCTTCAGCCTCTCGAGGAATGCGCCATTAGACACGAGGGTTGTTACAGAAACCTCCCCGTGCAGACAACAAGTGTCACAACAGGCTGATTGGCAGGAGGCGCCCAAGGAGAGATGACAGTGGAAAAGAATCTTTGCTGGTGTGTCAACTGAAGTGATACTGTAAGTCCAATGTTGGAAGATTCCTTTCAGGTTATTTACAGAGGAATATAACCATGTAAACAGAAATTGTTTAAATGGATTTTCCACCAATACACAATTGTTGATGAAACGAGTGCTAATCCCTGAGCTGTTCAATGTCAAGTAGGGTAGTGTATTTTAGCTTTTGAGGTCCCTTTTGTTGTATGCTTTAGGATTTATGTTTTAAATGGTTTGAAGAAAACAGTTTGCTAACCAGAAATTATTGATTCATCCTAGGAACTGAGCCCCTGCAAGACAAAGGAAAGTCTTAACTTTTTCAATTATTTCACAATGTTGATAGAATTATGACTACACTGCTTCCCACCTAGCATTTTTCAATGGAGTCTTTAAAAAATAACACTTGCATTTTTGCTAAGAGTACATTTTAAGAGCAAATGTGAATTTTACCTTCTAGTCTGTTTACAGTAGTTGATCATTAATTTGGAACAGGTACACTCTGAAGTAAACTAAAATGCATAACTTACTAGCACTGTGTGGGGGAGGTGCTATGTACTTGGGGAGTATATTAAGCAATGCATATCTATCTGCCAGGGGAGTGGATTTAATTTCATATATAATATCAAACTTAAAAAAAAAGTATTATTAGTCACACCTCCATTATGTGAAATACACACACAAAATTTTTTTGTTTCCATATAATTTAGGGCATGTACAACAAAGTATAACCCTTTCTAAAAAAAAAGTTCAATTTAAATCAAAACCAATTAAAAATTAGTCCCATAATAACATGGTAAGCAACTCAAAATGGCTTTTCGTTTTAATGCTAAGAAAAACTGAACTTTCAAAGGTGAAAGTACTATTAACACAGGTAGAGAGCAAACAAGGTAAAAAGTGAAAGCATGTACACACACACACACACACAAATTGATCAGAAATCACAGAATACTTAAGCAATGTTTCCTTAAGTAGAACTTTTTTTTTTTTGGACTTTAAATAGACTAAAATATTTGGTGTGGGTTGGGAGAAAGAAAATCAGTATTTCACAATTTTAAATTGAAAACCAGCTGTAATAAAGCCTCAGCTTATTGTTTAATTTAAAAAAATGGAACATCGTACTTTTGACAATCACAGGATTAAAGCTTACAAAGAATACATCTACCATCTACATCACAGTGCACAGAGAATGCAGTATCTGAAGACTACCATAGGGAAATAAGAACAGACTCTGCATCCATCATATTGCATTACAAAATTAATGCCGTATTAGAAAAAAAATCTCACCTCCCGTAGTCGGTGTTCTAGCTGGTAAGCACCTGAGGGGTAGGAGGATATGAAACTGAGGCAACTGCTCAGTCTGGATCAGGCTACCAGCTTGCTCACCTGCCAGTGGCTGATGCATTTAGTAATCTCAATACAACATTTATGGAAAATATATATAACACCACATTCTGGCTTTTTTAGCCGGAAAAGTCTGGGGAATGTAGAGGATAGAGTATCAAAGGCATTATTTTCCCTCAAGAGAGAAGAAATCCATCCAGTTTTCATTTAATTTTCATTGTGAAAAATTTGAATTTCAGATTACATTAACCCCATCAAAATGTGACTTGTACTTATATATATATATATATACTTACAGGATCTGCAGAACTTAGCTATCTAGTTACCTCTTCTCTATCTTCATTAAACCACTAGTTACCTTCCTTGGATGTCGGGTTAGTCTCACTATCAACTGCTGTTAATAGCTATTGTTGTTAGAAATCTCACATTCCATCCACAGTAATAAGTGATTGAAGGACACATATTCAAGTACTGGAAACACTGACAGCCGCAGGGCAGCTGAATTTCATTACAACTATCACAGCCATTTATGGGACTGAGGGGAAATCACAAGAATACCTAGGGTGATGAGCTAGCTACTGGGTGCCTAGGACTTTCCTGGGTTTAGAATTGGAAGTGCCACATCTGGGGAACCTCAGGCACAGGCACACCAAGGCAAATGCTCATCCTAAAAATACCACTCCCTCCTCCCTTGGTATCTCCAGATAAAAGAGAGTTTTAAGAGCATCAATCTACCTATGTGGGCATCAGCTCATAAATATTTTTAGAACACTTGTTAATGGCTAATTCCTAGGAGTCATAAATGTCTTAAAAGTTGTCAATTTTAATAGTTGGTAGTACTTCAACACACTTGTGAACAGTGCATAAAAATTCATCCTTGCAAACTCTCTTCAGACAAATCCTCTAACAATTCTGTTTTTGTTCAGAATTATACAGTATTTTGCTGTATTTTCTTGAAATTTTCAGAGCTAAATGAATAATCCAGTTTTATATGTCTTTTCAGGATTTTTCGGTGGAAGCACTTGTTGCCAACCACTTCCCACATTCTTGCTTCATATATTGAAAAGACTACCACCAACTGGAGGTTATTTCCCTCAGAGGGCCCTGACTTGTAACAGTATTCCCTCCACCAGAGGGTCTGGCCTTGGGGGTAAGTGGCAAAAAGGATATTCTGAGATATGGAAGGTTTATTTTGCCTACAAGGCTGTGATCTAGTTCAACAAGTACAGAACTGCTTTCATCTTAATCTCTGTAGTTTTTCTTGTTTTGCCCTCTTGTATAAAAATGGTTAGTGTCACAGTTTCACTATAACTAATAAAAAGATACAAATATTTATGCCTTAAAGGTCATGGTCAAAAAAGCAAAAATGAAGCCTGAGGTAAAGGTGATCTAAGAAATGACTAATTTGGGTTCTGCATTTTGCCAAGAAATAGGACTTTAATGAAAGTGACAGGTATTTCCTTAGGGACTTACTCAGAAAAGGAAAATCTCTTTGGAAGAAGAGACTTTAGTAGGACTTCTTTTCCTGCAGACAAATGTTTAGAACCAGCTCTATGCTGCATGTAAAGGGTAGAACTTAATATAGAACCAGAAATATGCCAAGTTCCCTAGTGACTAACATTGTAAATAGCCAAATGCTTTAAAGCCAGAGGGAGAAAGAACAGTAGAGTGTGAAATAGAAAATGTTATTTATACAATTCTAAAACTTCACTCTTTGTTCTTATAAATCAATATATTGTGGATTTCATTATTCCATAAATTATCTTTTTATTAGATATAGGAAGCAAATTCTTATCCACACCTCAGAAAAGCAAACTGGAAAATTTGGGAAAATTAAAAACTTTTTATTGTTTTTCCCCCTTGGAGGGTAGGAAAACATCATTTTTCAGGAATATTTTTGCAAAATAAAATCTTAAGTCCTTTGTGTACAGTTAATGAATCCTTCTCACTCCCATTCTAGTGGCATTATTCTTACAAGGGGTTCTCCATCTCAACTACCTGTGAAATTTTGACTCTATTATGGATCTCAGGACAGCAAAGCAATTGATATGGAAATTAACTGGGGCTAATATACTCTAGTCAGATCCTCTGTAAATCAGACCGAAAGTACTTTGAAGTCCATTTCTGTTGGGCACAGGTAAGAAAATCAGGTCTGCAATCTTCCGGCTCCCCTTAAATACAGGAAAACATAATGTGGTAGTGGTACTTCCCAGGGTATCTTAAGCAACTATCTTATACCAAAGGAAAAAGAATCAAAGGCAGGGGGTGGGGAGCCACCATTTAACATTTTTGAAAAAGTTAACCCTAAATTAGTACCTCCCAGAGACCACTAAATGTATAATAACTTAATTAAGGGATATATAGCAGAGCTTTATTTTATATTAATGAATTCGTTATGATTCCTAATTGTCATTGTACCTAAAAACAGTATACCAACTGAACCACCACATTAGGACTCTGGCAGAATAAAAATAATTATTCTGATGGTCTGTCCATGAAAGGAAAATGTCTGCAAGCAAATTAAGAACTTTCTGGGTAAAGCACGTGAAGCATTTACTATTTTAAAAATATATGTAGATAAATGATCCTTACGTTAAGGTTTTTGAGTGTACATGTATGTATATATAAATCCATACACACACATTATATAGTTTACTTCCTACTAAAAAGACTTAAGGCAGTTATTCTATCTATAAAGTTAGCTTTAATATCCAAGATAAAACAGTTACTACTCGAGGAATTATGTGAACACGTTAGACAAGTTATAAAGGCCATCTAGATCTAGTATGGTTCCCATTTCCTGGCTGAGGCTACAAACACAGGAATCCCACACCTAGAGATCCTTTGTCCCACAATCCCCATACATAAAACATAGTAGTCTGAACAGTCAAAATATCCATAGAAAGCTTGAGAAGGAAGATATGTAAGGAACTCAGTAATCGTAGTCTGCCTGCCTTTAGAGACCACACACTATGGTCATTACTCAATTGTGCTAAATGCAACAATCCAATGTGCTCCAAGGTGAAAACAGGGCCTGCGACTGCCAGAAAAGTTCATAAACCTAAAAATACGTTACAATAGAACCTGAGGACATGCTATTTGCTAGTCACAAAGACATTAAACTGAAGATAATTTCTCCCATCAAGCGATGGGCAAATTTGAACATCAACCTTCATAAAGAAATTAGAACCCTGGGTATGAATAGCACCATCCTTTTTGGTCTTTTGTAAAAGTCAAAAGAGAGAAACATTCTGATGTACATAGATAAAACACAACTGGCAAGGAAGAGGGCAATCAGCAAAACCATTAGGGACATATCTCAAGAGAAGGGGAGAAAGAATAAAAGTCAGCTGATAAATATAAAGGATTTAGTAGAGTAAAAGCTCATGGCAGAATGAAAACGGCCAATAATTTGTTATGTCTAGACATCAATGCCTTAGATCAGAGCAAAGTTTTAAAAAGATAGTGTGTTTCTATGTCCAGAGATTACTAAATTATCTAGAGATACGGGGCGTGGGTTGGGGTGGTAATGGAGTGGGGCAAACTGTGAAACTGGAATGTTTGGTTATGAAAGCACATGAGACAAGTTTTAAGTAAAGATTGTCTTGTTTACTTTGTATCTCACCATCAACCAGGAGCGTCCCTATTATTGAATGAGTGCTCAAAATAATTTGTTATTTTTTAAAAAGACAGAAATATCGTGAAAACATATTTGGACAGTTTTTGGAAGAGGTAGAGAAACCAACTGGTATATACTCTTGTTTGATTTCAATTAGCAAGAAACTAGACTGATTGTATTTCATCTTCAAAGTTTTAGTCTTGATGAAACTGACAATAAAGGTACAAATCAAGTGAAATTATAATAATATTAACAACAAAGGAGAAAATCTGACAATGTTTAAAAGACCAATGAATCAAGAAAAATTGAATATGATTTAAAAAAAAAAATCCCAGGCATTCACAACTTGCAAATACAAACTTAGAATACAGAATACGAGTAAGAATACAGAATGAGACTATTTTGCTTTCAAGAAAAACTAGGCAGATTTTTTTCTTGCCTAGTGACAGGTCCCAAGAGAGAAAGTAACTTCCACAGACTATAAGCTAAACACAGCTTGATGTTCAGGACCAAATCCCAGTTATCTTTTTATTACTCAACCAGAGGCCCAGTGCACAAAATTTGTGCCCCCGGGTTGGGGTTTGGGGGAGTGGTCCCTCAGCCTGTACTGCACCCTCTCCAATCCAGGACTTCTTGGAGGATGTCTGACTGCCAGTTTAGGCCCGATCCTACAGGTACATCTCTCTCGAAATCTGAAACTGCTGGTTCCTAACCACTCACCTGCCTGATCACCCCTAACTGCCTCTGCTTGCTAGTCTGGTCCCCTGCTGGCCTGGTTGCCCTCTAACTGCTCCCCTGCCAGCCTGGCTGCCCCTGTTTCTGCCTCAGCCCCCACCACTGTGGCTTTGTCCAGAAGGACGTCTGGAAGAATGACAGAAAGATGTCTGGTCTAATTAGCATATTACCCTTTTATTAGTATAGATGCCTATCACAGTGACTAGGTAAAGAATAGGCATCATTAAGTGTTTACTGAATAAATGTATACCATAATGTATAACTAGCATAATTAGTTCAAACCTAATTAGTAAAGTTCTTTAAAGTGGGATGAGAAAAGAACACAGAATTATTCCCAAATGTGGGCTGATAGCCAGTTTTCTCTAATTTTAAACAGCATAAACTTTTCAAACTATTTTTTTAAGCAATAAAACTTTTTAACAGATCTCTATAGAACTCCAATATAGAATTGAAATGAAACGGCCACTGGTTAGACCAAAATCAGTGGGCACATGATCAGCTCTAAGATGTCTCTAAGGACTCGAATCCACTGTGAAAACCACCATTCACTTAAATGTGACAGACAGCATGGTTCTTCAATTCTCACTTTGTTGAGTTGAAAAAATTACTAGCACTGTGAAGAAGTTCTAAATAATGTTGCTAATTTAAAGAAAGACAAAATTCAACAAAGAAGAGATTTCACATGAAGAATGAAAACAGTCCCTATAAAGGGGGAAAAAAAGAAAGGGTCCCTGTTAAGAGGCCACCGTAGACAATACAGAATGCAAAAACAGCATCCCATTAAAAAGCAAATATGGGGGAAAGCTGATGGTTGGGATTACTACTTGGGCTCTGCAGATGCTCTTTGGTTAAAATATTCTAAGAAATCTGAATTGTGAATAGCCCAAGAAACTGCTGCATATTTGGGGGCTACCTCCATATGAAGAAGCAGATAAACAAATGCTTTTTGGGTTCAATATCTTGAAAAAAACTTTAGGGAGGTATTGCTTACAAACATCTGTATCACTAATGTACATGGGATAATCTTGCCTTTCTGTTACCTATGGGTGCCCCCCTCCCCCCTCTTATTTGCTGATTTGCTTTCTGTGGTTTCAGTTACTCCTGATCAACTATGGCCTGGAAAATTCCAGATATAAACAATTTATAAGTAAAAAACAAACATGACCATGACCATTAAATATATTCACAAAAATGTAGTCACCACCATGACTGCTCATTATAACAAGTGCCTCCTACGAGTTGAGTCCCAGCTTCCGATGGCACAGAACTCCATTGCAACTGGAGCTGAGCTCCATATTGGCATGCTATGATTGGCACTGCTTACTCTCGATTCCAATAATTACAAGCTGTTATTGTTCCTTGTGATTAAGCCCCTATCCCAGTGATTGGCAAACTCATCAGTCAACAGAGTGGCAAACTGCAGGTCGAGAGCCAGTTTGCCGACCACTGACTTAACATATCAATGCAAGAGTGACTGCCAAGACCTTCCACCAGTTTTCCAGTTACTTTCTCTCCCCAGAACTGCTCCCAAGTTCTCAATAAACACCTGCAAAGGGCAGAGACTCCCGTTATCTCCAGCAGATCTGTGGTGGGAATAAGTGGGACATTTTCCCAAATCACAAGATGTCCTGCAGAAGTAGTAATTAGTGAGCAGCAAGAAGTCTGGAAGCAATCAGCCAGACACCACAATGGTGAAAACTTGCCCAAGGCCAATTTAAAGAAGGCGTTTTAAATGGGATGACAACTGATGAACTTTACAGCAAGGGCTTGACCAAGAAATAGTACTGAGAATGATGCAGTCTATCACAAAATAAGGCCACCTTCAACTATTATAAATTGTAGAACCATTCTGATCCTCAAGTTCGGATCTGTGCAGAGGTGTACATATAAAGCATTCATAACTAATGAGTTTCCTCTAAAATGAGCCTTTGCATATCTACCATTCTCTTTGCCAGTAATGCCCACTTGCTCCTTTCTCACACCAAGTGTTAGTGCAAGCAACACTTCCTTAGAGAAGCTTTCTCTCTGTAATACTCTATTTATTTCCTTCACAGACAAAAAAGCTGATAAAGGGTTATAGTGTTCAACTTTACCCAAAAGCTAAGAAGGTTCCTAGCACACATAATAGGTGAGCAATAAATATTTGTTGAATGAATAAAAATTTACTACACGTTTACAAGAATACATGCACGTACACACAAATTTTTGAAAATGAGGAATACTTAACAGAAAACAGCCAAATGCTGCAAGTACTGAAAATGACACCTGTAGAAACAGGTGACTGTAGTTTCAAAAAACAAGTACTTAAGATATGTATCCTAAAAATATAAAAATTTACTAGAAGGGGACTAGGAGTGGTTATTTTTAATTTCTACTGAGATGCAAACAAGTAATGTTTAAACAGCAATAACTTCACATTAGACCTGAGAGTTATTTGCTGCAGAATGAAATACCCACAGAGCTTCTGTTCCTCATACTGCAGAGCATAAAGTGTGGTCGATTCTAGTAACAAACATATATTCAGTTTTAGTTAAGAACAGCTCAGACTGTAGGTGATTATAAACTTAAAAGGTTGCTGGACTGCTTCTCCCCAAATTTTTAAAATTCTACATTAATAATTACGTAAAATAAGATATTTTATAAATTGAATACAATGTATTTTAAAGACAGATGGCCCTTATCTGCTGACCACACCTCAGCATCACTTTTCTAGGTATTCTGCAGGTGCAATAACATTTACAAAAGGTCCATTCATAAAACAATCTGGTAACTAAATCAAGTGAAACTCAAATCAAAGAGCACTAGGTCTGCTGTTGAAACATTGAAAATACCTTTTAAAAAAAAGTGTTTACATCTATAGATTGGCTTTAAAAAAAGGATAAATGGAATAATTGTAGCATATCCCTGAAATTAACCTGCCTCCTATGTATTCTGTATGAGGTGTAAGGATAAATTAATAGACTGCTAGGTCACACAAGTCAAGTATTATCTGTTGAAATGTGTAAGACAAAGCAACTTACTCCATATGCATTCTTACTGTACCCCAGAAGCGACTGGTGCTGGCACTATCAGTGCAACCATTACTGGTGATGGATGGCATGCTAGTCTGTTTTTGTATCAGAACAAAAGCAGGAATGGAGAAGAGGTTTAAAAAAATTTTCTGCAAGGCTTTGTTATAGAAAGTTAGCAGTAAACAAACCAACCAACAAGAACAAATGTTTAAGACCCACTGAACACATTAAGGTCAAGGATTTCAAAAGTTAATCCACTTTTCTTCCCCCAAGAGTTTATTTTTGGTAAAAGGCAGAAAAATTAGTTTTTCTATAAGGGAAATCTGCTTCTAAATGATACTTTGAAAATCTTGATATATATTATATATTAAAAAAGACACACAAAAATAACGGAGAGGTGGGAATAACAGATTAGGTACTGTAACTTTATAAAAGCTTGCCTAAATCAAGAAGCAGCACACACACACCTAATTTATGCAAACTAAAAATGTATATAAACAGCACAATACTGTGATACTGGATCATGATACATTACCTGTACACATAACTACTACTGTTATTAATAAGCCTTTGGGACACTCAATTTTATGCCCAACAAGACATCAGTAAGTCTTTAAAATCTTCTCTTCCTCCTTTATGGGAGGGTATTTCTAGACACTAATTTTCCCGTCTAATATTCGAATATAGGAAACGGATTCCACAAGGTGCTTTAATTGATGAGACCTCAAGTGCTGTTTTCTTGGTTGAATTTTTTGATACAAACAGTCCATGGGAACCACACACAAATACTATGACAGAAGAGTTGTTACAGTAAGTCTTTTGATAGGACTGGATTGGTGATGGAACTTTATGACATGCTTGAGCAACGCACTGAAGGGGATCCCATCTGAGTTAATACTTTGTCCAACCACTGTAGAGGTCCATTCAGATGAAGTTCAATCCAGCAAGGAGTGCTTGTTACCGTCTGCCTTCTGTTTAAGAGAATACAAGCAAATAACTATGAAGTTAAGAGAACATGACTGTTTAGTTAAATGCATTAAGAATTTAGATAAAATAAAAAGTTGTATATACTGAAACCTAAATTCTTTTGAACAAGTTTGGATATCTAATTAATTTGAAAACTGCTTAATCCTCAAAGTCTAACGAAGTATTCCCAATGACATTTTTCCTATAAAAGTATTTATAAAAAAACATTCTTTTCCACTTAAATTAAAATTAGTAGGGTGACCTTATTATTTACCATCCAAAATGGGACACCTTTATGAGGAAATGTACTCACTATTAATCATGCTAGGGCAAGAGACATGAACCAGGACTATCCCATGCTAACAGGAATATATAGTTACCCTACCTATTTAACAACTACAGAATAGAAGATATTCAAATACCAAATAAAGTCTAAATGGAACAGGGTGAAAGTATACCAAAACAAAATTCTGACCCAAGCTCATCACAAAATGTTAAGTGTTATAGTCGTTCTACCTTCCTGGACAAAGCCAATGCTATCCTTTTTAGCAACATCATGCAGACTTTTAATAAGAAACATCCTTATTACTTCAACAAAAATGGCTATTGTCTGGGAATCATAAATTGTTCAACGACATCCTGTCATTTCCATGTACTGATTTCAGTTGTTTTATTTAATATACAAGTCAGTAAATCTGCTTGCTTCTTTGTGAGACAGTCCTACAAACATGAGAAAAGGCTATTAGCAACATTTCGCCTGCAAGCAACACATGCTCAATATATTAAAACTGTATTTCAAGGGATGTAGTTTTTTTGTAGCACAGGGTCTCAATGTGTCAATCAATATGCCCTTCAGATTTTTCAGTGTTCTCTAGACTAGCGGTTGCCAACCTTTCGGACCTCACGGACTACCACTGGTCCATGGACCACGAGTTGGCGACCGCTGCTCTAGACATCTTCCAACTGCAGGTGTCTGCACTTATCTGCCTGAGAACTTCTTGGCTCTGTCCACATGTGTAGCAGACTAGAAGTGCCAGGAAATTAATATCCCCAGGAGCAGCCTTCAAGCAATGACAAAGGAATTGGCATTTAAATGTTGCTTCCTTTCCCTCTGGGTGGGATAATTCTGAATATTCTTTACCATTTTCCAAGGTTTCCCTCAGGGAATAAACTAGTGACCCACCCTCTATAGTAGATGGATTCATAATGATACTCTGGCTGCCTTCCCTCCCCTACCTCACTTCCAACTTCCTCCTTCCTTACCAGGGTTTCCTCCATTTCCTGAACAAACTCTTTGCACTTGAATCCTTGCCTCAGTGTCTGAGACAAATACTAATACATTCCTAAAATATGACACACAAAACACAATAGTCCAAATCTGATCTGTATAGACTCACTGTCTTGTTTTTTTTTAAATTATTATTACTATTTTATTGATTTTAGAGAGGTAAGGAAAGGGAGAGATGATAGGAACATCACTGATCGGTTGCCTCCTGCACGCCCCCTACTGGGGATCCAGCCTGGGCATGGGCCCTTGCCTGGAATCGAACCTGGGACCCACCCTTCAGTCTACAGACCTATGCTGTATCCACTGAGCCAAACCCTCATTGCCTGGTTTTGATTTAGATACTATGTCTAAATATATATATATAGCTTAAAATATATATAGCTTAAAATTGCACAAACACACTTTTTTTGCCATGAGATACAGGCAAGACTGACCCCTTTTCATCTTCCCCTCCATTCTTTTTGTTTTGTTCTTCACAGTTTCTATTGCCTTTCATCTCTCCACTGGATCATACCTTTGGCAGCCATATTGCCAAAATCTCTTTTAATTTTGATTTTGCTATGTGCTGAAGTTTGGATTTTTGCTGAACTCTGATGTTTTTCCCCAGTTTGTTTTCAATCTAATCATTTCATTACTACATTAGCTTAACCTTCAGGAAAAAAAATTATATCTAGGCCACTGAAGGGTAAAAATAAGTTTAAGAAGACTGTCACTATACTTTGGGCTCAACATTGCACTTGAGGCATTATTCATCCCCCTACCTGTTTATAGTTACTCCAGTACTGGTTCACTTATTTCTCAAAAAAATAGGAATTCCTTACACATCTATATTTCCTTTTTACTGTATTCCTGACTTTATGCTGGAAATCGAGCTGGCATTAAAGAAAAGAAAAAACCGTTTTTAGAAGTCCAACCATTAGAACTACCTCCTCAGTTCCAAAGTCATTAAAGATAAAAGATTCCTGGTAATTACAGTTCACAAATACATGGGAATTTTGATTTGTAAATTTCAAGAAAGCTTCTTAATTACCATACTGTTTATTATTGCTTCTCATAATTATAGATTTTTAAATGATCTCTAGGTTATAGAATGGCAGTCCACAGTAAATGAAAGGCAGTATCTCTCTCTCCCAATTAAAACTGTTTTTAGTGAGAGACCTATAATCTATTTCTCTAATCTATTCAGTTCATATTTAATTCAACTGATTTTCTACCATGTTCTGCAATATTCTAATAATTTGAAAGGAAAAAACGGTCTGACCTAAAAACATCATATCAGATAGCACTATGTGAATCTAATTTTAATATCGACTCAGATCAATTCAAGTCCAAAGGAAGAAAAGGAATTCAGCAGTCCTTAGAGGTATCACATCTCAAAAGGGAAATAAAGCAAAGAGAACTACAGCAAAGTCACAAAATGAATTATTCTACTAATATAACTAGGACAAAATAGTGAGAAGTCTTCATTCTAGGATATAAATATACAGCACAGAATATATTTTTATGGAAGTATACAACCAACAGACCTCAAATCTAACCACCTCACACAACTTACTTAAGATCAGAAATCAAGTCCAAATGAAATTAAATAAATTTTGAAGAAGGGCCCAAACTGCGGAATTCTATTGCTATACTATATGAACATCTTCTTAAGTAGATATTCAAAGAGTAAGCAAATGACCTGGAGAAAGGTCAAGTATTTTACTTATAATTCCATTCTTTAATATGCTGAGAAAGTCTTCCTTTTCTTTGATGTGGAATCCAATTATGCAACTGGTACCACTATGTTTACAGAAGAGGGTAAGAGTCAAGGAGAGCTTCCCTCAAGTCCTATCTCCAGCACTTACAATGTGTCCTTGGGCAAATGATCAAACTCTCCTAAGCCTGTTTCCAAATAAGCATTAGTCTGAACCATTTTTTTATTTATAAAGACTGTAACCTCATAAAGAAAAGATAGTAACAGAAGTTCTTAGCAATATTGAAAGACATGAGATACGACATTTAAAACTGGTAAGTACCCCCTTCTATTACTGAATCAAGTTCCAACTCTTAACTTTATATTCAGGTGATCTCAAGTTATTTGTCCAGACTTTTTCTTCTGTATTTTCTTTTCCAGTGATTTTCAACCTTTCTAATGCCACGACCCTTTAATACAGTTCTTCATGTTGTGGTGACCCCCAACCATAAAATTATTTTCATTGCTACTTCATATTGTAATTTTGTTACTATTATGAATCGTAATGTAAATATCTATGTTTTCCTATGGTCTTAGGCTCTACAGGTTGAGAACCGCTGCTATAGAGCCTAAGATCACCAGAAAACACAGATATTTACATTACGATTCATAACAGTAGCAAATTACAATTATAAAGTAGCAACAAAAATAACTTTATGGTTGGGGGTCACCACAACATGAGGAACTGTATTAAAGGGTCGGGGCCCTAGGAAGGTTGAGAATCACTGTTCTCTATACACTCCAGGCAAACTGAACTGCTATTTTATTGCTAGAAGCATCCTTTGCCACACCCTCATAGCTATGACTACTAAAATACTGTACATCTCTTAGAATGTACATGATTTCCATCATCTCTACCAGAAGCCTTAACTGAGCCCCAGTGAAAACACACCTCCTTCTATGAACTGATATAATCCTTCCTTTACACCCCTTTTTATGGTATTTAACAATCTGTATTATGTTACAGTGAATGACTATACATGTTTCAACCCTATATTTTATAATGCCAGCAACAGAAATTCACTATATTTTTCATCTAGAGGCCTCCGACTTCCTTTTATTTCACATAAAGATCTACTAACTCCATACCCTCAATGAAAACAGATACACGTGAACTCCAGACTGTGCAAAGAATGCGGGGAAAAAAGAATTATGTTGAAACTTAACAAGTGAATATGTATTTCATACCGGTATTCTGCTCCCCACCCTTTCACAAAACTCATTCTTATGGTGCACATTCTAGTTAGCTGATACACGGCTTCAAATCCCTGATTCACAGACTGAGCCAGTAGAGCAGCAAATTCCTGGTTATTGAAGATCTTCAGATTACAGCCTAGGATGGATAAAAGTAAAATAATAATAATAATTGTGTAAAAAGATACCATTGTAAAAAAATAGCTTTAAAAAGGCTATACATATTAGAATACAAGCATGCAAATCATCTCCTGATTCTTAAAATTAACAGCAACCAGAAAAGAAGGTTTATTTACATTGTTGTATCCATACCTGGTGGAATTTTACACACTGTTGCAGGGTGCCAGCCGTATCTCTGATTACAATTGGGGCTCTGCACAAAGATTGCACTATCACTTAGGCACTCAGCAAAAACTTCCCCACCTATGTAATATAAGCGCACTCCTCTTCCTAAAACAAAATATATATGGGATTAGTTTTATAACATTTACTATTTCAGCATGATTTTGGAAGAGTCTACTGGAAGAATACTAAAATAATATGAGGCAATTAAATGACATTTTCCATAGTTATGCTTTTCTGAGGTTTAACTTTGAAACATGCTACAGTAAATTTTCCCAAATATTTCTCAACAATTGTTTTATTGATCTGCAAAAATAATACATGCTTATCAAAACTATTTAAACAATGTAGAAAAGTACACAGATAGTAGTATAAAAAACTTCATACCAATTATGTATTTTAAAATTAAGTAAAAGAAATTGAGTTAATTTTGAAGGAATTAACTAATGTTTGGAGAAATATACCTTCATTATAATACAGAGTATTTCTTTAAAGAGCCCACTAAAGTTAAGAAAAAAAGGTAATAAAAATAATTAAGCCCTGGCTGGTGTGGCTCAATTGGTGGAGCATCATCCTGTACACACACCTAATCACTGGTTCGGTCCCTGGTCTGGATGCATACGGGAGGAAACCAATCAATGTTTCTCTCTCACATCAATGTTTCTCTCTCACATCAAAGTTTCTCTCTTCCTCTCTAAAATAAATTAAAAAAAAACATTTAAAAAATTATCTAGAGTTTATTTTTGGTGGGCCTGACTTAATTAGATGATAACCTTAAAAGAGACTGGGCTGTCCCTGGTGGAAATGATTCCAAGTTTGAGAGATGGTCAACCCAAGGAAGTTTCCAGTGGGGACTTTGAATGCAGGTCCACCTGGCATGGAAAGTAGGTGGACTTTAGATGCTGACAGCAGCCACTAGCTGTCAGTCTGCAGGAAATGAGGACCTCAGTACTGTAAGTTCAAGGAAATGAACTCTGCAACAATCATGTGGTTAGACAAGGACCTCAAGTTCCAAATGAGAAGGCAGTTCAGATGACACCGAGATTCCCCTTGAGAGACCCTGAGGAGATTCCTAAGCTATGCCTGGAGTTCTGACCCATAGAAACTGTGAGATGATAAATTTGTGTTCTTTCAGGCTGGTCAGTGTATGGTAGTATGTCATACAATTAAAAAAACACACAAAACTCCCCCACAAAGCTAATAAAAGAACCAACAAAACAGATTTAATATACAGATACAAAATCTGGTGTCCTGTTCTCTTATAACTACAGAATATGGGTTTAAAAATAATAATTTACTTGGCCATCAGAAAAACATTAAGTCTAAAAAGTAAAGTTATTTTCAGGCTGTATTCTCTGATCAAAAACACCTAATAAACTAGAAATCAAAAATTAAAAACGAATATTTTAAAGTAGAGTAGATATGCAGAGGCCTTCCTCAACTATAAGACATCTTGGTATCCTAACAAGATATGCAACATTTTAAAAATCAAGCAAGATTTGAGGAATTCCACATGAAGCCAAATAAGAGACCTCTTAAATCCCTAATATTCTACAGTATCACACTCACTCTTTAGTGATCAGCATCATTTATCATAGGAGGTGACTGTTCATTAAATGGAAACAGAAGAAAACAATTGTTAAAGGAAGTTACTTTAAGGTAATAAGAACTATGGTCAGTTTTATCAGTGGTGTTCAAACATTTTTACATCAGTAAAAAGGAAATATTGAAGAACCCCAAAGAGTTTTACATCTATGGAAACCTACAATACTAGACATTAAAACTAAGATTTAAAAAAATGTACTCACTTAAAATAAAAAAACCCTCAACATATTAATGTAAGTAACATGTTTATTTAAAAGAAGTAACCTTTCCAAAGGAAAAAAAAGTTAGAAGCAATATATTTTTGCAAATCTCTTTAATATGTAATTTAACAGAAGAGCACCGGATTCTCTTTAATGTACTTATGTACATTTAATCTCTTGTAAGCTCATATACCATCTAGCCTCTGACTACTTCACTGTGTGAGAGATGGCAGTGGAAAAGGCCAATAGCATCCTAGTACCATTAATGAAAATAGTTTTGACCTCACAAACTTGCTGAAAGGTTGGTGGGATTACCACATTTTGAGATACTTTGTGGATTGAGCTTCATGAAATAATAGTTCTTACTTTATGTATCTTGCTTCAGATTAAAAGTTAAATTTAACACATGAACTCACTGAAGGGAGAAGTTAGAAGATGTAAATGAACTGAAAAAAATTCATCATTTGTTAAAAAAAATATGAACATGACAATTTTATGACTGGTAGAGAGACTCAGCAAAGTTATTTTCACACCTATTTACTGAAGGAACTCTCAGTATCAAAGATGCCAAATAAAGAGAAGTCAAAGAGTTTGCAGATGGCAGGATCACTAGGACCTATTAAAAATAGTGAAGCTGTGCACTTAAACTGACAGAGACAAGGCAGGCTTTTCTGCATGTAATCATTGGATGTGGTAAACCACATAATGCTCACATTATGAGTATATGGCATTGGTTTTTCACCCAGGGGAAAAAAATAAAAACATACCTATATGTCTTCGTGTCATTTCTACTGTAGCATTTCGGTTGACGTTGGAGAGTAAGCCTAAGCAGAATCTCTCTGAATTTGAAGGATCTGTGAAGCCGTCTACAGTGAGTGAGGGCTGTGATGCATGGAAGGTCTCTCCAACCCTCTGGTTTAATTCATAATAGGCTATTGAACACCAAAACGCAGGTTCTGAGTATGTAACTGGCTGCAAGTCTAGGGCGGAGAAAACCAAACTCGTAAGAGTAAGAAAAGTTGTGTGAACAATTCAAGCCAAGAATACATTGAATATTATCACCTTTACATGCTCTATGTCAGTCTATCCTGGCAACAGCTCAGGAAGTAGACCTAACATCTACATCACGAACTCCAGTTTCTGTAGAACATACCAGATTTTCAATTTCCCCCATCTCATTAAGTCATCCAATCTTCAAAACTCTTTTTTTTAGACTTTATGGGGCATCATCTGTTCTCCTAGTAGTTTTATACTAGTTCCTGTTCAACAGAAAACCATCCTAGATAAAGTAAATCAATTTGCATAATAAGGCTAATTTTTGGTAGAATTAAGTGGAATAAAGCTGGAGCAAGAATTAATAGTCTATGGCCACAAGAAGGAAAAATGTTACAATAATAGTACACAAAATGACAAACTTATGACATTTGTCTATTTTAACATCAGATATTCAGGGGTTACCTTAAGTACAATATAAAGTACCCTCTACACACACACACAGAAAGTAAATAAATACAAAGAATGTGCTAGTAGAAACAGAACATGGAATTAAAAGAATCTATATATCGCATGGAAAACTAGGATCACATATACTCAAGTTCTATAATTTTGATTAAGAAACATCACAAGGAATATCATTTAAAAAATAACCATTTTTGTAGAATAAATATTGTGTCAAATGAAGAGAAATGGTGAAATAGCAAGATGAAATAAAGTCCAAAAATAAACTATAGAATATTTATATGCACACACATACACACACACGTGCATACACACATCTCACATATACATAGCCCCCAAACCATATTTGTTTTATTTGTACATATATTTACCTCTTATATTAATTGCTATTACAATATATATAAAATAACATACCCACAAATATCTAGTCATAATATCATAAAATTTATTATGACTAAAAAATATTGTTTCCATGAATAAACAGATTATTAATTTTTTATATGTGCCAGTAGAAAAGCGGGTTAGTGATATTGAGGCACATTACCTATAGCATTTTTAAAAAGCATTAATTTGAATAATTACTGTTATTTATTGGGTTCTCTTTCTCATATATAAAACAATGACCAAATAAGACATTTAAGTAAGTGATACAGTAAAAATAGTGGAGGGAAAACATTTGCAACTTACCCAAACTATGATTAACAGGGGAAAGTGTAGTAGGAGATAGTTCTGCTGGGGATCCTAAAATAAAAGAAATTAATTTAAAAACAGATATAAAAGTATTTTCAGAACTTCTTACTAAGTAATAAAATAGGTTATAATTAAGCATCACAAATAATACAGAATTTATATCCCAAGCATTATAAATATACAGCTGCTTGGTCCTGGTCAGGTAGCTAGGGTGGTTAAAGTATTGTCCAGATAGGCTAAGGTTATGGTTTCGATCCTTGGTCAGGATACATACAGGAATCAACCAATGAATTCATAAATAAGTGGAACAACAAATGTTTCTTTCTCTAAAAATCAATAAATATAAATTTAAAAAGATACAACTGCTTTATGTGAGTGTAATTTTGGAGGCTTCAATATTTAAAAGGTAAAAAAGGTGTAAAATAGTCCTGGCTTCTAGTCACAGAGTTCCCCTTCCCAAAGGCATCCAGTGTATTTTTCCAGAAATAATCAAATGAACCAAATAAGCAAATATATTCTGTTCTGTGCTCCCTGTCTTTTATATATAAACTAGAGGCCTGGTGCATGAAATTCATGCATGGGGAGAGGGAAGGGGAGGGTCCCTCAGCCTGGCCTGCACCTTCTCCAATCCAGGATCCCTCTCGCAATCCGAACCACTGACTAACTGCTCACCTGCCTGCCTGCCTAATGGCCCTAACTGCTCTCCCTTCCTGGCCTGATCCCCCCTAACTGCCTAACTGCTCTCACCTTATGGACTGATCCCCCTAACTGCCTATCTGCTCTCCCTTCCTGGCCCGATCACCCTGCCTATCTGCTCTCCCTTCAGACCTGTGGTGCAGGTGGGCTGAAAGTTCTCCACTGCAGCGCCACCCCCATCCTGATTGGTTATTACATGACGACATCCCAGACAATTTGCATATTCCTCTATGATTAGTATAGATTTCCTTTCTGTGAATGGTGTGTTCTTTTCCTTTGTTCTTTTCTCTATTGTGGTGTAATCACTTTTCTTACTGATCTATAAAAGGCTCTTTCTGTATTAGGCATCTTAGTTAGCCCTTCCATGCTATGAGTTGCAAATATTTGATTGTTTTATGACTCTTCATCCTAATTCTGATTAAGCAGAATTTAAAAAAAACTTTTACGTGATATAATTTATCAAGCATTTTGAGATGTATCACACCTTGGTAAAACAGTGGTGACAATGGATATACTTGTTTTACTCTTAACTTTAAGAGAATACTTCTAGTATTTTCCCATTAAGTATAATGCTGGCTTTGATGATGAGAGAGGTAACACTGCTTATTTAGGATTTTTGCACCAATACTTCCAAGCAATACTGGTCTGCAGATTTACACTGCAAGTGCAATGGTATGCTACTTCATAATTGTAATCTAGAAGCTGTATGCCTTTCTTATGCTCTGTAACAGTTTAAAGAGCATTTTAATAACATTCTTTAATAGTTTCATAGAGATCCGGTGTCAAATAGTTTGCAGTTAAACATTTTCTAGGGTTTATTCTAAGACATTCCTCTATTTCTTCTATGACAGTTCATAGCTTTATTTTTTGGAGTCAGTTTGGTAGGTTATATTTTCTTAGAAAATTACTCATGTCTTCCAGTTTTAGGTAAGCAAGCTAACTCTAATCAAGAACATATGGGGAGAAGGCACAGATATACAAAATAAGAAAAAGAAGGTAAAACTACAGACACAGAAGAAAACAAACAACAACAAAAAAAAAGTCCACTCAATACCATGCAACTAATTTAAATACATTTGTTAAATAGTTACATGTAATTATAAATTTTGTCTTCTGATCATCATTTTCTATACCTTTTGGGAAAGTTATATAAAAAAACATGACTACAGCTCTAAAGCTTCATATATATATCAATGGTATTTATGTAGAATAAGACAGGTCAGACCCCCTTGTGTACTTCCCCTCCCCACATGATTATAACCATAAGATATATCAGGCACAAGAGAAATGGCAACCCAAATAAAACAGATGAATAAAAAGTAGAGAACAGATGATAATTTTTAGAAGAGAACAGTCTTCCATAACAAAATTAAGTTCGTAGGTTCTTTTTTTGTTCTTCATTTTGAAAAATCTGTTGGCAAGTACCAACAGGTATAACTAAGAAAGGTCAAAATATATTTAGAACAATAAAGTAAAACTCACTGCTGTTTCCTGAAGCTGTTATAAAATAAACAAAGCCACTATCAGACGTGGAGGAAACTGCCCAATTTTTAACTTTTTAAATACTTATCAGAAATGACCAGTAGTTACAGTTCATTAATTTAGACTAACAGGAGTTCAGTCAGATGTGATAAAAGAATTTAAGAATTACAAAAAGAAAGGTTCATTATAATTATGCGCATATATATGTATATATATATATGCTTTTAAAAGTTAGATTAAGGTAACAATTTATTAACTAACAAAAGTTTTTTGAAACATTTTTATAAACACAGGTTAACTGACAATTAACCTACTAGTTATTCATATATATACATATATATATAGTTACTAAGGTCTGGAACTTCCTATTGTGAGAAATAAAAAATATCCTATTTCACTGGTTTGAATCTCCAGTTTCTGTAACTTTTATTTATTATTTTTTGGAATCCTTTGTTGAGTTATAGCTGATTAATCTATTAAAGTTTCAGGGGGAGAGGCTAACGGAATCTCTCATGCCTCTATTTCTCTGATGTCACTTAGATAGGTTTCTGTTACTTTTAGCTAAAACATCTACAGAAATGCTTGTGCATGTATCATTGTATGCCAGTTCTATGTTATTCTCTAGTATTACCTTATTCACAATAACCACCATCCAATCAAAAAAACAACATGATAATGCAAAGTAGGAAAACACTGACCGAGAAGCAGACCTACATATAAACCAGATACTGAAATCATCAGATTAAGAGTTTAAATGAATCCCTTAGCCGGTTTGGCTTACTGGATAGAGTGTTAGCCTCCAGACTGATGGGTCGAGAGCTCCATCCTGGCCCTGGGTGGAGCTCGTGTGGGAGGCAACCAATCAATGTGTATCTCTCATATCAAAGTTTCTCTCTCTGTCTCTACCCCTCCCTTCCACTTTCTGAAAATCAAGGAAGAAAATATTCTCAGGTGAGGTTTAACAAAAACAAAACAAAAAAAAGTTTAAATGAAAATTATAAAACTGAAAAATAAGATGATCAAAAATGAATTCACTAGCTTGGTTTAACAGCAGACCATAAGTTAGACCCACACATACATCACTTGATTTTCACCCAAGATCCAAGGTAAATCAACAGGAAAAGAGTCTCTAATAAATGGTACCAACACAACTGGACAAGTGTTTATGCAAAGGAATGAAGAGCGAAAATGTGTACAGTAATCCCCTAATTCACGGTTTCACTTTCTGTGGTTTCAGTTACCTGTAGATATGAAGCATCCCTCTGACCAGCATGTCCACACTACATACGCTACCCACCCATTAGTCACTTAGTACTGCCTAGGTTATCAAAGGAACTGTTGTGGAATTGCAGTGCTGGTGTTTAAGTAATGATTATTTACTTAAAAATGGCCCTAAACATAAGAATACGAATGCTGGCAATTCAGATCAACCAAAGAGAAGCCATAAAGTGCCTCCATTAAGTGAAAACGTGAGTATAGTAAGATATTTTCAAGAGAGACAACATTCAGATAATTTTTATTACAGGAACTTTATAATTACATTGTTGTTAATCTTTTACTGTGCCTAATCTATAAATTAAACTTTATCCTAGGTATGTTTAGGAAAGAACATCCTATATAAGAGTAATATGCAAATTGACTGAATGATGGAACCAATGGTCATTATGATGTGAACTGACCATTAGGGGGCAGATGCTCAAGGCAGGAGTTGCTGCCTGGTGGTTAGTGCATTCCCACAGGGGGAGCACCGCTCAGCCAGAGGCCAGGCTCACGGCTGGCGAGCGCAGTGGCTGTGGTGGGAGCCTCTCCCACCTCTGCAGCAGTGCTATAGATGTCATGGAGCGGGCCTAAGCCAGCAGTCAGACATCCCCTGAGGGCTGCTGGACTGCAAGAAGGCGCGGGCCAGTTTGAGGAACCAATTTTGGTGCACCGGGCCTCTAGTAGTATATATAGGACTCTGTACCATCCACTATTTCAGGATCCATTGGGGGTCTTACAACATATTCCCTGCAGATATGGAAGGATTAGTGTATATTCATCTTATTTTTCTTGCAACATTTCAGCTATATTATAAAATAGGCATGTGTATACCAGTTGGAATCCTTGCGACCTTTTGTCTCTGGCTTCTTTCACTTAATGCTTTCAAGGTTCATCCATGTTGTACCATGGATCAGTACTTCATTCCTTTATATGACTGAACAATATTCCAATGTATGTATTTTATTTATCCATTCATTATTTGATGGATAATTGGCTTGCTTCCACTTTCACATGAACACTTGGATACAAGTTTACCATGGATGTGTACAAAATTATTTTTTAATTTTCTTGGGCATATATCTAGGAGCTTGCTAGGTTATATTGTCCTATCTAATAAGAATGATATGCAAATTGACCATCACTCCAATACATAAGATGACGCCCCCATGTGGTCAAAATTGGATGCCCTCATGTGGACAAGATGGCCAGCAGGAGAGGGCAGTGGTGGGCGATCAGGCCAGCAGGGGAGGGAAGTTGGGGGGAACTAGGCTGCAGGGGAGGGCAGTTGGAGGGAACCAGGCCAGCAGGGGAGAGCAGGTGGGAGGAACCAGACCAGTAGAGGATGGCAGGGGCAACCAGGACTGCAGGGGATGACAGATAGGGGCAACCAGGCTGGCAAGGTAGGGCAGTTAGGGGTTACTAGGCCAGCAGGGGAGGGAAGTTGGTGGCAACTAGGACTGCAGGCGAGGACAGTTAGGGGCGACCAGGATGGTAAGGTAGGGCAGTTAGGGGTTACCGGGCCAGCAGGGGAGGGCAGTTGGGGGAAGACCAGGAATGCAGGATAGAACAATTAGGGGTGACTAGGCTGGCAGGAGAGGGCAGTTAGGGGCAACTGGGCCAGCAGGGGAGCAGTTAGGTGTTGATCAGGCTGGCAGAGGACTGGTTAGGGGTGATCAGGCTGGCAAGCAGAAGTGTTTAGGGGCAATCAGGTAGGCAGGCAGGAGCCAGCATTAGGTTATCTATCTTTCTTGGTTATCTACTACTCTGAACATCTGTAAGTATGATTAGCTATAGTAGAAGCTTCCTTACCTCAAAGTCTAAATAATGGAAGGATTTAAACAACACAATTATTGTAAAAGCCTGCCCACCCCAACTTTCCCCCACTGCCAATCGTAATTAATTTAAAAACAACTTAGATCATCATAACTGCAAAATGCTTTACTATAAACTGTAGAAATTTGTCGGGTGGTAATTTTAATGTGTCCAATCCTTAAGATACTGACAGGATGAAATGGATAAAAATGGACAATAACAATGGCATCTATTTCACTGGCAACCTATTAGTTCTGGTGGATTTACATTATTACATAACAACTTTTTTAAAGCTTTGAGATGTGTAATATTTATTATATATTGAAACTTTTTCTCCATTGTGGAGTCGATAACGAAAGCTATTTCATTAGGTGAGGTATAAGATACTTCTTGTAAACAGTCTACTGTAATTCAGAACTCATTCTTATGTTAAAAGAGTACTGAAAAGATGAGTCCCACCCCTTACTTCCAAATTCCTCTGAAAATCTGTAATTGGGCTAATTATGAGCTTTCATCACAAAGACATTTAATCATAGAATAACTAAAACTTTCAACAGAAGCACAGAATATTTACAAAGAGAAATAACTGAGTGTTCTCAAATTCTTATTTACTCTAAAAAGAAAAAATTTTACCAATTATTTTGCTGAGCAGCGTATGTTAATTTTTTAAGGACAACAGGACCCTATGATGGCTCAAATATAATTAAATCAAGATAAACATGTGTTTTTTTATGTGTCCCAACTTCTCTAAATTTAAGAGTTATGAATAACTCATGTGAGTTTCAAATGAGGCAAAATGGCTATCTAATTGCTAAAGGATTTTGAAAGATTTTTTTTTTTTTACCTGTATCCATACTTTGGTTCAACTGTTGATCACTTGTTTCTCCATCTTCACTGATATATCCAGGAGGTGGTGTTTCTACAGAAATTTAGAACAAATCAAATACAGTTACAATTTAATCTCACCTCTTCTCCCAGCTACCAAAGATAACCCAACAAATTGCTCCAATTAACAAACATAAATGTTATATAACATCATTATAAAAAGCAGCATTGGATACTAAGAGCTTAGGATTCAGGCTCTGGTCCAAACCTTGTAGGCAAATCCTTAAAGCCTACTTGAAATACAATCGAGCTGTTTGGGCATATTTTCTTAACTATTATTTACATATCTGGCTCATTCTCCTATGTATATCTTCTGGGGCAAGAGCCAAAAATATAATTTCAAAGATACCTCAGTTCTGGATCAGTATAGTTCAAAGACATTAGTACCTACAATGTGTTTTGCTTTTTTTTTTTTAAATTAATGGCCACCATGGATGAGTATCTAAATGATTAAAGGAAACCTCTCCCCCTCCCCCGCTTCCCCATCGACCTCACCACACACACACACACACACACACACACACACACACACACACACGATTTCAGATTACAGAGTAATACAGGCTTACATCTTCCACTAAGTTTTATAGGACAAAATATGGTAATATACTTCAGAACTGCTCTAACTTGAATTCTACCAAAAAGTGTATTTCTCCAAAGATTTCTAAGCAGTAATTCCTGAATATTAAAGCAGAAAATTAAATTCAAGTACAGATTGCTGCACAAAACTGAGGCAAAATTCTCCCTGAAAATAAGATTCCAGTGTGCCATTTCCAATATGTTTGTTCAGGAAACATATGAATACCTGAATGAGCTTCGTGTAAAATATACAACTTTACCAATTATAATTTTGAATGAAAAATAAGCTTAAGTGATTATCAACAGTTTAATATATACATTGCTGGAAATTTTAAGCAATACAAATAATGCAGAAACATACTTAAAAGGAATTCCGTAATTACACAAGGAGGAGAGAGAAGAGGGTTAACGGTTTTCTTCATTAATCTTTTTAAAACATATATATTTGTATTGATTTCAGAGAGGGAGATGGAGAGATAGAAACATCAATGATGAGAGATAATCACTGATTGGCTCCTGCACACCCACTACTGGGGATTGAGCCCACAACCTGGGCATGTGCCCTTGACCGGAATCGAACCTAGAACACAGTTCGCAGGCTTATGCTCTATCCACTGAGCCAAACCGGCTAGGGCTCTTCATTAACCTTTTCAATCTCCCTTCAGTAAGCTAACTACAAATTTTAACTTCTTAATATCAAATTCTTAAGTGACTATACCCCAAAATATTTAATACTAAAATTCTAAGAATAAAATACCTTCATATGTTCAAACAACACAGAACATGAGAGTAATATATAACCATTATGCACTATTTCAAAGGTTAAAGGCGATAACCATTATGCACTATTTCAAAGGTTAAAGGTGATAAAATTAAATAGAGCTAAGCTTTGCCAGTCTAACTGCCTATGTCTCAAATTCTAAGTAGAAATACTTTTAAATATTTTATCCTAGTTTATTTTTCTCCATTTTGTTTGTAAAATAATAATAAAATCATTAGCATTTTGCAGAAAATAACAGAATTTCTTTAGAAGTGGAATAAAAAGTGAACCATTAGCTTTTGCTATCAAACCCCACTGTCCAAAAAAACACTAATAGGTACACTTGATGTCCTACTTTGTAAAATATCCAAATCTAAACAAATAGAGAAAACACAAGTTCAAACATCTCCACAAGTGAAAACCACTAAGCATTTTGATTAACATCCTTCCAAATAATTATTGGGTACATGGTCTTGTAAGACTGTATGCTTACTGGTACCTCAGTTTCTCCTAATATTGCTAAGTCCCACTTCAGATTTAAAATGGTTCACCCTCTCCTCATGCCACACACACAACACTATCCGAATTCTAAATTCTCTCTAGGAAATGCCCTGTTTTAGCCCTATTTTCCCCCTCATCCTAGCCCTCATACTGCATTCCACTCTATCACTACTTCGTAACTTAAAAAGTTTGTTTCCTAACAACCCAAAGAGCAGTCTTAAATTCCTCTTTTGGAATGAAATAGTAATCAAATAAATGCACATTTAAACCATCAGAAGATACTTTCTAACTTTAAAATTAACCATTTGGAAAAATCCTTATGTTTTAAAAATTGTCTTCAATGAACAGGTATTATCTTCATGATGAGACACATTAAAAAATGTCTTATGTGCTTGAAATTCTAATTTCCTTACATATTTTCAGTTGTATAAAAATAAGAATGTGATAGAGGAATATTGTAAAAAGAGAATAAAATTAACACCAAAAAATCCAATGTATAGTTTAATCTTCATCCTAATATACCTTTAGTTTTTGCTAAAAGGGAGAGTGGCAGAAACATAAGAAAACATTAGTTTTTCCCTTAAAAAATAGTGAAAATTAAAGGGAGGTAGCTATAATGGAATATGTTGTTAGATCCCATAATACAATAATTAAAGCGGAAGTTATTGAGGCCCAGATTAAAAAGAACAAAAATAGAAGTCTTCTGATTTTCAGTCCAACATAGCTGTTGCTATGTCTGTAGAACTAAAGTATTTTATCTCTCACAGAAATGTTGTATCTCAAACATTATCTATGAAAGTAATTATTTGATCAATTTTTAATTACATTTGTTTCAGGAAGAGTTTTTTTTCCTGTATCATTTATTTTGCTTACATTCTATATCTCTCTTAGCTTCAATAACTAAGATAAACTTACTAAGATCTTTTCTTTTCTGCTTCTCAGAGTACTTTGATTAAAGCCACTGCAAAAGAAAATGAAATATAAAGTAAAACTTTTCTCCACACAAAATGTTTAATGTACTAGGTTTATACATTTCACAAAAAATAATCACCCAACAGATCATATTTTTCTATTTAAAATCCAAAGGAATTTTTTAAAAAGTCAAACCACAGTTTACTAATATACTTGAGTGTTTATAAACAAAATTTGTATCTATCCCAATTTTTAGGAGATTCAGAAAGCAAAATACCTGGAATGTAATTACTCTGTGGCTCAATTCCCGCTGGGAAATTAGTGTTTTCTGGAATGGAGTGGGTATAATCATCCAGAGGCGGTAGTTCTGTTAGGATCTCAGTGTGCCGTGGTACTAACACAGGAGGCAAAACTAAAAAGTAAAAACAATCCAAGTTAATGGCAAGGAGCAAGGGGGAAGGAACAGGACCCTTATTAAAAGTTTTCACACAAAAAAGAAGTAGCCTACTAATTTTTCAAATTTAGGGTCTACCTATTTGGTATTATATAAGTTATTAAATTGACAAATCTGATTATGATTTTATTTAACATATGGTTCACAATAATTTCTAAGATCCAATTTATCTTGTACATTTCGGAACAAGGTGATCCTGGTAATAATATATTACCATGAAAGTTCAAAAATTTCCATTAGAAAGGTTGCAAAAAAGTTTGTAAAGTCAAATTTAGGGCATTTTTTGAAAATACAACTATAGTCTTAAAACATTTCAAGTAGACAGCTAAATAAAGGTAAAGTCTTTCTCTGAGTTGCTTAGATAGGAATAACATCATTAAAATACTTAAAAAACAAACTCAGAGAGCAAAATGACTAAAAACAGTTAATGCAGACAGATAAACAGATTCATCAGCTTATTTCTAAGCAGACTGGACTTTCCTATATATGTACTTCAATGTGAACTAATATGCTATTTCAAGAAATTATCTTTTCCACTAAATAATATTTTCATTAAAATATTTTTAATTGTAAAGTATTTTTAATGACCACCAAATAATTTACTGAATTTAAAGTAACTTACTAGAATCTTATACCAAAATTTTCCTGGGTCAACTAGATATAATGAACATCTAGTATATTTAAGTTCAAGCATTTAATTTTTTTTAAAAAATCTACTTTTCCTGAGAAACCAAGATAGTGGCATAGGTGAACACCTAAACTGCTGCCTCACATAACAATTTCAAAACTACAACTAAAGACAGAACGGATATCACCCAGAACCACAGGAAAGCTGGCTGAGTGGAAATTCTACAACTAGAAGGAAAGAGAAGGGCTCATGGAAACTCAGAGGAGTTGCAAAAAGCTGAGGTACGGAGACATGCGCATGGAGAGGATGAGAGGATGAGTGCCTGGCTGGCTTCCACTAGAAGGAGGGTGACGAAAACTTCCAACTGCACTGAACCCCAGTTCCAGGCGAGACTCATATGGGGAGAGTTTGGAATATTGGGAAAAGGGAGGAGTGCATGGAAATTTAGGGGAGCCACGAAAGGCAAAGGTCTGGAAGTGTGTGTGCAAAGAAGACTGACTTCTGAGTGTACCGCTGGCTTTCTCTAGTGGGAGAAAGATGGAATCTCCCGACTATGCTGAACTCCAGTTCCAACTGCACTGAACCCCAGTTTTGAGGGAGACCCTGGGGACCCAGACTCATATGGGTCCCCGGAGCGCACAGAAACTCAGGTGAGCCGTAAAAGGCAGAAGTCTGGAGGTGCATGCCCAAGTGCACAAGAGAGGGCTGCAGCGATTACCGAGGGAAATAGACCCAGGGGCTCATAAGACAGGGCTGACAGGAAGGCAAGGCTGCCTGCTTAGCCCTAAGACTCTGCCCCATGCAAGCTGAGCATAGAGGCTTTTGCAATTTTGTAAGTCTTGTCTCATAAGGCTGTCTCCAGCACAGAAGTTCTCCCAAAATAGACACAGCTGATCTTCATAGCCAACTGGCCTGGAGGGCAATCCCCCCAGTGATACCAACAACAATCAAGATTTAACTACAACAAGGCTGTATACACAGTACACAAAGGGGTACACCAAGAGTGCCCACCACAGATAACTGGGAAGGCAGAGCTACAGGGGCATAAAGGATACCTAGCACACAAAGCCATTCTACCAACTCAGAGAATCAGCGAAAATGCAGAGACAAAGAAACAGATCAAAAACAAAAGAAATGGAGGAAAAGAAACGACTGGATATAGAGTTCAAAACCATGGTTACAAGGTTTTTCAAGAATTTCCTAGCAAAGATTGAGACCCTTGAGGAGATGAAAAAGGACCAACTAGAAATTAAACATACACTGACTGAAATAAAAAATATCAAACAGAGACATAACAGCAGACTAGAAGAATGCAAGAATCAAGTCAAAGATTTGAAATACAAAGAAGCAGAAAACACTCAACCAAAAAAGCAAAAAGAAAAAAAGAATTCAAAAATTTGAAGATAGTGTAAGGAGCTTCTAGGACAACTTCAAGCATACCAGTATCAGAATTATAGGGGTGCCAGAAGAAGAGAGAGAGTAAGACAACCTATTTGAAGAAATAATGACTGAAAACTTCCCACATCTGGTGAAAGAAACAGACTTACAAGTCCAGGAAGTGCACAGAACCCCAACAAAAGGAATCCAAAGAGGACCACACCAAGACACATCATAATTAAAATGCCAAGAGCAAAAGAAAAAGAGAGAATATTAAAAGCAGCAAGAGAAAAACAGTTAATTATCTACAAGGGAGTACCCATACGACTGTCAGCTGATTTCTCAACAGAAACTATGCAGGCCAGACGGGAGTGGCAAGAAATATTCAAAGTGATGAATAAAAAGAACCTACAACCAAGATTACTATACCCAGCAAAGCTATCATTCAGAATTGAAGGTGAGATAAAGAGCTTCACAGATAAGCAAAAGCTAGAGGAGTTCATCAACACCAAACCAGTATTATATGAAATGCTGAAAGGTACTCTTTAAGAGGAAGACAAAAAAGTTAAAGATAAAAATTATGAACAACAAATACATATCTATCAACAAGTGAATCTAAAAATCAAGTGAATAAAAAATATGATGAACAGAATAGACTGGTGAATATAATAGAATCAGGGGCACAGAAAGGGAGTGGACTGACAATTCTCAGGGAGAAAGGGTTGAGGGAGGTGCGGGAAGAGAACGGATTAAAATCGTACACCTATGGGAAGGACAATGGGGGGAGGTAAGGGTAGAGGGAGGGGTGGGAGCCAGGTAGAGAGGAGCCAGGGGGGGGGGAC
>JAAGEH010000480.1:54878768-54912633 GCA_011751065.1 Lasiurus cinereus
GCAGGTACAATTGTAATAATCTGAACAATAAAGATTAAATTGAAGGGCAGATAAAGAGCTTCACAGATAAGAAAAAGCTAAAGGAGTTCATCAACTCCAAACCAGTATTATATGAAATGCTGAAAGGTACTCTTTTTAGAAGAGGAAGAAGAAAAAGGTAAAAGAGAAAAAATTATGAACAACAAATACATATCTATCAACAAGTGAATCTAAAAATTAAGTGAATTAAAGATTTGATCAACAGAATAAACTGGTGAATATAATAGAATCAGGAGCACAGAAAGGGAGTGGACTGATCATTCTCAGGGGGAAAGGGGTGTGGGGTATACAGGGAGAAACTGGACAAAAATCATAAACCTATGGATGAGGTCAACGGGAGGGAGGTAAGGGTAGAGGGAGGGGTGGGAGCCGGGTGGAGGGGAGCTATGGAGGGAAAAAAAGATAAACAAATGTAATAATCTGAATAATAAAGATTTAATTAAAAAATAAATAAAGATTAAATTTTTTAAAAAAATCTACTTTTCCTACCTGGTGTCTCAACTCTCTGGTAGTGGTAAGGGTTTACACATACTTCATCCTTTTTAAGATTAAAAGCATATTCGCAGTTTTCAATTGCTTTGAGTTCATGATGACTATGAAGATCAGGCCAGCGCCATAGTCGGCAATATATAACGTGTGGTAGTCCTTTCCGATGAGATACCTGAAGACGACCATCAAGAGACCTATTGTGAAGCAAGGGGAAAAGAAAGGTGGGAGCTTTAAAAAAACAAATAGTCAATTGGACTAAATTAGTACAATAAAAGCATAAAGAAAATGACAGACATCCAGTTAGTTTTAGTGAATACAAGGAAGAAAAATGTACTATTTTATGGATCTGATATAAAAGAAAGCAGCAGCTCTAGCAGATGCTTCTTAAAACATGTACACAAATGAGTTAAGTGTCAGTGAATGGATAACCATTTGGGAAAATTAGATTTTTAAGAGCATTATATAGTTACACTTGAAAAACTTTGTCAACTTTTATCTTTAATATCAAACTGTTACTTAGGGATTCTTTTAGGGGCATTAATTCTGTAGGTGACTAAATTATCAAAAAAGGAACTATTGTGAAGAATGGTAAATACTAACAATGATATAAAACTTACTCAAACTAATGTAACTCATTACTCAATTGTGATTGTGTTGAGTACAGAGGTATTATTTCTATAGCTCACACATAAATGCAGATGGGGATGAGTATGATGAGATGAAATGGACAAATACCAATAAGTTTAAAAAGAGAATGAGGTGATTAAAAAAAGATAACATAAAAAAACAAGTTAGCCTTGTGTTAATTGTGTTCAGTAATCAACTATGTATTTATTAGTATAAAGATGAGATTAGTATACAAGAAATAGCAAACCTGGTTATGTATCTATTTAAAAATTAGGCCAACAACAGATCTCAAACTGAAATGAGAATATAGTTATCAAAGTTCCTATTCTTTAGGGGATTCAATAATTTAAAGTTCAAAATTAGAATTTCATTGATCAAAACTTCAGCTGAAACATTTAATAATACTTTTAATATCGGCAAGCAGGTATTTTAAATGCTATGCCTTATTTTACATTAAGGTAACATCCTAGGCAAAATTATATTAAGCAACCCACTATAGGTCTTCCAAATACCCCCCCGCCCACAAGATTGCTAGGATTTGACAGAGGGCAGAATATTCACCTGGTTTGTTCAGAGAAGCTGTAAAGGCCTGTTGTATCCCACTGATCTATCGTATTTGGTGTACTCAGTCCCCAAATTTCAGAGCAAGTGCTGTGCATAAATTGAAAAACAAAAAATTGATGTGAACATGGAAGCATGGTTATTCAAAATACCATGATGTAAAACATGAAAAATGTACAGAATACTTCCTTCACTGAGAAAATATACATTGCTTCATGTTTTCACAGGCATTTAATACTGGTTTCTATATTTTCTATATGAAGGAAGCCAATAAAATGGAACATGTGACTCCAGATAAGTTATGATTATGTTTTTAAAATGTGAACACCAAAGCTCTCTAGCTTAATGAAATCATACCTATAATGTCCTTTTCAATTTCCTCTACTCACAACAAAAGATCTAATACCTATGTCATTAGCCTTATTAGCAGTGCTCCATTTTATAATCGTTTTTTTTTTAATTTATCTAAACACAAATGTCAACTCGTATTTTAAATATAGGAGAAATTCCAATTAAAATAGACATATCTACAGTTAAGATTTTCAAGTTATTTGAAATACTTATATATTCACTTTTACAGAAATTATTGATCTTTTATCACAACAAAGGACAAAGAAGTAGATTTTGAAATCATTCTAATGTAGCATACCATCTTAAAGTTTTAAGAAATTTCTACAAGGACGAAAGATATATGAAAGCACCAAATTTTTAAAAGATAGTATGAATATGAAAAATTTGCTATATCTAGTTTTTTGTTGTTTTTAAATCAATATACCTGGAAAGCCACAGAGAAAAAAAAACTCAAAATTTTTCTCCCACATTCCTTTTCAGAACCTGGGTAATCTAGAGATAATTTCCCCCGTTTCCCCTGTTACTACTGCATTTCACAGTAACTTCTCATCCATGGGAGCAGGGAAGAAGAGGAGCTTAAAAGCTGTCTAGAATGAACTCCTGACCCCCAAGGTGTTTTGGGTCCTAAGTTTTACTTTAAAAAATTAAAGTCCATAAAGGTAATTAACTTCCAGATGTACATACTACAAATGAACACTTCAAAGGTAATAGTGAAAGTGCTGTCTTCCTGTGGCTGGGCAGCCCACATCCATCACGTGGGGTGCTAGGCCTCTTGCATAACCACTGGGATGCAGAAACATCTCATGTCATACTTTGGGGCTACAGTAACTGTAATTCTAGGCAGTTTAAGAAAAATGTATTTTCAGACACTCTCCAGCACCTTGAGATATTTTAAAGATTCTCTGGGTTTTTAGGTTGCAGACATTTATCTTTCATTTCCCAAGCTGCAAAAGTCAGAAAAATCCCGAAACCTGGGAGATAAATTAGACCTTTTCTTCCCCCCTCAAATATGTACTGACTAAAAAACCATAAAATCAATGGTTCTTTTATTTAAGATAGTTGTCAAATAGCTACTAATAGAGTACTATGTAGTTTAAATTACAATAAAAGCAACTAAAGTCTATAGATCTTATGAATCTGAATTTAAACCTTGGAAGGAACAGGATACAATGTAATCTTCTTTCTTGGACAATAATTCAAGAAAAGTAATTAACAAAAGATCAGACCAGGCTGAACATTTCACTCCAATAAATCTGGGACTGACACAAGAACCACAATCTAAAAGGGCCTGAAGAGCTAAAGTCGTGCTTTATTCAAGCTTTGTTAAAAACATGCAATCAGTTCAGAGGCAGACAGACCTAAATCCTAACTAACTCTGATACTTTCCAATTGCCATCTTAGGGCATTAAGCCTCAATTCTATCCACCTTTAAATCTCACTCACAAAATTGGAAGGTTTATTTAAAAATAAATTTGCTTCTAATTAGTAAAAGTTTTGCTTGGTTACATAGGAAAAAAAAATTTTAATGAATTAATTTATAATAAAATATACAAAGCACCTAGAAATAATGTAACTATAAGTGTGTGAAAACTACAAAAGTAACATTTTAATTATCCAAGAATACAAAAGTAAACTGAACAAAGAAAAATACATCTTCCTACAAAGACAATACCATTGAATATATAAATTCTGCCCAATTTATGATGCAATATAAATTAAATTTTAATAAATTTTTAACCCAAAGTTATTCCCAAAACAATACACACACACACACACACACACACACACGCACGCACGCACACACACATATATATGTGCGACCATTAGGACCGGATGATCAGCTGGTAGCTATGATGCGCATTGACCACCAGGGGACAGGTGCTCAATGCAGGAGCTGCCTCCTGGTGGTCAGTGCACTCCCACAGCCAACCTCCCGCCAACCTCCCACGATCCTTCCCCTTCCCCCAAGCTGGCCAACCCCGATCAGCCCAATTGCTGACCAGGCCGAAGGACCCCACCCATGCACAAATTTGTGCACTGGGCCTCTAGTAACAAAATAAACAAGAATGACCAGGAAAACTCTGACACAAAAGAGTAGAGACTGGCCCTACCAAATTCTAAAATGCGTTAAATCCTCAATAATGAAAACACTATGCAATTAGCAAAAAAAGAATACACAAGTAAAACAGAAAATAAATTCTGCCTGTAGAGTAGCCTTTATTAGGCAAAACTTCCTTTGGATAAAAAGGACAGCCTTTGAATGTAACAAAATCAACTATGTGAAAATATAATAAAATCAACTACCTGAAAACAGTTGATACCAAAAACAGGTAAAAACTGAAATCCACCTTAGTAAGAGAGAACTGCGTTTATGTGGCACACACAGTCTAAGGTAGGCAGGATAACTGGACCTTAAGCAGAAAACCGCGTTTTACCGACCACCAGAATCAGACAAGAGGAACTGGAAGGGGGCTGGAAAAAGAACAGGAAAATCTTGTAAAGGAGGGCGCAACCAGTGGAAAAACATCAATATATGTGTGACCTCTGGCAAATCCTTATTGATGCTAAATTACAAATGCAGGAGAGAAAGAAGGCGGAAGACTGCTGAGAACTAACACTTGGAAGTCCAAAAGAACTCAATAGAGATTTCAACGTGTTACTTACATCAGAGGCAAACAATCTGGACAGTGAGGTCACCCAAAACTATCAACACTCTTCGGAGGAAGATAACAGAATTTAGAGTCTCTACAATGTTCTGTCCCCCAAATCCACTATAAAACCATAAATTACTAAACATGTGAAGAAACAGGGAAATGTTACCACTTAGACAAAAGAGAAAACAGCCAGCAGAAACAGACCCTCACCATGAACTATATCACACAAGGTTTTACAATAACTATTATGAATATGTTCATCTACTTAACGAAGAGATGGCGTTCTATAAAATGAATCAAATAGGAATTCCAGAATTGAAAATTGCAAAATCAGAAATAAAGAATTAACTTGATTGTTGGAAGACAGAAAAGACAGTGACTTTAAAGAACGATCAATTGAAACTATCTAACTAGGAGAACCCATATTAAAAAAATATATATAAAAAAATGAACTGTCTTAGTAACTTGCAGTCCCAGAAAGACAGAAAGCAAGAACAGACCAGAAAATAGCCTAGCTAATAAAAGAGTAATATGCAAATTGACTGTACATTTGCTACACCCACTAGCCATGCCCACCAGCCAATCAGAGCGAGTATGCAAATTAACCCAACCAAGAAGGCTACAGCCACAGAGAGAGCAGGAGGGAGGCTTGGGTTGACCCTAGCGATGGAGGAAGCCAAGCTTTCCGCAAACCCTGGCAGGCCCAGGCCTCCACTTAAGGCAACGAAGTTTCAATGGCTGAGCCAGTAGAAGGCGTGGCTCCGCTTCAAGCTATAAAGTTTCAATTGTAGAAGATAAATAAATCCCAGATATCAGGGCCTCCGCTTGGGTTGCTGGGGGTGTGGCCAGCCTGCAAACCACCACAGGCCCTCGCCCTGGCCACCCCACGCCCCAAGGGAACACCCACCCTGATCCAGTACACCCTTCAGGGCAAACCAGCTGGCCCCCACTCATGCACCAGGCCTCTATCCTATCTAATAAAAGAGTAATATGCTGATTGACCATCACTCCAACACACAAGATGATTGCCCCCATGTGGTCTAAAGATCCTGCCCAAATGTGGACACAAGATGGATACCACAAGAAGGCCAGCAGGGGAGGGCAGTTGCCAGGGACCAGGCCTGCAATGGAGGGCAGTTGTGGGTGATGAGGCCAGCAGGGGAGAGCAGTTGGGAAGGACCAGGCCTGCAAGGGAGGGCAGTTGGGGGTGATCAAGCCTGCAGGGGAGGGCATTTAGGGGTGACCAGGCTGGCAGAGGAGGAAAGTTGGGGTTGACCGGGCCTGCAGGGTAGAGCATTTGGGGAGGGGGGGGGCGCCAGGCCTGCAGGGGAGGACAGTTAGGGGCAAACAGACTGGCAGGAGAGTGGTTAGGGAGTAATCAGGTTGGCAGGCAGAAGTTGTTAGGGGCAATCAGGAAGGCAGGCAGGTGAGCAGTTCGGAGCCTGCAATCCTGGATTGTGAGAAGGATGTCCGACTGCACGATCCAGGATTAGGCCTAAACGGGCAGTCGGACATCCCTCAAGGGGTCCCAGATTGGAGAGGGAGCAGGCTGGGCTGAAGGACACCACCTGCCCTCCCCCACCCCCCACCCCCTGCACGAATTTCATGCACCAGGGTCTAGTATTTAAAATAATAATAGCTGTAATAGTTTACAAGTATGTCCACGTTAAGGTGGACAAATTCCATGCAAAGTCCTGCAATTATCTGTATAGAACATAATTTCTTAAAGGCAGATTATCCCCGATCAACTCTGTAATTTTCTTGCTTACATAGACTGAATTAAAAAAAAAAAATCTGGGGGAAGAAAAGTTGGAACAGCTATTAAACTTATCAGGATACTAATATGCCACAGAAGTCTGTATGGCCTACAGTGTATTAACTGATCATGGACTAACCAGGTGGCTTGGTAGTAAACCTGGCAGAAATCTATACAGAATTTCGCTAGTATCACTTTTACAGTATCAGTAAAATTAACATATTAAAGCTTCTGTTCCACTAATAAAGTGACTTTTGAAAACTGAAGTTAAACTTTAAATCTAGTATACAATTTACCAACTAGAACATGCATGATATTTTACACACACATCTACATTAACAGTTTGCACTTTGGTTCAAAAAGACATTTGTTAACTGACATTCTTTTTGTATTAAGGACATGTATATGTATTCATGTACTTGTTATCAGGATATGAAAGAGAAGAACTAAGTTAAAGAAAGTAACACTGGCTTTGAAGGCTCATACCATAGAATCATATAAACCTGTTGTGATCCACAGGTTGAGAACCGCTGCTGTAGAGTCTAAGACCATTGGAAAACACAGATATTTACATTACGATTCATAACAGTAGCAAAATTACAGTTATGAAGTAGCAACAAAAATAATTTTATGGTTGGGGGTCACCACAACATGAGGAGCTGTATTAAAGGGTTGTGGTATTAGAAAGATTGAGAACCACCGTTCTAGCCTGAAGAGTGTATTTCTTCTACAAATCAAAAGGAGCAAGAATATAGGTTGCCACTGTGGAAAGATTATAAAGCATGCTGAACATGGAGTAAAATTAAAGGGGTTAATAAATTAACAGAATGGTATAGACAAAAGAAACTTCATTTTGAATCTTCAGCTCTTGATTACAGATGTATTCATGAAATATGGACATCTGCAAAATAATTTGCAACTAGTCGTCCATAATTATTTCTACTTAAAACCAAACATTACTTTCATTTTAGATATGACTAAATAATTCAGAAATTAAGAGCTGATCACAATAATAAAAGGAAGTCTCTGTAATTACATGTCCAAATCTATGTTTGTGTACTTCCTCACTATTGTACAGCTGAAGGATGGGGAATGGAAAACAAGAATATGCCTACCTTCAGATAAGTTTTTTTTACCTTCCATCACCAAGAAAGCAGCTTTGGACACAACTCTGTCCTTAACAAATTAGCAAAAGATGCAAGTAAACAATTAAATTTTCATTGGCTACAGGAAACTTACCTCAAACTTTCCAACACTTATTTAATCATTTGTTATGTACCTGAAACCATTCAAAGTGCTTTACATGTGTTATGTGATTCATACTCACATCAACCCCAAAGTGAATTAACATGACTGCTATTTTCAAATAAAGAAATAAAATAATTCAACAGTCACAGAACTACTGAGATAAGATCCAGGATTTATACCTGGCTGGCTTAAGAGCCTACAATTTTTCAAGGTACACCTCTGCAAAATGATGGCTTTGAAGAATTTCAAACTTGTATAGGAGTATGTAATGACTATTATTTTATTATCCTTGATACTCTTTGACATTTGGGATTAGGAGAAATTGCTCCTCTCAGGGCTAATTTCTAGAGATAGCGAACTCTTTTTTGATAAGTTTCATAAAACCTTGAAATATTTTATTAACAACTTACTTAAAATTTTAAGTAAATAAGCTTACATTAAATCCACTTGTCATCTAATTTTAAATAATTTTGTTTGAATTATGGTTTGGATTTATTCATAAATACCTTTTTCACACCATTTTACAGTCTACAATTATCTTTAAAGACATTTAGTAGTTAAGAAATCACTAATCATCTAACATAACTAATAAACTATTTGAAAACAAAGAAACTTTATAAAATATACGGCACCAAACTATAGTGTAAGAAGCTTAATTTTTTTTGAAAGACACAAGCAATATTAAAAAAAATCTACATTTCTACAATATAAAAGTAACACAAAGTTAGATAAGCAAGTTTCTAAGCTTCAAGGAACTTTTGATAGTAAAACACAAAATAATGTAAAGGACAACCACCACTTTGCTATCATAGAGTTAAAGGGTAGAAAAATACCTATTAATGATGAAGTAACCTTAGAATATGAAGTCTCTAAAAGGCTACAAAAAGGAGAATAAAAAGTAAGGAAGAAAGATCTAAGTTAACCTCTACAGTTTAAATACCCATGTCTGTAAATTTTAATCATTAGGCTGCTACCTACTACGCTTTCTTAAAAGACAGGATTGTATAGCCTTATTCTCAGGCTCTCCTCTGTCAATAATCTCACAGCAAAGGCAATTTGAGCCTTAGATGAAGCTGGGCAAAAATATGACTCCATCCCTTCTGGATCACATCACTTTGATGAGGGAGACAACATACTCTAACTGCCTCCCTTCTTGACAGTCTCACAACCATTTTCTTCACTGCAGCCGGCTGCTATACTTAAAATTAATTTAATTTATGAGTCTTCTTTACCTAAGACTCGTCAATGAATCCATCCTTACCTAAACATATTCAGGTGCAGCGTAAACTCAACCCAGTGTAGTTCTTTATAATCACATACATAAACTCATCACTCCTGTCATGTCCCGCTCCCACTTTACACTCCCAGGACACAAGGTAACTTAGAGCCCTTCACCAGCCCTTCCCTATCACCACACTCTCAATACCACAGTGCTACTCTGGATGAATTGGGATTCTTCCAACTAAATTCCTCCCTTATATCCATCAAAATTCAATCCAGGCACCAATCTTCTTCCAGAAGGAAACTTTCCACAGGCCACAAAGTAGACAAAGTTCTCCTCCTTTGGACATAGCTCCCTGAGCAAACATCTTTCATAGATAACACCTATTGCACCTTACAAAATTTATCTTTTTTATATTTTTAAAGTATGTCTCTCTTAATAGAAAGTGGCTCAAGTGTAGAAATTATATTTTAACTCCAACGAGGAAGAGCCTATCATACATGTAGTGGCTAATTGAAAAATGTTTACTGAATTGAAATGCTGCGTGCTACACAATGACAACTTAACAGACATAGCTTGACTTATTCTTAGCCAATTCATTAGCAAGTCCTATCAGTTGTAATTCCAAAATACATGCCAAATTCATTCACTTCACATATGCTCAGCTACGGCACCAGTCCATCCTGCTGAATCTCATTTAGATTACTATAATAGCCTCCTGATTTCTCTGCTTCCAGACCCACCATTCACTTTAACACACACACACACACACTCACACCACAATCCCCATCACCACCATGACCCCAGCAGTCTTTGTAAAAGTGAATGTAAAAAATTCTCTAAAAGTGGATTTAAATTTTAGAAATCCATTGAAATCCTTATATGCTTTTTATTACGTTTATACGAAAATTCAAACTCCCACAGTGCCTACTATGCCCTATATGATATGACTCCTTCCAAGTTTTGTACTCATTCTGTATTACTCCAACCCTACAGGACCCATTACAATAATTTTTCATCTCAGAGTCTTTACACCAGCTCTTTCCTCTGCCTAGAAGACTCAATCCTCAGCTAGCTTGGTACTTCTCAAAGCGTAGGTTAAAAAACATCACAATACAATCCAAAGCAGCTTTTCTTTATCTCTCAATCATTGTCTCTTTTGCACTCATTACCCAATTGTATTTTCCACTTATTGTATACATCAGTCCTTCATGAGGTCAGGAACTTGGTGTTTTGTTCATCACTGTATCCCCATGTGCCTAGAAACAGTACCTTGCACACATCAGGTACTCATAAGCGTTTGTAAAACAAAAGAATAAAACAAGAAAAATGACTCTTATTTAAGATATACATGGAACAAGGTAAAAGAAATGAATAAATAGTCTACCAATCAAGAAGGAAACATTCTACTATTAGTATTTGCAAGAATATAGGCGGGGAGTTACTGGATCTGTCATCAACAAGCACCCAGAGTGTATTTCCAAAAGCTCATTGAAAACATGTCAAGTGGAATGGTTTCATGTGTTGTAACCATATGTCAGCCCATGTGCATGACATGGCAAACAATCCTTTTATGCAGACACTCCCCAAAAACCCTGTACGTAAAAAGGAATGAAACACTTAAAAAACATTTACTACATTATTTAAAAACAAACAGTATTTCTCACAGTGGTACTTATCTATAAATTATTAAATTTACACTAAAACTTGACCTCTTAAGTAATATAAGAGGTAGGTCTTTAAGACATGTCTAACATCTAAGAAGCTGATTTACATACTGTACTTTCTTGGAAGTAACATTACAACTCAAAATAATACATAAAATTCAATGCAATGGTAGTAGCCTCTTTCAACTCCTTGGTGAAGTTTTAACCAAGAGGGGAGAAATCTATCTAGCAGTACTGCACTACAGATAGAAAAGCACTGAATCTTTAGCCAAATATCATTCAATCACAAAAATTAGATAAAACCCGTGGAAGCATTTAGGCAACAAAGGCAAAAGAAGACAGTAAAGATAAAACTTATCATATGAGAAGAATTTTGTTTTGCTTGATTAAACCTCACTGCTCGAGAAAATGACTTGTAAAATAAGTCAAAAGAGTACATCAAAATTAATACAACCAATCATTACTATTTACAGGTAACAAAATTACAATAATTCTCCTCCAGATTCCTTCAAGCAATTTTCAACAGGATGACCATCAAATTTCTGATCTGACAATACTTACCTTGGTATGGTGACACATTTAGTATTACAATTTTGAGTGGTGATAGCTTTCTCAAGCTCATCTAATCGTCCTGTTTTCTTTAGCTTCTTCACCAAACTTTTAACTGCTTTCTCACACCACTTTTCTTCCTGTCCATTCTGCTCTCCTCCACCTGCTCCTCCGGACCCACCAGCTGATTTCTTCCATCCCAGCAGTCTTTTCACAACTGGTGGAGTGAATGGCAAGATGGACGACATGTTCTTACTAAAGGCAGCAATCCACACGAAGGCAATATCCTCCTTTATCTAACCTAGAAAAGATATGGAAAAGGGAACTTTAAAATCAAGTAATTATTTCAACATCATATCAAAAGCAAATTACAAAATGAAATAGAAATTCAAATTACTGCTTTCACAACAGATTTTTCAGAAGTTCTCTTCTTCACCCATTAAAATATCTTAATTAACTTTTTTAAATTATGGAAATAAACCCTTTTACAAAAAAACAATGTTATAAGTAGGTATATGTAATAATTTTACAAGTAAAATATTTATCAATACTAGACCAGTTAATCACTATTAATACTATATTAACTTTTAATAGTGTCAATAATTAAAATACTTTCACAAAAAAACACCTTTTTCTCACTTTTTAGAACTTCAATCTAATTCTCAAAATATTTTTTAAAAATTTACTAGCCCACTCTCCCCAAAGTTCTGAACTTTCATAACTGACTTGGTATCATGAAACAAAATCTAAAGTTATAAGGCAGTGGTTCTCAACCTTCCTAATGCCGCGGCCCTTTAATACAATTTCTCATGTTGTGGTGACCCCCAACCATAAAATTATTTTCGTTGCTACTTCATAACTGTAATTTTGCTACTGTTATGAACTGTAATGTAAATATCTGATATGCAGGATGTATTTTCATTGTTACAAATTGAACATAAGAAAGCATAGTGATTAATCACAAAACAATATGTAATTATATATTGTGAAATATTTATTTCTAATTACAAATAAATGAAATTTTGTCTTGAATCGTGGTGTAGCATGGGTAACAGTCTTAATATGACAACAGTAAACTACATTGCTACATTTTGCTACACCGAGGAGCAGTGATTTTTAGTTCCTAAGATCATGGGAAATAGGTGTTTTCCAATAGTCTTAGGCGACCCCTGTGAAAGGGTCGTTCGACCCCCAAAGGGGTCGCAACCCACAGGTTGAGAACCACTGTTATAAGGGAAAAGTGTAAAATCTGTAACAAGAATCCTATTTAAGAAAACACTAACATGCAAATCGACCGAATGGCAAAACGACCAGCCCTACGATGCACTGACCACCAGGAGGCAGATGCTCAATGCAGGAGCTTCCCCCTGCTCCTACAGGGGGTGTGCCCCCTCAGCCAGAAGCTAGGCTCACAGCTAGTGAGCATAATGGCAGTGGCGGGAGCTTCTCCTGCCTCCACAGCAGCGCTAAGGACCCCCGGGTATGTCCACCTGCTGGCTTAAGCCCACGCCCTGCCAAGGGATCCTGGACTGTGTGAGGGTGCAGGCCAGGCTGAGGGACCCTCTCTCCCATCCCCAGTGCACAAATGTCATGCACTGGGACTCTAGTAAAGAAACAAAGGTAGACACAGTGTGTAAAGAAAAGGTTTGGGACCTGGCCTGTGTGATTCCGTGGTTGAGCATCAATTAACCTATGAACTAGGTCGTCACAGTTCCATTCCCAGTCAGGGCACATGCCCTTGGTTGCAGGCTTGATCTCCTAGTAGGGGGTGTGCAGGAGGCAGCCGATCAATGATTCTCTCTCATCACTGATCTTTCTATCTCTCCCTCTTTGGTTCACTTTTACATCCTTTGAGAAGATTTTTAATTAAGCTTCTTTTAAAAAATACATTTTCATTTTTAAGTAATGTGCATAGTGAATATAATCAAATATAGTTGCTCTTCTCACACCAAGATATAATTTTTTAAAATCTTAAAACTTTTACTTAATCTTGCTATTTATAACTTAGAACAATAGTCTCCCTAACCACCCCACCCTCACCCCTCAGACTCCATCTGCAGTTTCACTTTCCAGGATTTCAGGTACCCACAGTCCACAGTAATCCAAAATTATTAGATGCTCGATTCCAGAAATAAACAATTTTGTAAGTTTTAGCTTGCATGCCATTCTCAGTAGCATGAGGAAATCTAGCACTGTCCCACTCTATCCCGCTCAGAATATCCACGATGAATACTGTCCCCACCCCCTGGTTACTTAACAGCTATCTCGGTTATTAGATCAGTTATCAGAAAGGGAAAGAAACCGCATTCACATAACTTTTATTATAACATATTGTTATAATTTTTCTATTTAATTATTTGTTATTATTGTTAATCTCTTACTATGTCTAATTTATAAACTTTATCATAAGTATATATTATAGGGGAAAATAGTACACATACACACACACACACACACACACACTCTAGAACAGTGGTTCTCAACCTTTTTTAATGCTGTGACCTTTTAATACAGTTCCTCATGTTGTGGTGACCCCCAATCATAAAATTATTTGCGTTGCTACTTCCTAACTGTCATGTTGCTACTGTTATGAATCATAATGTAAATATCTGTGTTTTCTGATGGTCTTAGGCTCTACAGCATCGGTTCTCAACTTGTGGGTCGAGACCCACAGGTTGAAAACTGTTAGCAAGGTCACCTAAGACCATCAGAAAACACAGATATTTACATTATGATTCATTAACAGTAGCAAAATTACAGTTATGAAGTAGCAACAAAAATAATTTTAAGATTGGGGGTCACCACAACTGTATTAAAAAGTCACAGCATTAAAAAAGGTTGAGAACCACTGCTCTAGAGGCCCGATCACAAAATTTGTGCAAGAGGCTCAGATTTGTTCAGAATGTTGTTCTGCTGTTTGGTCTAACTGGCATATTAGGAGGGGGGGGGAGAGAGAGAGAAAAAAAAAGAGGGGGGGACCGAAGGAATTCAGTACTACCTGTAATTTCAGGCATCCACTGGGGGGGAGGGAAGATGTCTTTGAATGTGTGTTCCCAATGGATTAGAGAGGATTACTGTCCTTCTTTTTCTCTTTTTCTGATAATTGATCCAATAACCGAGATAGCTGTTAAGTAACCAGGGGGTGGGACAGTATTCATTACTGTAATAGACTTATAATGGTATCCTCTGAAATATCAAGTTCAGGTATTATCTATTCATTTTTCAGTGGAAAATGAGGATTTATACCACAACCACTCATGTTCCTCCAATCTTTAAGATAATTAACTCCCAATTGTAATTCTGATGAGATTAGCAGCAAACTACTACTTAATCATATTTCCCTTTTTGTACAACTCTTTTTCCCCTTGAGTTAATTTCCTTAGTTTTTTATTGCTTAGTTTTCTCTGTACCTACCACAAATTCTTTCCATACTCTTCACAAGTCCCTCACTTAAATTTTAATGCTGATGACTTTCATCTCAAAATAAGAGACAAGATCACTGACCATTGAAGACAGAACTGAAAAGTTAAGACTTGAGATGAAAAATATTCAGAAACCTAGTTCTGAGAATTACTATAGAAAATCAACTAGACTGCAATAACAATTCTTATCAGGCACTTACCAAACTACACATTAAAAAATTATTCCATGATGCCCTAGTCCAGTGGTCGGCAAACAGCGGCTTGCCGCTCTGTTGACTAATGAGTTTGCAGACCACTGCCATAGCCGGTTTGGCTCAGTGGGTAGAACATTGGCCTGCAGACCAAAGGGTCCTGGGTTTGATCCCGGTCAAGGGCTCGTACCTTGGTGGCAGGCTTCTTGGGCCCTGGTCCTGGTCAGAGGCAACCAACCAATGTGTTTGTTTTCTCTCACATTGATGTTTCTCTCTGCCTTTCCCTCTCTCTGGCACTCTCCCTAATAAATAAACGGAAAAATATCCTGAGGTGAGGATTTACAAAACAAAACAAAACCAAAATACCCATGAGAGGAGTTCTATTTCTACTCAGGGTATAGAAAATCACAACAGATTATCACTTTCACCCTAATAATCAAAACAGGCCAGGTAAGCTACAAAATCATAGTTTTTCTGAACCCATCAGAGGTAAAGATGCACAGTAACCTAAGTGGAATTAACTGACAGAAGAGAGGCCCACAGGTGGTCTCTTTCCTGATGGAGGGGCTAAGGAGGAATAATTCCAGCATAAGAGAAACCAGCCTACCTTTAATAAATCTTAACATGTAGGCTGACAAGACATATCAGAATTCCACAAAGCAAATCACTCATTCCCACAGTTTCTTTACTAAAGTCTTGAAAAATTACCAAGATTGGGGGACAGAGCTGGAAAGCTGAGAGATACTCTAAGAAACTTATAGTCTCCCTCAAATGCAAAAAAAAATTGTCCTCTGATGGGGGGAGAAAGGTGGGATGGGCAAAAGTGGAAAAAAAAAAATTCCAAAAAACTCCAAACATTAAGCTGTCAAGGGCTGACTGAGGTTAGACTGGAGAGTTGAGAGAACCATTTCCATCCAGATACTCTGCACATTATTACCAGGGCAGGTAGGTTTGCTGAGAGAAAACCCTGGAAGGCATTACTGGTAGAGAGATTATCACAACAGACACAAAAAAGCCTGGGGCAGGGCTGAAGAGCACAAAGTACTCCAGAATGACCAAAGAACAGACAGCTAAACTGTAAGGAGAGAAAATGCCCGAAGGTCCCACAGCTGATGCCTCAGATAAAAAGCACAAAGAAATAACTGAAATTACAACCAGACAACAAATCTTACAGAAGGTGAAAAGTCCTAATCCTGCTCTCAAAGCACTTAAAAAAAATCAAACTAAAGTTGCAACAAAGCCCAGAAGTAGCTCCACTATATATCTTATTGACTTAGTCCAACTATCAAGACTACCTTACGAAATTAGAGGCCCGGTGCACAAAATTTGTGCATGGGTACAGTCCCTAGGCCTGGCTGGTGATTGAGGTGCGAGCATCTGGTGTGGAATGGCAGGTCCCAGCTGACCTCTGAGCCTTGGGTAGCACCTGGGCCCCTGAGCCCTCATATGCCCCCCTCCACCCGAGCCACAGCGCCCAAGTCCCTACGTGGAGATGCATTGAGCACAACTGGACCCCGCAGGCCTGGGCACAGTGTGGGCCCCTGGGCCACCCAGCGGCACTGCATGGCCAGCCTCGCAGACTGGCTCCTGCACAAACCCATGGGGAGCCTGACCGGACCCTGGGGTCCTGGCAGCTGTGGCCTGGAAGACGCCACATGATACGAGGTGGGCTCCTTGTAGCCGGCACCCAAGGGCAGGGGTTTCCTCAGTGTGCAAGCCCTGGCATTCCAGGGGGAGGTTAATAGGGGGAGTGAGAGCAAGCTTGGCAGACACCCACATTCTCCTTGCACCTCTGTCCTATCACCCCCGCCCCCTGGTGAGAGGTCACAGTGTATCACCAACCCCCGCCATGTTCCACGCCTCCCCCTGGTGGTCACAACACATCATAGCAAGCGGTTGAACCCCTGGTCTCCCAGTGGAACCACCACCTGAGGGAACAATTTGAATATTAGGCTTTTATTATATAGGATGATGGCCCATTTCCTGGAAGTAAATAATGTTTACTTCAATCTGTACTATTTTTACACAAATATTCGGCACTCAATCAATTACAAGACAGAGAATAGCAAACCACAGTCAAAAGATGAAATTATATGAGTACTCAATTATAAAACTCACAAAACTCAACATTTTATCAAATGTAAATTACAATTAAAAAAACAGTATCAGGCCAAATATCTTAAAAAGTTCCATCATAAGTTAAATGGATTTCTTTAAGAATTTCTCAAACCTTCAAAATGCCAATGCACACTGTAACTTTCAGAGAAGAGGAAGTTGCAATTGACTAAAGATGGAAGCCTAGGGGAGTCTGCCCACAATTTGCAGATAGCATCTGCAGGCATATTTACACAAATATTGGGAAACTGGGCCTAGGGAGCTATGGGAAATATTTAAAATTATTTGGCATGTTACCTAATCACAAACTTACGTGGGATACTGATGGGAAGGCTGCTATACTAGAACTATACATTTTCTTAAAAAAGAATTGTAAGTATAAATCTCAAAAAATGACTTTGAATTCTCAGGGGACCACAACAATTATAATTTGACAGCAGCAATACTGTCTAGTGTTAGACTAGAATACACATGAATTAAGCACCATAGTATATAAAACTACAACTTGATAAAATAAAGCAACCTATAAAATTCCATGAAATACATGTACTAATCCACCAAAGCAAACATGACTACCAAGCAGCAAAAGATATACTTGACTACCTTTGGTCTCTGATAAATTCCTACTGTCACAAATCATACTGTGCAAGGAGTAAGCCAGCTATATAAACCTCAATACCATGTGACAGTCTTATACAAGCACAGAGAACATGATGATAAATTCAACCTTTGGAAGGGAGAGGTATCACAAAAGTGACACTAAAGCAAGTCTTAAGAGAAAAAGAATATACCAGGCAGAAAGTTAATTTTTTAGGGACATGGAAATGTTTTGAATGTACTACCTAATAAAAGAGTAATATGCAAATTGACCATGCCTCTATTATACCACAAGCCACGCCCATCAGCCAATCAGGAGCGGATATGCAAATTAACCCAGCCAAGCTGGCTACGGCCACAGAGAGAGCAGGAGGGAGGCTTGGGCTGTCCCTGGTGATGGAGGAAACCAAGCTTTCCGCACACCCTGGCAGGCCCAGACCTCTGCTTAAGGCAACGAAGTTTCAATGGCTGCCACCACAGTGCGAACAGAAGGCTTGGCTCTGCTCCAGGCTACAAAGTTTCAATTGTAGAAGATAAACAAATCCCAGATACCAGGGCCTCTGCTTGTGTCGCCAGGGGGCATGGCCGGCCTGCAAACCACCACAGACCCTTTGCCCAGGCCACCCTACGCCCCAAGGCAACTCCTACCTTGATCCAGGACACCCTTCAGGCAAACCAGCTGGCCCCCACCCATGCACCAGGCCTCTATCCTATCTAATAAGAGTAATATGCAGAGTGACCATCACTCTAACACACAAGATGACTGCCCCCATGTTGACAGAAGATGACCACCACAAGATGGCCAACAGGGGAGGGCAATTTGCAGGGACCAGGCCTGCAAGGGACAGCAGTTGTGGGTGGTCAGGCCAGCCGAGGAGGGAAGTTGTGGGTGACCAGGCCTGCGGGGCAAGGCAGTTGGGGGGACCCAGGCCTGCAGGGGAGGGCAGTTAGGGGTGACCAGGCTTGCAGGGGAGGGCAGTTAGGGGTGACCAGGCTTGCAGGGGAGATCAGGTAGGGGTGACCAGGCCCACAGGGGAGGACAGTTAGGGGCAAACAGGCTGGCAGGGGAGCAGTTAGGCATCAATCAGGCTGGCAGGGGAGTGGTTGGGGGTGATCAGGCTGGCAGGCAGAAGCGGTTAGGGGCAATCAGGAAGGCAGGCAGGCAAGCAATTGGGAGCCAGCAGTCCTGGATTGTGAGAGATGTCTGACTGCCCGTTTAGGCCTGATCCAGGTAGGGCCTAAACAGGCAGTCAGACATCCCTCTAGGGCAGTGGTTCTCAACCTTCCTAATGCCACGTCCTTTTAACGGCTGGGGGTCACCACAACATGAGGAACTGCATTAAAGGGACGTGGCATTAGGAAGGTTGAGAACCACTGCTCTAGGGGGTCCCAGATTGGAGGGAACAGGCTGGGCTGAAGGACATTCTCTCCCCCCCCCCCCGCACAAATTTCATGCACCAGGACTCTAGTCCTATATAAGGCTAATATGCAAATCGACCGAATAGGGAATGACTCAATGCAGGAGCTGCCCCCTGGTGGTGAGTGTGCTTCCAAAGTGGAAGCATTGTTCAGCCAGAAGCTGGGCTCAGGGCTGGCGAGTGCAGCAGCAGTGGCAGGAGCCTCTCGCCTCCACAGCAGCGCTAAGGACCCCCTGGGGGATGTCTGCCTACCAGGGACATTCTGCTGGGGAGTGGGCCTAAGCTGGCAAGCAATCATCACCCAAGCGGTCCTGGACTGCAAGAGGACACAGACTGGGCTAAGGGAACTCCCCCCCTCAGTGCACGGATGTCGTGCACCGGGCCTCCAGTGGAATATAAGAAAGTAATGTGGTAGGAGATAGGGGAGAAGAAAGGTAGTAAGATGAAAAAGTTAGAGCTAATGATAGCACTATTCATTATTTTAGAGAAAATTCACATTGTTACTCAGCAACTGGATATGAGCAGTTTAGGGAAAAGGAGGCTTCAAAGTTAACTTTTGCTAACTAATGTAACTGAGCATGTAATGGTACACTAATCACTATTGGGAACACAGAAAGAAAAGCAAACCTGAAGGATATGGTGACAGGGTCAGTATTATACATGCTTTGCTATAAGCGTTCATGTTCCTCACATGGCCAGAAAGCAGCTCAGAAGAGAGGGTGGTCAGCACACAAATCAGAGTGTGTACCCAAGCAAGGCAGAGACAGCCAGTCCTGCAGAAAAGCAGAGCATCCAGCCTCCAAGCTTGGTTTGGAATGACTCTCTGGGGCTTGTTGCAGGCTCACACCAATCTTATCCTTAGAAAACTCTGAATTACATGAAGAATCCCTATTCCTTGTGAAAAATTGATTATGACAAGGACAATATAAGAATCATTTTATTTAAGTGTTTATCTTTGACTCAATGTATTCATGAGAATTCAGCCTAAGAAAATGAATAAAAATTAAACTAATGTATAACCAGCAAAAATGAAAGAGATTTCCAGTGTTAGACTCTGAGTTAACAGGTTCTCTATTACACTTTTGTTAGGAGAATGTTTCTTAAGAGTTGAGATATATTCTTGGGGATCTAATTTTTCTGTAAAGCCTTTTAAATTATGTTTCTTTATGGAAATAAAAACATGAAAAGTTGAAGGCTATTCTGGGTCATTTGAATGACCTCATGACCTGGTGCTGCCACATGATTTCAGTGTCCCATGCCTTAGAACAGCAGTTATAACCACTTTGGAACTATGTGATCACTTCACGTTAGCAGCCTTAAGTTATGTCTCAGTAACCATGGCTGCCTGACATCTGGCTAATTATCTCTGGAGAATTTTTAAAATATGCGATAAAATAATATTTTTCAGTAATGCTGACAATGCTTTTTTTTTTTTTTAATCAATTGAGCATTTTAAATATCTAGGATATTTAGCCAATAGTTTTAAAATGTAAACAGATTGAATTTCGGCTTTTACAAGGAATCAATGTCAATATGTTCTACGATGAAGACAAAATGAAATAAAAAAATTAAATTTATGATCAAGTTGTTGAAATGTGAACAAGTCATTTACAGACTATACAGATTTCCTTCACTTTGTGGCAGCAAGCTCTGTACTGAAGTTAGGATTTTTCTTTTCAACATCTGCAAGAACTGAAAAATAAGTTCAAAAACTAATTCTGTTCCTAATTCTAGCACTAAGTGATACTTAGATAATTCAGGTTTCAATAGAATAGGAAGACTATATCTTTACAGCTAAGTAAGAAAGCTTATCAAGTGATACTTAGTAAAATTGGAATTATAAGATTACTCACTGGAAAGTTTCAGTTAAAGAACAGGTCTGATTATCCTAAACTAGCAGATGAAGCATTCAAGTTATTAATAATTCTGTAAGTTTTACAATTAGCATTCTGTTTTATTAAACTATAGATCATATTCTTTGCAAAGTCGTCAACTGTTCTTTCCTTTACTTACTGTTTCTATTTTTATTCTGATACTAGTGGCCCATTGCATGGATTCATGCACATTGAAAGGAAATTAATAAGAAATAACAACAAAATAAAACAACAAAGACATAATATAAAAACAACAAAAACATAAAAGAACAAAAACATGATATAAAAACAACATTGATAAAAACAATGACTGGTAAATTGATTAAATTTATTCTAATATCTCCCTGTATACCACATTAAGAGTAAAAACACTTTCAGAGTGCTTGACTAATTTCCCTTGTGATGAAGTATTTACAACTTTAACATTACATGGTCTTTGAACTCAAGAGAAAACATCATATAACTGACCATGTCTGAAAATGTGTTCAAGAAGGAGTATTCCTACTCTGTCTAGATTGGCACCAGCGAGAGCTTTATATGTATCACGCATGTGCGAGTCAGCGTTTATTTTTAAATTGCCAGTGCACATCATATGTACTGGCTGATAAGTTGGTTGGTCAGATGGTCATACAGTCGTCATGTAGACTTTTGTACATATAAACACTATCATTGTATATGTATTTCAAAAAATCTCCAAATCTTTGGAATATTTATTTTACTTTGTCTTTTAGAACACAATTTTATATTTTAACCATGATATTTATTTTATGATACAACTTAGCTTCTTTTCAAAGAAACCCCCTTTCTGCAAATATAGTAGGTAACATATGCTGAATGCTAACTATGACACAGTCTAAGAGTCAGGTAAGCATTAACTCATTTAATTCTCATCAGAATCCAGTGGAATAAGCACCATATATAATAATAAAAGCATAGTATGCTAATTAGACCCAATGTAATTCTGAATGACCTTCTGGACAACGCCAGGGCTGCAAGGGAAGCCCAGGTCCTGGGTATCTGCCAGCAGCCGGAGAGAAGCCCGAGTCCTGGGTGCCAGAAGGAAGCTGGTACCAGCAGCCAGGGGAAAGAAGGCCTACTCCTGCACGAATTTCATGCATCAGGCCTCTAGTTAATTATAAATGAGGAATCTGAGGCATGAAAAAGTACCTTGATGTTATAAAGATACTAGAGGCCTGGTGCACAAAATTCGTGCATGGGTAGGCTCTTTAGGCCTGGCCAGTGATCAGAGCCAATCAGGTTCCCCACCTCTGGGCCTCCCTGCCTCCTCTCTCCTTCACTCACTCAGTACCCCACCGCCCCTACTGGTCACCCGCCATGTTCCGCACTGCCCGCTGGTGGTCAGCTCACATTATAGCGAGCGATGGAACTCCTGATCTTCCTGTCAAACTCCCAAGGGGACAATTTGTATATTAGCCTTGTATTATATAGGATTCCCCCCATGTATTCTTAAAGACATTTTAGTTTTGCTTTTCACACCTAGGTTTCCAACATATCAGCAATTTGTTTTTATTTAAGGGGTGAGACAGCAACCTAAACATCTCCTGTAAGGACAGACTATTTTATCAACACTTAAATAATTTACCTTTTCTTTAATAATTCCTAATACCACTCCTGTCACACATCAAATCCCTATAAAATAAATTTATGATTGGGGGCTTTATAGTCTGTTCATTGCTGTACTTGTTCATGCTTACAATATCATAGAATTTTAGTTACTGCTTCCCAAAAGTGTTGATATCTGCAGTGAGCCGCTTTCCTTACTTCTCAAATTTATGTTGGTTATTTTAAGTTTAGCTTTTCAAATCCCACCAAATTTAGAGTTTTTAAAAAATGTATTTGTATTGATTTGAGAGAGTGATTTTAATGTGCTCAAGTTTATCAATTTAAATTTGAGCACATCAATTTAAAATCTTATATGATGTATACATGTGTATCTTCTTTAAAAATTTTCCATATGCTGTCATCTTTCAAAAGTTATAAAATCTAAAGTTCTCTTTCAGATCTGAAATTTATTTTTGTGTGTGGTGCAAGGCAGGTACCTTCTCTTGCCCAGCAAAGACAATAAACTGAATTTTCTCTCCTACTGATTACAATGCTATTTGTTTTTCTGAGCTCTTTCCCCTGTCCCCAATCAGTCTATATCTGAGGCAAATATTGTGGCTTACCTACTAAAGCTACAGAATATGTCTTCGGACTTGATAAAGTAAACTTTCACCTGCTGGGATTTTAACTGGAATGATACCAAATTTACAAACAAGTGGAAGAAAACTGACAGATTTATGGTAATGTGCCTTCTAGTCATAAACACAAGTACATCTTTTATAATTTGAATTAAACATGTCTTTTCTCCATTCAGGTCCCACACATGTTTTTGTTTTATTTCTTCCTAGGGATTTTGTAGTTTGTGCTGTCATTTTAAATGGTGAGTTTTTTTATTTTATTTAAATTGTTTGTTGCTGATACATGTTTTTAGATATTAACTTTTTAATCAACTTTACTGATGCATAACTTATCTATATAATAAAAGCCTGAGTGACCATTACAGCAGAATGACCAGAACGACCAGTCGCTATGATGCACACTGACCACCAGGGGGAAGACACTCAATGCAGGAGCTGCCCTCAATGGTCAGTGCGCTCCCACAGGGAGAGTGCCCCTCGCCCAGAAACTGAGCTCATGGTTAGTAAGTGCAGCAGAGGTGGCGGGAGTCTTTCCCACCTCTGTGGAACCACTAAGGAGCAGCAAGCCAAGAGGTAAGGAGTAAGGGGTTCCAGACTGTGAGAGGGATGTCTGACTGCCGGCTTAGGCCCACTTCCTATGGGCCCCAGAGGGAGCAAGCCAGGCTGAGGGACACTCCCCCAGTGCATAAATTTCATGCACTGGGCCTCTAGTATATAATGAAATGCACAGATGTTAAGTATATAATTCAATGGGTACTAATAAATGTATACCTCCAGATATCCATCATCCCAATCAAAACAGAGAATAATCCCATCATCTCAGAAAGTTTCCTTGTGTCCCTTACAGTCAATCTACTTTCCTTACCCCAGGCAATTAATGATCTGATTTCTATCAAGGTTATTTATCTGTTCTAGAAATTGAATGATATTATATGTACTCTTCTGTGTCCCACCGCCCCCTTTTTAACCAGCATTCTTGTGTTTATAGTTTCTAAGAATTTTTGTCAAAAACATACTGCATTTTATAATGTCTTTTTCCCTTTTCCCAGCTAGGGTTTTCACTTGGGTTTTGCTTTTTCGCTTTTTGGTTTTTTTCTTAACTTTATTTTGGTGGTGCTATGAATTTTAAGTTTTTAAATTATAATCTAGTCAAGATTATCATATAGGTTCCCCCACCCCCTTTGATGTGTTAATGTGATGAACTTCATTTACAGGTTTTCTAATATTTAATCATCTTTACATTCTTGAGATAACCCTTATTGGTCATGGTATTTTTTTTAATGAATACTAACATTTTACTTAAAATTTTTATTGCCATCTGAGATGTGGACTATACATTTCTCCTTCTCATAATACCCATCCCGTTCCATTGGAGGTATCAAGATTACAGTAGACTTGCAAAATGATTATTTTTTCTCTAACATTTTATATTATGCTTGGAATTATTGACTCCTCATGTTTTGTAGAATTTGGCCATTTGGGGTTCTCACTTGGGTTTGGATTTTTACTTAATTTTCTTTTGGTATAGGTAAATTTCTAATGAATTTAAGATTTTAAATTACATCTAGTCAAGTTTCTTCTTCTTAAGCCAATTTTGGTAACATATTTTACTAGAAATTGTCTTTCCCACTTTTAAATTAAAGGTAAAAAAACTGTTCTTGGTGTTCTTAGTTTCAAAATCTTTTTGCTGTATTCATAACCCTTCTTTATTTCTAATACATCTGTAATTTTTCTTCCACCAATCTTGGCAAAATCTTTTCAACTTAGCACCCTTGGTTTAGTTGCTCCAATTATGTATGTTTTCATTAATGTTTCCCAACTTAATTACCTTCCTTTTTCTAATTTATTACATTGTATGCTGAACTCGTTAATTTTTACTTAGTTCTTCACTATTAAACATTTAAAATTCTATCTAACGTTTCCCAAATGGGATTTTTGCTGTACCTAGTTTTGACAGGTAGTATTTTCACCATTCTTTTCTAAACAATTCCTAATTTTTATGAGTTGTTCCTCATCTCATAAATTCAGAAATATACAACTTCACATTTGGGAGTTGTTGCTATCCTCCTGTTATATTTCTAACTGAATTGCAATAGGATCCAAGGATGTGATTTATAAGATATAAATTCTCAGGAATTTGTTAATATTTGCTTTGAGGTCTAAGTACATAAACAATTTTTATAAAATTTCATAAGTACTTGAAAAGAATACATATTCTGTAATTATTGCATGCTTGCTAACTATACCTTCTAACCCTTTAAAACTACTATATATATATTTTTTTTTAATATATTTTTATTGATTTCAAATAAGAATGGAGAGGGAGAGGAAGAGGAAGAAACATCGATGAGGGAGAATCATTGACTGGCTGCCTCCTGCATGCCCTCTACTGGGGATCAAGCCTACAACCCAGGCATGTGCCCTTAATCAGAACCAAACCTGGGACCCTTCAGTCTGCAAGTCAACGTTCTATCCACTGAGCCAAACCGGCTAGAGCAAAACCTTGTATTTTTAATCTACTTTTCTTAAGTTACTGAGAGGTATGTTAAAACTCCTATGATTATACAGTTGTAGACTTATCCTTGTAATTTTGCCAATTTTACTATGTAAATTGCTTAATATTTGTGTCATCACTTCCCCTAAACCCATGTTGAAACCTAAACCCCAATGTGATGGCCATCTGGAGGTGAGGGCCTGAGGCAGGTGATTAAGTCATGGATGGAGCCCTCAATGAATGGGATTAGTGCCCTTTAAGAGACCAAGGAGCTCTAGCCAGTTTGGCCCAGTGGATGGAGCACTACCTGCGGACTGAAGGTCTGGGGTTTGACTACAGGCAAGGGTATATGTCTGAGTTGTGGCTTGATCCCCAGTAGGGGATGTGCAGGAGGCAGCTGACCAATGATTCCCTCTCATTGCTGATGTTTCTCTCTCTCTCTCCCTCTCTCTTCCTCTCTGAAATCAGTAAAAATATATTTTAAAAAAAGAGACCAAGGAGTTTGCTTGCTCCCTTCAGCTTTATGAAATTACAACAAAAAGCTGTCTATGAACGAGGAAGTGGCCCTCACCAGAAACCAAATCTATTGACATCTTGAACTTCCCAGCCTCCAGAACTATGAGATATAAATTTGTTGTTTATAAGACAACCAGTCTATGGCAGTGATCGGCAAACTCATTTAGTCAACAAAGCCGCAGTTTGCCGACCACTGGTCTATGGAATTCTGTTACAGCAACCCAAATGGACTAAAATACCGATTTTGCCTAGCATATATCTTTAGTCATTCCTTTACTTTAAAATTATATCACCATCCTTTTAGGTGTGTCTACTAATAAAAAGCATTTTGTTAGAATTTTTAAGTTTTCATTCTCGGGGTGGGGAAAATGCAGAGAGAGAAGGAAGGAGAGAAGCCTGAGAAAGAGCAGTGTACTGGAGCCACAGGAGTAATGAAACGGAAAGATCCAGTCACAGAGCTGAGAAGCCATCAAGTGAAGAAGCTGCAGACCTCCCAACAAAGCCTACAATGATATCCAAGTTTGGATTTGCCATAGGTAGTCAGACAACAAAGAAAGCCTCAGCCATATCCATCAAACTTGGATCAAGTAACTTAGAGAAAATCTTCCAACTCTTTCTCCAAAAACACTTTCAGTAGCAGCAGCACCTTTTAATGAAGATGAAGATAGTGAACCTGAGGAACCGTCTCCAAGAAGCAAAGATGGGGATGAAGAATATTGAAAGAATAAACCAACATCAGCAGGACCACATTCCTTCAATAAAGGAAAGCAATGGGTTTTCTGATAATCAGAAGCTATGGGAACAAAATATAAAAATCTCATCCTGGGAATGTCCATGACCAAGACGATTAAATGATGTTTTGAAATTGGTATGTGGGGTGGGAGTCAAGTTAAAGGGAACAGTTTCCTTTTTAAAGAATGACTTAAGACTATCTTTGGAGCCTCATTTAAAAAAAAAAAAAGATTGAGTGGTACACTAATAAATGAGTTTGAAATGTGATATGTTATGTTTTATATACAGATTTTAAAACACTTGCTAATTTTGTAGCTTTATGTGATTAGTATCCAAAGGTTACAGATAATTAAATAAGAAATAATTAAACAAAACTTTTTAAAGTTTTTATTCTCCCTTACCAGCAAGTTCATTTTGAATGTATGTATTAAGCTTATGGAGATATTTATTCTCTATCAACTCATTTTATGTTTTCTAATTCCTATGCATTTTTCTTTGCTTATTTTTTTCTCCTTTCCCACCTCTACTAAAAATATCAAATTTTCTTCATTTACACCACTCCCCAAACCCCCTCCACCTCTCACGCCACATCCCCACTGACTTGGGAGTTACACATTCCGTATCAACTCTTTCAGAGTTATCCTTAAGACATTTTTTATGGGAAACTTCAATCAGCGGGCTACAGGTGAAGACAGTAGCCTATTTTAAAAAGCCATAATAAAGAAATTTAAAAAGAAAAGACAATCTCACAAGGTTAGGGAGGAGAGTAATGAGGAAATGAGCAAATTTTGATAACCCAAAAATGGATGGATGAGTACTAACTATGAACTACTAAGAGAGACTACTAATTCTAGGCTAACTGTAGGTAAATGTCCTGATTTATAGGCCAGAATCCTCAAAAGGTTAAGTAAAAGCTCCAGTCATAGCAGGAACTGAGGGGAAGGATGAAATAGACAGGATTGGGTGAGAGATGCTTGAGAGGCATTTATATCCTTAGATGGGTAACTGCCTCTCTCCAGAGAACTAAATGTTTATTCTTGGCAGAGGGTGAAACAGTCTCCCTAGACTAGAAGATGGCCTGAGTACCATTAGGAGAAGCGAGGAGTAATGAAAATGAGCATACTATATTGCATGCTAAAAGAAGACTCTTCAACCCTTCTTCCATTGGGTTCTGACTCCCAAAATACTAGCAGCCAGACCTTTACCTGTTTAGTCATATTGAGACTCCTCTCTGGGGTTCCTGACCACCCCCAAAAGGAAAAATGTACAGATACTAATATTGAGAGTTTACTAACAAACAGCCCACTCAGATCACTCTACAGTGAAACTGAAAGGAGACAAAGCCTCACCCACATGCTTCGTTTCCCATCAGCTTGCTAGAATAGACCCCTACTTTCTAACCTAGTACTATTTTATCTGAGGGAAAACAGCCAACAAAACCAGAAAAATGCAACTTCAAGAAATTTGAGACTATCCAGAAAAAAAAAACAGTGTAAAAATCATCAATATACACAGAGAAATAAGAGAAGATATAGCCACCCTGAATTAAGAGCAGCAGCATGATGTACAAAGGGGACATTGATTAAAAGAGTTCTTAAGTAGCTTGACAGGGGAAGGGACCAACATGAAGGTTGGAAGATAAAGTAAGAGGAAATCTCTTAGAAAGTAGATCAAAAAGAAAGATGAAAATTAGTAGAGAAAAGTGAAGAAAACTGAAGGACCAACTCAGGAGGTTCAATGTCAAAACAGAACTTCCAAAAAGACATCAGAGATAATGGAAGGCGGAGGAGAGGAGGGTTTATCAAAGAAATCAAGAAATCTCCCCGGAACTAAAAGATAGGAATTTCCAGGACAATGGATAAAAACACACCAACATCAAGACCAGTCACTGTGAAACCTCAGAATGGTGAAGACCAAGGGCCTAAAGTCTCCGAGGGAGGGGGGGGGAGGGGGGGAACAGGTCATATGGAAAATTATCAGAATACCTTTGGTTTTCTCAACAGTAACATTGTAAGTGAAGTCAATAGAGCAATGCCTTCGTAACTCTGGGGGAAAAAATTATTTCCAACCCAGAATTTTATTTCCTAGGGTAAAATGAAGATATTATTTTTGGACATGCAACATAACCAAATATTTACCCCACATACACAAGAAAAGTCCTGAAGAATATTTTCATCAAAAGGAGGGAGCACAAGAGTATGAGATTTAACAAAGGAGAGAAGTGAAGTGGGATCCAGATTGACTGCTGTGTATTAAGTGTAGAGAGGCAACTGGTGCAAATTGGAGCAGGTTTAAAAATATGAAGCCAAGAGTAATGCCGAGTTTCTCCCTAAAGTTAACATACATCTTAAAAGACATGGAAGTAAAACAAACAAACAAAAAAATGATGGAAGCATGACTTTCACTAATGAGGCCAACAATGATCATGGTAAATGGTTGAGAGCAAACAATCCTATTAATAAAAGCCTAATATGCTAAATCCCTGGTCATCTGGTCAGCCGTTCAACCAATCAAAGCGCAATATGATAATAATATGCTAAGGCCGCTCAACCACTTATATGTGATGTGCACTGACCACCAGGGGACAGATGTTCCGACCAGTAGGTTAGCTTGCTACCAGGGTCTGGCCAATCAGGACTGAGCGAGATGGGCTGGACATGCCCTGGAGCCCTCCCGCAGTCTCTCCCTGGCCGGCCAACCTCCTGCATCTCTCCCTGGCCCTGACTGTGCACTGATGGAGATCCTCGGCCTGGCCTGTACCATCTCACAACCCAGGACCCTTTGAGAGATGCTGGAGAGCTGGTTTCAGCCAGATCCTGCAGGCCAGGCCAAGGGACCACACTGGTGCATGAAGGGCCTCTAATAAAACAATAAAGAATAGCCTGGTACCTCTCTCCCATATTAAAAAAAATTTTTTTCATTGATTTCAGAGGAAGGGAGAAATAGAGAGATAGAAACATCAATGATGAGAGAGACTCATTGGTCGGCTGCCTCCTGCATGCCCCACACTGGGGATCCAACCCGCAACTGGAGCATGTGACCTCACCAGGAATTGAACTATGACCTCCTGGTTCACAGTTTGACAGTCAACCACTGAGTCTGCCAGCCAGGCTGGTACTTCTCTTTTAACCATATCCTAGCAAGAGATTTCTGATCCCACAGATTGCAATGCAAAAGGAAATCCTGATTAGAGGAATTCCCATATATTAATTAATACACATTTATATATGTATGAATGTATTTGTTTAGACCAATGCTGGCCAACAGAAATAGGATGCAAACCACATATATAATTATAAATTTTCTATTAGCCACATTTCAAAAGTAGAGTAAAAAATAGGTAAAATTGTTTTAATGTTATTAATTCACCCCAATATACCAAAATTATCATTTTAATGTCAAATAAGTATTAAAAATGGAGATAGCTTACATTCTATTTTATAGACTAAGTATTATACTTGCAGCCCATCTCAATTTGGACTAGCTACATTTCAAGTGTTCAATAGTCACATTTGTCTAGTGGCTAGATACCAATAACAGTGGTTATATTCTGGAAAGTATATTAGGTAGTAGGATGCAGAGGATCTGAGGGAGACTTACTTTTCATTATTTATTTGTTCCTTTTGAATTTTGTCTATGTGCATGTATTACCTATTTTAAAAAATAAATACATTCCTTGAATAAGTATACAAATACAAATCTGCTACTTCTGGAAATCTATCTTATGTATGTGTATAATGACGAATAAACTGTTATTTGCTGCAGCACTGTTTTTAATAGCATAAGACTGGAAATAACCGAAGTGTCCGTCAGTAGAATACTGATGAAATATTAGTATACTATAGACACTCACACAAAAAGATACTGTGCAATCAAAAGAAAAAGTAAAAAGTATGAACCTGAAATAACCTACAAGATGCATTATTAAGTAACATACATATATGGTCATTTGTACTAAAAGCTAACATATGCACAAAGTTGCTCAGACATGCATAAAATCTCTGGAATAATTCACAAAAACCTAGTAATGCTATTTGTGTTTGAAAGGCAACTGAGTGGCAAGCGGCAGGCTTACAGACATACACACACACACACACACACACACACACACATATATCCATCCTATGGACCTTTTGAATTTCACATTACAATCCTATATATGCAAATTGTCCCTCAACCAGAAGTTCGGCCAGGGGTGGGGCTAGCCAGCCAATCACCTGAGGCACCTCCCATTTTTGGACCCACCCCCTGGTTAACCCCCTCCACCCAGATTAAAGGTGGGGCCAGAGAGCCAACTGTCCAAGGCCCCTCCCCTGGCCAGCCCTGCCCCAATTGTCCCTGATTAGGTGGGCCGGCTGGACCCCACCCATGCACGAATTTATGCACCAGGCCTCTAGTAATATATACTTATAAAAAAACAAAAACAAAACATCCACTCTTTACACTTAGCTGGTATCTTGCTTTGTATTGACCCTGCTTGCCTTCATGTAATGTTTAAAGTCCATCTATAAAGACTAGCATTCTTCTAGCTCCTCCATAGAGAGTTTGAGGCTTTTTCCCCAGCAGAGGCCACAGATGTTTCAATGACATCAGAACAGTTTTTACATAAATATATATTTTAGCATACAATTCTTAAAAGAGTTTTGTCTCCCTTCCCTGAATGGCATTACAACCCCATGCCCTGCTACTGAATTCTTTATCTAGTAATTTCCCTAAGACTATCTTTTCCTGAACACTGACTTTTCTAAGTTTCTTGTTCTTGGGGACTTTTCTTTCCCTCTCTAGATCAGACATATATAAAAGAAAACAAGTCTGACATTTTATCCAACATTTATAGCTGGAGAAAAGAGCCTAATCTGTGTCTGTTCTAGTATGCCTGTGTGATTTTAAGAAATCTAGAGTAGAGTCAATAATGGTAGAGACTGAAGTATGATAACTGAGAAAAGGCTGCTAAACTTGACAGTTCAGAATTCACTGATGACTGCCGAAAGGGCAGCGTGGAGGAGAATATGAAAAAAGAATGGCAAAAGACATTTCATAAAGTCCAAGTCTAGAAAAAAAAAGTGATTAAGTATAGAAAGCAAATATAATTTCAAATATCTTCAAACTGCAATTACAAAATATTCCCAAAATACCTGTATGAATTTTTTACTTCCAGAGAAAAATCAAGTTAGATACTGCAACATAAAACACTTGAAATGTGCTGGTTCTGCCTTCATAAAGATCAAAAGTCCCACCAGAAATAGTATAAAATCATTATTAGGTTTTTGGCAATCCATAAACATGTTATCATACAAGGTAGAGAAAAAAGATTGCTTATGATCTGGATTTTTACAACTTTTTTAGTCAAAGAAATCAGCACAACACAAAGAATTTAAAAATAAAAATACATTAAAAGCCATTTAAAAAAAAATAGGTTTCTCCATTTTCACTATAACTATACTTTTTCCAAAGTTATAAGTTAGTAAGGAAACACACTGCCAATTGGAAATCTAAGTTGACCCTGTGGAGAACAATGGCTAATGTGTCTTTTAAACGAAAGCAAATAGAAAAATTCATGTGTTCAAGAAACTAGAGGCACGCAGCAGAAAGGATATATGCACCCCTATGTTAACAGCAGCACAATTCACCATAGCTAAGATTTGGAAACAGCCTTAAATGCCCCTCAGCAGAAGTGTGGATTAGAAAACTATGGTACATCTCTACACTGTGGAATACTACACTGCTATAAAAAAAGAAGGAATTCTTACCATTTGCAGCAACATGGACCGAACTGGAGAGCATTATGTTAAGTGAAGTAAGCCAGGCAATGAAAGAAAAATACCACATGATCTCACTCATTTATGGAAAATAAAAAACATTTTAACCTGATGAACAAAAAGATACAGAGGCAGTAAAGTATGGAACAGACTGTCAAATTACAGCGGGAAGGCTGGGGAGCGTTGGGAAGGGGGGAAAGAGATCAATGGAAGGACTTGTATGTATGCATAAAGCACACCAATGGACACAAGACACTGGGGGATGGGATGAGGGCATGAGACGGGGGGAAGGAGGTAGGTAGGGTAAGTTGGGGGAAGGTCAATGGGGAAGAAAAAAGGAGATACATGTACTACTATTTGTAATACTTTAAACAATAAATTAAAATTAAATTAAAAAATAAATCCAAAAAAAAGTCATGTGTTCTATTTTGTGAGCTGTTAACTCTAATGGTTAAGCTTGAATTTAATCCTAAAATTGGTCTTGGTTCAGTGAAAGCCCTATTATATAGGCACTGCCGGGGATTGAAACTACCTGTTTTTTAGCTGAGTTATATTCCTTTCACCTTTCATGAATCTAGAGTTTAATATTCAGCTTGTAAACATAAACTTACATACTGGTTTATCATTCCCAAATTATAAAAAACCTTCCATCAGACTACACAGGCCCAGACTCAAACTGCATGAATATTCAGTACTCCAACTGACCTTCAAATTCCTAGGTCTGTCTTGACCCTCTGCTGAGCAACAATTTACACTCAGGTCAAGTGTATACAGTTCTCAGGGTATAAAAGTGCAATCAAAACGAAGTCTAATAGCACTGTCCCAAAGAACCTTTTATTAGGTTAAAGTTATAGTTAAATTAACATTCATTTCCTTAGTCACAGTTGCCTTAGTTCAAGTGCTAAATAGCCACATTTAGCCAATGGCTACCATAATGGACAGTGCAGGTGTATAGCAAACATTTTTCCTTAAGATCTATGATTCTCAGTGGAGTTTCCAACGGTAAGAATGACAGGAAAACTAAGCAGGCAGGGTTTCAGCAGCCATCTCTTCCCCTTACATTTTTAAATTCCCCATGTTTGTTTGCTTTTTTAATGAGCCTGACAGATGCTGCTGTGTGCATAATTGTGTGTGTACTCTAAGTTTGAAAATTAGTGATATAGAGCAGAAATGGTCAATACACAAACCTTAGGCCAAAGCTGAACCCTCCTCATACTTAAAACAATTTATAAAGAAAATTTTAACTAGCCAGTTTACATGAACTATCTACCTACCTGTCTATGAAGTAAAACTTGGGGGGACGGAGGGGAAAAACTTGGTCTAAACTTGGAAAATTTGCATTCACTACCACAGATAAAGCATCTTCAGTAAAAAAAAAAAAAA
>JAAGEH010000480.1:54924961-54951970 GCA_011751065.1 Lasiurus cinereus
TTATTATTATTATTATTATTATTATTATTATTATTTAAGGAGGTAAAGAAACTGAGAGAAAAGTTGCCTCTTATTGGGAGAAAAATATTTGGGGAAAACAAGTTAGATTTCTTATTCTCCAGACAGCTGATAAATAATATTTCTTACTTATGCATTTAAAAACAAATGATCATTGGCTTTATTGGTCATTAGATAGCTAATTCAGAGACTGTTCAATACTATTTGTAGTGTTATAATACAATGACAATGCAATGAGTACTCCCATAAAGACATTTAAATATTATTTAAAATCTACATATTTTAGGGATAGGGAAAACAGGCCAATATCTAAACCCTAAAAGAACAAATGTACAAATTACTTAAAAGTTCTATTGTGAGGGGGCATAATTTAGTCATCATATGTCATAGGGACTTATGCCTTATTTATAACTAAATGTCTGAATTCATGTAAGGGAGAGGTCTGGCCAGCCTTCCCTCACAGGGGCCGATCAGGACCTGGCCTGCCAGGACCAGAGGCCATGGGAGGTCAGCTGGCCTGCCTGCCCCTGATTAAGCCAGTTGGCTGGCTGCGGTGCACATCATAATGACTGGTCATTCCAGTCACTTGGCATTTTGTATATACTAGGGGCCCAGTGCACGAATTTGTGCACCTTGAAAGGAACTGTGGGCCGCAAGGCTGCAGTGAGCACATGGGTAGGTCTTGGCCCATCCTCCACATCCCTGCCTGGTTCCTACTGCCACAAGCCCCAGTTCCCAAAAATCCTCACCCAAGACAAGAGTCCTGTTTCCTACTGCCACTGCTCACATCCGCTGGTGGCACAAGCAATTGGGGCCAGCGTAAGCAGTGGGTGTGAGTGGGGCCAGTGCTGTCAGTGGGTGCAAGCAGTGGCTGCTGCCCCAATTGCCTCTCAGGAGCAAGGGAAGTGGAGAAGCCCTGAGGGGCAATCAGGGCTGGCACCTGCTGATGGCACCAAGTGATGGGGACCAGTGCTGGGTGCCAGAAGCAGGTGTGAGCAGCAGCTCCGGTGCTGGCTGCATGTAGGAGTGGGGCTGGCACTGACAGTGAGTGTGAACTGTGGCGCTGGTCCCAGTAGTGAGTACAAGTAGGGCCAGCACTGGCAGCAGGTGTGAGCGCCAGGTGGGACCATGGCACAGGAGCAAAGAATTTTCAGTAACCACCAGAGTCTCGCCCCTATGACAGCAACTGGTGCCCTGCCTTGGTCTGGTGCCTCCATTCATCTGCTCTACCATCCCGTTGCAGCCATTTCCTGCCATGTTCCATGCACGCCCCTTGACTGTCAGCACACATTATAGCGACCAGTTGTTCGGCTGTTCCGCCATTCAGTCTATTTGCATATTAGCCTTTTATTATATAGGATAAATTGTCTGTGTGTGAAAATATTGACTGAGCCAGACTGCTGATAGGCAGGATAAGTGTGTGAAGGTATAATACTCTTGGGAAATTTGAAGCTTATTAGCATAATTGTTCTAATGAATACTGAAGAGGTTATTGAACATAACTGACTAGAGTAGACAATAGATACATAATCAGTGTCCTAATGATTGAGTTAATGAGCCCCAAATGTTTGTCTGTACTGTAAACAGTCCTCAGTTATAAAAAAGACATTTTGCTAAGGGAGTCTGACTATTGTGTTACCTGATGATTGGCCAGAATATAATTAATGGTGTAGAAAGCCAGTTATTACTGGGTCCTAAAGACTTCGGTGGTATATTTCAAGGGGTAAATTACATAATTACATAGAGGTTTCATTTCAGCTCTTCCTTGATTTCATACAATCATGGAGATTAATCAATACCCTTATTTTGGAGCTAAAACAACCAAGGACTAGGCTTCTCCAAAGTTCTATGGCCACTTAGTGTCAGGGATTATACACAGAGTGGCCATCTTTTCTGCTCTGGCACTGCTCACTAACTCTTCTACCTGTTCCTGGTCTGCACTCTCATCCTTCTCTACTCTCTTCATTCTCCCTCTTCCCATTATTTTCTATGCATATTTCATGACCAACTTCTTTACAGTCAAATTAGGGATACATTTCCTACCTGCACCTAAACCCAAATGCTATACAATGTGTCTGTTTCCAGGTTAATCCTCCCAGTGACATTTTGTGAAAGACCTGATCCTCCTTCTAGAGAAGTATTTTTCTTCTACATATTCTTTGTCCCCTTGACCAACCAGTCTAGATTAGCATCCCCACACATATACCAGTCCCACTATCATATCATAAATTGTTCTTTAAAATTGTTGTCTCTATCTGTAATTATGCTCATTTATTTCTGTGCTGACTTATTATTTTTACCACTCTCCACTGAATGTAGACTCACCAAGAGTAGGAAACATGTCTATATTCTCCATCATACCATCCCTAATTCAAATATATATGGAGATGCTCAGTAAGTAGTTTTAAAAGGATGGATAATTTTTACTTAAGTTCACTCAAATTCATCTTCTGTTTGTCTTTGTGGGTGTGTCTTAGCCCAGCTCCCTAGAAAAAAGCCTGGTATAAGGATTAAGGGCCAAGGCTTTACTTAGGAGGTATTATCCCAAAGCAGCAACATTGAGGGAGGAAAAGGCAAAGAAAAATGAAGAGCAATGGATGGTGATGCATTACTGTGATAACCATTGCCAATGACAAGCCTTGTAGAGTAACAGCCAGTCTTTTAACAGGTGCAATCACTTGGCCATACAGAACATCTTCATACAGACAATATGGAGTAATTATGTTTTGGAACAATCCAAGGAAGGGAGGAACTTTATGTCCCCTGTTTCCTGTTAGTCAAAAATTGTCCCAGAGGAAGCTAACTTCCCACACTGCCCAGTTGTGTTATCCATATGCTTTGAGAGCCACTGAAAAAACCAAGTGCCCTGCCCTAGAGTCCAGAAGTGATGGGAAGAGTCTGTGAGTATGTGGCTGGTCAGCCTTGGACAATCAAACCACAAGAGACTTAAGTAAGTCACCGTGGTGTCAGCTGAAATAGAGCAAAATGCCAAGAGTCCCAGAGATGCTAAAGCCCAGAAAAATCTGAGAAGACTCATAAACTAAGCCTAATATAGAGTAACTAGAGGCCCAGTACATGAAATTCGAGCACGGGCATGTGTTCCTCAGCCCAGCCTGCACCCTGTCTAATTTGGGACCCAGTGAGGAATGTCTGGGATCAGGCCTAAATGGGCAGTTGGACATCGCTCTCACAATCCAGGACTGCTGGCTCCCAACCAATTGCCTGCCTGCCTGATTACCCCTAACCACTTCTGCCTGCCAGCCTGATCACCCCCTAACCACTCTTGTGCCAGTCTGATCGACACCTAACTGCTCCCCTGCCAGCCTGATTGCCCCCAACTGCCCTCCCCTGCCAACCTGGTCACCCCTAACTGTCCTCCCCTGCCAACCTGATTGCCCCTCACTGTCTTCCCCTACAGGCCTGGTCACCCCCAACTTCCCTCCCCTGTAAGCCTGTCCCCCCACAACTGCCCTCCCCTGCAGGCCTGGTCCCCTCCCACAAGTACCTCCTCCTGTCTACCCAGTCACCCTTAACTGTCCTCCCCTGTACACCTGGTTCCCCCAACTGCCCTCCCTTGAAGGTATGGTCCCTCCCAACTGCCCTTCCCTGCTGGCATGATCAACCACAACTGCCTTCCCCTGCTGGCCATCTGTGGTGGCCATCTTGTGTCCACATGGGGGCAGCCATCTTTGACCCCATGGGGGTGGCCATCTTGTGTGTTGGAGTGATGGTCAATTTGCATATCACTCTTTATTATATAGGATTATTACCACAGCAAAGGTAGGACCAGATCTATATCCAGCACCTCCTACAATAATTGTTAATTAAACTTTTGTTGAATGAATGATTGCATGCATAAGTGGCATCATCATCTACTGACTTAAGCTGAAAATTTGGAGTCATCCATGATCTTTCTTCCTTAATCCTAATATATAAAAACCCTGGGTTGTAATGACCAGTAATAACCAAGGCTTCAACAACTGGAAGTCCTGCAGACTGCTTCCACTGCAGGTGCAATGCCCCAGCACTGACTGCTGAGAGGGCTGCAAATCAGGGCCAGAGAGAGGCATAAAGAGAGAATCAGGGACTAATCCGTTGCCTCTGTGGCAGCTTTTGATCATCACTTGCTCTCTCTGTCTCTCCCAGCCTGGCCCAGCAGCCATGCCTCCATTTTTCTTCAGGCTTCCACTGGGGCTGCTGATCAGCCCCGCCTTTCTGATCAGGCCCCATTAATAGTCCCAGAGACACTGACTGGCATAAGAATTGACCAATCAGAACCAAATGTGGGTTCTATGAAGAACCAATGGCTGCTTAGGAGGCAGAGCTTTTGGCATTAATTGGCATAGGAACTGACCAATTAGAACCAAATCTGGGTTCTGTGGGGAGCCAATAGGTGCCTAGCAGGTGGAGCTTTTGACACTGACTGGCATTGAAACCGACCAATCAGGGAGAAACCAAGATGGTGGCATAGGTAAACACCTAAACTGCTGCCTCACACAACAACTTCAAAACTACAGCTAAAAGAATGGACATCATCAAGAACCACAGGAAAGCTGGCTGAGTGGAAATTCTACAACTAGAAGGAAAGAGAGAGGCTCATGGAAGCTCAGAGGAGCTGCAAAAAGCTGAGGTATGGAGACATGCACGTATAGAGGATGGGCGGCAGAGTGCCTGGCTGGCTCCCTCTAGCGCAAGGGAGATGGAAACTCCTGACTGCACTGAACCCCAGTTCCAGGGAAGACTCATATGGGGGGAGTTTGGACTGTTGTGAAAAGGGAGGAGTTCACAAAAACTTAGGGTAGCCACGAAAGGCAGAGGTCTGTAGGTGTGTAAACCGAGTGCTACACAGAGGGATGCCTGCTAATTGTGCCACTGGCTTTCTCTAGCAGGAGGAAGATAGAACCTCCCAACTGTGCTGACATCCAGCTCCGACTATACTGAACCCCAGTTTTGGCAAGATCCTGGGGACCCAGACTCATTCAGGTCCCCAGAGTGCACGGAAACTCAGGGAAACCAGAAAGGCAGAGGCCTTGAGGTGCATGCGCAAAGCAAGTGTGCACAGAGAGAGCTGTAGTGATTACCGAGGGACACTGAGACCCAGGGGCTGCATAGAGCAGGACTGACAGAAAGCCAAGGCTGTCTGCTCAGCCCTGAGACTGCCTTAGCCAAGCTGAATACAGAGGCTTTTGCAATTTTGCAAGTCTTATCTCATAAGGCTGACTCCAGCACTGAAGTTCTCCCTGCAGCGTAGACACAGCTGATCCTCACAACCAATTGGCTTGGAGGTCAATTTCCCCCAGTGATACCAACAACAATCAAGACTTAACTACAACAAGGATGTACACACAGTCCACAAAGGGGTGCACCAAGTGAGTCTACCTCAGGTAACTGAAAAGGTGGAGCTACTGGGCCATATAGGACACCTAGCACACAAAGCTATTCTACCAACTCAAGGAAGCAGCAAAAATGTGGAGACAAAGGAATAAATCACAAATGAAAGAAATGGAGGAAAACAACTGGATATAGAGTTCAAAACCACGGTTATAAGATTTTTCAAGAATTTTCTAGAAAAGATGGATAAATTTAGCGAGACGCAAGAGGAGATGAAAAAGGACAACTAGAGATGAAAAAGGACCAACTAGAAATTAAACATACACTGACTGAAATAAAAAATATTATACAGAGACCTAACAGTAGACTAGAGGAATGCAAGAATCAAGTCAAAGATCTGAAATACAAAGAAACAGAAAACACTCAACTGGAAATGAAAAAAGAAAAAGGAAATCCAAAAATTGGAAGATAGTGTAAGGAGCCTCTGGGACAACTTCAAGTGTACCAACATCAGAATTACGGGGGCTGCCAGAAGAGAGAGAGCAAGATACTGAAAACCTATTTGAAGAAATAATGACAGAAAACTTCCCCACCTGGTGAAAGAAACAGACTTACAAGTTCAGGAAGCGCACAGAACCCCAAACAAAAGGAATCCAAAGAGGACCTCACCAAGACACATCATAATTAAAATACAAGAGCAAAAGACAGATAATATTAAAGGCAGCAAGAGAAAAATCGTTAATTACCTACAAGGGAGCACCCATAGGATTGTCAGCTGATTTCTCAACAGAAACTATGCAGGCCAGATGGGAGTGGCAAGAAATATTCAAAGTGATGAATAGCAAGAACCTACAACTAAGCTTACTCTACCCAGCAAAGCTATCATTAAGAATTGAAGGTCAGATAAAGAGCTTCAGAGATAAGAAAAAGCTAAAGGAGTTCATCAACTCCAAACCAGTATTATATGAAATGCTGAAAGGTACTCTTTAAGAAGAGGAAGAAGAAGAAAAAGGTAAAGATAAAAATTATAACAACAAATACATAGCTATTGAGTGAATCTAAAAATCAAGTGAATTAAAAATCTGATAAACAGGATAAACTGGTGGATATCACAAAATCAGGGGCATAGAAAGAGAGTGGACTGACAATTCTCAGGGGAAAAGGGATGAAGGGGTCGGGGGAAGAGACTGGACAAAAATCATACATCTATGGATGAGGGCAATGGGGGTAGGAGGTAAAGGCAGAGGGTGGGGTGGAGCTAGGTGGAAGAGAGCTATGGGGGGAAAAAAGAGGGACAATTGTAATAATCTGGACAACAAAGATTTATTAAATTAGAAAAAAAAGAAACCTACCAATCAGAACCAAATCTGGGAGCTTGGGGGATCCAATGGGTGCCTAGCAGGCAGAGCTTTTGATACTGACTGGCATTGAAACCAACCAATCAGAATCAAATCTGGGTGCTGTGGGTAATCAATGGCTGCCTAGGAAGTGGAGCTTTTGATGCTTACTGGCATAGAAATCAACCAATCAGAACTAAATTGACCAGCAAAGCAGAACAGTTGGGGGCAATACCAGGCCTGCAAGGAAGGGCCGTTGGGGGTGAAACCACACCATCAGGGGAGGGCAGTTGGGGGCAACCAGACTGGCAGGGTAGGGCAGTTGGGGGTGAGATAAGGCCAGCAGGGAAGAGCCACTGGGGGTGAGATAAGGCCAGCAGGGGAGGGCCACTGGGGTGAGATCAGACAGACGGGGGAGGACAGTTAGGGGCAATCAGGCAGGCAGAGGCAGGTAGGGGCAACTAGGCTGATGGAAGGGCCATTAGAGATGATCAGGCTGATAGGCAGAGGCAGTTAGGGGTGATAAGACAGGCAGGCAGGTAAGCAGTTAGGAGCCAGTGGTCCCAGATTGCGAGAGGGATGTCCAACTACCAGTTTAGGCCAGATCCCTGTGGCTGGATCGGGTCTAAACTGGCAGTGGGCCATCCCCCAAGGGGAGAGGGTGCAGGCTGGGCTGAGGGAGCTCCCCTTGAGTGCACAAATTTTGTGCGCTGGTCCTCTGGTTTCTATATATTAAAATGAGAACAAAATGTTTTTTGTCTCTAACTTCATAATATATAATACATCTCAGATCCAATGTCTCCTCTCCAAACTCACTGCCTTGATTCAGACCTTTGTCATCTTTCATTAGAATTATTGCCATAGCTACTTAACTGGTCTTCATGTATCCAGCCTTGTTCCTCTCCCATCCATTCTGTCTCCTGCCAGGATTTCTTTTAATGCCATATTTTATAATTACAAATCTGATGTCACTATCTTGATTAAATTGATATTTTCTTTCCTCCCCCCCCCTTTTTTTTTTCAGGATAGAATCAAGACTCTTTAGCAGGCCTGAAAGATCCTTCATGAGCTGTCCTAGTTAGTCTCTTTAGCTTTACAACTCACCACTCCCTACGTTACTCCTTGGCTCCCAGCCATACTGAACTCCTGGCAGTTTTTCCAGTACACCATGCTCTCTCCTTTCTCAGTGGCTAGGCTGTGCTCTTTGTCCTGCCTGGAATGCATTTGTGCCTGATTAACCTCTATTCATGTAGCCCCATTCATCTATTCATCCATCCATCCACCCAACCACTTACCCACCCATCCAGGATTCTTTGTGATAGCCAGGGTTCTTAGTTGCAAGCAACAGAAGAAGTTGACATTGCTGACTTAAGAAGAAAGGAATTTGTTGAAAATATATGGGGAGGCTGACACAATTGCTGGGAAGGCTGTAAAATTAGGTTCCGACAATAGGCAAAAACAAGGAAGTCTGGGCAGCTGCTAGGATCACATCCAAGATCACAATACAGCATGTTGAGGGAGGTGGCCATTGCTGCCACCACCATTCAACACAGCTACCTCAGTTTACACTTCCAGTTCAATGGCACTGGACAATGACACCACCCATCACTGGCATTAGCAGCCCTGTTGCTCCTGGAAACCAGATGTCACTGCAGTACCTATTACTGCCACCAAGATGGATTCTCCACCCAAACCTTTACATTACCGGAATTTCCTTTTTAAAGATGGGCACATCCCTTAGGTTTACCAAGGGATCAGCATGACGTTTTCTTGTTTTGTAGCAGTTGCGGGCAGGGCTGGGACGGTACGGTGCTGACATTTTGGGCTTCTCTATTGTAATTGGGATCTGCTTCTCACCAGCAATCATTAGATTACCCCAAGCAAGGGGTTACTCCATAGCAATACAAGTTGTTGGCTTTTTATTCCAAGTACATGCAACTCCCATCCAACTTTCTGTTGGCCTGTGTTCCGGTCAGGCCAGAAGTGCTGGGATGTCAGTGCTTCCAGGAATAAACTCCAGCCAATGCAGGGAAGGTGACCCCAGTTTCTTTGCCTCAAAGAAGGGAATCAGTCTAAGGGGTTTTACACACCTGCTCAGTAAATGCTCTTTATTCACTTCCTTCCCTTTCTGATTTTCTTACACCCCTACCAACACTTCCTGGGATCACCTCTCAAACTAAATGGCACTCAAATCCTGGTCTCAGGATCAGCTTCTGAGCAGAACAATGATGAACCCATGGTTTTTAACCAGAAGAGAAGAGGTTTAAGAACATGATTCTGGGGAGAGAGGACAGAAAGTGTTGATAAAACAATGAAAAGTGATAGGGTCAATGGTTGGAGGACGTAGTGAAGTCTAAGAATGCCGCAGAGTACCAGAAGTAGTGATTGGAGAGTAGGACACTTAACATTGGGATTTGCAGCCATTAAAGGTAAAGTTTAGGGCATAATTGTGGGAGTGTAGGTGACGTGGTAGAGTGAAAGGTAAGTTCACTGTATGTGAGGAATCAAGGAACTGAGAAGCCAACACCAAGAGAAAATCACCTATAGAAAAGTGGTTATTGTATCTTCACCTTCTACTGCTCCTATAGGGTTAGTCTGAAGCTTTAATGTTATAATCCACTCAAAGCTTCTAATGCAGACCTTGGTACATAATAAGTGCTTAATAAATATCAATGGAGGTTCATAGTGGGCCTAAGAATCCAAGCACACCAGTCAATCCTCCCTAAGGTGTGTTACAGTATGATCCCCAGAAGAAGTACTCTTTCCTCTGGTTATGAGGCTGAAACTGCCTGTGGCCATCTACACTGCCCCCACAGAGAGAAAGAAGGAATGAGGGTAACATAAGACAGAAGAGAAATATGATGGAGAGGATCCTGGCAGTGTTTGATTCCTAGAAGTCTCTATAGCCAGAGCTACCCTGCCTTCTCTGTAATTCTTTAGTTGGTTTCATAAGACAATAAACATTTTGTAAAAACTTTAATTTTGTTTTGCTGAAGCTAGTTGGATTTGAGTTCCTGTCTTTCGTTGTTGTTAAAAACTGTAATACGGGAAGTGACCTCTTGCTTCGTTGTGGTCAAAGTGATCTAATGCAAGGTTCTAACATGGAGATCTTTTAGAGCCACAGAGAGGAGGGATTATTGTGAGCATTACTTGATCAAGACTCCTTCCTGGCAGGCTCGCTCTGGAGCACCCCCAGGCCTTTCTTCTGTTTCGGGTGTGCATCTTTACTTTTTCTCCCATGAGACTTGTAATGAGGGGAGTAGTGGGCGGTGGCAGCTCATTCCAATTTAGCCCCCTGAACTGGTCTCCAAGGCCCCCACTTCTCTGACTTTTCAGGGAGCTGACAGCAGCCCCACTTGGCCCCTTCTTTCCTATAACATTTCTAGGGAGCCAAAGCTGAGCACCACCGGGCCTCTTTCCTGATGCTGCTTCTGCCTGAAACCCTTCCTTGTTTCACTGCCCCCAGCTCTAATAAATATGTTCTGGAAGAAAAAAAAAAAAGACTCCTACCTGAGTTTGTCTAAAATCTGCCATATGCTAGCTGAGTGGGCAATAGGACCTAGGTTCCATTGGGAAACTAATGTTGTAACAGAGTTGTCGAAGGCATCATCCATCTCACTTCTCATTGCCCCACTATGATGCACATAGGACCAATTTATCTTATAACTTGTTGCCAGAAAAATATTTCTCAAACAACCGGCAAGGGTTTTCTTTGTAGAAAGAACTAGGTAACTGTTGTGCTTATTCACTTTGGCTCTCCTGGAATCTCAGGGCCAAAGATGCAGCCTAAAATGTGGGTCCTTATCAACTGCATGTGTGAATATGTGAATTTTACATTTTCCTCCTAATTTTAATATTCTGTTCTAATTGATATTCTTTCTTAAAACTAATTTTATTTTACTATTTTAAGTATTATAGAAAAATTCTTGGAATCATTTGTGAAACAAAGTATAAATAAACTAGTGGCCCAGTGCATGAAATTTGTGCACTAGGGGGGGGGCGAGGTACCTCAGCCCAGCCTGCACCCTCTCTAATTGGGGACCCTTTGAGGGATATCCAACTGCCGGTTTAGGCCCGATCCCGCTCACCTGCCTGATTGCCCCTAACCCCTCTGCTTGCCTGCCTGATCACCCCTAACTGCCCTCCCCTGCTAGCCTGATCTTGCCCCTAACTACCCTCCCCTGCCAGCCTGGTCACCCCAAACTACCCTCCTCTGCCAGACTGATCTCGTCCCCAACGGTTCTCCCCTGCCTGCCTGATTGCTTCTAACTGCCTTCCCCTGGCCACCTGATCACCCCTAACTGCCTCTGCCTCGGTCTCCAGACAGAAATCGGATGTCCAAAAGATAGCTGGTTGAGTTGGTCTAATATTACCTTTTTATTAGTATAGATAGATTATATAGAATAGGATTACTTAAAAAGGGGGGGCGGGGGAGAAAGCCTTTTTCAGCAGGAGGAGATGCTCTCAGCAGATAAAAATACATAATCCCTATACCTGGACTGAGAGCCAGTCATATGCACTATACTGCCAATCCAGTCATCAAAAAATTGAACCACTTTCTTACATCTTCCATCAAACAGCTGTTGCCTTAAAACCCCTCCTCAGCCCCCACCTTAGGTTCTGTCTTCACAGTTCACCCATATTATGTTCTGATGGGTCAGTTTCTTTTTAAAAAATATATATATATCTTCTTTTATTTCAGAGAGGAAGGGAGAAGGAGAGAGAGATAGAAACATCAATGATGAGAGAGAATCACTGATCAGCTGCCTCCTGTATGCCCCCTACTAGGGATCAAGTCCGAAACCCAAGCATCTGGCCAGAATCAAACCTGGGACCCTCCAGTCTGCAGGCTGCCGCTCTATCCACTGAGCCAAGCTGGCTAAGGCTGATGGTTGGTTTCTATGCCAGTCAGCACCAAAAGCTCCCCCTCTTAGGTAGCCATTGGCTCCTCGCAGTTCACCCAGATTTGGTTCTGATTGGTCGGTTTCTATGTCAGTCAACGTCTCCAGGCCTATCTCTGGGTCTGATCAGAGAGGCAGGTCTTATCAGCAACTGCCCCAGGCTGCTAGTGAGCAAGCTGAACTGCTGACCTCCCAGAGAGGGAGAAGCTCAGATGCTTGCCCCCCTTTCTCTCTCCAGGCCTCTCCAGCAGCCTGGGGCAGCTGCTGATCAGCTCCATCTCTCTCTCTCTCTCTCTCTCCAAGAGGTCAGCAGTTTAGCCTGCTCACCAGTCCCTGCCCGTACAAGCCTGCTGTGCACGCAGCCTGACGTTCAGTCAGCCCTTTGGTCATTTTTGACGTTACTGAGCCTGGCTCTTTATATATATTAATAAGTACCTATACTAGTGTTCAATCTGATGAATACCCCTTCACCTCTTTACTGTGAAATGATGGAGTTAAAATTTCCAGTAGAGATGGCAAATTCTGAAGCATCCCTTTTTTACTCCAAAGTATAGCAGCAATAGATGACTATAAAAAAAATAAAACTAAACACTATCAGCCCAAAAACAAGATAAAAATCTCTACGACCCAGAAAGCACACATAAACGTCAAGGAGTAAGTAGATCTGAAGCCGGGGTGTGCTGCGCTAATGGTTAAGAGGCAGCAGTAATGGCGAGGTGTCCAGCTTCCCCAGAGTAATGTGCTCCACATGAGAGTGTGGAAGCCAAGATCACATTCCTGGTCATGAAGGGAAGCTGAGAAAGAAAGCTGCTGTTGACTAATGTGTGTGCTTACAGCTTTTGCAAAGGCAGGAGGGGAATCTAGGAAGGTAAGAGGCAGAAACACAGTCTCATGACTAGAAACTGAAATAAGCTACCCAATGAATGGCCTGATGACTGGTCTGAAACATTCTCCTATCATTATAGGACCAGAACCCCAACCACATATATAAGGCCTAGTTACATATATATAAGAACCACATATATAAGACCCAGACTGAGAGAATGGAATGAGGGTGGGGGAAACTAATAAGAAACAATCATGAATCTAATAAATAAAAAAGGAAGAAACAGCTCTCCTTCTCCAAGTGAGTTTACAAACTACTGTAAAATTATACAAGGCATATGAAGAAATCTAAGGCTAAGTAAGGTCACAGTGAAAATCAGTAATTAGAATACAAATTTGCTGGTTCTGCTAAAACTATGCAAAGTAATTATGACTATCAACTATAATTAAAAAATAAAAGTTAAAAATTGTTCCTAAAAATATAAAATGAAATACAAATTTCCTCCATTAAAGTTAAATTTTAGATGTTATCCTGAAAAAAAAAGCCCTAAATATTAGTATGTTACATGCTAAAATCACACCCATAAAATGAAAGACAAATAAAAAAGCAAACAGGCAGATATAAGAATATCTATATATGACAAAATTGATTTTTAAAAATGGAAATAAAAATACAGATTTTGAAATTTAAAATTGAGGCCACTGGATACTTTTAAAGAACAAAATTAAATGATTAAGTTTAATGGAGTTGATTAAATGATAGTATCACAATTCATTCAGAATGCAGCACAAAACACATAAAAAGATTTCATGAGTAGTTGTAAAACATGGAGAATAAACTGAGAAACTGAATAATACATCTAATAAGAATTCCAAAAGAAAAGAATAGAGAGAAACAACAATTGAAGAGGTGGCAGCTGAAAATTTGACAGAATTAAGGGATGATACATGTCCTTGGCTTAAAATACCAACTAGCAGGTAATAAAATACAACTAAATCCATACTTAGATACTTTATAGTTACAAAATATCAAAATTAAAAAGAATTGTCAGAGAAAAAGCTATCCCCTATAAATAAGTGACAATTAAACTAATAATTGGTTTCTTATTGGCAACCATACAGGCCAAAAGGTAATGGATTAATATCCTCAAAATGCAAAAAACATATTTGGCAAGCTAAGTTTTTATACACAATTAAATTGTCATTCAAGAGATGGCAAAATATAGACACCTACATGTAACCCAAGAGAGCTTACACATGCAAATCCTCACAAAAGAGAATACTTTAACTGTTTAATTTAAGAAAGTAAGAAGTGAAGAAGAGAAAGATGTTCAATACTCAGAAGAGCCATCTAATAAATTAATTGATGTATTCTTTTAAAAATATGTTTTATTGATTTTTAGGGTGAGAGGAAGGGGAAGGGAGGAAGAGATAGAAACGTCGATGAGCGAGAAACAAACATCAGTTGATTGGCTGCCTTCTGCCTCCCTCTACTGGGAATTGTGATCAAACCACTGATCTTCTGGTACGCAGGACAATGCTCAATCCTCTGACCCACACCAGCCAGGCTGATGTATTCTTTTAACAAATAGTATTTGCGCTGGCTCTGGGAACATATGGAGCTTCAGTCCTTGCCCTATTAGAGTTTAAATTTAGCAAAGAAGAGTAGAAGCAAGACATTGTTTTCAAAGGAGAGAGCAAATGTGCAGTAGGCTCACAAAACTGCTATAGTTAGTTATATATTGGACCATTGATATTTTTTCTGCCCATCAGACAAATATCCCTTTCTTTAGGGAACTGTACCTTCCTTCTCCAGAAACTGTTCCTCTTCCACTTATAAGGATCCCATAAGGCGCTGCCATGTTCTTAGATGATCTCAACTCTATGGCCATCATTGACTGGTCCAGGAGTGAGCATGTGACCCAACCTGTGCCAATCAGAATCCTACCCAGGGTCACTTCAAGCCCCTCTGGCATCTTTGAGGAAATTAGAAAAGATGCCCCTTCCTAGACACTTCATGCCTGTTTGTGCAGATGTTGTTGAGATCTACAGTATCTGTAGTCTGAATGGTAGCCTTCCAACAGCGGGATTTTTTGCACCTCAAACCAAAAGCAACATGACAGGCAGAGTCTCTCCAGGAGTAGAGATAAGAACAATTAGGAGTTGGGGACAGACATCCACTCTGACACATGGAGAAGTTGGGGACAGACATCCACTCTGACACAAGGAAAAGTCTGGTCCAAAGTGAGACGGAATGCACCAATGTATGGACAGAAGCCAAAGTGCAGAACAGAGGGAGACAGTTCTGGTCAGACATGGGGCCATGATTTCAATTGTTCCTGGAGGCCCCACGGCATCGCTGGCTCTCTCACTGTTTGGATGTTCAACTCTTTCCTTTTCCCCACAAGCCCAAACATTCCTCTGTTTTGCTTATGCAAGATCAAATACGATTTTTTTTTTTGTTACTTGCAACTAATGCAGCTGTGAATTTAATTTCACTAATTTCCACATCCCGCAATTTTAAAAGCAAATGGGGGGAGAACACATTAGCTTTAATCTCCACTTGATCAAGTGTGATTTTTTTTTTTACACAAAGGGAAACGGCTCCATTTCTATCTATTCCAGCCTAGTAAGTAGTTTTTCATTCTACGTCCATGCCTAAAAGGAAAATTATATGTTGGCTGCCTGCTCTAATTGTTTGTAATCACTGAAATTTGCAGTCCTATCCTGTGGTGTGCTCTGAGACCTCTCCTTACAGGGCATTCTTTCAGTGTGTTTTGTTGGCAATAGCTGTAGCAATTAGAAAATTGGGAAATGTATAAAATCCAGAGGGATATCAATTTTGGCATTTCTTTCCTTTAGTCAATGTTGTCGTTATAAGTGTGTAGGGCCCTAGAAAAAGTTAAATGGAACCATGGGCTTTACAACTGATATACAGAGCTTAGCTTATTCCAAGAATCATTTGTTATTTCTATTTGGTGAATCTGAATCAGGATCAGGATCCAGTGAGGCTCCTCCTGGAGGGAGAGTAGGAGCACTGAGTTAGTTTGAGGCCAGTACCTTCTTCCCAAGAGCACATGACTCTTCCTTATGCTTCTGGAGGAAGATAGAAACGTATTTGTGTTCATGCATATACACCCTTGATCAAATGCAACTACAAAGTCACAAGATCAACGTTAAAACAAACGTAACAGAACGGAGGCCCATCCTTTTGCTTATTTTCATCCTGTTTCTAAGTGCATTTTTTTTTTTTTTGGAAACAGGAGTCATTTAGAATCAGATTCTCTGGCAAATAAGGTGGGTAGTCAAGCTGCAGCGTGCAATTTGGGGTCCGAAGAGAAGTATTATTAAGCTACCAGACTTGTTTCTATGTGGCTCAAAAGCTGCTTCCAAAACCAATTTCCAAAGGAAATCAGCAAAGAATTTTCCAGCAATGGAGGCATCCTTAGAATAATTACATAGTCTTCTAAAGAGGTTACTCAAGAGGAAACCACTCATCGGAATGTAGAGGTTGTATATGCTTGTCATTCAAAAAGTTGTGATGAAAAGCATAAATTAATACATCCATACCAAATATAGCAATATAAATGTTTCTGTTTCTAGAATATTCACCAATGACTCTGGAAAAATTAGCACCTTAGAAGTAGTCAAGTTTGGGCTTCACTTTATGTTATATCCTAAAGTAAGTTAATACGTTAAAGGGGAAAAATAAAATATATTAAAGAGGAAAAATAAAATAATAACATCAGTGATTTAAAAATGTGGAAGAAATATAAGTAAACATTTTAAATGGTCTTGGGACAGATTTTCTAAACATAATATCATGAAAGAAACAGAAATGCAAGAATTATATATCTGTTTCCATAAAACATTTTATAAGACCAAAAAACATATTATAGGAAAATGATACATTAAATGAAAAGTTAATAGCCTTACTGTATACGGAACTATTATAAAACAATAAAAATATTATATATGACATGTTTTTAAAAATGTTCAATCTTACTAGTCGTCAGAAAAAATTGCACAGTAAAAATTATGTAACTGAAGTAATATTTCTAAGTATATTAATGTGGTGTTTTGCTTAACAGTTCTATGCATTTAACTTTAATCAGCCTATGAAGTCCATCTGTGTTGGGTAAAAGAGAATGAGGTGTGTGTGGGGGTGAGGACAGAGGAAAGGAGAGGCAGTTCTTAATGTGTTTACTTGTAGTTTGTACCGTAAAGAAAAAGGAAGAGTTAATTTGTTTTTGATATCCAAAATTGGGTTTTTATAGCATAGAAAAAGTCCTGAGAGAGAGAGAGACTTTGTCAGGACAAACAAGATTTTCCAATTCCCGAGGCTCGTGGTTAACCAGATTAGGGGCTAATCCATGAGGCTCAGGGCATGGGCTCCTTCCACTGTGCAAAGAACTTCCACTTCCGCCTGTGCTGACGGAATGCCAAGGCTTAGAGACAAGGAGGACATGATACAGAGACCCTTAGGGGGCAGACCACAGAAGAAAGACTGATTTTTCCTCTCCGTTTTGGCCAGGCAGGCACTTAAACATCCAAGTCAGTTTGGGGAAGCCCCAGGAGGTTGGGGCCAGCAGCTCGCTTCCTGGATGTAATGTAGGAGGAACCTATGGCTACTTGCAGGGCAGAGCGAGGCAGAGGCAGGTGGGACAGGAGTTAGACCAACGGTGAGCTCCTGGTTCTCCCTGGCCTGCTTGCAGCCAGCAAAGGACCCACAAGAAGTCAAATGCCTGTAGGGGATGCAATAGTGCTTCGAGGGTCAGGGGACCAGCAGAAGCAAGTGCAGCTGAACGAATGGCTGGGCTCAGAGACCTTGGCAATGAGGCACATAATTCAAAGAGGTGCCCTTCAGTAGTAGTAACTAGGTTGAGGTATCAGATTGCTCCAATCCCCGAGCAGCTGATGCCTTACGGGGAATGACTCTCTGAGAAGTCTGAGTTTGTAAATTAAAAGTACATGTATTGCCTAGCCAATGTGGCTCAGTGGTTGAGCATCCACCCATGAACCAAGAGGTCACCGGTTTGATTCCAGTCAGGGCACATGCTGGGGTTGGGGCTCAATCCCCAGTAGGAGGTGTGCAGGAAACAGCTAATCGATGTTTCTATCCTTCTATCCTCCATTTCTCTCTCTCTAACATGAATAAAAACATATTTTTAAAAGTACATGTTTAACCAGAGAACATGGGGATACTATTCATTGGCAAGTATTCAGCTTTCTACTATCCGGGGTGAGGTGCTTATGAGAAATATCAGAGCATTTAAAAGTTGTTATAGCACAGTGAAAACTCCTATTCCTTAATACAGCTCAGTATAACAGGAATAATTTGCAACCCTACTACCATGGTACCTTTCTTTTTCCTTTCCCTGTCTTCCATGAGTTTTATATTTTGTATTATATATTTCTGTAGTTTTAATCTTTTCTATAAAAAGCAGGCTTACCTTTGAAATAAAATTATATTTCTGTAAAAGCATGCGTTACCCTTGAAATAAAAATACAATGCATAATTTTAAACATATGTTTGCATATTAAACAAGATCAGAAAAAGAATCTAGGGTGACGTTTTCGTTAAAATTAGTCTCTGTCAAGTTAAGCCTACAATAAAAATTCAAAGGTTAACAAAATCCATCTCCTTAATTTAGCCACACCTTATCCATATGTGTATCTTTCTTTGTAAAATGAGACCGCTCCATCTCTTGCACCGGTTTTCCCTCATCTGGATGGTGCAAGTCCCGCCCAGCCCTGCCTAATTAGGCATATGCTTACTGGGATTAGAGCTGGGGAAGAGGTTTACCGCCTAACGAGGCTTGGTGGGCTCCCAGCGCCATCTGTGCCGGGAGCTGTGCCTCCAGCCACGCGGGACAGAGATTTGGTGATTCATTGGAGCCTGCTAAAGGGCCTGCCAAGCCTGGGCAGAGAACAGGACCTGGCAGTTCTCTCAAAGCTGAGCCCACCTAGGCTGAGCTTTCCTTTTTAGGCTGCTTTCCCAGGACCTTAGGTGTCTGTTGCTCTGCAGCGGTTTTCCCACACGCACCCCGGTTCCCACAGAAGGAATTAGATAATGAACTGTGTGAGCTTGTTACTCCTCCAAGAGGAGCGAAGTGTCTTGCCCAAGGTCACACCACCAGCTGGTGGCCAAATGGAAACCCCGCCCAGGTGCCAGAAGGCCCCTCCAGGAGGATGGGAATTAGTGTTCCCACCCCAAGCGAATGCCACTTGTTTACTTATTAACAGTCAGGAGACCCTTTTTCATTTTTATGATCCATTTGAGGGCAGCTCAGGTTCAAACTAATCTAGTTCTATGTTGAATTCACCGCAGATGATTTCTAAACTTGGGCAAAGTTGACATTCATGTAAATATGGGCATTCGTCTCCCTGGGGTCCCTCTTCACACCCCCCTGTACTTGCTACTAATTGGGTTTCTCACTAAGGCAGCTAAGGTTTATTTTATTGTTGTTTTGATGGATAACATAAGCGCATTACATAGAAGTAAAATAAATAAATAAATCCAGTAGAAAGTAATTTATTCCACACACTCAGTCATTCAGTTTTCCTTAGATTCAACTGCTGTTATTAGATTTTTGAGTCTCTTTCCAAAGTTATGTATGAATATACAAATACACACACACACACACACACACACACACACACACACACACACACACTAGTGGCCCAGTGCATGAAAATTCATGCACTGGAAGGGGCTCCCTCAGTTCAGCCTGCCCCCCTCTCACAGTCCAGGAGCCCTCAGGGGTGGGAGTCGACCCAGCCATCAGGGGAAGGTGACACCCCCATCACACCTCTGCTGCTGCCACTGCCAGTAGCGCAAGCTTTGGCAGCCCTGGTTATCTGAACTTTGGGTGGCCCTGAGTGGCTGGACAGCCACCGTCTGAGGCTTGCCTATACCTCAGGCATCAGCTGGGCAGCCACCATCCGAGGCTTGCCTGGGCCTCGGGCCAGCCCTGGGTGGCTGGGGGACTGAGGGCCCTGGGGGTCTCCAGAGGCAGGCGCAGAGCAGCTGGACCCACCTGAGGGCTGAGGGGACTTGGTGCCACCATCTTGTGCCTGTGGGTGCTGCCATCGCTGAGGGCATGGCAGTCAATTAGCATAGTCCCTCCTTATTGGCTGTGGGCGCCACCATCTTTGTGAAGGCATGATGGCCAATTAGCATATTCCCCCTTTATTAGATAGGATATGTCATTGTAAATGACACATATATATCATTTTAAAAATGGATGGAGGTATCTATTCACACTGTTGACCCTTGCTTTGTTTTCACTTCATACTTCTGGACTATGCTTCATATTAGCATATCCGAAACAATGCAACTATATATTTTTAATGCCAACTCTACCTGGTGCTTTACGATCTCCTCCCAAAGTCATGATGTTCTGTGTCCATTTACTCTCAACCAAAACTTTTCAGTTCATCTCAAGATTATGGCTGGGAGGAGTTTAACAACCAATGGCCAGGATATATATAAACACACACACACACACACACACACACACACAGGATACTTTCCACATACAATTCTGGCAAATTGCCATAGTATCCGGTCACAGAATCTGGCAGATGGGCATTGGAAGGGAAAGTTATATAAGGTGTGACCTTTTCCCAGTAAAAGAATTCTTTCCACGTTCTTCCTCAGTGTCACTGGCCTTCTGGGTGAGATGGCCTGCCCGGCATCCAATTTCCTCTGAAACCGGCTACGCTGCTGCCAGCGTGTGCCCAGTCTCCTTACACCCAGCGTGGCTTCCTAGTGCTCCTTTTAGGAACCTATGGCTGCCGCCCCGGCACCAGTCTTATCTGTAGACTGCCTTCTCCAGGGCTTCCTGCAGCTCAGCACCCAGGTGTTCGTGCCCCTGTCATCCTGGGCAGGTGCCTTGCTGCCATATTGTTGAAAGAGGTGCACTCAGACCAGGATGGGGCCACACAAGTGGGGTGAAGGGAGGCTGGTAGCTGCGGACAATGTGAACGGAGTTGTGCCTAGGGATATAGGATATTACTTGCTCACCTTTTCCACCTCTCTCTCTACTCTCTTTGGAAACACCCAGAACAAGTGTTATCCCAGGGGCTTAGTGGCTCTATGTTCATCCCTTACCCACAAGTACAGGTGGCACACCTCCTGCCACCGGTAGGGGTTGTATTGGCTCTGGGACTTGAAGCTATGATGTCAGCCTGGAAAGAACTGAAGTGATTATTATCCACGTTCGTCTTTGATTGTAGGAGTATCAGTAATGCAGCCGCTAATTTGAGGATGAGGCTAAATAACTAGCACTCCTTGAAAGTGAAAATGGTGCTAATCAATGCATGGTTGGTCTGCGGGAGTCTCGCCACCTCGCTCTTGATGGCTTCTAAAAGAGACACAGCCACGCCAGGCCTCCCCAGGTGACCCCAGATATCTGTATGCTCGCATCACAGCATGGAGGAAGCCTAGTTCCAGCAGCCCTCAGGGGCTCTGCACAACTCAAGAAAGATGTGGGGACCCGAATTGAGAGGGGTGCACACAGCCCAGATGAAGGGATTCACCTGCCCCATCGCTCCTGAGAAAGCACACTAACCTAAGCATCCGGTCCTCAGCTCATCAAGCAATCTTCTGCCCGTAAAGCTGGTTTTCCAGTTACCTGGACACCAGGTAAAGGCGGCCAAGAAAAGCACGTAATTCTCAGCGTGTTAATCTGAGGAAAGGCACATTTCCCACCGTTCGTCTACAGGCACACGGCTCTCTCGGTCCAACTTGATTAATCAGGAGAGTGAGAGACTGTTCTGGAGCATCTGGCCAACCACCGAAAACTGGTCACAAGCGGTTGCTGTGACATCACCAAGACAAGACCGGCTGGTGAAACGCTGTCGGGGTGCTGCTGGGACTCTCTTCCCAGGACGCTCTGGGACCCATTCCTAAGCTCTTAGATAACGCTTTGGCACCTGCCTCCCATTCTTTCTTTTCACCCTGCCATCATCCCAGTCACTTTGAACATTCATGTCAACAACCTGACAAATGTGTTGACTTCTGCCTCTTCAACTCCCTGGGCCTCTTCTCTGCTGCATACAAGCTGCCCTGCCAGCCTCCCATCCACTCACAGCTCTGCTCTGCCACGCTTGTCCTTAGATTGCCCTCTCTACAACTGCCTTCTGGCCCTTTCTACAACTGCTAGCAGTGGCCTTCGCTGGGCCAAACTCCATTCCCTTGGCCGCTCAGACGCTGTACTTTCCTGGTTCTCCTTCTAGCCATCTGGTCATTTCTTTCCTCTCCATGGCTTTCTAACCCGCTGTATCATTTGGGAATTGCATTTAGCTTCACATAATTGTAACCCTACTACAGTGGCTTAACAAAACAAACATTGTTTTTTATTGCATCACAAGAAGTGCAGAGGTGAACAGGCCCGGACTTGTGTAGCAGCTCCCGAAAGAAACTAGCAGGAACCGTGAATTTTCTTTTTTTAAAAAATATATGTTTATTGATTTCAGAGAGGAAGGGAGAGGGAGAGAGAAAGAGAGAAACACCAATAATGAGAGAATCATGGACTGGCTGCCTCCTGCAGGCCCTCTACTGGGGATCAAGCCCATAACCTGGACATAGGTCCTCACTGGGAATCAAACTGTGACCTCCTGGTTCATAGGTTGGTGCTCAACCACTGAGCCACACCAGCCAGGTATGGACTTTTGACTTTTTTAGACTGTCTTTTCTTTCCCCCCCATAAAAAATGTTCAAGTTTTTTTTTAAGTGGACAAATTTATCCAACATTTTCTTTATTGCTTGTGCTTTTCACATCGTGCTTAGAAAGGCCTTTCTTACTGCAAGATGATAACACTAATTCATTCCCATTTTCCTTTAGGAAGCTTCTTTTTCCTTTCTTTCTCTTTAACATTTGAATCTTTGAATGAATACTAGGCAGAAAACCAGGTTCATGTTCTCCTAAACCAGGAAGTGGATATCTGTAGAAGTCATATTTTTCCCGCCGATTTGAACAACCATTGCCAGTCCGGGGGTCCCCACCACCACCCTCGCGTTTAATAACTCATTAGGACTCGGAACTCACTGAGAGCCGTCCCACTGCGAGTTACAGTCTGTGAAAGTGTAAGAGCGCAGTCAGCCCCAGGAAGGGGTGCACGGGGCAGAGTCCAGGAGGCTTCCAGGCACAGACCTTCCAGTCGTCCCTTCCCAGTGAAGTGGGGGCAGTACCCCTTTTCCCAGTAACGATGTGTGATTCTGCACTCAGAGTACTGCCCACAGGACCGGGCACCCAAGCCCCCGTGTCCAGAGCTCTTCCTCGGGCTCTGCCACACGGGCATGGCGAGCTGCCCATGTGCCTGGTCTCCATCTCCAGCCTCCAAGGTCTCACTGATACCCTGTTACTCCAATCCCACCCCCATCCCCAATCGCATTGTTGGACTATCTGGAGTGACTCAAGGGCCTGGACAAACAAAAACATTCCTATCAGGCATGACATTCCAAGGGCTTTAGAGATTACATCCCAGAAGCTGCGGGCAAAGACCAGGCCTCTCTCTCTTTGAGGAAGATTAGAGTCTTTGCTGCAGAATCCCATGAACGCTGTGACTTACATTCCTAACTCTGTACCTGCTTGGAGTTAGAGGAAAAGGTGGCAGACCGGGGTGCTCTCCTTGCTTGGGGCGTGGCTTTCATCACGTGCAGCTGCTGGAACTCCTGGCATCCAGAGCAGTGCCCGCATCTCAGAGGAGCTCTGTAAGTGTTTGTGGAGCGAAGGAAACAGGAGTGAATAAATGAATAGTTTTTACTCCGTCCTGTGAGACAGTGTTCATGCCCTAAGTCATATTAGGGTTGAAATTCTTTCCTTGGTTCATGGTGGTGGGTTTGACAGTGGTGATGCAAATGGGCATTGTGCCATCTCTGCAAGGGAGCCCTCTCGTTTTACAGGTGAGGAAGCTGGTCTCCAGAAAGGCTGAGTCATCCCTGATTGGCTCAGTGGATAGAGCGTCAGTCGGCCTGCGAACTGAAAGGTCCAAGGTTCGATTCCGGTCAAGGGCATGAACCTGGGTTGTGGGCACATCCCCAGTAGGAGGTATGCAGGAGGCGGCTGATTGATGTTTCTCTCTCATCGATGTTTCTAACTCCCTATCCCTCCCCTTTCCTCTCGTAAAAAAAAAAAATCAATAAAATATATTAATAAACAAAGAAGAAAGGCCGAGTCCCCTGTCCACTGAGGAGGGACAGCGATGGGGTCAAAACACAGGCTTCACAAACTTTTAAAACTCCTCTTAGCCAAGCGCTTTGGATCCTCTACCTTACAAAGATGACATCAAAACCCTTTCTTTTAAAGAGTGTTACTAAGCAGTGAAAGCTCCTCTCTGTAATCATCATGTTCACTTGCCTGGCCTGCTCTGTGATGATGCTGTTAATGAGTCAGAAATTCATCAGGTGGGACTAGAATACAGTTGCTAAGGACTTGGACACGGATCCTACCTTTGCACAGCTGGGAATTCACCGTGTTGGCATGTATTTTGAAGATGGATTGTCCAGCTGCATCTTTCAGATGTTCGGTAATATTATGGTTTAAAAAGACAAGTTCACACACAAGGATACTTGGGACCTGGGCCCGTGGCCAAGCTCTTAGCGAGGAGTATGTTCTTCAGAAGTACTTTTGAAAGGTAGAGTTGGGCCTGATAGTTCAGACTATCATGAAAGGACAGCAATAGCAAGGCCAGGGGCCCAGGAGAGAAAGGGTTAAAACAGTGTTTCTTTTGGGGGAGCAACCTAAGGATGCCAGAGGTTTCTGCCATATTTTTGACCCAGTGTAACTGCAAGGTTAACATTTACTGAGCACTTATATATGCCGAGAAAATTTCCAAGAGCATTATTAGATACTGAACCCTTTCTTTCTCACAGTAACCCAGGAGGCGCTGTCTTCATCATCTGGGCTGGGGAAACTGAGGCACGGAGAGGTTAAGTCACATGCCCCTGTTCCCCCAGCTGGTAAGTGGGTCTGGAATCCAATGCCAGCAGATTAGCTGGAATCAGCTCCAGTTCCCAGGTGCCATCTCCCCAACTCAGCTCCTGCACTTCTGGCAGCCAGACCTCACCCTTCATGCAGAATCAGCTTGATAGCGTCTCCTCTGATCACTTGATCAACAAACACCAAAGATTCCGGCATGATGGTCCCACGAGGAAAAGGCCCCAACACAAGATGAAGCTTCCAGTTGACAAGTTCCTCTATCGTCCAGAGCTTCCGTAAGATTCTCCGTGCCCTGGGCTGAAACATGGTTTTATCCACTGCCATGTCCCCAGCACCTAGGACGGTGCCTGCCACATAGTAAGTGCTCAAAAAACATTCTTTGTATAGGTAAGTGAAAGCGCCTAAAAGAAAGGCTGGAATACAAGTTAGCAGCTAATATTACTGACAGTGTTTGGAGAGAAGGTGGGGGCTTTGCATTCCTCTTCCTGCTGTGGAGTCACTAATTGGGGAGCAAATATTGTTGTTGCCCCCCAATTAGTGACTCAAGGGAGCAGCAGGAAGAGGAATGCAAAGCCCCCCCCCAACCTTCTCTCCAGGGGCCCCAGGTAAAGAGTCAATCCTCTCTGTAGGACACGTTTAGCTAAATACTAAAGCTCCATACCTAAATGTTTCCTGTCTAGGAAAATAAAAACAAAATTATACGTGCTTTTGCTTTGTAATCATGTATAATTAGACAAATACTGGAAAAATACATATGAAGTGATTTACAATAGGAAAATTAAAGTTTGGGTTTTCTGCCTTTGTGCTTGTCTGTATTTTTAAAGTCTGCATTGCTTTTGTATTTAGAGAAGCACATATTTTCTTTTTTTAAAACGGCTTTATATGGCAACATTGTTATCCGAGTTAATATAAAGAACAATATTGGTGAATAACTAATACACGTTAATCAGTACTCTCACAAACTCAAGGAAATCAAGGAGACTCAAGGCCCTCTGCTCCCCAATGCGAGAGAAGTGGAGGCTTATTGGGGGCATACTTAATAGCTAAAGAAACGTGACTCTTTAGAGCAGTGGTTCTCAACCTTCCTGATGCCGCAACCCTTTAATACAGTTCTTTCTGTTTTGGTGATCCCCAACCATAAAATTATTTTTGTCGCTACTTCATCACTGTAATTTGCTACTGTTATGAATCTTAATGTAAATATCTGTGTTTTCTGATGGTCTTAGGAGACCCTGCTAGCTGTTTGCGACCCACAGGTTGAGAACCGCTGCTTTAGAGAGATGTGCCAATTTAAGAAGTGTAACTCATTCATCAGGGGAGGCAGGTGTTACAGATGATGGGCTAAAAAGCTGAGTCCAGCCCTGGTCCATGTGGCTCAGGTGGTTGAGCACTGTCCCATGCACCAAAAGGTCACTGCTTTGATTCCTGGTCAGGCACATGCCCAGGTTTCAGGCTCCATACTCAATAGGGGGTGTGCAGGGACCAGCTAATCAGTGTTTCTCTCTCTCATATGGATGTTGCTCTCTTTCTCTAAAAATCAATAAAAACATAGTAAAAAATACAATGAAAACTGAGCCTGTTTTTAATGGGGGTGGGAGTGGGGGCGAGGACTGCACTGGGAACAGGGACTTAGGCAGGGAGGAGAGAACAGAACACCTGAGCCAGGTGGCTTGAGACATGTCATTAAACTGCCTGCCGCTCTGTGCACCCCACTCTGTGGCAGGTCCTGGGAGAGATTAGGGGAGCCAAAGACCAGTTTATCATCTAATTAGAAAGGCAAAGCCTGGCACTTAGAAAACCATTAAAGACAAAGGCCAGCCTGGATTGTTTCTGATGAGTGCTAAAGAGCGAGATCCAGAGGAGGACTCCGACAGTGTCTGGAAGTTAAATATTTTAAGATAATACATATACTAGTGATGTGTACTGAAACAGAATTTCATTAGGAATTCAAATAGGCCAAAAACAAGCAAGGACTGAGGCTTGGAATGAGATTAGACACTTTGGTATCGGTGTGATTTTATATCTAACCTCTTGTTCAGGAAGTCCCTGCAGATAAGCGGAAGGGCAGGACAGATGCCTGAGACTGGAAGGTAAACAGACAGTGGTGCTGAGGGCCCTTCTCCCCGGAAAGCTTGACGGACAGGATTGATCTATAAGGCCTAGGGACTCAGGCGCACAGGCTGTTAATGGACTCAGAGGGGGAAGGAGGGAAAAACAGAGTTTGTAGGAGATTGGAGGTGACTGAAGCGATCCATGATGATAAGAATGGGAGACGGGAAGCTGCTGGGAAGTCTGGGAGCCTTGGACCCAACACTTGCTCCTCAGCACCCTCCTGTCTCCAGAGGGGCCTTCTCCTAGGCCTGATCTAACAGAAAAGAGTGCAGGATTGGGACTAGCATTGCTTTCCCCACCCCGATGCCAAAGTAACGCCTGGTCATGAGCTAACATAGCAAATGCAGAAAGAATCAAAGGCGGAGGTAAAAACACCTGTACTCATTTTCAGATAAAGTTGCCAGGTTTACAAGAAAGGAAGGAAGGAAGGAAGGAAAGAGAGAAAGAGAGAAAGGAAGAAAGAAAGGAAGAAGGAAAGAAAGAAAGAAATAAAGAAAGAAAGAAAGGAAGGAAGGAAGGAAGGAAGGAAGGAAGGAA
>JAAGEH010000480.1:54952070-55057070 GCA_011751065.1 Lasiurus cinereus
AAGGAAGGAAGAAGGAAAGAAAGAGAAAGAGAGAAAGGAAGAAAGAAGGAAAGAAAGGAAAGAAGGAAGGAAGGAAAGAAAAGAAATGCAACATTTGGGCTATGTTTGCACTAAACATTACTTGTGATTTCACTGGGCACCCTGTATGTTACCTGGCAACGCTATCTTCAAAAGTGACCACATGGTTGGCTTCACTTGCCATCTCCCTACCCATTTCTGAACCCCCTCAGCCTTGGCACTCTTCCTGGACTACATGGGACGCTGTGCTTTGAACCACATTTATCTGAACCCTCATGAACTTCTGGGCTCCCCAATGCCACTGTTTCTCCCAGAAGGGGCAGTTCACCCGTCCTCCCCAGGGTCAGCGGCAGTGACTCCCGTTCTCTGGGGGGGGGGGGGGGGCGGTATCCTGGGCCCGCCCCTCTGTAGGCACCGAGAGCAGATCTCTAACCCCAGGGCACCTGACGCCAGCCAGGTCCTCCCCAGCACCCTGAAAGAAGCCAGGTGCCAGGCCCAGGCCGCTCCTACCAGGCTACCCTATTATCCAACATGTCTTAGTTCCTCTCCATCCGGCCGCTTTCAACATGACCAGTCCTGAGTCTGCCTTCAGCCTATGCCCACTCTGTCCAATCCTCCAGGTGGGTCCGTGGGCCTGGGCACCTACTGTTCCATCCTTAGGAATACCTTCCTTCTCTCCCGTCCCCCTCCAGGCCCTCACAGATCTCCTCTACCTGAGGCCAAAGGTCATCCTTTAGAAGCCCAGGGCCCTCCTTATCACCCCCACCCACACCCAGCGCCCCCTTCTCCCACCCTGCAACACACCTCAGGTATTCAGGGCCCTCAAAAACTCTCTTTTTCCCCAAAAGTCTTCTTTCTAGCTCAGGAAAGGGGCTGTCAAGGGTTAATGAGCTGTTCCAGTAGAGGGTGGGGGTGGGGACTAAAGGAGAGGAGATAACGTGGGGTTATTTTCTCCCTTCTCTTTCCTCTTAGAAGAGGCCAGGTCTATTTATTTTCCTTTTATCGGAGAGTATTTTGGGCGCCCCAGTTCCTAGACACACTCCTGCCTCCAGCCTCTCTATACTTTGCATATCACCACAGGTTTTGCATCTCCCAGATATTGAACAAAGCGTTTCGGTCTTCCTTGCTTCTTTTTTTAAATGAATGGCTGTGCTCCAGGGAAATTTATTTCAGCAGATCATTTCCTGTTTCCAACTTTAGAAAATAGGGTGGCGAAGGCCTATTGGAGGCCAAGTTAATCAATATGGTTAGAAAAGAAAACAAGGCCACCCCCCAGTCATTACTGAAGCGATCCCTGTCAATTCCGCATTCAAAATACTGACACAGACAAGTGCTTAGTAAACCAGAAGCCGATTTCCCACTGCATTAAGCGGTCCTCGCTGAAATAATTACCTTATTTCACAGGAACATGCTATTAACCCCAATCCCAAATTCAATTCTGTAGACGCTGGGCATTTGATTAACTGTAATCCTAACTGTAATCCTTTAATCCACCTTAATCTCCACCCCACCCACCTCATTTGACTACTGAAACGGAAAAGTCCATCAGGCTGAGGCTCACTGGCCACTTCTAAGAGGCACCTTAGCCTTCCCCGGGAGAGGGGGTTCATGGCACCCCTAATGTTGAATTCATTTGCTCCTGATGCATTTAGAGTTTAGCACCACCACCAAAAGAAAACTAACATTAAGCCAAAGAGTGAACAGTTTGGCACAAAAAATAATTTTTCTTTACCTCACCCTTTGTTTTTTTATTTTTTAAATGTTAAAATGATATACCTGCTCTTTGTTTTTATTTAATATATTTTATTGATTTTTTTACAGAGGAAGGGAGAATGATAGTTAGAAACATTGATGAGAGAGAGACATCCATCAGCTGCCTCCTGCACCCCCCCCACTGGGGATGTGTCTGCAACCAAGGTACAAACCCAGGAACCCTCAGTCTGCAGGCTGACGCTCTATCCACTGAGCCAAACCGGTTTCAGCTGCTCTTTGTTTTTAAAAGAACCCTCAAGCCCAGCTGGCATGGCTCAGTGGTTGAGTGTCGACCCATGAACCAGGAGGTCATGATTCAATTCCCGGTCAGAGCATATGCCTGGGTTGCAGGCTTGATCCCCAGTGTGGGGCATGCAGGAGGCAGCCTATCCATGATTCTCGCTCATCACTGATGTTTCTAGCTCTCTCTCCCTTGCTCCCTGAAATAAATAAAAATATATTTAAAAAAAAAATAAAGAACCCTCAAATCACATAGAAACATAAGAAGTGAAAATGAACATAATTTTTCTATTGAAAAAACAAGAGAAACCACTTTTAAAGCTTGCAGGTAACCTGAGACCTCTGGTTTTCAAACCCCAGTGGATACCCTAATGCTCAGACGTACCAACTGGGAAGTAAGACATAGGGCTCTGAGCCCCTCAGGTGAGCCGTGTCCCTCACATTCCTTCACTGATTTGTTGCTGTTTCCAAGTAGAAATAAATCTTAGGGTGTTTGAGGCCAGCTGGGGGAGGCAAAGGTGAGGAGAGCCGCAGCTGCTATTATTCAAGGTCAAAACCAAAGGCGTTCGTCGATAAATACAAATGGCAGAGCCCCACCAGCTCCGGCCCCGTCTCCCTCCCCACCTGCAGGCCCTTCCTCCCAAAATCTTTGTCCTGAGTGGGAGCCCCAGGGCCAGAGACTACATTCTTGTCTTGCCTCCAACCCCCCACACCCTTGCCTCCTGGCTAAGGGCTCAGTACAGGTTATTGCACTTTTTGGTCCTCAGCTCTGCGGGATCAAATAGAGAAGATAAATACTTTATGTTCCTGAAGGCAGGGGCTTATATGAAGAATGCAGCCCAGGTGCCCAGCGTTATTTTCCCTGGAACGGAAGAAAGAGCAGGCATCTGAATGCAGAAGAGATACAGAATGAGTCCCTCTAAGGCCCATCCTAGAGGTTTTGTCTGTAAAAATCCTCTCTGCCTCATCACTACAGGATGGGGTCCCAGCCCCTCCCAGCCCATTTCCACAGCCAGGCCTCCCCGCCACCCTCAGGCCGTGAGTGAGCTTCACGTAGCTTCTCCCACACTATCTGATATCTTTTTAAAAAATATATATATTATTGATTTTTCACAGAGAGGAAGGGAGAGGGATAGAGAGTTAGAAACATCGATCAGCCGCCTCCTGCACGCCCCCTACTGGGGATGTGCCTGCAACCAATGTACACGCCCTTGACCGGAATCGAACCTGGGACCTTTCAGTCCCCAGGCCAATGCTCTATCCACTGAGCCAAACCGGTTTGGGAAGCTATCTGGTATCTTACCCCTCCATCTGGAGCCGGTCAGCCTGGGGACACGCGGCTGCTTGTCTGGGTGCTAACAACAGGCTGGAGGCTGGCGGCACAGTGTGGACAGGGCCAGGGTTCCAGGGCCTGGGCACCCAGTTCACATCCAGTCTGCTCCGGCTTTTCCATCCAGCTTGTGTTCCTCTCTCCCGTTACCTGCCTGGCCCTGAAGACCTCTGTGTCTGAGCTCCCTGACCATTCTACCCTGGCCAGGCACGTGGACCCACATTCATACCCACCAGCCGCTGGAAGGAGGACAGGTCTCCCCAGCGGCCACACCAAGCCTCTCACCCCTTGCTCTCCAGCCTCAGAAGCCAGAAGAGCACGGTGGTGGACGGACAATGACGATGGTCTTCCTAAAACGCTAGGCCTGGAGCAGGAGCCTGTGCGTGGGCCCCAGGTCCCCAGGATCTGTCTCCCTCTCTCCCCCACTCCTCTTCCTCCCACCCTCTCCCATCCCCCTCCTGTCCTCCTCCGCCCCTCCCCAGCAGAGTCCAGACGGCTCACCACCATTAACCCCCAGACCGACCTTCCAGCGCTGGGTCAGGCTGCGCTTCCATTAGTGCCTCCTCTCCATCTGGGTCCGGCTTGACAGGAGCCGAGCGCCCGCCGCGCAGGAGCTGGCACCGGCCAGTTGAAGCCTTAGCTTTTTTTTTTTTTTAAATATATTTTATTGCTTTTACAGAGGAAGGGAGAGGGACAGAGAGTTAGATGTTAGATACATGGATGAGGGAGAAACAGATCAGCTGCCTCCTGCACGCCCCCTACTGGAGATGTGCCCAAAACCAAGGTACATGCCCTTGACCGAAATCGAACCCAGGACCCTTCAGTCCACAGGCCGATGCTCTATCCCAGTGGTTCTCAACCTTCCTAAGGCCGAGACCCTTGCATACAGTTCCTCATGTGGTGGTGACCCCCAATCGTGAAATTTTGCTGCTGTTATGCATTGTGATATAAATATCTGCATTTTCCGATGGTCTTAGGCGACCCCTGTGAAAGGGTTGTTCGACTCACAAAGAGGTCGCGACCCACAGGTTGAGAACCGCCTCTCTATTCACTGAGCGTTTCGGAGGACTCTTGGCGTTTCCAGCCTCTGCTCTAGGTTTCCTTTTCTTTCCTCTGGTCGTTGCCTGACGCCTCTTCCTATTCCCCAATCCCTACCGTTAACTGAGGGTGGGGAGGGGCACTCAATGACTCTGAGCGCGGTGCCAGCTCAATGACCACCCACCTCCCACCTCACTCCTCCTGGAAGGCAGTCGCCCGTGGCCATGGCAGAGGGCGGGTTCCGTGCGTGGAGGTGCACAGCTCTGTTGTGAGGAGGGTCCAGCATTACCACCTCGGGAGCGTGTTTCTCACACTCGAGCAGGCAGCAGAAACGCCCAATGGGCTTGTAAAACCCCGGGCCTGGGACCCTCCTGCCGTCTGATTCAGGAGGTCTGGGGTGAGGCCCGAGAATTAGCTTGTCTAACAAGTTCCCAAGTCAGGCTGACGATGGTGGCCCACGGAACACACTTTGAGAACCACCACTGGCATGGTCCTCCAGAGAAACGGAGGCTGAGAGAGTCTTCTTCAGGCACCCCTGCCCCTCCCCACTGCGAGGAGAGGGCTTCCCTGCAGGGAGGTGAGGGTTCTTGGCACCTGCTGGTTAACTGTGAGCGAGAATCTAGGTTCTCCTGCCTCGATATCCCTTCCCTCTTCCTCTCTCTCATTTTTTTCTGTCTTGCCTGCCTCATTTCCATCTCTCTCCTCCCTGGCTTTGTGTCTCTGTCTCTGGGCCTCTACACACACACACATACACACACACACACACACACACACACACACACACACACTCTTCCCAGCAACGAGTTGGCATCAGATCTGTAGAGCGAGCGCGTAGCCATCTGGAGACGCTGGGCCGCCTGACTGACATATGCTAAAATACAGGCGGTGGGAAGACTCTGGGCAAAGAGACCAATTTGTTAATTTAATTGAGTCGCAAACAACCAGGAAGCCAACAGGGTTTTGTGAAACCTATTAGGTGTTCTCAGAATTAGGCCAGAGAGGGGCCTGGAGGAGGCCGCGCCCTGTGCCCCTCCCCCGCTGCAGGGGGCAGGTGCTGGGTGCTGCTCCCCGCTGGGTGCGGAGGGGCGGGGGGACGCTGTGGAGGGGCTTGTCTGGGGGTGGGGGGTGGGTGAACGCCATTAGTGACCCCTTATCCCTTTCCTGGGCTGGGGCACCACTACCGCCCGCTCACCAGAGGCCTGCCTCTGGCCTAGGAGCAACCCACAGCCATGACCGGTGGAGCTGGGGTACAAAACCTGACTCTCTCAGTGTTTGCCCATAACCGAGGGCCCTGGGACAAAGAACTCTCATGGCTAAAACTAAGACAGCTCCAGGCAGAATAGCACATCCCCCCCTACACACCCCTCCTCATCCTCACCCCTCTCAGGCTGAGGACACACTTCAGCAGAAACCACATCCTTTGCTAAGGTCCTTGGGGGCAGGTTCTGCTCCTCTCCCTCCTGAGAGCACTCCCCCAATCCATCACGTGTGCCAAATCCTTGCCGCGGGCTCTGCTTCTAGTGAACCCCGCCTGAGACATCCATCTCCCCACCTGATGGCCACCGATAACAAACTACACCGCTAACAAGCCTCCGCGCTTCTAACGGTTCTGATAAAGGATGATCAAGGATAATAATAACAACAGAGATTGACTGATTTTCAGGGGCCCCTTGGTTTCACGGTGATACCTCCGAACTCTTGCTGGTTATCAAAGAATGTGTGTCTTCGGTGCTTAGAAAAGCAGAGGGCTTGCGGCCAGGAACCACTCACCTTCTCTGCCTGTATGTTAGGTACTTACCGCACAGTCAACACTGCTCTAAGCTCTGTGAGGGAAAGAGAAACGAGAGAGACACAGCCCTTGCCCTCCGGTGCAGCTGTGCTGATAACAGTTTCACACACCACATGTTACAAGGGCCATGTGACCATATAAGCAAGTCCTTACTTTCTCCAGCCTCCTTCTCCTTGGCTGAAATGCAGAGAAAACATGTTGGGTGCTGGGGTTTGCTGAGGTGGTGAGGCTGTGCGAGTCTAGAGGAGACTTGGGGGTGTCTGGCTGGCTTCCCTGCAGAGGGGTGCACCCGGGCTCTGAATGGGAGAAGTTTATGGCAGGGGACAAGGAGAGAGCAGAGACATCAGGAGACCATGGTCTAAGGTAGGGAGATGCGGGTGTATTTGGAAGTCTGGGAGGGCGTGTTATTCTGGGGGGAAGGTTTGCAGAGGAAGAAGGGATTGAGGTCTTGGGGACCTTGGCTCAGCACTGAGGAGAAAGTGCCCTGTTCTCAGGGCAAAGAATGAGAATGGGTCCCAACAAACTGGTCCTCCTGGGGATGAATAGATGGGGCCACACCTTCTCTGATGGCTGAGTGTCACCTGCTCCTGTGGAAAATGTGGCTCCTGATGGAGGTCTGGTCTGTCCCGCAGGGAGTGGGGCTGAGGCAGGCCTAGTCTCTTCCCTCCCCTCCTTCCAGGACAACCGTAGAGAGGATATAAAACACTGGCAACGACGCATCAATGAGATGCTCTGCCCTTCGTCCTCCCTCGGACAACCTCTGGTCTCACATGCCCTCAGACCCGCCTTACTGCTGACTCCAGTGTCTCTGCTCCCCATTCCTCCCAGAGACAAGCTGCAGATGACTTCCCGAAACACCACTTCCAGCTCGTCTCTCTCCATCAAAGGACATTAGTCTCCCCCTGCCCTGGGGACTCACTTGCAAAGCCCTCTACGCTCCAGCTGCCCTCTCCCTGCCTCCCTCAGCTCACTTCGTACCCACAGGCCCTACCTCAGTCAGGCCGCTGCATCTCAAGCCACTTCATGGGACTTTGCTTTGAGTCTCTGTTCGAATTTCTCTTCCTGCCGGAATATCTTGCTCCTTTTCTAGCCCCACCCCTTCTCCTCGGAGCCCCCAGAATGTCTTCTCCTATGACATCTAACCGCTTTGGTTCACCTGCCCTAACTTTCTGCAGCCTGAGTCCTCCCCAAAGAGGGCCGCCAGGTGCTTCTGTTCCGCAGGATCCGCTGCTTCTTTCTCCAAAGCTGGAGTCTACTTGTCCTCCCTTAGCAACCTGGCCTCGTGACTGGCTTGGACCAATGGAACTCAGTCAAAGCAATTCTGGCCTTAAGGGACTAGGCCAGTGGTCGGCAAACTGCGGCTCTTTGGCCCCTTGAGTGTGGCCCTTCCACAAAATACCACGGCCTGGGCGAGTCTATGTTGAAGAAGTGGCATTAGAAGAAGTTTAAGTTTAAAAAATGTGGCTCTCAAGAGAAATGTCAATCGTTGTACTGTTGACAAATGAGTTTGCTGACCACTGGGCTAGGCACTTCCCTTTCAGAGTCAAGTCGTAGAGCCTTAGGGACCAGGCAAAGAAGTCTAGCTGCCCTGCTAGAGAGAAGAGGGAAAGGGGGACCTTGGGGACCCAGCCAATCTGGCTGTAGCCCCAGGTAAAGCGTCCCCAACGGATGTCATGCAGAGCAGAGAGCTTGTACCCTGAGCGCCCTGACCAAGTTGCAGCCACAAGCAAACAAATGGCTGTTGCCGACTGGTAGAAAGTGCTCATTAGGACCAGGCTCTGTCCTATGTACCTTCACACATAGAACCTCCTGGAGAGGGCGCCATGATTGTCCCTGCCCATGGGGACAATGCCACGGCCCAGAACATGGCAGTGATGTAACTGGGTCATCCCCCAAGCCGGCTGAGCTCACAGCCCAGACTCCTGGCGATTGCTTATTTTTTTTAAAATATATTTTATTGATTTTTCACAGAGAGGAAGGGAGAGGGATAGGAAGTTAAAAACATCGATAAGAGAGAGACATCTATCAGCTGCCTCCTGCACACTCCCTACTGGAGATGTGCCCGAAACCAACATTCGTTAACGTCCCTTGACTGGAATCGAACCTGGGACCCTTCAGTCCGCAGGCTGGCACTCTATCCACTGAGCCAAACCGGTTTCGGCTGGTGATTGCTTATTAGTTACATGAGCCGTATGGCCACAGGTAAGTACTTTATTCCTCCAGGCCTCCTTCTCCTTGACTGTGAAATGCAGAGAAAAATATGGGACGGGTTGGGAATGCTGGTTTGTGACGATTAAATGAGGTGGCTCCCCCATGGGCTGGGCACCGAGCAATTGCTCATGAAATACTGGTTCCCTTTCCCCTGGTGTGATGTAGAAACAGCCTCCCAGTCTCCTCCCAGCAAACCCTGTTGAAATCCTGAAACCTCAACTCTTAACTTGTAAGTAATAGTGCCAGGCTCACCCATAAAACTGGCTTGGACCACGATGCACCTGAAACTCATATTTATTAGAAGAAAAGACAATAATAGAAAATAAAATCGGCAAGTAAATAAACCAAGAGAGAAGGGAGTTTTTCTTTATCTTAATAATGGCATAGGGTTCCCAGGGGTGGGGTGATGGGCAAGGCCCATGCTAACCTAGACCTCAAGCTCCAGGAAACCTCAAACGCTGCCTGCAGATTTGGGGCAAATGTTGCTGGCCGTTGGGAAGCAGGGCGGGGAACTGGTCACAATGTGAACACGAGACTTGAACTCGATGCTCTGCTTCCTTCTGCCCCTTACAGGGAGGCTGGCAGGGTTTGCTCTGAGGAGCCACTACCACTCAGTGAGGTCACGAGTGGTTTCCTCATACCTGCTCCTGCTCACGCGGATGCCACTCTCTCAGAGGACCCCTCAGGTGCTCCTCACCCAGACTGGGCCTGGGCTATAAAAATTACGGTTTAAAGTCACGTGATCTACAACACAACTGCACTGGCTGCTAATTGGCCTCTTTACCATAATTTATTAGGATTTGTGCTTGTTCATTTGCAGCTTATATCACAACAATTTTTAAAGTAAAAAAGTCCTTTCTCTAATTTTTTTTAATATTTTCTTTTTAGATTTAAACCTGGCTCATGGTCAGTAGAAGTATTTCACATTCATAAGCCAGTCAATGAAGGAGAAATACCACATGATATCACCCATTGGTGGATAATCAAGAACATTATAAACTGATGAACAAAAGGATAGACACAGAGGCAGTAAAGCATCAAACAGACTGTCAAATTACAGCAGGAAGATTAAGGAGAGGTGGGGTAGATAAGAGATCAACCAAAGGACTTGTATGCATGCATATAAGCATAACCAATGAACGCAAGACACTGGGGGGTTGGGGTATGCCTGGGAGGGGGCGGGCAATGGAAAGATATGTATACATGTAACAATAAAAAAAAAGTATTTCACATTCAGTGGACCTGTTAGTTAAGAGATCAGTGTTTATCTTCTTTTTTGTTTTCAGATGCATTCATAACCTTTCCACCTCCTCACAATTTTAGTGTCCACTGAAAAAGTGATCATGGCCCAGTTGCACACCACATTTTCCGAATTTAGATTGTGTTTTTTATGCAGGAAGTTTATTAACAGGAGAATCCTATATCATAAAAGGCAAATAAACAAATTGACCAAATGGTGGAACGACCGGTCACTATGATGTGCACTGACCACCAGGGGGCAGACGCTCAATGCAGGAGCTGCCCCCTGGTGATGAGTGGGCTCCCACAGGGGGAGTGCTGCTCAGCCAGAAGCCGGGCTCAAAGCTGGCAAGTGCAGCGGCAGTGGCAGGAACCTCTCCCACCTCTGCGGCAACACTAAGGACCCCCAAGGGGTCCTGGACTGCAAGAGGGAGCAGGCTGGGCTGAGGGAAACCTCCCCCGAAGTGCACGAATATCATGCACCGGGCCTCTAGTGGCTTTATAAAGTGTGGTTCATTCACATGACAGGATAGTAGGCGACAATAAAAAATGAACAAAGTGAAGCTGCACTCGACAATATAGATGAATCTCACAACATAATGTTGAATGAAAGCAGCATGTAGGGTAATGATTTAGCGATGCCCTTCTGGGTGAGAAAATGGACAGAAACCTGAGAACAGGATTATTATGAGGGTCACAGGATGCACTTGGGTGCTCTGTGGCAATGTACCATTTCCAGAGAAATAGAACCAATACGAGGTGCATATGCATAGAAAGAGGTTTATTATAAGGAACTGGCTCATGTAGTTACAGAGGCTGATAAGTCCAAAATCTGCAGGATGGGCTGAAGGCTGGAGACCCTGGGGAGCCCAAGTTTCTGTTTGAGTCCAAAGGCATTCTACCGGAGAACCAGGAAGAGCCAGTGTTTTGGTGAAGTTCAAAGGCAGCATGCTGGAGCATTTGCTCTTGCTGGGGGAGGTCAGTCTTTTTGTTCTAGTCAGGACCTCAGCTGGTGGGGTGAGGCCCACCCACATTATGGAGGGCAATCTGCTTTGCTGAAAGTCTACGGATTTAAATGGTCACCTCATATTTTTAAAAACCCCTCCCAGAAACACCCAGAATAATGTTTGACAAACATTAGTCAAATGGACACATTAGTCAAATGATCAGGGCGGGTGTCACATGCCACCTGATTAACCCCTCACACAGCCTCAAGAGTCGTTTACTTCTAACCCCTCTTTGTACAGAGCACCCGAGTGCCTTGCCCAAGGCTGCACGGCTGGTAAGCAGCAGAGGCAGGAGTTAACTGCCGTCAGTGTGATGCCACCAAATACTAATGGCGAGCAAGTCTTTTTCTTCCCCTCCTTCCCCCCTGAAAACCAAGCTAAGAAAAGTGAAAATATTGATAGGCAACGTATTTTCATTCCAAAGGAAAATAACTTGAGTCTCATGGGGAAAATGTATTTCAAAACACAGCGATCCGACTTATTGATGGGAAATTGCCTCTGCATTTTAGCGGATAAAATGTCCTGCCTGGGTATGTGTAAAAGGAAGCGGCGTCCTAGCATCTCACACTGCCCGAGGAAGTGGGCTGTGTGTCGTGCATGCCTGCGCTCTAGTACATTCCAGAAAGGATGAGCAGGCTTAATTTTAGGTGGAAGAGAATCCCATGGGTAGGCTGGGCTAGGGGAAACCAGCGGGAGCCCAAGACTCCAGGGGCTGATGACTCTGGTTTCTAATCACGTCTAATCGCACTTCAAAGCTTCAGACGTGCCTTTCCCTGGAGGTAGAGCATTAGGAGCACAGCACTTAACTTTATCAACCCTGACCTGAACGCTTTCTGGAGGTTACGAATGCAGTGAACTAAGAAAGAGCAAGAAGAAGGGGGAGGGGAAGAGGGAGGATGGAGCGAGTAAAAAGGGAGAGAGGAGAAGAGCCAGGGGAGATGTTTCCTGAGAAAAATGGAAAAGAGTGGGGGCGGGGGTGGGAGCGAAAAGCTGGCCCAAAACATCTGATGTTTGAGAAACAGTGTGATGAGTGTAATGGGTACAAAGAGCGATGAGGATGAGAGGGCAGGATGAGGGGATCAAGACTGACAAGGGTATGCATAGTTCTGCTGCAGAAGAAGGAAAGATGGCCCCCGCTGAGATAGGGCCAGGAAGTTTGGGGACCAGGGGAGGGTGGAAGTGTGGTCAGTGGGACTGGTGCAGGTGGTCTTGGCGAAATGGCCAGGGCACGGTGCAGCCATCCTGATGTGCACATGGCTCATTGTCTTCTTTACAAGGTGTATGCCAAGAGCACGGCCAGTAGCATGGGCTCCAGAAAACTTTGCCATTGAACTTTAAATAATGTTACCATAACACCCTATCCACAGCGATGCCAACTTTATGGATGCGATGTTGGTGAAAAGAGGGTGTTTTTCCTTTCTCGTAAGGTTGCAGGAGAATCAGGTATGGTAATAAGGGTGAAGTTAGTCACTGTTTGGGGTCTGCACATTTCTCTCTTGGGTGACTTGGAAGTACAGTGGTACCTCGAGATACAAGTTTAATTCGTTCCGTAACCTTGAGGCGTGGGAAACTATGAGACGCTCGAGTCGCGGTAAACTGGTGGGTGGTGTGCAGCCGGCCGATCCGTGCGATGACTCCTATCTCAAATGTTGCTCGTATTTCAAAGCAAAAATCGCTCGCTCGATGGCTCCTATCTCAAAAATATCGTGTGTTAGGACACTCGTATCTCGAGGTACCACTGTATCTGAAGGGAACGGGCACAATGAGGAAGGGCAGAAACAGAGGGGCCTGGGAATCAGACTGTGGGTGAAATCACGGCGCTCCCCTCCCTGACTGTGACCTGGCGGTTATTTACCTCTCAGATCTCTGTTTGTTGCCGCCTGTTCCAGGTGTGTGTGAGGCTAGGGTTGTTGTGAGCGTTAGGAAAAGGGGGGATGCTCTATGTGTACAAGTAGGCCCTCCCCCAGTGATGGTGCCCAGAGCTAAGCCTGCAGGAAGTGCTCCATGAACAGTTGTGCAACTGAACTCTGAGCCCCTCCAGGCTTGATGGCGAGATTTCCAGGGCTTGATGGGAAAGATCCCCCTGGGGCTGTGTAACCCTAAGAGCTGACAGTGTGAGGGGGAGGTGCCCCCACAGCGGAGCCCAGGCAGCCAGGAAGGAGGGCCGCCCTCTGCCCCAGGGAGAGGTGGGCGTGGTCCCCAGTCAACAGTTAGGTGCTCACAGCCCCACTGCAGTCACAGAGACCCTTCTGCCCACCCCCCCCATCTCCCTCTGCCTTTGAAATGCGAAGATCTGGTGGGGAATTAAAACCCACTTGGTCAGATTCCCCAGAGTTGAAAGGGAGCCTGAAGCAGGTGTTGAACACAGTAATTAGCACCCATCTCCCAGCCCAAGACCCCAGGACTTGGGGGCCACTTACTAATACTTCCTAGAAGTGGCCAGGAGAGAGGTCCCAGCCCTTGGGAGGGGGCGGGGCTGGTCTGCTCCTGTCCTCTCATGGCTTCTGCATGGGCAGGATTCTCCTTTCCTCCACACAAACGTGTCTGATCGTGGATACACTTGGCTGCCTTCAACTGCACTTCACCTCAAGACCTCTCCTCTGCCTACCTGCACCCTGACCCAGTGCACTATCATGATTCAAACACTTCCCAAACCTTCAGCGAAGTTCAAGTCCCTTTCCACCAGGCAGCCTTCCCTACCACCCCCTCAGCTTCATCCGCCCCTCCTCTGCCCTCGAGCTCTGTGCAGGCACCCCCTTTAGGATATGATCATATACACGTGATAGATAGTTCATCTTCTTCCATACAAGGGACTCTAGCACAGTAGTTCTCAACCTTCCTAAGGCCTCGACCCTTGCATACAGTTCCTCATGTGGTGGTGACCCCCAACCATGAAATTTTGCTACTGTGATGCATCGTGATGTAAATATCTGCATTTTCCGATGGTCTTAGGCGACTCCTGTGAAAGGGTCGTTTGACCCCCAAAGGGATCATGACCCACAGGTTGAGAACCACTGCTCTAGCAGGTCTTCCAAGTTAGTGAGTCCCATGGGTCTTCTTATTCTTGCCCCTCTGTCCAATTCCTGGCCCTTAGCCCGGTCCCCACTGCTGTCCTCGGGGTCCTGGGCCCATGAAGACACAGGACGTGGTCTGGTTCGGTCCTCCTGATTAGTTTCCTTGCCTCCAGGCAATGACTCCGGTGTCCTGGCAGAGAAGATTCGAGTTGCAAGCATTATTGACACTAAGGTGCTGAGATGTGGAGGTAATTTTCTTTTGAAAAATAAATGATAGCACACTATCTCAAAAGGAATGCCTCCCTCCCACACTCTGTGCTGAGTCCTGGCGAGCGGAACCAATGGGCTGAAACACGCAAGTCCCACCCATGTGGCATGGCCGTCCATGCACAGCATCTGAGAGCACGCCGAGCCTTTGCGTACTCTGGCCTCTCTGGCATCGGGCGGATGGAAAGCGGGGAACCCCTGAGAAATGGCCGGGAGGGGGTGATGCCGGGGTCTTGGGCTGGGCCTGGGTGGCAGTTGTGGGGGCGGCTGCCTGCTTCCCGTCCCACGTCCGCAGAGCCAGGCATTCGCCGTCACAGGGCACCATTCCAGGCGCTGGCTGCTCTCGGTGTTCTGCTTGTGACAAGTCATTCAAGCCAGGCTCTGTCCCTGCGCCCTGACACCTGGTGTTAAGATTAATGGCAGCCAAAGCAAATTAGAAGCGCAAATCTGCCGTGCATCATGGAGCCAAATGTCAGCGGCTTGATTTGTATGGAGTTACTTACGCGACTGCTCTCTTCTGCAAGGGCGGGCGGGAAGGTGCCTGCCTGTGAGATGAGTGTGAGGGCCACACAGCCAGCAGGTGCTGCCTGGATCCCAACACAACCCATGCGCTCTCTTCGGCAGCTCTGAGCCCAAGACAATCCAGCCGTGCCTAAGCTCTGGAGAGGAGAAGGAGGGAAGGAATGTCTCTGTCCTGGTCCGCAAGGGACAGAGCATTGGTCGAATCCAGTGGCCAGTCACATCTAGAGCATTGGTACCAACGTCCCGTCTGTCCTGGGGAGGTCAGACCAAGGCCCGGATTTATCTGTCTTCTTCTCACAGACCCTCGCTGGCTCCCCACGGCAAGAGACTAGTATGGACAGGGACCCTTTGTCCCCACCACCTGCTGGGAGTATGCAGAAGGCTGTGTCTGGGGAACTGGAGCTGGAAAAGGGGATGCTCCATGTGTCCAAGTAGGCCCTCAAATGGGGGGCTTGCTGGGGAAGATCCCCCTGGGGCTGTGTAACCCTAAGAGCTGACAGTGTGAGGGAGAGGTGCCCCCACAGCAGAGCCCAGGCAGCCAGGAAGGAGGGAGGGGCTCAGAGTTCAGTTGCTTGGGAGGCCTCGAATGAAAACGTATGCCACTCCTTGGCGGCGATTTTGTGCCGGGCGGATGACAAAGCACTTATTTAGGGAAACAGCTAAGCATGGTGGGAAAGAAGAGGTGGAGAACGGTTAAACGTTCAGTGTTTGATGCTTCCCTTAGTGCAGCGGTTCTCAACCTGTGGGTCTCGACCCCTTTGGGGGTCGAACGACCCTTTCACAGGAGTCGCCTAAGACCATCGGGAAATGCAGATATTTACATCACGATGCATCACAGTAGCAAAATTTCATGGTTGGGGTCACCACCACACAAGGAACTGTATGCAAGGGTCGCAGCCTTAGGAAGGTTGAGAACCACTGCCTTAGTGTAACAAAACCTGAGCGTTGCTAGACTGCCTTCTGTGCCACTTTCATTTAGATGTGTGTGCGTGTGTGCGGGAGTAGACAGACAGACACTCTTCTCAGGATCGAGGGCTCCAATGGTCTTTGCCCTCTTCTTCCCTGTGGAAAAGTGGAGGATGGGAAGGGGTGGGGCCCTTGTGGTTTGTGGAATCATGGTACTCGCTGGTGGGCAGGGGCAAGTTTAGGATTTCTGTGTTTGGCAAAGCCAGATCTAGAGAGGGTAGCCTTGAACCTGGCCCTCTCACCCGTGAGTATGCCTGGTCCTTCCTGGGGCCTAAGGATGTCCTGGCCAATGTACACATTAGCATGTGTCAGAATCACCTGCAGGGCTTGTTTTTTGTTTTTGTTTTTTTTTTTAAATATATTTTTTGATTTTTTACAGAGAGGAAGGGAAAGGGATAGAGAGTCAGAAACATCAATGGGAGAAGAACATCGATCAGCTGCCTCCTGCACACCTCCTGCTGGGGATGTGCCTGCAACCAAGGTACATGCACTTGACCGGAATCGAGTCTGGGACTCTTGAGTCTTCAGACTGATGCTCTATCCACTGAGCCAAACCAGTCAGGGCTACCTGCAGGGCTTGTTAAAACACCGATCGCAGGAGCCACCCAGAGTGCCCTGATGGTGGCTTTGCCGATTTCTGTAGTGGAACTACTCTCATCGCGGTCAGTTCCAAGTTACCAACCTCATGCCACCGGGCACGGGGGAAAGGTGTGCACAGTCAGCTCTTTCCGTATCCCAGACGGGGGTGGGCTACTGGTGGGGGCGGCCGAAGCCTGGGCAGCCTGGGGGAATGACTCACAGCCCCCCCGGCTCCACCACCACCACCATCAGGCAGGGTTCCCAGGCCCCCCAGGAGCAGAATGAGGAGCGGAAAGTAAGAGGGCAGCGTGGCCAGAAGGAAATAACGGCTGGATCCTAAAAGGGAGAGGAAACTTACCCCTGCCTGCCCTTCTCTTGCCTGGCGGCCTGGGACTCAGAGATGTATCGAACGGGTTTTGTTTTTTATTTTTATTTTTAAAAATATATTTTATTGATTTTTTACAGAGAGAAAGGGAGAGGGATAGAGAGTTAGAAACATCAATAAGAGAGAGACATTGATCAGCTGCCTCCTGCACGCCCCCTACAGGGAATGTGCCTGAAACCAGGATACATGCCCTTGACCGGAATCGAACCTGGGGCCTTTCAGTCCGCAGGCCGACACTCTCTCCACTGAGCCAAACCGGTTTCGGCGTGTTTTGTTTTTTAAGTTATGGATGCGTATATAAATATTTTCTCCTGTTTCATGAAGTCAAAATTTTAAAAATGTAGAGGAACAGACACTGGGCCTCATGTATTATTCCGCTGTTGACATGGTTGGCACGCATGCTTACTTTGTTATGTTCTCATGTATAGAGATTTTATGAGTTAGCCTACAGGTACTGTTTCAGAACCCAAGTTTTTCCACTTAATTCAGCATCAGGAGCGTTTTCTCCTGCCGCTAAATGTTCTTTTCTAACGTGATTGGTACTGGATGGACCGTGATTTATTCCTGCAGTCCCCCTGTTCTTGGACATTGGCTTTTTGCCTAACATTTTTCAATGACTTAGATGCGTTCGTGAACAGCCTTATCTCTAAGTGTTGCCTTTCTGATGAGTATGGCTTGGACCTCCACTTTCTCACAGGAAACCCAGGTTCTTACAAAGGTGCGAGTTCTTTAAATCGTTTGAGTCATCTGTCCAATGGCCTTCCAGAGAGGTCAGACCCAGTTGTACTCCCATCGGGGGCAATGAAAAGTGTCTGTTTCGTCATTATTTCATCAACATTGGGTTTTACAAGATTTTGAAACTCTGCAATGTGTGTGTGTGGGTCCGGGGGGGTGGGGGGGCGGGGTGCTCTCCCCATCACAGTGGAAGGATCACATTATGAGACATTGACTAGCACCCCTGCACAGAGCAGGCCATCAATGCAGGGACCACCCCCTAAGCGTTAACGTTCCATGCCATCTTTAAATATTTGGCTGCCCAACAGATAATAAAGATGGCAGTCGTTACAGCCAGCTCTGCCTTCTACAGCCCATGTGCCTGGACTGTAGAAGCAAGGGGAACCTGGGGGCCTGGGTGTCCTCAGGCAGAACCTTCTCGCCCAGCAGAAGAGTGACGTTTGGTCCCGCCATTCCTGAAAGGAGCAAGAACGGACAATAGCAGGAAGCGAGGGGAAAGAGGACACGCTGATACCAAGCCAGAGAAGGCCAGCAGGAGGCAGGAGTCAGACGGGATCCAATGACCAGCTGGGGGTTCAGAGCATCTGGCTCTCCCTGGGATCTCACCGTCATTTGCTTCCAGCCGCTAATCCTCCCTGAGCGGTCCCCTCCTTGCAAGCCGTCTGGAAGGAAGGACTGCCTGGACGGTGTGGCCGAGCGGTGGCTCCTGAAGTGTTTTCGGCACGGGTGCGCACGCACGCACGCTGCCACGCCTCGTGGATTCGCGATTTAAAGTGTGGCTGGTGCACAGAAGTATAGACGTTTAGACCAGTGGTTCTCAACCTGTGGGTGGCGAACAGCTAGCAGGGTCTCCTAAGACCATCAGAAAACACAGATATTTACATTAAGATTCATAACAGTAGCAAATTACAGTTATGAAGTAGCGACAAAAATAATTTTATGGTTGGGGATCACCACAACATAAAGAACTGTATTAAAGGGTTGCGGCATTAGGAAGGTTGAGAACCACTGGTTTAGACGGTATTCAGCCCACCTGTCATTTCGCAGCTGCGGAAACTGAGGCTCAGAGGGGCGATCTGATTTCTCCCAAATTTACGCATCAAAAGAACGGCATGGCTGGGACTACAGCTCATGTCTCCAGCGGTTAGTCCAATACCGTTCCTACCTGCTCGTGTCCATTTGTTTACTCTAGTATTTTCCAAACGTGCTTAATGGAGAGTAGCAGAAAGAATTAATATGGGTAGCAAGGCTAAACAAGTAAGGTAAACAATTTCACTAATTATCTTTCCAAATGAGATACGTGTCCCCCCAAAAGTATACACATGTTAACAGCGGATAGCAGTAGATTCTATTACAGTTTGAAAATGAAATGTATTTTAACAAACACTGCTCTCAGAGCATAAATTATATACCTTTTTTTTTGTATGCAGTCTACTTTGCTGGGTGAATGAAAAGCCTCATTTCCTTATCTGTAGTATGGACCCAATAATAGTACTTAGCAGAGAGCGTGGCACATAGCAGGCCACAGATATTAGCTATGGATGAGGATGATGGTGATGATGAGGATGATGGTGATGATGATGATGATGATGATGGTGATTATGATGATGATGGTGGTGATAGAGCCAGTTGCTTCCTGGTCTAAGTTGAAGCAGAGTGGTATCTTGTAGGGGCTATTCTTTATACGCGAATATCTCACGGTGCAAAGGCACCAATTGTCTTGGGAGAAAGTGTCCAGTAAGACCTTTTGCGGCCGGATGGGTGTGGCTATTCTAATATTTAACGTGCCAGTTGGTGGCTGGGGAGGTAGTAGGTTTACAAGGGAGTCACAGTTACCAGGCAGGAGGACAGGGGACATTGCTCACCCACCCTCACCTGGGCCAGAGGCTGCAGGAACAGTGGTGGCTGGACGGCTGTCGTGACCAGCTCCCCTGGCCGGAGACTGTGCGGCGGGAGCCGGTGGGTGAGCGCGGGAGTAAGCAGCGGGAGCCAGCGATGGCGCTGAGCCCTGGAGGTGGTTCTGTGGTCCTGACAGAGCTGCCCCCTGTTAGTAACACTGTTAGCATGGAGACTGTTGTTACAACACTGGCCCAGCATCCGGAGGCTGTGCTCCGCCCTGGGCGGCCGCGGAAGCAGCGAGAAGACTCGGTGGAGCATGCTGGCCACTTCTCTGGGCCTGGTATTTGCATCCTGGCTGAGGCCTTTGAATAAGGAAGCGATTCTGGGTACAGAGAAAGGTCTCTGGAGGGATGTGCAATCGTTTTTTTCATTTGATTATTTTTTAAATATATTTTATTGATTTTTTTTACAGAGAGGAAGGGAGAGGGATAGAAAGTTAGAAACATCAATGAAAGAGAGACATGGATCAGCTGCCTCCTGCACGCCCCCCACCAGGGATGTGCCCACAACCCAGGTACATGCCCTTGCCTGGAATCGGACCTTTCAGTCCGCAGGCCGACGCTCTATCCATTGAGCCAAACCAGTTTCAGCTCATTTGATTATTTTGAAACCAAAAAGAAAAGGTCCTCACTTGTATCTGCATCTGGTCACACATCCCTGAAAGATATTTGCAAATTCATGCGGAGCCATCCAACTAAAGTCCTCAATGGTTCTGCATTCCATGACACAATTTTTAAACCTTTGATAATTTATTGAGGTGAAATTCACGTCACATAAAATTATTTCATTTTATTTTTGAGTATGTTTTTATTGATTTTAGAGAGAGAGGAAGGGGGAAGGAGAAGGAGAGAGAAACATCAACCAGCTGCCTCCTGCCTGCTCCCCTCTGGGAACTGAGCCTGCAGCCTGGGTATGTGCCCTGAGTGGGAATCAGACCAGCGACTCCTTGTGCATGGGGCAATGCTCAACCAACTGAGCCACACCGGCCAGGGCAAAATGAACTGAGGAGATTCACACCACCTCTAGCTGGTTCCAAAACATTTCCATCACAACAGAGTAAAAACCCAAGCCCATTAAGCAGTTTCTCCTTATGTCACACTCCCCACCAAAGGCCCGGGCTCTGTGGATTTATCTCCCCTGGGTATTTTATATAAATGGGATTGAGGAGTTTACTTTTTTTGTAAAGGAAACCCGGAAATGAGGCAACAGCAGAGAGGGATATGGGGCCACATAACCAAAAGCTAAGCCCATGCCCTTTCCAGTCTCTGATTTGAAGTTGAAATCTCTGCACTTTTCAGAAAGCTTTGCGGGAACCTGTGCAAACGTTTCCGTTTAAAGACCCCCACCTTTAGTGAATAAAAACAGCAAAACAGTTACTGGGAACTTTGTATACTGGATCCTGTATTCAATGCTTATCTCATTGAATAGTCACCAAAACATTACCAGGTGGTTCCATTTCACAGATGAGAAGAAGACTGAGGCTCAGAGAGGTCACGTGCACAAGGTTACACAGCGGGCAGTGGTAGAGTTAAATAGGAAATAAGTGTGACCGACTCTTAACATTCTGCCTTTCCAAAGAGTGTTTTTGATTGTTATCCTTTTTTTCTGTGTTCGCTGTACTCCTTGACCAACCGCTGGGATTTTGTAGCCTTTCCTGCCCTTCCCCCCTCACCACAGGGGTGAGTCCCTGTTTTGGGAGATCATGCATCCCTTGCTGAGAGTCTAATACGGCCTGTCTGCAGGGCCACAGCATCATCAGGGAAAGGCAGGTTTGGAAAGGGCCTCAGATACCGCCCCTCTGCCCCCCCAGACCACGAGCTGCAAACTGTTCTAGGCCTGGAGGTTCCCGAGCGGTGCCTCAGGGAACCACCTTAAGGAAAGGGTCAGGAAGGGGGAAGGCCAGGCTGGCAGGGGCCTGGGCCCCCTGCCTCATTTTTTTTTAAAAAAAATACAGTGGTACCTCGAGATACGAGTGCCCTAATATATGAGATTTTTGAGATATGAGCCATCGAGCGAGCGATTTTTGCTTTGAAATATGAGCAACATTTGAGATAGGAGTAATCGCGCGGATCGACCGGCTGCACACGACCCACCAGTTTACCGAGACTCGAGCGTCTAATAGTTTCCCATGCCTCAAGGTTATAGAACGAATTAAACTCGAATCTCGAGGTACCACTGTATATTTTATTGATTTTTTACAGAGAAGAAGGGAGAGAGATAGAGAGTTAGAAACATCAATGAGAGAGAAACATGGATCAGCCGCCACCAAGTACATGCCCCTGACAGGAATCGAACCTGGGACCTTTCAGTCCACAGCCCACGCTTTATCCACTGAGCCAAACCGGTTTCGGCCCTCTGCCTCACTTTCCCAAGATACCCTGCTTTTGTCTGTATATGCGATGTCATTGGAAAGAGACATTAAATGATCAAAGAAAAAAAGAAACTACTCTATTTCCACCTCCCACTTTTAGAGCTAAGAAAACCCCATGTTATACACCTCAAAATGTTTCCCCCTTCCTCCCCTACAATGGAGCTTTGGCAAACTGTCCCGAAAATAGAGACTTTGACTGCCCTCTCTCCTTATAGCTAGCATTGAGTGCCCATGCGACTAAGTTCTCGTCCATAGGATGGGAGAACCCCCGCCTGAGATTGGCAGGAGGGGCGGCCCTTGGACCCTGAGCCACTCACCTCAGCTATCATGGGAGAGAGAGATGAGTGTATAGAATCCTCCCAGTGGTCCCTGTTATAACAGTTCACTCTATAGCAGGGGTTCTCAACCTTCCTAAGGCCGCAACCCTTGCATACAGCTCCTCATGTGGTGGTGACCCCCAACCATGAAATTTTGCTACTGTTATGCATCATGATGTAAATATCTGCATTTCCCGATGGTCTTAGGCGACCCCTGTGAAAGGGTCATTCGACCCCCAAAGGGATCTCGACCCACAAGTTGAGAACCACTGCTCTAAAGCCTCACGACTACTTCCGGGCAGACAAGGAATTGCTGTGTCTTTTGTAAAATGTATTTACCTGCAGCTGTTAGCTGTAGATTCTATACATGTATCTGAATAGCTTTGTGGCTGAAACCGGTTTGGCTCAGTGGATAGAGCATCGGGCTGCAGACTACAAAAGGTCCCAGGTTCGACTCCGGTCAAGGGCACGTACCTTGGTTGCGGGCACATCCCCAGTAGGGGGCGTGTGCAAGAGGCATCTGATGTCTCTCTCTCATCGATGTTTCTAACTCTCTGTCCCTCTCCCTTCCTCTCTATAAAATATCAATAAGAAATACATTTTTGAATAGTTTTGTGTTTGTTGCTCTTCCCAACCGTCTCTTCCTCTTTTGAATGTGGACGATTCTGCGATCAGGGTCACGTAGGGAACAGTGTCCTATTCCTCTAGTTAATGCAAATACGCGTAACTGAGTGCAAACACCTGGAGACATGAGCCGGTGGTCTGCGGGCTTTTTTGGGCGGCGAAGTGCAGCACTGACACCCGCCCTCTGTCACCCACGGGCTGGGCCCTCGGAGGAGCCGTTTACACTCTCGCAGCCTCCGCAGTGTCCTGTCTTAGAACAGGGGGAGTAATGCCGTGAAGCCTCAAGTTCGGTGGTTCTCAACCTGTGGGTCGCGACCCCTTTGGGGGTCAAACGACATTTTCACAAGGGTCGCCTAAGACCATCGGAAAACACAGGTATTTACATTATAATTCATAACAATAGCAAAATTACAGTTATGAAGTATGGTTGGGGGTCACCACAACATGAGGAACTGTATTAAAGGGTCGCAGCATTAGAAAGGTTGAGAACCACTGCTCAAGTTTAATGGGCTAGAGTCTAGACCCGTGGTCGGCAAACTGCGGCTCTCAAGCCACATGCGGCTCTTTGACCCCTGGAGTGTGGCTCTTCCACAAAATACCGCGGCCTGGGCGAGTCTATGTTGAAGAAGTGGCATTAGAAGAAGTTTAAGTTTAAAAAAATGTGGCTCTCCAAAGAAACTTCAGTCGTGGTCCTGTTGATATCTAGCTCTGCTGATGAATGAGTTTGCCGACCACTGCTCTAGACCAATGATCACACTAAGGCTGGTGCCCTTTCCTAAGAGCCACACGTGGAGACCAGCTGGAATCTCTCTTACTGACATGGGAGACCAAGGTGTCAATAATCATTACTCTTTCCTGGACACTTCCTATGTGCCAGGCATGATGGGTGACCTTATTTACTGGCTTACCATCGCCCTATGAAGAAGACACTATTCATGCTCTTCCCACTCCCCCCCCCCCCCAAAGAAACCGAGGCTCAGAGAGGGGAAGCAACTTACCCAAGGTCCTTCCATCCTTGAAGGACGCAATACTAGTGGTTTGTTACCTGGACGTGTAAGTCTTTGTGTGTGTGTGTGTGTGTGTGTGTGTGTGTGTGTGTTTGTGTGTGTGTACGCGCAGGGAGACAGTGGTTGTGTGAGACCCCCGAACCTAGGAAGGCATCAAAGAGGGAGCGGCAGCTGGAAGGTGCCGATGGGAGTCCCGGAGCTGGGGGACCTGCCCAGCAGCTGGTCCTGGGTCCTTTGACCCTTCAAGCCCCCTCTCATGTCTCTCCCGGGCGGAGCGCTGACTTCCTGCTCCATTTCCAGCCCCCAGCCTCCTGGGTGACACCCCCACCCACCTGTGGGCTTCCTGTCTGCTTGTAGCCACACCGTCTCTCTGGCCCCTGCTCAGCGCCCGGCCTGTCCTGTGGCCTGTGGCCTGCGGCCTGGGAAGGGGCGTGCGGAGGGCAGCGGCATTCCAGCGGGCTGAGGTCACTGTGCCCGGGAACGGGGGCCGTCGGGGGAGGTCAGCCTGCGTCACTGGAGGGCCGTGCTGGCAGCTCATAAAAGCGGGAAATGGCGGGTGAAGTCACGGTGTCCAGGCTCCGGGGGCTGGACCCCAAGGTTCCTGGGCGGCTGATGTCCTGCCACCTCCCTTTGGAGGGCAGAGCAAGCAGGCCGCGCCCGGGCTCTTGACCTGACCTTCCCTTCACTCCCCCGGCCTCTGGGCCCCCCCAGAGGGAGGACTGAACCCCGCCTTCTTGCTGTGCGGCTGCAGCTCCCCAAGGCTCTGCAGTGGCCTGAGCCTCTGCCCATGCGGGGTCCCCTGCCGTGCGTGGTCCCAGCAGCTGCTCTGCTGAGATTGGGGTGTGTGTGTATGTGGGGGGCAGTTAGGAAGGATGAAAGCAATAAATAAAGTCATTCATGCTGGTGGAAGATGGGGAGACCCAGACCCTAGAACTCTGTGGCTCACTAGAAGGGCCTGCCAGCCCTCTCTTGGGGTCTCAGCTTTCTCAGCTGTAAAGTGCGTGTGTTGGCCTCGAACCGGGATCTTGCTCGGCAGAGGGTGAGAGGCAGATCTGGGAGCAGGCACGTCCCAGGGCCACGGCTGACGCCTTTCCTCCGATGCTATCCTGGTTCCCAGCAAGGTTGGGCCTTCGCAGGCCGCCCCACCCAGCAACCTCTGTGTGCCGAAGGTCTCCAGGAAATGACACAGCGGCCCCTGGAGTGGCGCCCGGACGCCCATGCAGCCTGAACCCCGAGGCCTGGGCCCGGCCGCCGGGACCGAGATGGCACCAGCGTGCTTCTCAGAAGACTCCCCGGTGCAGCCAGAGAGCCTCTGACCATGTCCCCAGCAAGAGGGGAGATGGGGCAGAGTCCACCCACTCCGTCCTCCTCCTGTCGCCTTGCGCTGTGGCCAGTGGAGTCTGGGAAGGTTCCATCCGGGCAAGAGATGGTGGGGCCGAGGCCCAGCACACAGTAGGTGGCCGTCCTCCACGCCCTCTGCTAAGGCTCCGCTGCAAAGGTGTTATGCTCCCCGCTGCCCCAGCCCAGCTGGAGCCAGAAGAGGGGAAACAGCAGTCACAGGCCATGAGAGGGCGGTGCAGTCGAAGAACACCAAAGAGAAAAGAGAGAGAAAGAGAGAGCCCTGTCTGGTTTGGCTCAGTGGGTAGAGCGTTGGAGTGTAGACTGAAGGAAAGGTCCCAGGTTCGATTCCCGCCAAGGGCATGTACCTTGGTTGTGGGCACATCCCCAGGAGGGGGTGGGCAGGAGGCAGCTGATGGATGTTTCTAACTCTCTTCCTCCCTTCCTCTCTGTAAAAACTAAAAAAAAAAAAAAATCAATAAAATACATTTTTTAAGGAAAGGAAGGAAGGAAGAAAGGATATTCCCAGGTTTTCAGTTCCTGCGAGAACCTACCCAGCCAAGCACAGGGCTGGCTGTGTGCACAGGAGCCGCGGGTGGTTCTGTTCCTCCGGCCTCCGCTGACCTCTGACCCAGCCCGAGGCCTGAGAGGGGGGTTGTCTGGGGCCACCTACCCAGCCTGGCCTTGGGGACCCCGCTGAGCCACCCCGAGATCCTGTTCCCAGGCCGTGCGCCCTCCCTCCCTCGCCCCCAACTCTGGGTCCCCCTCTGCCCTCTCGCCCTGGGGTTGTAGCTTCAGGGGGGCAGGGGTTCAGCGGGGAGGAAAACAGGGGTTCAGGGGTGCAGGGACCAGGGGCGCAGAAGTCAGGTCCATCTTTCCCAGGGGGTGCGGCTCCCCTGCGCGTCATCTTCGGCAGCCAGGTCCAGAACCGCGGTTTCTGCTATTTGGGGTGCCAGCCCGCCCTGGGGTGCCCGCGCCCGGACCCGGGGGGGCCGGAGAGCCCGAGGTGCCCAGCTCCCCAGCTCGCTCCGCCTCGGACCCCACCCCCGGGACGCCCCGCCCCTCCGCCCCGCCCTCGCCGCCGCGCGCTTTGTTCCGCGCGACGCAGGTGCGCGCGACGGCCACACGGGGGCGCAGCGGGGCTGGCCTCCCGTCCACGTCCCCTCCCGGCGCCGCCCTGGCCGCCTGGGCACTGAGCGCGCAGCGGGGGCACTGCTCCTGGAGGCGGGGGTCGGGGTGCGGGTTGGAGGGGCGTCGCAGAGGGTGGTCTCCCGGTTGGAGCCTCGGCTTTAGGGAGAGCAGGCTCCCCCTGAGGATGCGCCTGGACCCCCAGCCCTGGTGCTTGCGCCGCTCCAGGGCCCGGGCCATGTGGGGGATGCAGCCTTTGCAGACTCCACCAGCCTGGGCAGGAGGCTACGGGGGGAGGATGCTCAGTGGGGAGCGAGGACCCATACACCTGGAGGTCACGGTTCCATTCCCAGGCTGGGCTTATGCCCTGGTGGTGGGCTTTAGATCCCAGAGTGGGGCGTGCAGGAGGCAGCCCATCAAAGATGTTTCTCTCTTTCTCCCCCCTCTCTGAAATCAATAAAAATGTATTTTAAACAAATTTCCCCAGATTTTATACGGGACATCAGTGGAAGGCGAGGCCCAAGATATCCTAGTTGGCCCTTGGTGGAAGTGGAAGCTGAGCCTGATTTTTTTAAAAAACTTTTTAAAAATATATTTTATTGATTTTTTTTACAGAGAGGAAGGGAGAGAGATAGAGAGCCAGAAATATAGATGAGAGAGAAACATCGATCAGCTGCCTCCTGGACACCCCCAACTGGGGATGTGCCCGCAACCAAGGTTTGTGCCCTTGACCGGAATCAAACCTGGGACCCTTCAGTCCGCAGGCGGACGCTCTATCCACGGAGCCAAACCGGTTTCAGCAGCCCCATTCTTATATGAGTGACCCCACATAGGTCAAAGGCTGGGATCCTACAAAGGCAGCTTTCCCATGCAGCTTGCATGAGGAAAGATCCCTGCTGAATTCTTGCTTGAAAGCAAGTCATGAATCTTGCTTTTTGTAGCGCTGAAGGGCGTGTACCACGCAGCACACTGACTGGCTGCTTCCGCTTCCTTTCACCTGGGGGTGACTGAATGACCTGGGGCGCCTTGCCTCTGTCCCTGGTCCCTGGTCCCTGGTCCCTGGTCCCTGGTCCCTGCCACCACAGCACGCTTTCGCTGGATCCCGCTCTTCTGGACCCAATCCCCAGCTGGGCTGGAGGACTCCCCACCTGCCAGCTGCTCTGAGGGCCGCAGAGGCCCAGGGAGAACCTCAGAAAGCTGTGGCCTGGGATGGATTTCAAAACACTTGCGATGCAGGCTTTCTGGCCACTAGTATGCCAAAAGCCTGAGGGTTTTCTATAGAATAACACGCCTGGCTCATTGACACACTTCTCATCACTAAGAATTCTGTTGAGGGGCTGGTGAAAGAGGGGCCCTGAGAGAAGACAGGGGCACGGGGTCCCCGCTGCTGGGGCTCCCACATCCAGGCAGGCATTGCCCTGCCATTGCCCTGATGCACTGCTCCACAGGGCTGTCTCCACAGCACCCCCAGGGGCTGCTGGGAACTTGGCCTCCCTCCAGAAATCAAGGTACAGCACTGACGGGGTCACGGAAATGTAATTTATCTTCAGACAAATGAATTTATCTTCAGATGCAGATATCTGCTGAGGCTCCCGGCAACTGTTCCCCTCAAAGGCACTTAGATCAGACGCCCCTCCCACCGCCCCTCCTCTTCCCGCCTTCCAAGCCGTCACCCCAGATGCCCCGGGCATGGCCAGGACCTCTCCAACACGGGGGACATTGGGGACATGCAGCGAGAATAGGAACTTGTTCTGTGCCCTTAGGGAAGGCACAACCCACGAACACAGTTCCACATGCCACTCTAAGCCACAGGGATGCCGACACGGGAGCATGTGTGTGTGCGCGTCTGTGCCTGCATGTCAGCCTGGGTGCATGGAATGCGGGAAATTTAGTAAACGTTTCCCGCTCAGGAAAGATGAAAGCCGGTGCCCTTCTGTGTGCTGTTTGGTGGTGTGACTTGAATGGCATGTCCAGTGGGTGATTTGAGCCCCAGAGTGGAGTCATCCTCAATAATATTTACGTCCAACGACCCAAGGAGATGCACATCCTGCGAAACAGGCGACTTCAGTTCCGGAGAGAGGGGAGCTGGCCTTCGGGAAATTAGGGCCTTTTCGAATGCTCCTTGGCACGGAAGCAGGGAATCTCGCGGTGTGAGAGCAGAGAGACGTCTTGGGGGTCGTCTCCTCCACCCCCTCCTTTTCCAGGTGAGGAACTACAGAGTGAGAGTCGAGGGAACGTTCTCCTGGTTGCGCAGAGAGTCGGTGACAGAGCAAGTTCTTGGAAACCAGCCTCCTCATTTCTGGTGACCGCACCAGTCTATCCTGAGCGGTGGGAATAACAGATCGAAAAGGATACATGATCAAGGAAACCTCCCCACACCCTCAAATCATAAATAAGTGGCTTTGAAATACAAAGACTGGAAACCGATGGCTGGCCCCTGCTGTTGGCCTCTGAAGCCACAGTGACGCTTCTTCCTCATCTGAGCACATGAGAGTAATGGAGGGCGACTGCGCTTGACCTCTGTCGCTTTCGGGGGACCCGGCATTGATTCACTCTCCTGTTTGGAGAGCCTCCTTCCGTGAGCATTCAAGTGAGCGGAAGCTAAGGGGGCCGGAAACAACCATTTCCTGCCTCTAGCAGCGAAAGTTGGGGGGCCTGTGCTGTCGCCGCCGTGGCCACATGGATGCTCCGGCCTGGGACTTCGCACCTGGAGACGGTGACACTCACGGGGGCCATATTCATGGAGCAGCAGCCTCTCACGCTGGTCGCGATGGTGCCGACCTCCTGCCCCTTGCGCTTCCTCCCCGCTTTCTGATGCTCCCACTTCCCGCCTGTCCTTGAGCTGCAGCAGCCTTCGAGTAAATCCGCTTTCTCCTTCCCCCCAGTCTCCTCTGGCTCGCGGACAAGAACCCTGACAGCTGCATTCAGAGGAGAATGAATAGCTGCCCCAGTCCCCAGACACAGCGCTCTCGCTGGCTCTCTGTTATGTCTGTCTCACTGTAAAGATTAAAGAGGCACTCATCTTTGATGTCCAAATAAAATCAAGCTGGAGGTTACAATTAATTTTCACCGGGGCCTACTGCCTGGCCCCGGGGACGGGAATTTTAAAGGTCAGAATGTCTCCCGTCCAGCTGGCCACCCAGGGGAGCCTGCGGGGACGTGGGCCAGGCACTAGCACCCCTCCTGTCATTTGTCTCCATGCGCGGAGTGACCGATGCTGGGGCAGGAGACTGCTCCCTACAATGGAAAAGACCCGCCATCAGGCAGGGGAAGGTTTAGTGCAGCGCCAAGCAGCCTGCAGGAGGCGCTTAAGCCTTTCTCCACTCGGTCACTTCCATCGGGATTCGGGCTGGTCTGTGGGGGTTACCATAATTATTCTAGGAACTCAGCTAGAGGGGCCTCGGTTCCATGAGGGAACGGTGTAAGATTGGAGTTCTCAGCGGGGAGAGAACAATCTGCCACTGAGAGAGCACTGTCCACCTGCAGTGTCACCTGACCCCGTTCCTGCCTTTCTCCTCTCTGCTGACCCCCAGAGGAGCCAGAAACGGTAGCTGGAGCGTGTTTGAGGGTGTGGAGCAAAGAGTGAAATGCAACTGTTGTAGACTGAATGCTTGTGTCTCCCAAAATGTGTATGTTGAAACCTGACCCCCATGTGATGGTATTAGGAGGTAGAGCTCTTGAGAGGTAATTAGGGTTAGGTGAGGTCATGAGGGTGGGGTCCTCCTGAATGGAATTAGTGCCCTTGCAGGAGTCATGAGAGAACTTGCTTCTTTCTCCATGCCTTCTGCCTCTGAGGACACAGCAGGAAGATAGTCATCTGCAAACCAGAAGAGGGCACTCACCAGAACTGGGCTATGCTGGCATCAGGACCTTGGACTTCCCACCTCCAGAACTGTGAGAGACAAATTTCTGTTGTTAATAAGCCATTCAGCCTGTGGTCCTCTGTTATAGCAGCTGAACAGATGACTAGAGTCTCTGATCCTGTCCCCACTGCTCCAGGTCCTGCATGGGAAGGGGATGCCGAGATGGGTGAGAGGGAAGTTTTGATGTTGGATTGGGCTGGACTGTTTAGATGACTTTTCTTTTACTGAACACGCCCAGAAAATATATGGGATCTTCTCAAAGTGGAGAGTCAGAGCAGGAAGACCCAGCAGAGTTGGGTGAAGGGAAGTGATAGGAGGGAATGACACCTTCTTGCTGGCACCCTACTGTGTCTGGCTCCTTCAGCAAAGCGCAGGCAACTTCCAGTGAAGTCAGTGCAAAGGGAGGGTCAGCCCCCAATGCCCCCACCACCTGCTGGACGGTCACACCCCCTGCCCTTGCTTTATAGGACTTACGGGACCACCACAGCTCTCCCTCTGTCTTTCCTGACCTGAGCTAGAATACAGACAGAGGTCCACGTGTCCTGCCTAAATCTTTAAACACAGCCTGGCCAGCGTGGCTCAGTGGTGGAGCATTGACCTAGGAACCAGGAAGTCACGGTTCAATTCCCAGTCAGGGCGCATACCGAGGTTGCAGGCTTGATCCCCACTGGGGGTCGTGCAGGAAACATCATTCCCTGCCTCTCTGAAATCAGTAAAAATATATTTAAAAAATAAATATTTAAATACAGAAGTTTTGTTAACAAGTTGTGAAGTAAACTCTGTTCTATTTTCCTATCTGGACAAGCACAGAGACCTGGAAAGCCAGATCCCAGTTAGACCCTCAGATCCTTGGGGTTCTCTTAGGGTAGAACCAGACTGCTAGCTGGCAGCCCCCGCCTTCCTCTCCCCCCTACCCTACCCTCTCCCCACCCCCCAGCCTCTCCTCTTCCTGCCCCTTGCTCTGTCAGGGATGCTGAGAGGTCTTGCATGTGAACACTGAATCCACATGGCCACGCTCTCTCCATCTTCCCCACCAACAGCCCCCCTCATCCCTAACCCACCCCCGGTGGCTACCCCTCAGTGTAGACAGAGCGAGGCCAGCAACAACCTGCCCTCAGGAAGGAACACCTGGGAGAGGTCCATGGGGGTGCTGGGAACAGGGAATAGAGGGCCCAAGCACCCTGCCCAAGCTCTGTCCATAAGGGGCACAGGCTCCTGGCTCCTCAGAGTCCATGCCCCACGGGGACCCCTGTAAAGCAGGGGGCCAGGGCAGGAGCCTGCCTGCCAGGCCAACAGGCTGTGCTGACGATTCTTCCCATCTTCCCACGCCTAACCCTTAGGATCCGACTGTGATTCCTTTTCCCCAACACGTGGCACAGGCACCACCGCCTCTGCTGGCCTCCCTGTCCCGGCTCTGTCAGCCCCAGAGAGGTCCCCACTGGGCCCTGGGGAGCCCAGGGAGGTTGGGCTGTAATTGGGCAGCGTCTGGAGAGGGGGCCCCAGCCACATGCAATCAAAGTTCTGCCGTTGAGTGGGTCTTCCCTGGGTGCCTTCCAACAGCTTCACAGGCCAGCCAGCTCTGAGAAACCACCAGCTCCACGCTCTGATGTAAAGAGAGGAAGTCCTGGTCACTTCCTCCCCCAGCTTTCCCACAGGAACTGGCCATTGATTAGCCACCATCATCAGATCACCCAAAACAACAACTCTGATAATCGCCGGGGTTAGTAACGAGTGCCTCTCCTCCTCCACCCCCTCCTCTTTCCTTTTCCCCCGCCTTCCTTTCCCATTTGAAGAATACACAGCCAGGAAGCGTAAATAGGCACCGCTGCTCCCAGTGTCACTGATGGACCACAGAAGAAAGAAGACCCACTTCGACCGAGGAGGCACGAGGTGGCAGGCAGGTGTTATCACCTCCTTTTCACAAACAGAGAAACGGGCTGAGCGAGGATGCTGAGGAGCACCACTGGGCAGGAGCCCTGGGCCCGGCTGCCAGCGTGCCCAGGGTGAGGGCTGGGTCTGAAGGCAGACCAGAGGGAGAATCTGAGTCCTCCCCGGCCACCGGGAACTCTGCCTGGACCTCAGAAGCCCAGAAAATAAGGTGGAAGCCCGAAGCCCACTTTCCCAGTCAAATCTACAGTCCAGAGACACCCTTCCCCAACCAGATGCGCCAGCACCAAGCAATGCAAGTGCAGACACGTGCAATCTGTTTTCTGGGGAGCAGAGGAGAGCCCCCGCGTCCCGGGCAGGCCTGGTGTTCGTGGGGTGAGCGTGGGGTCCGTGCCAGACAGAGGCAGCAGCAGCCTCACATCTCTGTAGGGGCCGTCTGCTGCTGCGGTGTGGGGTTCTCCCTGCTTCCTCGCTTACAGGCCATGCATGGACTTTGTGCAAAATTAGACCAGGGAACCCCTTCTAGACACATTGCTGCCATCTGGTGGGGAGTTGCTGTGATACACAAACCTAATGCACGGCGTGGAAAACGTACAGTCTAACCAGTGTCCGGTGTGAAGGGCGCCCCTCAACGGTGGCACAATTGGCAGTAAGCAACCTGCACAGCTGGTCTGGTGGCCCGGCAGGCCGGGCTCTTTGGCCCGAGTGGGAATTCTGCAAGAGACTTAGTTCCCTTTCATAAACGCCTCTGCTATTCTAGCAGCCAGTGGTTCTCAACCTTCCTAAGGCCGCGACCCTTGCATACAGTTCCTCATGTGGTGGTGACCCCCAACCATGAAATTTTGCTACTGTTATGCATCGTGATGTAAATATCTGCATTTTCCGAGGAAAGGGTCGTTCGACCCCCTCAAAGGGGTCATGACCCACAGGTTGAGAACCGCTGCTCTAGCTGCTTAGAGTGTCCTGGTGTTGGGCGACACTCTGAGGGACGCAAAGAGGGACATGCGTGTGTGCTTCCCAGGGCTACGTCCAAATCCTGCGAGAAAGCACGTATGTTCCTCGGAGGGTCTGTGCTTCCTGTGTCAATTTTTAGAGGAACGCCAGAAAAGGGTCTGATTCACTCCCTCTTCCTTCCTTATTCCAGAAAATGATTTGTTTATTCATTTGCCTCTGTTGTCAGGGCCAGAGTTCATGGCCAAATAGAGGAACCACCGGGTTGAAAGTGAGAGTGTGCGCCTTATGAACATTCCAGCGGGGAGACCTGTGGGGAAAGTGGCTTTTCGGGTCTTGTCCGTGCAGTGCCACGTCTCCTATGGTTACGAGGAGGATGACATCAGCCTGTGTATCGTTTGTCTGGTGATTGTGTGTGTGTGCTTGTGTGCATGTATGTATGTATGTGTGTGCACATGTCTGCTTGCAGGTAAAGTGACCAGTTTTCAGGGTTGTCCGGATTTGAGATGTCTTGTCCTTATTTGTGAGGCCATTTCTGGACCCATGTTGTCTGGCTGAGGCCATGTGGGCGCTACCAACCATGGTCCCCGCACCTCTGCCCAGGATGCAACCAGGAGGGAAAATGTGTGGGGCCTCCCCAGGGAACCCTCTCTCCACCAATTCCTGGAAAGGCCTGTTTGGCTCAGGCCTCGGCACTGCACACCTAAAAGGAGGGAAGGAGGCTCGAGGCCTCCTGCCTGGGGGCTGCAAGGTGAGGAAGGTGAGGGAGCAGGAGGCCCAGGCTGGCCGGTAACTGCCCGCTGGTCTGATGTCCAGGCCAGCTGTCCAAATAGCCACCCTGTTTGCTGCCGGAGGCCCGACACTGCTTGGCTCTGGGTGTTTCTTTCCAGCCTGAAGGAGGCCCGGGGGCTGCGGAGGTCAGGAGAGGGAGCCCGTGAGTCAGCCTGGGTGGCTCCTGTCCGGGTTGGGACAGAGCGGAGGGCACCTACATCCTGCAGGGCAGCTGGGGCAGGAAGGGGCACCTGGAGGAGAGAGTTCACGGTGGGGGGGGGTCGGGAGGTGGGGGGCCGCTGTATAGTAACAAGCTTGACTGCAGACTCCGCCCCAGGTCCCTGCAGGCCCTGGGTGTGCAGGTTGCTTTTCCCTCCTCCCTGGCGGCTCCTGGAAAGGACAGACTTTCAGCGGAGGGGCCTGGGCCAGACAAGGCCTCCCTGCCCCACCCTCTCTCTTGCCCTTAGAAGCCCAACTCCCCCAGCTTTCAGGAGGGGGGTGCCCATGGGGGACAGCCAGTGGTGCTGCTTCTGGAAATACCCACCACAGGAGCTCAGAGGACCCCCAGAGGAAGGGGGGCAGGGTCCCAGGAGAGACGGAACGGGCGGGAGAAAATGCTTGTGGGATGCAGCCCTGCAGGTGGACACCTTCCGAGGCCCTGCCGGCTCCTCTGGAAGGCCAAGTTCTGGGTCAGAGCCAACACACGAGACCTCAGCGGACTTTTACACACGCAAAGGCTACTTGGGGCAGTTGCTTTAGCGTTCAGTCCCCAGGCCCCCAATGGGCTGGTTCCCTCTGCTGCGGGGGTGTTTGGGTAGAGAACGTGGAGAAACACCTCCTTTTTATTAGAGGAGAAGGGAGTAAGGACCAGCGCAGAGAAGTCATTAACCTGAGGACACACAGCTCGGAGGAACCTGGATTTGAAACTCAGGCTCGTCCTTCCCTCTGTACCCAGAAACGTTGTGCTCAGTTTATAGGAGCGCTTGCTCCGGCAAGAAAGGGGCGTGGAACCGGAAGGGGGCTCCGGGCTGGTTATCTGGAAAACTCAGCTCAAAGAACAGTTTCTTTCCGGATCTGTGCTCTGGGTGCCGAGTGAGCTGACCTCGTCCCAGGACAGAGTGTCTTTGCCTACCTCCTCCTGGACCCAGCAGCAGCCCCTGTTTGGGGAAAGGCTCAGGTGAGAAGTCCAACTCCAGTGCCAGGGAACGAGAGGAAGGAGGCCCCCCTAGGGGGCAGGGCCACCCGCAGACCCCCTGGACTCCACACCAGGGAGCCCATCGGACCGGTTGTGTTAAAACAGTCAGCAACACTTGGACGTTCCCTTGTTCACACGCCACAGGCTGTATCTGCACATCCGTGTATATGCACGTATACACACACACACACACACACACACACACACACACACACACACACACACTTCACGCTCAGGCCCCCCGATAGCCAAAAGCTGATGACCAAACAGTGGCTCACTGCAGGAGACCAGGAAGGAACGGCGTGCCGGCCTCCCCATCGGTCAGCCACCCCCTGACACCCAGCGTGAGAGCTGTGCCTAATTTGTTGACCCCACCTGTAACCCCAGGCGCAGCTCGGCACTACCCAGGGGTAGCTCTCTCTCCTCTAAAACACTGTCCTTCCAACGGGTAAGGAAGGGCCGAGGGTTGTGCCGTGCTACAAAGGCGTCGTTGACATTATTGCAAGTTTAGGACATCCAGTCGCCAGAACCTTAAGCCCCGAAGGTCTACAGACTGACTTGTGGCCATGACCTCTCAAGATAATTTAATCAACGAATACTGTTTAATAAATAGGCCCGAAAAGCAGCTGCGAGTTTTCTCGGCGGGATGCGGCGTGCGACCAGAGTTACGGGAGATTGTCCCTTGAATCACTAAGGCAAACTTTGTTGAGTGTCATTTTACATAGAGCAATCACATAAAAAAAAATAAGAGTTATAAATAGAAAAAAAAAAACCCAACGTTCTCCCACAGACCGACCGGGAAATCAGAACATCCAAAAAATAAAACTGAAAATAAAAGGGGAACAAAACCACCCCCCTACCCCCACACCCCTTTTGCTTCAAGTGCTCCTGGCCCGTACAGTACTCAGCATCTTTGGGTATTTCACAATGCACAGCTCCAAACTGCAGCCACGAGAAAACAAAGAGGACTGACCAGTCGTCTGAAAAAAACGGAGTTTATAAGAAGGCGTTACCTTTACAAAATAAAAACGAAAGCCCGATACCACTGGATTCCAATTTGTTCATTTCCCCTTGCTTTCTTTTAGAGTTTGCGTCAGCCCCGACCCCCTGGCTTGGGGGGAGACAAGGGCATGTGGGCAAGTGTCTGGAATGAAGACAGGAATCTAGGAGGGAGGCGGCTGCCAGTGACGTGTGACCATAAGAGGGTGTCCGAAGCCATCCCCTCTGGGCGGAGCGGCATCTGAAGGTGTGTGGCCTCAGGGGCTCTTCGGGGGAGACTGAGGGGCTCTTCGGGGGAGAGCTGGGGAGGTGACAGAATCCGGGGTCTTCTCTGGCCTTTTTGTTTGCTGTGTTTGCAGGAAGAAGCCAAGGCGAGAAGAAGAGTCACATCTGGGGGAGCCCGCAGCTCTGGGGTTGGGGGCGTCACGAATGCTCCTCCTTTCCTGGCGACTGGGAGACAAAAGCCACTCGGCAAGGAGAGGGCGGGAGGCGGGAGCGGGGGCGATCAGGAAGGCACTGGGCCAGCAGAGCTGTCTTCCTTCGCCGGGCCTGCTGCAAACTCGAGAACCAGGGAGGGGGAGCGTGTGGACAGCCCCATGCACAGAGCCCTCCACCCCCAGGTTGGAGGCCAGGCTCAGCCTCCCTGCACGGAGGGGACCCACACCCCCCAGCTTCGCCCCTGGAGGGAAGGGTAGAGGGGTGTTCAAATGCAGCACAGAGAACCCCACAACTTGAAAAGCAAACAGATCCACCGGGGGAACCAGGTGTTTGATCTATCTCTAGGGATCGAAGGAGAGGCAGGCAGGTGACCGGTGTTAAGACAGGGTCCCCATCCCGTGGTTGGTGACCTCAGGAGTCCCAAGAGACTCCCTCCAGCAAGCGTGTCAAACTCAAAGGCGAGCACAGGCCAAGTAAATGAGGCGGGCGGCCCTCCTCATTTACTGCGAGTTTGACAGGCTTGCCCTGCAGCTTGGGGGAGGGGTGCGGGGAGGCGGGGTCAATGCTAAAGTCCTCGCAGACATGCCGCGCAGGCTGCCCAGAGAACGGAGGAGAACGTGTGGACCTCCCCAACGCTGCCTGTGGGCGTGGACCATCCCCACCCAGCTGTCCCCCTGTCACCGGGGTCCAGTTTGGCCACCTGTCTCACCTGCGCTAATACAGAGGTGGGAGCGGTAAAACTGAATCCCGTATTCCAGCTGTTTTCACCGCTGCTACCCTCACAAGAATGGCTTCTGGAGGACAGGCATGTACCGGTGGGTGGGCGGTGGGAGAGGAAACACTCAATCACCAGCCCCCCTCCATCGCAGTGTGAAACCGGGGTACAGGAAGTTGACTGGTTCGAGGTCACAGGACGGGGAGGAAGAAATGGGCCTGGACTCCAGGGGCCTCGTTGCTGACTCCCTGCCAATAGGACATCGGCCCTAAGGACCCCAGGGCCTCTGGAGATGGAAAAAGGACCCCTCCGAGCAGGGGACTCTGCCTTAGGCTGTGGGGCTCAGCTCTGGGGGTGCCCAGGCCCCACCCCTCCTTTCTGCTGCAGCAGGTCTGCCTCTGGCCCAGCCTCCTCTTTGCAGGCACAGCTCCGGAGTGCTGGGGGGAGAAGGGATGGTATTGGAGGGGGGGCACCCCTCAGCATGGGGCCTCCTCCAAGGGCTGGACCCTGTGAGTCCAGGGTGAGAGCCAGCCGGTCAGGGAGAGGCTGGCCCAGCCGAGGGGCATGCCCATCTCAGACACCAGCCTCATGGAACAGACCACCGCTGCTGACACACCATTTTTTTTTTCTTTTCTTTGTGATTTTGGAAGAAGTTCCGATCCGTGGGACGGGGGGCAGGTGGGCCTGCGGGCAGAGAGAGAGGACAGGGCCCCGCCTAGTTGTTGGCTTCGGACATGGAGGCCACGTGGCTGAGGCCGGCGAGCGCGGGGAGGCCGGCCAGGCCCGCGGCCCAGGGGTCGGGCAGCGGGAAGTAGGGCCGCGAGGCGGCCACGTTCTCGGCCAGCGCGAAGGCCAGCAGGCCGCCCGCGCTCCTCTCGGCCTCGAGCTGGGCGCGGCCGAACAGCTTCAGCTGCGTCTCCTCGAACTGCCGCTCCAGCTCCTGCAGGCTCAGCGGGCCCTTGGGCGCCGCCAGGAAGTGCTTGGCGGGGCCGGGCCCGGGCGGTGGCAGGCACATGGCAGCGGCGCCGCCCAGGTGCGCGCCCACCTCGCCCAGCGCCGCGGCCGCCGGGGGCATCACGAAGGCCGCCTTCTCGGGGGCCGGGCCGCCGGGCCCGAAGAGCAGGCTGGCGGCCCTCCAGGCGGCCGGCTTGCGGCCCCGGCGCGGCCGGGCCATGCGGCAGCTCTGGCGCTTGATGTGGCGGTGCAGGTGGTCGGAGCGCGTGAAGCTCTTGTAGCAGAACTCGCACTGGTAGGGCCGCACGCCCGTGTGGATGCGCATGTGGTTCTTGAGGTCGTAGTTGTGCACGAACTTGGCGTTGCAGTGGATGCACAGGTAGGGCCGCTCCCCGGTGTGCTTGCGCATGTGGATCTTGAGCTTGTCCTGCCTGCAACGCAGAGCCGGGAGTCAGTCCCCCGCAGGGCATGCCAGGAGCCCCCCCCCCAACCTCCTGCCTCCAGATTTACAGTGGTTCTCAACCTTCCTAAGGCCGTGACCCTTTCATACAGCTCCCCATGTGATGGTGACCCCCGACCCTACCATTATTTTCCTTGCTGCTTCATAATGGTCATGTTGCTGCTGTTAATGATCTGTCATGTAAATACAGTGGTACCTCGAGATACAAGTTTAATTCGTTCCGTAACCTTGAGGCGTGGGAAACGATGAGACGCTCGAGTCGAGGTAAACTGGTGGGTCGTGTGCAGCCGGCCGATCCTCGCGATGACTCCTATCTCAACTGTTGCTCGTATTTCAAAGCAAAAATCGCTCGCTCGACGGCTCGAATCTCAAAAATCTCGTATGTTAGGGCACTCGTATCTCGAGGTACCATTGTATCTGATATGCAGGATGTCTTAGGCGGCCCTTCCGAAAAGGTCGTTCGACCCCCCCCAAAGGGGTCGCGACCCACAGGTTGAGAACCGCTTCCTCCAGCACCTGTTCTGCTGCTGCGGTCTCCAACCCCAGGCCTCACACCGCTGCCCCACCCCAAACAGGTGTGGCTGTCACCTGGCTCAGGGGGCTGGAGAAAGCGCAGGGTCCTGAAAGACTCCCCCACCCCACCCAGAACCCCTCCTGCCGCTGAGCTCTGAGCAATGACGCTCCCCGTCTATCAGGGCCGGCTCACAGAGGACGGGACCACAGGCCTGCAGGCCACACACATCCCCGCAAGTCAGCAGTCTGTCCTCCGTCCTCCGGGGGACGGGGGGAGGGGGTAAGGTGAAAAGGGGGGCAGTGACCTCTGAAACTGGGTGGCACTTTCATCTCCCGCCCACTTCCCTCCAGTTTGCCATGTGCTTTGGCCCCAGCCCTGGGACCCATCCCAGCCAGGCGGTGGCGCTCCCTCTGTCCTCAGGGCTGACCGGGAGGCTACGGGAGCCGGCACACCTCTCGCTCAAGCCTCCTGCCTGGTGTTTTCTTATCTGCAGCCCCGGCTCGGTGCTTTGTCTGCAGACAATTCCCGGGTTTACAAAGGAGCCAGGTGCACCAAGAATGCAGCCTAATCCTCCGCAAAGCTCCTGAGGGTTTAAGTGGGATTATTCAGAGGTGTGGGGTGGGGCTCGCCCCGGGGCCTGGGAGCCCTTGCTCCAGCTGCAGACATGCTGGGGGACCTGAGGCCAGTTACCTAACCTCTCTGCGCTGAGCTGAACCTTGGCCCGGACGTCAGTCTCTACTGTCCAGGGCTGATGGAGAGAATGCGGGGTTGTGTTGTATGACACGCAACACACCTCCTGGTGGTCTTGAGAGGAAAGCTGACATCCTAGGCTTTTTTCCCTCAAGACGGAGCCTGCTTGAACCAGCTCGAGGAGTGGTTCCGCCTGGCTGTGGTGGAGTTAGTGGGGCTGCAAGGACTCCTCTCAGGGCCCTTCTGAAGCCGTCCCTGGCCAGACCCGCAGGCCGGGCAGAGCTGTGTCCAGTCTCCCACCACCACCCTGCAGGCCTGGTTGGGTGGAACCTCGGCCTATCATTTTTGGCCTGGTTTTGAAGTCGGAGCAGAGGTGGAGCACAGGTGTCTGCCCTAAAATGGCCAGATTTAAATAAACCGCCTTGAGCACAACCCTAAAACAGCAGGAGCAGGGGGCTTGGTCTCCTGGGGTCCCCTGGCCGCTAGAGGTCTCACTGGCTCTCATTTTTCGATTGGTTCCTCAGGGGCCAGGCAGGATGTTCTTGTGTGCACTGGCAGGGACCAGGGAAGGGGACCAGAGAGGGCAGACCTGCCCCTGCCACCTGTGCTCACAGGAAGGCTGGAAGGTACCCGGGAAACGGATGTGGGGGTGGGGTGTGGGATGGGCAGAGAGGAGGAAGTGAGCTGGCTGGTGCCCTCCACCCAGCAGACCCTCCTCTCTTCCACCGCCCCTGTCCCTCCCTCAACCACCAGCTGCCCCCAGGCTGGGTAGTACCCAGCTGTGACATCCCATGCCCCTCCCCCGAAGCATGCTGTAACCCTCGTTTCCTCCAGATGACTGGATGTTGGAGCAGTAAGCAGCCTTAGAGAGCATCTGAGCCAGAGGCTCTCAGACTTGATATTGGAGCAGAACCAGCTTGATATAACGGTGCCAGGCCCCCCTCCCAGAAATCTGACCCAGTAGGTCTGGGATGGAGGGGATAGCGGATTTGCATTTCTAACAAGTTGGTGGATGCCGCTGCCGCTGCTTCTGAAGCTTGTGAGTCCATGGACCACTTTAAGAACTAGGGGCCTAGGCTCATTCTTCGCTCTGCAGGTGGGCAAACTGAGGCCCAGGGAGGGGACAGTCACCGAGGTCATCCGGAGGTTAATGGGAGAGCTGGGACTAGAATAGGGCCTTTTGGCTCCCAGCCCAGGCCTCTTTCCTCACCACTGGAGGAAGTACAGGGGGTACATAGTGCACTTGAACTCTGAGAGCAAAGCTACACCGCCCTGCAGGTTATGTCTTGGGACCCCCCCGCCCCCTGTTCACCCAGGCCCTGATGGAAACTGGTGTTAGGTGGTCAGCGAGGCTCACCCTCTCACTGGCTGGCTGAGTCCCACATGCACCGGGTGGAGGACTCGGCTTAGAGTCATCAGGGGGCTTTAACTATAGCACCCCACTTAAGCCTCACCACGGAGACAGCATGATTTCTTTCCAAAAACACTATTACAGCCGGAACCGGTTTGGCTCAGTGAATAGAGAGACGGCCTGCGGACTGAAAGGTCCCAGGTTCGATTCCGGTGGGGGGCATGTACCTAGGTTGTGGGCACATCTCCAGGGTGGGGCATGCAGGAGGCAGCTGATCAATGTCTCTCTCATCGATGTTTCTGACTTTCTATCCCTCTCCTTTCCTCTCTGTAAAAAAATCAATAAAATATATTTAAAAAAACAAAACACTATTACATGTAATTTGTAGTATTGACCCTGAGGGTCACCCTCAAGTAATGGACAATGCAAAAGGCAAATCTTCTAATGGCAAGGGCCTACTATACCTAGCCACAGCTTCTCCCAGGCTTTTCATTCGGGCATCACAATAAGTCACATTTCCACGGCAATTGGCTCACAGGTGTAAGAAGTACCAGGAAGGTGATTCTGTCTTCCTTTCACAGAGCACCTGCGATGGGCAGGTGAATATGCCATTTCAATGACCCTGGCAAGCTGTTATTCAGAGGCAAGTTATGGTGTAGGGGTCGGTTCCCTATTTGGCATCTCGGAGCCCCTGCTGCAGCCGCAGACCCACCGCTAGCTTTAGCCAAGTTATTGAACCCCGCTGTACAGAGCTGCCCCTAGGGCCAGGCATGAATTCTATTGTTGGGGGCTGACGAGCGAATCTAGGTTTGTGCGAGTTTGATTCACCACACCTGGAGCAACTTCCTCACTGAGAGGAAGCCAGGGCTCAGAGAAGTCCAGCGCCTTTCCCGAAGGTAACCAGCCGGTGATGGGCAAAGGCGGCTGGGAGCTACCTGGGGCGTGGTTTGTGTGCAAGCTGTTCTGAGGTTGAAAACAGGTGGATTTTCCAACCTGGGGCTTTCAGCCCAAGGCCTATAAGGGCAGCCCCAGAAAGTAAAGACCAAACAGTCAGGACAAGGCATTAGCTGCCAGCTGTCTGCCTCTGGGCCCAGGGGATTGGGCTATGCTCCAGGAGGAACTCCGCCCTAGGCAGGGAGCCGGCTGATGGAGGCCTTTCGTGGGAGCAGGGCAGGGCGGTAGGTAGAGCGGGCAAAGCTCATGGTAAGTTAGTCCTGGGAAAAAACTTAAGGATCATCTGGTTCACTCAGCTGGTTAACCGGTCTGAGTCAGGTCTCACCTGTGTTATGAGCAGCCCATTTCGCAGGACCTTGACCATACTGATCTAATCCAGTTCCCTCCCCTTCAAGTGGAGGAAACCACAGACCAGGGAGGGGAGGGCTTCTAAGGGCACAGGGCCGCCTTTTGCCAGAAGGACCTTTTCACCTGGCTGTGCTGAACGTGCGCCTTGGCAAGGTGGGGCCTGGCCTACTCCCGGCACCAGAGCAGGCCCTCAGCCGGCGTGGGTCCCATTTCTTGACCTGGAAAATGCGGGCTGGGCTGTACCGTTTGACCTCTGGTGTTCTGTGCTTGCATCTGAGTAAAGGGGTATCACCGAATCTCTTTCTTGTGAGTTGGCTTCATGTCTGTAGTATGGCTCGTCTACGCCCGCTTCTTCACAGATCTAAACTGCTCGCAGAGACGGCATGAGGGTCATTGGAAAGTGTTCTAACCTGAACCTCAGGAGCTGATACCCCCCACCCAGGACTGGAGGCCTGTGGTCCTGCTTATAACCCACCTCTGTCCAGGGGCCTCCATGCTAACTCACCGTGAGCATGGCTTCCCAGGCCTTTACCAGCTCAGCCCTTCCAATTGCTTACAAGCTCACTACGTTCTGAGGACGCCCGGGTGGCTAGCTAGCAAGAATGCCGTGTGTACCTCGGAGTTGCTAAGAGATCAGATCTTAACACCCACACTAGAAAGGCGACGATGTGCGGTGATGAATGTTAACTAACCTTCCTGTGGTAGTCATTTCGCAAGAACACACGTATCAAATCACCACAGGGTATCCTCTGAACATACACAATGACATAGGTCAATTGCATCTCAGGAAAGCTGGAAGAAAAAATCACCCCACCTACTCTGCCAGCCCCCCCTCTCCCTATATGTAGTGCTGCACCCACACACCATAGGGACATGCGTTCCCCTTGCAGGTTCCCCTTGAACTCCTGCTGGCATGACTTGGACTTCCAGTCCCCGCTCCCGTGAGGAAATGAGGGCAAACTGGATTAGATCAGGATTTCCAAAGTCCTGCGAAATGGACTGCGTATAGCACAGGTCACTGGACGCCCTGACTCCGACATGTCAACAGGCTCTTGATAAACCAGGTGATCTCGATGTTTTTTCCAGGACGAACTTCCATGAGCTTTGTCTACTCTACTTACCACCCTGCCCTGCTCCCACGAAAAGCCTCCCTCAGTCCTGCGTCCGTAGCTCTCCTGAGCCTAGGCAATGTGTAAGTGAAGTCGTAAAACTGGGAGTTACCTTAGAGAGCACCTCATCCTACCCCCTCATGTTACACCTGGGGAAACTGAGGCCCAGAGTGGGAGCAGACTTGGCCAAAGTCTGTGTTTACACGCTCCAGAAGTTGTCCAATGGCACCATTTTCTTCTTTAAAAAGAGATGGCTTCACCAGGCTGGTGTGGCTCAGGGGTTGAGCATGGATCCATGAACCAGAAGGTGGCAGTTTGATTCCAGTTAGAGGCAGAACCAGACCCCAGACCCGGATTCTTGATGATCACCCAGTGCTCTCTCCGAGGTGCCACAGTAACTAAGAGATGTTAGCTCTACAGTCAGTCACTCAGCTGCCCTTCTGTGTGCCAGATGCTGCTTTCTCCGCCCTCATCTAGCAGGAGGCGCAGCTGGTACTGGTGCCTACTTGGATAGGAACCTGTCAGATGCCCTCGTATTCTGCTCAGTGCACAACACTGCCTGGAGTGGATGTGCCTGGAGCATTTGTTGACTGACTAATGAACTGCTGGTGCAGGCCCAGTTTTCAGAATCCGAAACTCCAGCATGGTCCTTTCTCACCCTGATCCCCTTGTCTGCCATATCCTCCCTGTACCCTGTGCCAGGGACCAGCCAGATCACGTGCACCCAAACCCTGATCTGCATCCCCCTTCCAGCCGGGAGAACTCATCATCGAGAAAGATGTGCCTGCACTCGTGAGCATCCTGAGTGAAAGGAGGGGACCACAGATGGCGCCCAGGTCCTCGGCCTCCACGAAGGCCCCTGTCAGGCCAATGCTTTCCCAGCACCAGCCTCCCAGACTTCTCGGTAACCAGATGGTCAGAGGACAGCTCTCTTCCTGCTGCCACTGCTAATGCCATTACATGATCTTACTGAGGTCCCCAGAGCTGCCAGGGGTAGGAAGACTAAAAGGAAAATATAGAACAAAAAAGAAGCCAGGTTCCTGGCTTTGTGCGGAGGGCAGACAGCGTTTTTGACTCCCCCCGGAGCCAACTATGAGAGTTGCCACCTTTAGGGGCTGCTGGAAGGGGATCCAGTGGAAACTGGGGAGATCATGGCTCACCAGAGAGTGATCTCTCAGGGCTCAAAGGTTGTCCATCTTTTCCCAGGGACGGGGATGGGGCTTCTGTTGCTCAGGGGATGGTCCTTTTGCAAGTCCTGTGGTTTCAGGCCTTTATTACCTGCCCGGCCGGATGTGGCTGGAGCACCTCTGAGAGCCGGGCTGCAGGGAGGGAAGGCTGCCCGCCATGCTCTCTAGGTGCTCCCCTCACAGTCTGCCTGTAACCCAAGGACCAATGTGACAGACATTAGGGGGAATTAAGGGTCTTCTGAGGCCTTCCCAGCCCAGGGCCAGGCCCCGTTGGCAGTGATGAGGCTTCAGTATGACAACCAGGGGACAACCCGTGGTCTGGACGGGCAGGGGACATGCTCACCAGGCAGCAGCCCCCCTCTGCCTGCAGAGAGACAATGCCTCTCATCTTCCGGGCTCGTTTGCTCCCTTTTCTTCAAGGCCCGTGCTAGGGGCCAGGCCTGGCAGAGCCCTGTGGTCCTGACCTTTGGCCCTGCCTCCAGACTTTCTGGGAACAGTGGGACTCCTGATGAAGAGGAACCCAGATCCAGACTTCTCTCTCCCAGGTGGAGCCAGTGGCATCGGTTGTGGTAGAAGCCGTCTCTCTCTCTTAAAAAAAATGTTTTTAAATTGATTTCAGAGAAAGACATATAGAAACATCAGTGGGAGAATCACTGATCGGCTGCCTTCTGCACAGCCCCCACTCAGGATCGAGCCTGGGGCTTGTGCCCTGACCAGGAATGGAACTGCCACCTTCTGGTTCATGGATCCATGCTCAACCCCTGAGCCACACCAGCCTGGTGAAGCCACCTCTTTTTAAGGAAGAAAATGGTGCCAGTGGACAACTCCTGGAGCGTGTAAACACAGACTCAGGCACAGGTGGAGGGACGCAGAGTGGTGACCAGAGCTAAGTGGGGTCAGCAAGGACCCACAGAAACACCGTCTGCTTAGGGCTCCCGGGGGGTCTCCTCTATGGAGCAACCAGGGGTGGGACCACTGGTGGGACTGGCTGAAATCTGGAGCTGATTCCGAGGTGAGGGCTCCGACTCCAAGACTTCGTCCCTGTTCTTGGAGAAACAGCCCATGGCAGGTGCAGGCAGGCTTTGGGGACAGAAGGGCTCTGTCAGGAGGACCCCAGGCCTCTCCACCCTGTGTGGCTGCTGAAGTCATGAGGAATGACGTCCTCATGGGGTGTGGACATTCTGGGCATTGGCATCTGACACAGGGTCACCTTGCAGGGGGATGGATGGGGCAGCATTTCGGAGGAAGGAAGCAGGCCTGGCCAGAGAGCAGAAGCTCCGTTGAGAGTCAGAAAGGGAAACTGTCCAAGAGGAGGGTTGAAGGCAGCAGGTCTGGCTCCCTCGGCCACTGGGAACCCAGGCCCAGGGAGTGGCTTGGCTTTGCAAGGGAGCCTGGGAATCCTGAGTCCAAGAGGCAGCAGCTGTTGCTTTAAATGGCTGCCGAAGAGTCCCCAGCCGGGGAGGAGGTGTTATGAATGGTGGCTGCAGGAAGTTAGCCACAGAGAAGTTCCCCAGAGGAGGGCTGCAGGGGGATTTGGCTGCAAACAGTTACAGGAAGTCCCGACCGACCTGGGCAGGCCGGCACGGGCATCCTCCACGGACCAAAAAGAATCCGTGCAGCGCAGCGCTAGGGAGGTGGCGGGAGGGAAGCAAAGGAACCAGTGACTCTGAAGAATGTGCCAGGGAGGGGGTCGGTGGGTGTACCCCAGAGATAGCACAGCCCCCAGGGAGAAGCACAGTGCCTTTTCCGGAGGAGCCAGGAAAACCGCCAGCCTCCCAGGAAGGCGGGCCAGAGCTTTGCTGGTCTTTCTCAGGCCGGTCAGAGCCCAGTGGAACGCTGTGGGGGGTGTGAGGGGAGGTGCTGATGGAGGCTGGAATGCATCTGGCCGAGGAGGGGAGGGCAGGGCTGATGGCTGGGTGGCCAGGAGGGCACAGGCCATCTGACCTGGAGGGTGGGGAGGCTGCAGGCAGAGGCTACCCTAAGTGATCACCAGGAATGCGCTGGGAGGAAGGGTTCTGGAATGCAGACCTCCTGTGCCACCAGCATCGCTGCCCACGGGGAGGCCTGCTCAGAGAACCTTCTAGTGTCAGGAGGGAGAGGTACCTGACTGCAGCAACGGACCACGTTGAAAACTTTCCCGTGGGAAGGCAGGGCCCACAGGCTGGTGTGGTCCCCACAGCCGCTGCGTGTGGGACAGGCCTGGCAGGGAGGAACGGGGAGGGGATACAGGCGGAGACTGGGGGGGGCAGGGACTGGGCAGGGTCATGGTGCTGTACCCCGAGACATGCATCCCGTTGAAGCTGTGGACCTGAGTCCCTTTTGCCGGGAGAGGTGTCTCTGTGGCAGCCGTCTGCACAAGGACAGGCGTGAGAATTAGGGAGCCGGACCCTGGGAGCAGGCGGAGAAGCTCCAGGCCACTCCAGGGGTGCCTGGCTCTGACCTGGGCTGGGAAAGGTGTCAGTGCTTTGAAGTCATTCCATGGGGCTGGGCTGGGAGTCACAGGAGGAGGTGAGTGAGCTGTGCTGGACCCGGGTGATGCTCTGGTTGGTCTCCCTTCTGCTCTCCTAGGCTTCTGTCAGCCTCATTCAGGAGTCCCAGCCAGGCCTGCAGGCTCAGTGAATTCAGGGGGCAGAGGGGTGGGAGAGGGAAGCATCACCTGAGGCAGCATTGGAGTGGCAGGGCCGGTAATGAAAGACACCTGAGGGCAGGTGAATCTCTGATAGGGAATCTGAGGTCCAGGTCCAGAGTCTCCCCCTGCCACTGTTTGCTCGAAGAGTCTGGGAGAAGCTCTGTTTGGGGATTCCCTCACAGAAGCAGCTGTGTGAGCATCCCAAGGCCAGAAGTGGTCACCGAATGAGCCCACTGAGCTATGTTGGCAATGCCAGTGTCACCTGAACATATATTTCTGAGGCCCTTGTCTGGAAACCTCTGATAGAGCTCCAAGCCACCCCCAAAAAGTAGATCTCCTTCATAGAACTTGTGTTCCCCTGGAAAACATGGCCCTCATTCAATAGTTGACATAATTCAAAAAATGTCGCTTTACCCTCCAAGGCCAAAGCTTTGGGCCCATCGAAGAAGAAAATCGGAAGAACAGGCCCCCAGCAATTCTCAGACACGGGCTGACGGCAGCCCCGTTGGCAGACGTGTGGGTCTCCATGGACAGACAGTGGCCGTGCGGGGAAAGGACGTCATCGAGAAGGTCAGGGCCACAGGGCAGACATCCACCAGACGCTGCCTACAACCCACACGCTGAAACGACCAAGCCCTGATGCAAGGCCACCACCAGCATGTCCCCACTGAGGGCACGGCCGGGAAGAGGAGCCTCACAGCACCAACACAACAGACCAGGCCCCTCAACGCCCAGCAGCGGACAAATCTCACCCCCACGCCCCACCCGTCAATTTTGGCGACAAAACTTGAGAGTTCTCTGTAGCCCCCCGGCCAGAGATTTTGCTGTCGTATGAGTAAGTCCCGGCTCTGCCATTTCCTGCACTTAGGAGTGGCCAACCAGCCACTGGGAGACTCATCTGTCAACAAAGGCCATATGGCACCTCCCCGTCTTCCCAGGGCAGGGCTGGGGTGAGAGAATACAGAATGCACTTAGGTCAGCCCTGGCCTGTTGGACGTGCTCCCAATAAAATAAAAGGGCTGCGCTCCTTGGGAGGAACCTCAATTGGCTTCTGTGGATGCACACGGGGGAGAGAGGGAGACCGAGTGAGCAAGGTACTGAGGCTCCTCTCTTCTGCCTTACCCACAACACCTCTGCTCTCATCTGTTTTATATGTTTGCCTTCCGCCTAACACTGTATTTAAGGAATTATATATTTTTAAAGAAAATATTTCCCCTTTGAACAAGAGCTTGAAAATCACTGCACCGAGGAATGCCCAGGGCGCCTTCCAGCCATGAGTTGGACGTGCCTCTAGGGTCCAGTTGGACCTCCCCCGAACTGGGTGTCTCTCTCCATCCCTGCCCCATCCCTGCACACCCCTCCCCTCTCTGTTGTCACCCCCGCAGCCTCCGACCCTCTCCCGGCTGGGGCCCCCACCTGGGGGCCGCCCTGCGCACCTGGTGAAGCGGACCTCGCAGATGTTGCACATGTATGGCTTCTCCCCGGTATGGGTCCGCATGTGCCGCGGCAGCTTCCCGGCCCCCATGATGACTTTGTGGCAGATGGGGCACTGCTGAGAGGCCTTGGGCTTCAGCTTGCGCTCCTCCACCAGGGGCCAGGGCGGGAAGAGGCCCCCCAAGTGGGTGGCACTCAGGAAGTTGAGATAGGCACCATAGTCATTTTCCGCCTTGATGGAGCCCAGCGGCCCCCCGGGAAGGTCCGGGAACATGTCCTTGAAGAAGTCATTCGGGAAGGGCGGGGGCGGGGGCGGGGCCAGCTCCTCCTTCTCCTCCTCCTTGATCTTCCGGTTCTTGATGACCAGGTCCAGGGGCCCCGTGTCCATGGGCTGCTCGGGCAGCTGGGCAAAGGCACCGAAGTCCCCTGGCCAGAGGTGGGGGAAGAAGTCCGGGGCAAAGGGCGATAAGGAGGGTCTCCTGTCGGGGAGGTTGGCTTTGGGGTAGAGGTTCTCCCGCAGCAGGGACTCGATGGAGAAGTCCCGGATCACGCCCAGGTGGCCGGGGCTGCTGGCCTGGAAGGAGTCGGGGAAGTCCCTGGGTGTGTCCGCGTAGGCCTTCTCTGTGAGATGGTCCGCCTTGGAAGGGCTTTGGTGGCAGTTGATGTCCTGGGGGTCAGGCAAGTTTTCTTGATCAGCGAAATCCTCCGTATCGTCATCCTCTTCCTCATCCTCTTCCTCCTCCTCCTCCTCCTCCTCATCCTCCTCGTCATCATCCTCCTCGTCGTCCTCGTCGTCCTCCTTGTCGTCCTCCTCCCCGCCGTCCCCGCCCGGTTCCATGATCTCCAGGCACACGTTCACGATGCACTGGATCTCCAGCATGCGGGCGGCGTTGAGGATGTGCTTGACGTTGGCGGCGGTGATGGTGAGCGTGGAGGTGTAGGCAAACTCGAGGATGGCGGCCAGGGCCTCTGGCTGGACGAAGTCGATCTCATAGACGTAGGGCTGGCTGGCTAAGGTGCCGGCGGTGAAGAGCTTTTTGAAGTACTTGCTGCAGGCCGCCAGGACGGAGCGGTGGGTGCGGTACTCCTGCTCCTGCACCACCAGCAGCACGTCGCAGAGCAGGCCATCGTGCCGCTGCTCGTTCAGGCTGCACAGGACCTCGCTGCTGTGGTTGGGGAAGGGAATGCCGATGAGCTCGTCAATGCCATTGGCCATGGTCTCAGCCAGAGCCCTGCAGATGGACACAGAGAGGAAGACGGGGTTAGAGGACATAGTCCCAGGAGGGGACACTCAGCTGTGGGGTGCTGGACCACGGAGGCGAGGCTGGTGGACATGGTGGCCCACACCACCCTGCCTTTGCATAAGGGATCTCCCTCCTCGGCCCTCCTCCCTCTAGGCTTTTCTAAATCCCACCTGCAGTGCGGAGCCAGCTCATAGGCTGGGGCTTTCCACGTCCCATGGGGTCTTTTCCTGGACCCCTCGTGGAGTTGACCTCTAGGAGGCAGTTGGCCTATGCTATTTGGCAAAGGCTTGTCAGCTCCTCGTGGGCATGATTTCACTGAAGTCAACTTTGTCCATGTGCAATGGTGAGACACCAGGACGGACAGCCACCTGACACTCAGCTACTACCGTGAGCTACGTCCACTACTTCCTCACACAGTGTCTACAGATCGAGGGCCAAAGTGGGGATGTTCTCTCATGACTCCATGCTGCTGAAAAAAACACTCTGGTTTATTGCAAAAATCCTCTGACTCCGGTGATAGACTAGCATTTGGCTACTGGCTACTGTATGGGCTAAGTTATATCCCCCACCAAACCCATAGTCTTAACCTCTAGTATCTCAGAATGTGACTGTCTCCTGAGGTAGAGGTGATTAAGGTAAAAACGAGGTCACATGAATGGGCCCTCATATATTATGGCTAGTGTCCTCATAAAAGGGGATTAGGACACAGACACAGAGGGGAGACCCTGTGAGCACACAGGGAGAAGATGGCCATTTGCAAGCCAAGGAGAGAGGCCTCAGAAGAAACCAACCCCGCGGACACCTTGAACTTGGACTTCCAGCCTCCAGAACGGTGACGCCACCATGAGAAAGGTACAGCAAGGTTCATTGAAGAGGAGTGAGTGATCACTACACACCTGCCAGGATGGCTAAAATAACAGAGGGCTACCACCAAATGCTGGGGAGGGTGTGAGGAACGGGATCACGCAGACCTTGCTGGTGAGAGTCTGAGTGGTACGGCCACTCTGTGATCCACTCAGCAGTTTCTTTAAAAACGAAATATGTATTGAGGGAATGACACCTTTTTTCTCATGAAGCTTCCAAATGGGTAGCAGGGTCCTGACCCTCAGAGGGACCCTCCCCTCTGAAGACTGTTTGTGAAAGAGATGCCCCTTGGACTGTTAAGTGAAAAGCCCAAATCAGTAACATCTCAGGAAATTAGAGCCATTTTCTTGCTCGCAAAGGGCTTATTCCTTTAGAGATAAAAATGTTCTTAAATGTTATTTGAGGGGGAAATGCCCACAATTCTTTAAGCTTTTCCCCACCTTCTTACATAGAGGAGTTGACCCCATTGGACCATGTGTTGGTACAGGTCTGTGTCTCAGCCAACCTCCCTGCGGGATGGAGACGGCTGTCCCTTCGCCTAAATGTCCCATCTCTGTGCTTTGGTAGCCACGTCGGCTTGAGCCTGGGAGCCAGGGCCCACGGCTCTGAGGCTTTGGGAGGCTGCTCAGCTCTCCGGGCTCCTGGGGCCTCATCCTGTCATCGGGCGGTCACGGAAAACCTAATGACCGGCGTGCCATGGCCAGGAGAGGCTAGAAGGACAAAGTAGGAAAGGGCAACAGGCCGGGTGACCCTGGACTCCAGTCTCTGCCCAGCAGCCGCCTCTCACGGTGGCCTGGCTGCCGCCTCTGTCCCACTCCTGGAGGAGGGGCTGTACCGGGCTGTTTTTCCCGGCAGAGGTGCGGGCTGACGCTCGCTGTTTCATTGTCTCTTTGGGAAGACGTGTCCCTGCCCTTCACTCTGGGAGCTGCCCCGATGACCCTAAGGTTCCCATGCCCTGGAGGACCCAGACAGCAGTGTCCCCAAGGCGTGGCCACCCCTCACCCCCACCTTCCCTCCTTCCCACCCAGGCCCTCCTTCCTTCCCCTCCCGTCGCTTCAGCCAGGGCAGTTCTGTCTCCAAGAATAACATGCTCTCGAAAGAGAATACCCACACACAATGAAATGAAACAAAACAAAACAAAGAGTCTCAAGAGCCAGGAGAGGCTCAGCACAAGAGACGGTCTTTGGCACAAAGGGGACAGAAAAGGGATAAAGACAGATCAGAAACAAAGGAGGAGGAGAGAAGGAGGGGAGAGATGCTTGGAAACGGAGGAAGGAGATTCGAGGGGAAGAATGAAGGCAGATGGGACCTTCGCAGGCGTGGTTCCGGCGGTCAAGAGGCCTGCTACAGCCTCTCAAGGCTTCTGCCCACAGTGGAAGGTTCTAGAAAACCAGAAGGTCCAAGTAACCCTGTCTGACAAAGGCAGCACTTCCCATGTCTGGCCTTGGTTTGTGCAGCTTTAAAATGAAAACTTGGTTGGCTCCCATAACTTCCCTGCATTCCCCTCTCTCCCTGCCATGGGGAGGAATCTTGCCCTCAGTTTGCCACCTACAGTCAGATAGACAGGGGTGTTTCTTTGAGCAGAGCAGAGACGCAGTGGGGGTGGGGAGAATGGAAGGGGCCAGAGGACCTCCCACCACAGACGTGCATTGTCAGGATCTGTCTCCAGAAGTCCTCGACTACCAATTTCTTGAGTGTGACTTGAGTTTCCTTCTTTGTGTCCTGTTCTAATAACCAAATGGAGCAAGCTAGCCAGCCAGCATTTATAAGAATCATCAATACTCGCTATCATTTATTGAGTACCTGCTACACGTCAGGCATCGCACCTCTACTCTTTCCTCAACAACACAATTCTGGAAGACACACATTTGTATCCTCACCTCCAACTTAGGGATAAAGAAAGGTGTGGAGAGGGTCAGGGGCTTGTCCAATGCCACAGGGTCTGAGCCAGGCTTTGAGCCCCGCTGTATTTGGTGCCAACGTTCATATCCATTTCCTTTACCACACTGCCCTCTGCAGGGCACAGAGATTTGAACTTTTCTCCACCCCCTCTAACCCCCGATCCTTCCCCCAACCCCGCCATGTTGTCTCTTACTTCAGAGATTTGATCAGAGCCAGGGGTGAGGAGGAGCTGAGACTCACACACGCCAGGGGTTTGGGGGGCTCAGTGCGGAGTGTAAATGAGAGGTATGAACGGAAAGGCACTGGACCCCGTGGGTTGGGCTTGTCTGAGCTGCGAGGGACAGAGCGGATTGATTGTATTGGGTAGAGGGGGGTGTGCCTCATCTGGATGCTGAGTGGGATCAAACCGGAAGCCGCTCCCAGCCAGCAGGTGCTGAGGGTGGCTGACGGACATCTGACAACCCAGTGCCCACGCTGCGGGTGCAGGGTGACAGCCTGCTCTCAGGCCACCTGTGTCCACATCGGACACCCACACCGACGGCCTCTGGAGCGTGGTGTTTCTGTCCTTGAGCTCAGTTTCTTCCTCTGCACAATGGAGAGGATAATGGTGTCGACCTCACAGAGTTGCTGTGTGGGTCAAACAGCTAAAGCCTTCTGATCCATAGTAGGTGCTCAACTAACACTAGCGATTCTGAAGTCCAGGAAGCACATAGACCCTTGGTAGTTCCCTTGAGCAGGGCAGCCACAACCCTGGCCCCAGAATGCCCTGAGGCCTCCTAATCGGTGTTTTTGGCGGAGGGAGATGGGACCATCCTGGGAACCAATTTGCCTTCGGCATGGTTTTGCAGATCCATGCTACTTAGCAGGAAGCACCTTACCCCACCAAAGACTCAGAGAACAGCCCTTACAAGTCCACAGGTCACTCTGGCACAGGTGAGTCCTTTTTGCTAAGGTTCATGCACATCTCCTCTCTCATGCACTCCTAGGGAGCAGGCGAAGCTGGTATCAACTGTATACCATATTTTCCGGCGTATAAGACAACTTTTTAACCCAGGAAAATCTTCTCCAAAGTCGGGGGTCATCTTATATGCCAGGTGTCATCTTATAGGGCGAGTATATCCCAAACTCTATATTTTAACTGGAAAAGTTGGGGGTCGTCTTATACGCCCAGTCATCTTATTCGCTGGAAAATTCGGTATTCATTTGACAAATGAGGAAAATGAGGCACAGGGAGGAACCTGTGCTCAAGGTCACACGGCCAACCAGTGTCAGAGGTAGAAGTAGAAGTAGGGTGTTTTGATGCTAAGCCTGTGCCCTCAGCCAGATGCAGCCTTGTCTGGCTAATCGGGGCCCCATGTTCTAGGATTGGTTTTACCAGGAACGTGGAGCACAGGGGCACAGGCAAAGTATATACTTCCACTGCCCTCAGTTTGTCTATCTGGAAAATGGGGAATTCATGGCTTAGATCTCCCTTGCTCTGGGCAGGGTCTGTTTCTTATACAGTGGTACCTCGAGATACGAGTTTAATTCATTCCGTCACCTTGAGGCGTGGGAAACGATGAGACGCTCGAGTTGCGGTAAACTGGTGGGTCGTGTGCAGCCGGCCGATCCTCGAGATGACTCCTATCTCAAATGTTGCTCGTATTTCAAAGCAAAAATCGCTCGCTTGACGGCTCGTATCTCAAAAATCTCGTATGTTAGGGCACTCGTATCTCAAGGTACCACTGTATGCCTGTGTCCTTCCCAGGATGCCATTAAGTAGGAATATGGCAGACCCTGAAAGAATGAGATCAGTTCAGATCCAGAGAAGAGAGAGCCTGGACGTCAGAAAAGGGGGAGGGGTGGCCCCCATCCTCTGCCTGGGAACGGAGCCCTGTCATTCACAGGCACCTCTATTCATTCACTATCCTTTTCAGGATCCCCATTGGGCGGGGATCAGAGAGGCAAAGTGATTTCTCGATTCACTTGATTTCTGAGTCCCCTCTCTTTTCGGTCCTCTCTGGCTGCCTGGTGTGTGTGACTTCTGAGACTGTCCTATGGCTCTGATCCCCACGTCCAGCGCCTTCCTCAGTCCTGCTCAGCTCAGCCAATCTGCCACATCCTGGGCCAGGCCGGCCCCAGCTGGCAGGCTCCCGCCGCCCGGGAGTGCTCCCACCATCTCCAGCCTCCGACGCCTCCACGGCCCCAGCCTGCCCGGGGGTGAGGGCTGGCTGGTGTCTGTGAAATGAGCTGTGAGCGTCCCTTCTCCACCAGATGTTCCCTTACAGCTGGAATGCAGGCCCTCCCTGGTTCAGAGCCACCTGGCAGAACTGGTGACAGCGGAGACGGTGGGGGCCAAGAAGGACGCGGTTCTTTTCCGGACATGGAATGAGGCGGGGAGCAGCTAGCTACCCGCACCCTTTGAGCAGGCCCGTAGTTCCCGTGGAGGCATCGAAACCTGGAGGCGGGAGGGGGGGTTGGCAGGAGAGAGGGCAGCAGGGCCCGGTCCACGCAGCTGGAGCTCTGCCCCCGCCCCAGCCTGCCCCGGGCAGCTCCCTGGAGCCGGGCAGCCACACCCCTTGCCCCCAGAATGCCCCGGAGCCTCGTGGGCTAGGAGGCTGGGCAGGGCCACTTCCACTTCTAGGCTCTTTCCCTCTGCCAGAGCACCCTCGGCAGCGCGCCCACATCTGAGCGCAGCCGGCCCCACCTGCTCTGCCACTCTGCCAGGACACGCCCAGAGCCCACAGTCCCCAGCTTGCCTCAGGCCCGGGTTTAGGGCTGGCTGGTTTCTGTGAAATGAGCTCTGAGCGTCCCTGCGCCACCAGATGTTCCCTTACAGCCGGAATGCAGGCCCTTGCTGATTCATACTATTGTGTCCCTTCGTGCCTACTCCCCCACCTCAGAACAAGACTTGAGGCCCAGGGCAGAAGCCAGGCCCGGCAGGCAGGCCCACATGGGTTCTGTCCCTTGCCCCAGAGAGATTTACCCCAGGATCCTCTATCTGGGGGTCTGAGTTTTTGCTCCTGTGACCAGCCAGGCTCGCCCCTGCTCCACTGTCCTCTGCTGAAGCCCCTGCGTTAGCCATGCCACTGTCCTGTTGAGCTTCAGATTCAGAACGACCTGTTCATGTCTCCTTTCTCCCTACGTTTTCCCTGGATCCATGGGCACAGAAAGGATTCTTTGGCCCGCCTTTTGGGGGAGAAACCTAAACTCACTGGTGAGCTGATTTCCCCAAAGTCACAGCACTAGGGCGGTGACAGAGACCGAACTGTATGGTGCCAGGCTGGATCCCTTGCGGACCCGCCTTCACCATCCTCACCACCTCCCCCTTCCCTCCATGCCGCTTTGGTCTGGTTTGATCAGAACAAGGTCTAGGACCACCCGCAGCGGTGGGGAGGGGGCAGAAGCCAGGGTGAGCTTCTCTCCCCCTCGATTCTTACAGGGATGAAACACACTTGGGACAGACTGGAGGGGTCCCTAGAGGTGGGCGAGGAAGAGTGAGGGGCAGCTCCTCACTGGGGCTTTGGTGATGGGGGTGGGGGAATGAGTGTCTGAGCTGCTCAGTCACCCCTGGAGGAGCCCCTTCCTCTCCACAGCAGCTGGCTTGGAGCCTTTCCTTCTCAAAGCACTTCCACCTCCTCGATGGCAGGTGAGGCCAGCGTTGTACCCATCTTACAGATAAAGAAATGCAAGGTGCGAGAGGTTAAGGTCACAGAGTAATGTGGTTAAATGACTCCTGGACAACTCGCATGTCCCCTGACGCTATTTTTTTATTTTAACACATAATTTATATATATATATTTTATTGATTTTTTACAGAGCGGAAGGGAGAGGGATAGACATTGATCAGCTGCCTCCTGCACGCTCCCTACTGGAGATGTGCCCACAACCAAAGTACATGCCCTTGACTGGAATCGAACCTGGGACCCTTCAGTCTGCAGGCCGATGCTCTATCCACTGAGCCACACCAGTTTCGGCCCCCTGACGCTATTGATTTCTCTCCTACCCTGAGCAGTCGGTCACCTTGCTGAAAAGATAGTGCGAGTCACTAAGGGGCTGCACGCTCTCCTGAGGCAAGGAGCACCCTCTTCAGGGAGCTGGAGGGGCTCGGAGCCAGCAGAACAGGCCAGGGGAGTGGGCTGGCCTGGGGGAGTCTGGGCCAGACAAATAAAGAGGTGCCCCTTCCAACTATTGTTCTTTAATTAGGTAGTCATCCTTTATTTATTAGAGAGTGCGGCAGCGGGGTGGGGGTGTGTGTGCAGGGAAGACTTGTTTCCTCTTAGGAAAAATCGCACACCTTCTTATGTTCAAAATAAAGGATTTACTACTCGTGTTTATTAGAGGCCATTTCCCGAGCCAGAAAACTCCCTGGGAAGCTTATTAAACCTTATTAAACCACTGAAAATGGAGATAATAAAATAAATCATTCATCCCCCCAGAAGCAGCACCAGGCCCACGTGACTGCCTTTCAGAATCCCACTGCCTCTGGCTGCCTTTCCGGGAGGAGTTCCAGCTGCTCGGCTGTCCTCCCCAGTCACACACTCACCGGGTGTGGGGGGGCGGGGGACACATGGAGCCCCCGGGAGCCCCATTCTTTTTAGCCATTTCCTCCCTGAGGCCCCGGCTCCTGTGGAGGAGTGGCGATGGCTGAGATTTTGCTAGTTCCTAGGGTGTGCGTGTGGACGCTTGGGTTAGATGGCGTTTGGGCCTTCCTGGGGTTATTTTCGTGTCTCTCCTAGAGGCACCAGTGTGGCTGCATGGTGCCAGCCTCCGAGGCACTCTGCATGCGGGCCACCCTGACCTGCGGGCCAAAGTCTCCCAGCACCTGCTGAAACCGGTTTGGCTCAATGGATAGAGCGTTGGCCTCCGGACTGAAGGGTCCCGGGTTCGATTCTAGTCAAGGGCACGTGTCTTGGTTGCGGGCACATCCCCAGTGGGGGCTGTGAGAGAGGCAGCTGATGGATGTTTTTCTCTCATTGATGTTTCTCTCTATCCCTCTCACTTCCTCTCTGTAAAAAATCAATAAAATATATTTTTTAAAAAAAGTCTCCCCCAGCACCCACCACTGCCACTGAGCAAGCTCGGGGACTTTGCAGTGGGAGAAAGGAAAGAGGGTGCCAGGCGAGAGGACCACTGTTTTGGGGGGAAATGCGAGGAGTAAGGGCTGAGAAGTGCCCAGGGGTCCAATGTCCTTTGGGAAGGGCCGTCCTGAAAGCCTGCGTCTGCAGTTAGTTTCCTCTCTGCAGCCAGTTACAGGTAGGCCTGGGCCAGCTGAGCTGCCTCTCTGAGCTTCGGGTTCTTTAATGTGGACTGGAAGGCTCTGGAGGTCCCTCGCTGCTGCTTATTGCACTCAACGGTCTATGGTGCCCTCCAACGAATCCACTTAAATATTTTGGGTCCCGAGTGGATCCTTGGACTCTGAGGTTACAAACAGCGTATGCTGGGCTTTTATTTTTTATTTTTTTAAAATATATTTTATTGATTTCTTACAGAGAGGAAAGGAGATAGTTAGAAACATCGATCAGTTGCCTCCTGCATGCCCCACACTGGGGATGTGCCCGCAACCAAAGTATGTGCCCTTGACCAGAATCGAACCTAGGACCTTTCAGTCCCCAGGCTGACGCTCTATCCACTGAGCCAAACTGGTTTCGGGGTATGCTGGGCTTTATAAAGGACAGGCGTGCTACAAAGGCAGGGTGGGCTCAGCTTTAGGCCACGCTGGGCAGCGTGATGAGACCCCACGGGTGGTACAAAGTACTTGACTGCTCCTTCACCAGGCCCCCGAGGGAGGCCAGGAAATGGATCTGTGTTTATGGCCCCCACTCTCAGTCGGCGGCCAAGGACGTGTGCTGGGACAGTGTCTGCAAGCTGCTTCTCCAGAGTGTGTACACATTCATTACCAACAACCCCACAGGCCCTGAGTGTGGCATGTGGAGAGACAGACAGGGACACAGCTCGACAGAGATACAATATACGGGAGACAGAGCGTTAATGCTGAGCTTCCTCCAACCGAGGTCCATAGAATCAAACAGATAACAGAGAGGGCCTGAGTGCTTGTTCCGTGCTGCTACTGTCCTAAGTATTCCATGTGGACGCTCACTTAATCCTCTCAAAAACCCCAGAAGATACCAGTGCCATCCTCGTTGCCCTATTTTGCAAATGGGGAAACTGAGGTAGAATTGGGGCTTCAACCCCAGCATCTGTGTGTGTTTTTTTTAAAATATATTTTTTATTGATTTTTTACAGAGAGGAAGGGAGAGGGATAGAGAATTAGAAACATCGATGAGAGAGAAACATCGATCAGCTGCCTCCTGCCCGCCCCCTATGTACCTGCAACCAAGGTACATACCCTTGATCAGAATCAAACCTGGGACCCTTCAGTCTGCAGGCCGACGCTCTATCCACTGAGCCAAACCGGTTTTGGCACCACCCCAGCATCTGGACGCCGGGTTTCATAAGCATTCTCCAGGAGAAGGGACCCATTTTGCTCAGGGCTGGAGAAACGGGGTGCAGGGAAGGGTTCCTGGTTTTCAGAACTCTCAGAAGACTAGGGGATAGAGACAAATCAAGCCAAGAACCCACCCAGTGCTAAGTGCCATGCAGAGGTGTGGACAGAGGCAGAGGCCAGGAGGCAGGACTCTGCTGGGATTGAGAGGACTCCACTGAGGAGGTGAGGAGCTGAGCTCTGAGGACCCAGGGCAGCCGGGGGTGTGTGTGTGTGTGTGGGGGGGGGGCAGGGACAGGAGAACATTCCGGCACAGGGCACGGAAATATGAGCTTAGCACGGCGGGAGCCATGAGCAGTGGAGGTGCTGGGCTCCAAGGCAGAAGCTCGGTGAATTCAGAAAGGCAAGCGAGTCCAAGGAGGGTGGGAGGTCAGAGAAGGTTCTGGATGGCAGAGGCATCGACAGCTGCCAGCAACCGACAATCCTGGAGAAGCAGGAGAGGGCGGCTGGAAACCAGCTAGAAGATCATATCTTTAGGCCAGGAAGCCGCTGCTCATTACTCACAGCCGTGCCCTCCCCCGTCCCTGGCCCCAGACCTCTGGGGAGGGGAGGGAACGCAGTCTAGGGGCTCCTGTGGGGGAGGGGCTGAGGGAGGAGGGAGGGCAGAATCAAACTCCATGGCCTCCTCCGGAAGATGTCCTGGTTCTGCCTCGAAGAACCCATCTGCCTCTCTGCTGCCGTCGGCCACTTCAGTTTGGAAACCAGGCCCAGAGCCGCGGCCCCCTGACCCGCCCCGGGCCTCTGTGTTTTCCAAAGGAAGCGGGACCTCAGATTTGCCCTCGAACTTGCCCCTTTCTTCTGAGCAGACGCCATCCACCACGAGAACCGCCTGGCACTCAGCGGGGAAGAACAAACTGGAAGCTTGCAATTTTCAGGCTTAATTGTATATAATATTATAATATAACTTTTATTGCGCCGAGAAAGTCCAAGCATTTCCTTTTCCTATTTATACTCGAGCCCAGTCCCTCCTCCGCTACAATGTCCCTCTTCGCCTGCTGCAGAAGCCGAGGGCGAGACAGTTCCAGGGCAGTGAGAATGTGAGCGGAAACCCAGCTAACCAATGCGATTGATCTCTCACCCTGTGCTTGCCTGGGGCTTCCTGCCGTGTGGGGTTTTAAACAGTACCCCAAACCTGCTTTTGGGGGGCTCTGGCTTCCCTGAGGAGGTAAGACTCACCCACAGCATATGCAGTAAGTCTTCACCCAAACTCATGGATATCCGACAAAAAACCATCTTGCCACAGGCTAATTGATATAAAGACGAGTTAAGTTCCTATAGCATCTCCTCAATGTTGCAGTGAAACAACAGTGAGCGAATTGATGTTGTTTGAGGACCTGCTGTGTTAGAGTGGAATGGGAACCAAGCCCTAGCCAGTTTGGCTCACTGGATAGAGCATCGGCCTGTAGATTAAAGGATCTGGGTTCGATTCCCTTGGGCCTATGGATTAAGGGACCTGGGTTCAATTCCCATCAAGGGCACGTGCCCTGTTTTTGGACTCAATCCCCAATAGGGGGGCGAGCAAAAGACAGCCAATCAATGATTTCCTTTCATCATTGATGTTTCTATCTCTCTCTCCCTCTCTGAAATCAACACACACACACACACACACACACACACACACACACGAAATAGGAACCAAGAAGGAAGGAATCCATGTGAACTGAGTGCCAGGGAGGAAAGGTGGGTATCTATCTGGGCAGGACCCAGCGTCAGGTCAGACCACGGTGATGGAGACTGCATGGTGGTGAGCAGCAAGGGTCCCCTGCAGAGCATGGCCCGGAGCCCTGCCTCCCTCATGTTGTCTCCCTGGTGCACATCTCAAAGTTGAACCTGCCTTCCCTCTGCCACGTTTGTACCCAGCAAAAGGCCTGGACTCTCTCTCAGCCTCTGGGGGGGGTGCCTCACCTGTCAGCACGGTGCAGAGGAACTACCCACTCCTGCCCACTCTGATCGCTATGACTCACCATCCATTTGCGCCAAGAGTTCTGGTCGCCAGACTATTATAACTTAAGGCGGAAATACCCTTAAGACACAAGAACCCACACCCCGGTCCGCAGCCCAAAGAAGCCCCGAAGATCCACTGCTGAGTTGGAATGGGCGCAGTGATTTTTGCAAACCTGGTTCCCCTTTGAAACCTTAGGATAAAAGATGTTGAGTAAGAAATACAAGGCCAGAAAGTTAGAAAAGCATTGGCCCAGAACAGCATATGATTGGACACTTTCCTATCCAAACACCAGCCAAGTTCAAAAATAGGTTAGAGGACCCCATTGACTTGGCACCGAGAACAGATACAACACCTAGGAATGAGCTCCTAAGAAATGTGTAAGAGCCATTCAAAGAAAGTATAAAAATATGAGTGAAGCACCTTTAAAAAGGCTTAAATGGGAAGCATGCCCTGCTCCTGGATAGGGAGCCACAATATTGTAAATATGTCCATTTTCCCTAAATAGTTCAATAAATGCAATATGATCCCAATAAAAATACCAATGAGAATTTCTACTGAAATTAGATAAGCTGACTCTAAAGTTCACGTAGAAAAAAAAAATGAGCATTTAAGACCAGCCAAGGGATTTTTGAAACAGATGAGTAATGGGAGTATGGGGACTAGCCTTATCAAATATAAAAACACATTATAAAGCCATAAAAATAAAATATCTCATACTGGATCATGAACAGAGAGACAGATCAATAGAAAGTCATAGACGATCTGTAAATAGACTCACATAAATTCATATATAGGAGAGTTTAGCATATAATAAAGGTGGAATTCCAATGTTTATTTTAAGACAGAATTTTTTAGAAACATGAGATTGGGACAACTGGCCAATCATGTAGGAAACAAAACAAATCAAAACCTGGATCTCTTTCTCATTTCGTACACCAAAATAAGTGACAACTAGAACAAAGATGTAAAAGTTAAAGAGAAAAGAATCATGAAAAGGAGATACTGAAGAATCATTTCATAATCTCAAAGGGGATATGCTTTTTTTTAAATAAGACAGAAAATCCAAAAGCCACAAGAGATGGATATATTTGACTAAATAATGACAAACATTTGTGTAATTCCCTAACAAAATCAAGTCACAAGTAACTGGGAAAAATATTTGCACAATGTATGATGAAAGGCTACTTTTCTTTATAGAGTTTATATTAAATCAAGAAAAGACCTATAGCTTGCCAGAAATATTGGTGAAAAAAAAACATGAAAAAAAAATGAACAGGGAGATCTCAGAAAAATAAACACAAACAGCTTTTTAAAACATGAAAAATGCTCAACATCACTCAGCATGGAAGACATAAAAATTAAATACATAGATTTTAATTTTCTTCCATTAGATGGGCAAAATTAAAAAAAAAATCTGAGGATCCAGAAATTTCTCTTACATTTATCATTCCAGTTTTATTATCACATGAACCCAACTTATATAAAAAGATCGTCCCTGCACATTGATTTGATAGCCAAGACTGGAAGCGAACAGCGTGTTCACCATTGAGAGGCTCTGTAGCTACGTCATAGAGTTCCACGCAGCCTTTAAAAAGAACGAGGCAATCCGTGTACGGATGTGCAGAAAACTGCCTCTGAGATGGAACCGGAAAGCATGCAGATGATTGCAACCTCATGGGGAACTCTGAGCTAAAACTCTCTAGCTAAGCTGCTTCTGAATGGCTGACAATAAAAACCAGGAGTATAATAAGTGTTTACTGTGGTTTAAAGCTGCTAAAGGCTTGGGGCATTTTTGTTACACAGCAACCACGTACTCATGTATATTCCTCTTAACTCCTTTAGGGCTCTTGCCCATTTATTATTTCACTTAACTTTTCCATGTATGTAATCTTGTCTCTCCCCACCCCACCCCCCAACAAACAAACAAACAATAAACAAGTGTGGTTTCTAATTGCCCTGCATCTCTCATCATGCCTAGTGGAAGGCTGGCACAGAGGGAGAGATTCCCAGTGATGCTGAGCTCCCTGTTTTAGGAAGAGAAGGCAGGTATGTAGACAGGCTACAGTTCCCACCTGCACAAAGCTTCCTGATCGCCCGGTACCCCCATTACGTATCAAACACCACACAGGCCAACTACCTACCTGCAAACCCACCACCTAACACCTACAACTCACCTTCCCAGCGGAGCATTCGCGGTGAGCGTTCCCACTGTTCCCCAGTGAGTCAGGCTCATCACCCAGCTCCGGGGAAGGAGGGAGGGGAGGGGAGGGCCTGGAGAGGGCTCTTGCTTCCTACTTATTACACTGAATGCTAGTCATGATTTATTTGCTTGCTCCCCACCCTTTCCAAAAATATTTCTTTCAAAGCCCAGAGTGACGGCCCCCTCTTTCAGGATTTCTGACACTCATTTAGAAAGAGATGGCATGCTGAAACCCAAAGAACAATCGGGGACTTTAAGAATCATTTTTTTGAAAATGCTGTACAGGGAGCCGCTGCTCCTGCTGTGGAAACAGCCCCTGCCCCAGGCTCTCACAGAGCCAGCCCTCTCTGTCCCCGGAGACATCTCATATCTGCCCCGGCTCCTTTCCTTAAAGGCGGCCGGGTGGGAGGGCCCGGTCCTTCCTCCGCTCTCTCCTCCTCCCGTCTCTTTCCCAGGCCTGCCGTCGGATTTTTCAGGACTAATCAGGAAAAGTGGAAGGGAGGAGGCGGCCTTTTGTAGCCTGGTGTCTAAACAGAGGCAGCCCCGCTGTTTTTCTGGCCGGGTGGGTGGAGGTGACCAAGGAGACAATTATCCGCAGCCCATCCTCTCCCACAAGACCCATTTGCCCAGGGTGTAATAAAGCCCCGGCGCATCCACCCTCTGATTTGGGTCAGAGGAGATGAATTTTTAGCTTTTCTGGGGAGTTGGTGCCAGTGGGGGAAGCAGAGGGGTGAAGGCACAAGCACAGAGGCTCCAGTTCCCGGGAAGAGAGGGAAAGCAGGGAGCAGACGCAGCAGGCCCTCGGGAGGTCGGTCCCTGGCTTCCTTCCACCGTGTCTCTGTTTCCACGTTAACCGTTAGCCGTCAGGTCCAACACCTTGGCGGAGATCACGGGTCTCCCTCTCCCTTCTCCCGACATCATCCACTGTTTCTGCTGCACCTTTCTCACCTGTCCCTCTTCTCCATTCCTGCTGCCACTTGTTCAGAAGCAAGCCTGCCCTCCGGCTCCTCCCCCTTCCAGAACACACATGCTGGGTTCCATCTTCCTCTGCCTCTTGCTCATCTGCCTTGGACAACTGGAAGGTGTCACCTGCACACCCAATTCCCACCATCGTGGCCTTGCTTATTCTGTCCCCGCTACCGAAGCACACTGCCCTCCCAACTCCTTCGCCCTCACCCACCTTACTGGGCTAACTCCTGCTCATCTTTTAAGATTTAGCTTGTGCATCACCTCCTCCAGGAAGCCTTCCCGAATTAGGTGCCTTTCCCTCATGTTCCCTTCCTTCCCTCTCTCCTGGCCTTTACCACATGGAGATGTAACTGGAAAATGAGTGTTACTGAGATTGATGTGCGGAAGAGGAGGGAGAAGTAACTCCAAAGTGTGAGGTACTGAGAGGGGTTCAGGGTAGACAGACCACAGTGAGTGCTGCAGGATAAGCATTGGGGTGTTGGGGGTCCCCATAACAAATGGTGTGTGAGGGACCACCAGGAATGCAGAGAAATGCAACTCAGGTTAAGCCCAGGTGCATGACAGGTGGTGACTGAGAAGCTGTGGAGCGGGGACTGCGGTAGGATGGACAGAGGAGCTGACCTTGACCTGTCTCTGGAGACCAAGGCATTTAACCTCCAGTGAGGGAGGCAGGGTACCTGAGACATGGCTTCAGGCGATTTACAAAGCTTCGGCTGTTAAACTGTAAAAGGAACAGTGTGACTCCACATGCAACGAAGGGTGTGAGAAAGGTTTCCTGACCCGGACAAGAGTAGGGTTACACAAAAGTTGAATTATTTTCTCTCCCCAGGAAAATGTCATTCTTTCCCTTTCTCCCTCACCCCAACACTTGCCGTGGTCAGCCACTGAGGGGCCAGTGCCCAATGCATTCTCGCCTTGGCGCTCTTGGCCCCCTTCATCAGAGGTGCCCTCCCCTTCCCATCCTGACCTCCCATCTCCCTCCAAAAGTCCTAAACACTCACTGAGCCCCCTAAGCAGTTGAAGATAAAGGTCAGCGATATTCAGACTCATAAAACCTACATCATTAGGATGCTGAACAAATACTTTTGCACACATACACATATGGCTAGCTTTTACATGTATGCAGATTGAATGGTGATGGATCCAACACGGATGTATGCAACATTACTGAATCATACAAGACATCCATGAAATTTTCTCAGCTTTAAAAAGGATCCTCATCTTCCAAAGGATGGAGCCCACAGGACCGAATGTTAAGTAGTTCCTTGATGGTCAGAATGGTTTGCTTCTCCACGGGATGGACATGGAGCATGGAGCTTCACACCACAGGCATTTGGCATGTGTTAGCTGAGTGACTCATCGAGCAAACATGGGCTTGGTTACTTTGAAATGATCAGTGTCACCTTGACTTTCCCAAGGAGGAAGTAATGTGGGAGCATAAGTAGTTACGAATGGCAAAGCCCTCGGTAAGTAGCCAACGCTCACCCTTCAGCAATGCAAGGCCTGGCCATGCTTCTAGGTAGCCAAGGAGAGCAAAATGTGACACCAGAAAACTCTCGTGAGTCAAATCTCCCAACAGAAAAATGGAAGATTCTTGTTTCTTCTGAATAAGCAACTTATGAATTGAGAGAAAAAGGATTTCCTCTGACAAGCTTCGTCCCAATACAGCTTTGCAATTGCCATTGTCTCAAAACATAACACACAGCCACCATGAGCCTCTCTGTTCTGAGCCTGAGTAGTCACAGTTGAGAGGTGAGGGGAGCCTCAGGCTGTCCCCTGGGAAGGGAGAAGAGAGCAGCCCCTCTCCCCGTCTCCCAGGGGGACCTGGGTGAGCTGGAAGCGTGCATCGCACTGGCTTTCCACACTGTGGGGTCCACAAAAATCACTGCTGTGCTAAGGATCACATCCTGTCAGAGTCATAGAACCACTGAACTCTGAGCATGTCAGACCACGGCTGGAGTCGTTTTGATTTCATGCGCCATTTCTGAAGCACCTACTCAGCACCAAGTATTGAGTGGCCTCTTTTACAGACAGTTCCTCATTTAATCCTTACAATCACCCTGTGAGCTGGTTACTTCACCCCCATTTTCTAGAGGAGATGGAGCCAGGAGGGGTCAAGTCCCATGTCCAGGATGAGCAGGGAGTCAGTGGTGTGTTCCGTTACGAGAGCTCCATTTGAAAGCATCCCAAGGCCAGAAACTGGGATAATGGTACAAAGAGCTGGGAATGCTGTCTGCCAACACCTGTAGAAGGCTTCTAGGATGTTAGGACCAGGCAGAACCTTTTGTAATGGAGGATGCTGAGGCCCAGGGAGGGAATAAGACCTGCCCACCAAAACATGGCAGCAAATACAGCCTGAGCTCTTAGCCATGGCTGTACTGCTTGTCCTAGCACAGGGATCCTCAGTGGCAGACACAGAGCTCTCCACTGTGGGGTACAAGCCCAGGCAACAGGAGGTGGGGAGAAGTCTGTGATGGCCAGCCAGCACCCCAGAGAGGAATGTAACACTTTTCTCCCAGAAGCTACCCTTCCGCCTTCCACCACCCAAAGACAAGAGGTGGGACCACCATTTTCCCAGGACTTTCCTGGTTTAGGCATTTTCAGAATCCCCTGGCCCCAAGCAGAGTCACCTAGACGATCTCCCCCTAAACCCTAGACTCTCCTGACTAACCCCCCGCCTCAGCTACCCTCATGATCACGGATCCCGGCTTCATTAGACAGCAGAGCTTTGGACCCCAGCCCACACCCTTAGGGTACTGCCCTGCTCCAGTCAAATCCAGAGAAAGAATGTCTGTTGCCACCAAGGATTGCTCAACCCTGGCACCTTTCTGCTTTACCTGTGAGGGGGCAGCCCTCTGCCTCAGGCTCCCAGAGGGATATGGGGTAGGGAGGGGCAGAGGTGGGGGAAGAAGATGTGATGACGGAAGAAGGAGGGCAGGGAAGTTGATGAAACAGGGAACTGAGATCGGAAGAGGCAGTTGTGGAGGAAGAGAGAAAGAAGGAGAGATGGTGAGATGGTCCTATAAGTAAGGAACCACCATTCGCCATGCCAGCTGTGGTCCGGGTCTCAGCAAATGCCCATGGGGCAGAGACACATTTAGACATGAGGCGATGGAGCTACCTGGCTTCATGCCCCCGTTTGGTAAATTCTGAGAAAACTGAGCCTGTGGGACCGGAAGCTAACACCCCCCGTAGGAGGAGTCATGTTGAACGACATTTTGCACCCAAACCAGCACGTTCATGGCATGTTGTGTGTGGCAGCCTCTTCAATGTTCATTAGGAAGGACGGTGACAATAGCGATAGTCATCTCTGGCAATCCAGTCCTCGTAAGCAGGTCTTTCCGAGCCACTGTCAACACACGGCTGGATAATTATCTGGGAAATTTGAGCAATATCACCATTATGGATGAGAAGGTGGCCCAATCCATTAGAAAACAAAGCAGGGCTGGCTGCACGTGTGGGCAGCTGCCGGATGGGGTAATGGGAGGGCACCTCGCCGAGCCCTACCCACCCCAGCGCACATCTCTTCCACAGCCCGAGATGATGCCATCCAACTTGCTGTGGCCACCCTGAGAATTCCCACCAGGAGAGGTTATAACAAGGAACTCTCTTGGTGGGGGAACACCCCCCCCCCCCCGCAAGGCCATTTTCCCCTGCCTCCAAGTTTTCAAGGATTTTTGATTAGCCTGAGAGTAGTAGGCATGAGAGCAGGTCAGCTGGGGAATGAAAGCAGGAGGAGCTAGAGGAAGACAGCAGGGCACAGCCCAGTGCTGAGAGGCAGAGCCCATAGTGGGCCTCTTGTGGGCTCCTTGGGGCGGGGGTCATTATTACGCATTCTCCCTTTGGAGGTCTCCTGTCTGATCCAGGGAGAGGATCCTGTAGTCAAAGATTTCAACTCCAAGGTCTGACATGTCCTTTGGTTCAGGAGCGGCCCCCATTCTGAACGCCTTGGTGGGAAGCAGAATCCTACCTCCAGCTCCCATCCCTGGCAGAGAGCTCACGGGCCCAGGCCCAGACAGCTGGGCGCTGCTGCCAGTACAGTGGTACCTCGAGATACGAGTGCCCTAACATACGAGATTTTTGAGATACGAGCGATTTTTGCTTTGAAATACGAGCAACATTTGAGATAGAAGTAATTGCGCGGATCAGCTGGCTGCACACAACCCACCGGTTTACCGCGACTCGAGCATCTCATAGTTTCCCACGCCTCAAGGTTACGGAACAAATTAAACTCGTATCTCGAGGTACTTTGGATCTTAAGTGAAAGGCAGCCAGCAGCAGCAGTTCATGTCTCTTATTTGCAACTATGAACTTCAAGTGACATGACTATGTTTGCGATACCTGAAGACTAGAGTCCTGTTAGAGATTCACATTGGCTATTACACACGCGCGCGCGCGCGCGCACACACACACACACACACACACACGCACACACCCTCTGAGAAAGCCACAGCACCTTTCTAACTCTGTTTAACTCTGAATTCCCTAACCTTGTTCAGTCTTTCTACTTTGCCTACACCTTCCAATATCTGCAGCACTGGTGTGACGAGGACCCTGCATGATGGAACACTGGTGTGGAGCTGTGCTTCCCAAACCTTTCCAGTCGTGGAATCCACAGGGTATGCCATGATCATGACACCAGGAGTCAGAGGTTGCTGATAGGAGGACTCGGGGGGTCACTTTCTGAGACGGAGCAAATCAAAGCCACTGGTGGGAGATCTTTGAGCCTGAGGACAGAGCCTCGAGGATGGGAACCTGGAGGCCTGCCTCCTGCCCTGGCTCTGGCTCCAACCTGCCTCGCCGAGGTCACAGGGAGCTGTGGCCTGGCCTGGGTGTCTGCCCTCTCAGCTGAGCCTCTTCCACTGTACTGCTCCCTGTCCAGAGCTCTTGGAGATGTGGTCTTATCTGAGGATGCCTGCTTTCTGTCACCACATGAAGAGGACAGGGTGGGCAGCCCATCTACCAAGCTACCTTCCCAGAATCAGGGCTTGCCAGTTCTTTCCTCTGCCCCTCCCTCTCTCTGCAGCCCATGCGTGGATCCAGCCCCACCAGGCAGCCCCTGGAAGCTTCCTGTATCAACAGCCCTGCCTTTGGAGGTCCCCTGTGTCCAGCATGCAGTGTCTTCTCTCTCGTTCTGCCAGCCAAGTATCATCTCCCAGCCAGCTGAACTCTTAGCTTCCTTGCTATACATTTTCTGATGTCCCACAATCATAGCAGGGCACCCCTGGGGCCTGGCCTAGTGCCCATCTGGGCTCTGCCAGCCTTGATTTTCGGCCCTGGAGTTCTCTGTCTGCCCACAGCCTGCTTCATCCAGACTCTGGATCACATCTGGCCAACTCCACATGCTTATTTCATAGGGTCCACACACCCCATTGATTGGGTACTGCCAAGCCCTTTGGGGGGCAGAGGTGAGGGTGACATACTACTCATGAGAATAACAATTGTAACTGGGCTTTGATTTAAAGCATAAGCCGTGGTCAATGATAAACAAGAGGCGATCATCTATCTCTGTGAGGCCATCTCTGTGGACGATGGCATTAAGTGTGCAAACCCAAGCATAAAGGAAGCAGCCACAAAATGATAGATACCAGTGGGGCCTGGATATAAATACAGGAGTCAGCAACCACTGTGAGGTCTTCCAACTCTCCCCTCTACTTAGAAGCAGAGGCAATTTACAGCTTCCCCCTTCCCTGTTCCCAAAACCCTGCAGAGCAGGGTTGCTGGCTGAAGAGAGAGGTAGGACTTGTTCACACGATCATGGAAAGGTACTTCTCTCTGAGCCCTCACTATGTTGCCATTTGGAACAGAGAAAGGAGGTTTGGGTTTAAGGGCCAGCTCTCTTCCCTGCCAAAATGCATGACTTGGGAATGGTGGTTAGCCTCCTCGAGTCAGAGCTTCCCTTTGTAAACAAAGTAGTTGTTTTACCTACGGTCTCTTCATGGTTTTAGGATATACAAGCCTCTGGCAAGAAGATCAGCAGTGGAGGAACTAGGTATGGCACCCTGGAGAAGTTGTTCTACTTCTCTGGGCCCTCAATTCTTATTTGTAAAATGAAGGGTATGATGGTTAATTTTATGTGACAACCTGGGTAGGCCATGATTCCTAGATATTTATTCTAGCATTAATCTAAATGTATCTGCAAAGGTATTTTTTAAGATGAGATTAACATTTATATCTGTAAACTTTGAGTAAAGAAAATTATACTACTGATATAGGTGGGCTTCATCCAATCAGTTGAAGGTTCTAAAGAGAGAAAAGACTGAGATCCCCAGAGGAACAGAGAATTTTGACTCATGACTGCCTTTGGATTCAAACTACAATATCTACTTTTCCCGGGATCTCCAGCCTGCTGGTCTACCTGCCAATTTTGCTTTTGCACTTGCCAGCCCTCACAATCATCAGGGCCAATTCCTTAAAATAAATCTCTATGTGTATACACACACACACACACACACACACACACACACACATTGGTTCTCTTCTCCAAAGAACCTTGACTAATGCAAAGTATCTAGATGAAGGAGAGTCCTCGGTATTAATCCAGACTGCATATCAGAATCACTGAAGGAGCTGTTAAAACCACCAGTGTCTAGACCCTGACCCAGACTTCCATCAGCATTTTAAACTCCCCAGGGCCTCCCATAGGCAGCTAAGGCTGAGAACCATTGTTGAGTCACTTTGGAACTTATTAAAAAAGCATATTCCCAAGGCTTCACTCAGGACCTACAAATCAGCCCTTCTGGAGTGGCTCCTGTCATCTTCAAATTTAACCATCTCCCCAGCACACGGGTCAGATGCTCTCGAAAGTTTGAGAGCCCTGGACATGGGGTGCTTCTCAGGGCCCTCTTCGCTTTGACAACTGACCATTCTGTGGTCCAAGTTCCTGGGCTGGAACACATAGCCCCTCCCCAGTGAAGGCCAAGGACATCATAGCAGAAGAAGCCAACACGGCACCATGATTTGAAAGAAGACAAATTCTGTATCTTTCCCTCCCTCGCCAACAGCACATGTCACCCACCGGGAAGGTCACCTGCACCCCTGAGGGCACACACGGCATCCCACTCACCTCTGTATCTCCAGCTCCAGTGCAGGCACAGTACAGAGAGGTGCTCAGACATTTGTGTTGCTTCACTGAATAAATGAGCGCATTGTCTTACTACCACCGGCTCATCCCTGCCCAGGTGTTTCTGTGGGAGGCATGCCTCGCCCCTTTCCCAATTCCCTGCTGTCATTTGAAAAGGCCTGTCCCTTCCTTGTTGTCTGAGCTCATAACCATTCTCCAGGGTCCAGCTTATACCCCTTCCCTTCAAAAGATCTTCTCTGACTCTTCTCTCTCCCACCACCGTATCTGACGGGACTCATAGGCAGGCCTGAGAGCTGCCACCCAGCACTCTGCCAGTTTTGTCCATTGCCTTTCCCTTGGTTGTCCCCTGATCCTGAGCAGCTCGAGGACATGCCACCCTCCAGGGTCTGCTCAGGGTTGGCCCACAACAGGCAGCTGTGAGAACTTGTGGAACATGCCAAAGAAATACCTACTTTGTGGTCAACAGAGGCCCAAGGAAGCGAGTGGGCCACTCTAACCTCTCCCACCATTGCACCCTCCATCTGAGGTGCCTTTGATACCAAGAACAAGGCTGTACACACATTATCTCAGACCCTGTTCCTTCAAATGCAGGCCTATGCTCTAGACTATAGGACCTCCCCATTGCCCTGTGAGCAAAGCAGAAAAAGGATGTGGATTGCCGAGGAAGGCAGGAATGCAGGGCAGGATTTGATCCACTGTGGGAGATTAGAAAGAAGATCTGATCAAGGTGAGGGAGTCCGTGGTTGGGAAATCCTTCAGGGTAGGGAGGAGAGGGAAGTGACATGTCGGGCACTCTTCTAGGCCCTTGATGCACATTCCCTGGATGAAGGTTCTGGAATCACTACCCCATTGCGTAGGTGAGGCAACTGAGGCTCATGGAGATGAATCAACCTACCCAAGGCGTCCACGCTCCTGTGTTACCCACACCCAGGGCTGTATGACTTCAAAGGGGCACCCAGTGAATGTCAAGGAGGCAGACAGAGATTCATTCCTTCACCCACTCAACACATAATGTTCATCAGGTACGATGTGCCAGCTACTGCCAGGCATAGAGAAGTTAACACAAGTCTACAATGAGTTTTCAGTCTAGTGAATGAAGGATGAAATACTTTCAGTCCCTGGAGTCCTGGAAGGTAACAACTGGGTCTGCCTGTCTGGCTCCAGAATTATCCCCACCAGGACCTTGCACATGAATACCCAGCTGCAGAGAAGTACCTGGTCTCTAGCTGTGAAAACCAGGAAGACACTCTCAAGAGATGGTGTCATCTGAGAAAAGAATTAGTGTTTTCTTGCTGGTCAAGGTCCAAAGGGAGCAGGAGGAAGGAGGGAGAAGGGTGCCTCGCTATCCCAGTGGGTGCCAGTCAAGAGCCCCAGCAGAGCTGGAAAAGACCTGCCTCATCTCAGTGTGGGGGCCACACCTCCCACCACATGACATTCTCCTGGAAAAGGGAAATTCCCATGCTGAACCAGCACCCAAGGTCAGAGATCCCCTCTGAGTCATACTTTGCATTCATACACCCCATTTCTCCCTTAAAAATCTGCACCCAGCTAGAAGCCCAGAGCATCCAGGGAGGACAGGCACCTGTGCATTATAGGAGGATGGGGTGCAAACCTGCCAACATGATAGCTTCAGGACAGGAAGAGTCTAGAGACCCAGAACCCCTCCCACACCCACCCCATTCTCCTCTTTCTTGATGTTTCTGTGTGGTCTTCTCTTTATCTTCCTCTGAGCCTAGGCTCCGCCCTTTCCCAGCCTAGTGCACCCCAAATTCCCATCACATTATACATTGCGATTTCTGGTTCAGAAAATGTGCATGTATCACTTCGTGTTGTAGCCAGTTTCCCCAGCTGGGTCATGTCATCTTTCATGCTTGCAGCACAGTGGCTGGTGCATAGCAGGTTCTTAACACATGCATGATAAATGAATGAAAACTTCACAGGAGCTGTAGATTCCTCAGATGTTTCAAATGCAATAAAACACACTTTACACAAAATCATGGCATGAACTATTGAGCAGGTCCAGAGAGCCCAGCAGCTTAACCAGGGGTCCTCCATAGGAATAAATGATGACTTTAGATTCTCTGAAAAAACTCCTCCTCATGTGTACTTTTGAGTAAAGAATCATGGATGACTCAACAATAACCAACCTCCCCCCGCCCCCCACAAACCACCCAATTCAAAAATGGGCAAAGGAACTTGAATGAACATTTCTCTAGGTCAAATGACCAACATGAAAAGATACTCAATATTTTGCTCAGTATCACTAATTATTAGGAAAATGCAAATCAAAACCACAATGAGATTCAGATACTACCTTCTACCCATTAGGATGGCTACTATCAATGAAAAACACACACCAAACTAATAGAGAATAATAAGTGCTGGTGAGGATGTGGAGAAATTGGAACTCTGGCACGTTGCTGATTGGAATGTAGTACGTGACAGCCGCTATGGAAAATAGGACAGTGCTCCTTCAAAAAATTAAACAGAGAATTGTCATAGGATTCAGCAACCCTGCTTCTGGGTATGTAGCCAAAAGAGTTGAAAGCAAGAACTCAACAGATATTTGTTCATATTCACAACAGACACAACAAAAAATCTACCAACAAATAAGTTGAGAAATAAAATGGTATATTGATACAATGGAATATTATTCAACCTCAAAAAAGCAATGAAGTTCCTTCAAAACATTAAGTGAAATAAGCCAGTGATAAAAGGGCAGATATTGTATAAGTCCACGGATATGAGGTACTAGAATGGTCCAATTCAGAGACAGAAGGTAGGATGGGTGCCAGGGTAGAGCGAGAGGAATAGAGGGCAGTCTTGTTTAATGGGCATAGAGTTCAGTTTGGGCTGGTGAAGCAATTCTGGAGACGAAAAGCGATGATGCTTGCACAACAATTCAATGTATATAAGCCGCTGAATTACACACCTGAGTGGTGAAATGTATGTTCTGTATATTTTACAGTGAATGAATGAATGAAGCATGGATGCCCCTTTGAGGGGCATGAGAAAGGCACTAGATTCCTGGAATCAGAGAGCCATACTCTCTAGTGCCAGCTGTGTGAGATGGGGTGACTCTTCTCTGAATTTCAAGTCCCTCATCTGTAAAATGGGGTCAGAAGCCTCAAAAACAGGAGGGGAATACCCATTTTACAAAACAGATCCCAGGACGGAGGGAGATGACAGATGTGAAGCCCGCAACCCAGGGCCAGGGGCAGTGAACTCTCCCCAACCTGCCCCTTCCTGCTTTCCCACCCCCCTTACCCCCCAGGGCCCGGCAACTGTCTCAGTAGACCAGGTTTATCTTTGGCACCAACCCCAGCTCACCTTTCCCAGCGAGTTTCAGCCTTCCCATGTCCCAGTCCCCCAGGGCAGCGCCAGCCTCCAGGACTCGGTGGGCAGAGGCAGGGGCCGGCAGGCAAAGCTACCAGTACCTCCCCAGGGTGCTTGCGACAAGCAAATAAGCCGGGACTGAAAGGGGAAAGGTAGAATTGCACTCTGTGGGAAGTTTGTGGCGCATGTATTTTTAGGATGGGAGCAGGAGGGCGGTATTTTTAGGATGGGGTACTCTTGCCACGAACTCCTCAAATCCCACTGCACCCGTCACCGCCTCCTCTGGGGGGGGGGCAGGGAGGGAGAGGGGGCACCCAGGAGGAGCTTCATTGGATGGGTGAGGCAGCTGGCACCCTCTGCAGAGGAGGAAACCACCCGACGCTTTGTCCAGGAGCTGGGACCCCAGGTGTCTGACCCTTCTCGTTGCCCTTCTGGCCTCTCTTCCCGAGCCACCTCCCTTTGGGGAGTGGAGCGTGGGGGTTCCCTCCCCTCCGTGCAGCCACATCCACAGGCTCCCTTCAGGATGACCCACAAGGGAAGTTTATAAGAGGAAAAGGAATGAAAAGGATCCTATTTAACAGCACATACTGGGCGAGGGAACTTCCTGACAGGAAGCGCTGTGGAAAACGGGCCCCATTTGGCCATGGAAAACTGGTTTGGCTCCGAACTAGCCAGAGTGGACAGGAGGCCTCGGGCAGCCGTATGTCTCAATTAAAGCGGACTTGTCAGAGTTCACTTTCTTTCTTGTCCCCTCGGAGCAAACAGACACTATAATAATCTGCACACCACAGGGGGAGAAAGGTACCATTTTTTTTTTTAAATCCAGGGGGGGAAAAAAAACACACACACAACCCACCCTAATTTAGAAAGGCCTACTGGTTCCGAGGCAAATCAACAGCAGATGTAGGCAGCTGAGCCGAGCCAGGCGGCGCAGGGCGGCTGCCACCGGCCACCCCGGCTTGAGTCACCGGGTGGAGAGGGGGGCGGTGGAGGGGAGGGGTGGGTCTCTCTATTCTGGGGCTGGGGAGTGGGGTGCAGGAAACAATGGGATAGAGGCCTCCTGGGGGCGGGGACCGACATAGTGCTGCAGGCAGGTACAGGCAGGCTCATGGCAGAAGGCTCTTGTGGGCCAAAGAATTCCAACAGGCCATGAACCTGAGCAGAGACAGGCCTCTCCTCCCCTCCCGCCCCGCCAACAAGACCTGGCAGTTCCCTTTTGCAGGGCTAAGTCTGCCTGCGGCTGGCCGGCCGGTGCCATCTCCATCCCCCACCCACTCCTGCTGCTGGTGGGGGTGGCTCAGCCCCTGCCCGGGTTCCTGCGTGCTCAGCACCCCAGTCCTGGTTGTGTTCTAGCCCCTCTCCTCAGTTCTGCCTTTTCTCTCTCCACCCTAATATATAACCTGCTCCCTCACCTCTCAGGCCCCCAGCGGGGCCTGCTGTAGGGGCCTGGTGACACTGCCGACTGGGACATACGCTCTCGGGAACAGGGACCTCCCTGTCTTGGTGGCTGTCTAGCCTTCCAGCAGCAGGCCTGGCACAAAGCAGGGGCTCAGCAAGTGTCTGTCGGATGATGGATGAGTACCACTGAGCACCAAGGGTCCACCCCTTTCCCTCCCCCCCCCCCCAAAAAAAAACATAGCGGCTTAGAACATTCCTACATCCCTATGTGGAGAACCACACATGGAAGCTGCTTCGTGGCGTATTTCTTGTATAAGGAGGAGGGTTTCCGTGATATCCTCAGGTCAGTTAGAGAGGGAACTCGGTCTGGGACAGAGTGACCCAGTTTTCCCAACCCCCACAAACCTTCCCGTAATAGAACCAAGAGCAGAGTAATAGCCTACTCTCAAAGATGCTCCGTAGGACCCAACGTAGAATCAAAGCCCGGGAGAGACAGAGGGGTCCCAGCACGGTCAAGGTCAACGGGCTCGTCAAAGGAACTGAAACCTAGGTCTCCTGCTGTCCAAAGCCCTTCCCATGTAGAGATGTTTTTGTGAGGGCTCACCGATTTATTAACATACTGGCACTTACTTTTTTTCTTCCAGTTCTCAAATTTTCCTTGACCTTTTGACCCCGTGCAGTTAATTTAATCATATCTTTTGCCAGCATCAAAATAGGTCATCGATCAAAGGGCCGGGAGCAGAGGGAGGCGGCACAAGGCGCAGGAAGAGAAGAGAAAGGGGGTGCTTTACAATTTCCCAGCACCCAGGCCTCTCTGCTGTGTACTTCCTCAGGCCCTGCTTCTCCCAGCCCACAGCGCGCAGGCGTTATCACTGCGAGACTTTATGTGAGTTTCATCAGCACGTGTGCCACCAGACGTCCCATTGCTGAACAGCCACTCAGTGGACCTTCAGTTGCTACCTGGTCCTTCCCTCCCTGCCCACATGCCCACCTGTTCTAGGGGGTCACGGGGCACAAGAGGGACCCTTTGCTTTTAGTCGTAGCTCCTGGCATTCTTGCCTGGGGTGGGGTCGGGATATGGGGACAGCTTCTAGCCCCGTGCCCTGAGACCACAGCAGGAAGCAAGATGGAAGTGGCCAGAGAGGAGGCACTTCCTGAACCTCCAGGGGTCTTGCTTGGTGCCTGGAATTCCGGGAAGCAGAGAGCAGCCCTTCTTCCCTCACTGTGGGCCTGGCTGAGGTCATCGGCTCAATGAGGATTGCATAATCTGAGTCGATTTATTTCACCTCCCGCCTCCCCACTCCCACAGTGGGATCCGAGGGCTTCACCTGCAGTTTCCGGGAGATCAAGAAGCCCAGGCCTGCTTCCAGCGGGGGCGGGGCAGACCGAACACATAATCCACCTAAAGGCACCTAAGACAGGGCAGTGCCTGGCACCAGAGCTGGGTGCTAAGGGAATTTTTGCTGTGTTGTCCTCCCTCCCTTAACTCCTTCCGCCCCAGGGCAGGTTCAGGCAAATTCGACTAATACCGGCTGAGCCCCCCTCTGGGCAGCAGATGGCCCCGAGAGGTGCTGAAACCAGGAAAAGCAACCCGTCTCCTCAAGGAGGTGGGACCTGGGCCTCTCCAAAGGTACCTCGGAGTTCCTCTGCTTATCTAGGGGGGATTCCTTGAAATGCATGAGCAACGAAAGCTGCAGTGAGGATTCTTCTGGAAGCAAATATTCAAGAAGGGGAACAGAAACCTCATCTGCAAGGAAAATGAGGCCTCAGGGGCCAGCTCTCACACCCAAGCCAGCTAACCCAGCCACACATCTGGTGAGGCTTCCTACGCCCCCTGCCCACGAACACACACAGCACAGCTGTCATGACCCACACCTGACACATCTGAAATAGCCTGTGAAGGGAGGCGGCTCTGTAGCCGTTGTGAAGGCTGTGATTTTGCTCGTTCTAATGGATTTTTCCCCAGGCCCTCTCTCATTCTCTTCTCTCATCCCCTGTCCTCACATTGCAGCAGGCCGCCTCCACGTCCACAGGTGTCCAGCGTCAAGCCCAGGCCAGACTTTCCCGGAGCCGTCCACCATGGAAGCCTCCGGCCACGTGTGGCCACGGAGTATGGGAAATTCAGCTCGTCAAATGAAGGTGAGCTGGTGAGATTTTGAAGACAGTACAAAAACGATGTGAAGTAGAACATTAATCATTTTATCTGCATTGCATAATAAAATGACAATTTGGGATATATTGAATTAACTAAAATACATCACGAAGATGAATGCCACCTATTTCTCATTCTCTTTTAAAAATATATTTTAACATGTTTTTATTAATTTTAGAGTGAGAGGAAGTGGGGGAGAGGAAGACTTCTATGGGCTAGCTGCCTCCTGCATGCCCCCTACTGGGGATCAAGCCTGCAACCAGGGCATGTGCCCTGACCTGGAATCCAATGGGGGACCTCTAGGTGCACAGCACGCCACTCAACCAACTGAGCCACACCGGTCAGGGCTTTCTTTCTTTTTAAAAAAATATATTTTATTGATTTTTTTACAGAGAGGAAGGGAGAGGGATAGAAAGTCAGACACATCGATGAGAGAGAAACATCAATCAGCCACCTCCTGCACGCCCCCTACTGGAGTTGTGCCCGCAAGCAAGGTACATGCCCCCAACCAGAATCGAACCCGGGACCTTTCAGTCCGCAAACCGATGCTCTATTCACTGAGCCAAACCGGTCTCGGCTCTTTTTTTTTTTTAAATGTGACCACGAAGAAAATTTTGAAGTGAATATCAGGTGTACCGGTTAATAATGGGGATTTTTGTCAATAGATGGAGTTACACATGTGTTGATATATATGCGATTTGATATGTATGCTATTTTGTTGTATTGACAATAAGCTTTAAAACTTCATGTCAACTTTGCTGAATGTGTTAACATCATAGACATTTTTATACTTAAAAATGTCAAATTTCATGCCCAAAAAAGAGCATTTACAGGAAGTTATAATTCATTATTTTGAAGAGAAGTGCTACTGAATACTTTGGGAAGCTTATGGTGAACATACTCCATCTCAAGATACTTGTGAACACTGGTTTAAATGCTTTAAAAATGATGATTTCAATGTGAAAGACAAAGAACGTCCAGGTCAACCGAAAAAGTTTGAAGACCAACAACAACAAGCATTATTGTATGAAGATGCAAGTCAAACTCAAAAACAACTTGCAGAAAGATTAAAAACCTTGCTCAGCAAACAATCTGTGATCATTTACAAGCAATGGGAAAGATTTTAAAGGAAGGAAAATGGGTGCCACATCAACTAAACGAAAGACAAATGGAAAACCTAAAAGTCATCAGTAAAATGTTGCTTCTACAGCACAAAAGGAAGTCTTTTTTGCATAGAATTGTGACTGGCGACGAAAAGTGAATTTGAGAATCCCAAACACACAAAATCATGGGTTGATCCAGGTCAACCATCAACATCAATTGCAAGGTCAAATCGCTTCAGAAAGAAGGCAATGCTCTGCGTTTGGTGGGATCAGGAAGGTGTGGGGTATATATATGATGAGCTTCTAAAACCAGGTGAAACCGTTAATACTGATCACTCCTGACAACAAAGAATCAATTTAAACCACGCTTTGATCGTGAAACGACCAGAATGGGCCAGAAGACACGGCAAAGTAATTTTGCTTCATAATAAACCACCATCACACACTTCAAAACCAGTAAAAGACACGTTAAAAAATCTTGCCTGGGAAATATTAACCCACCCGCCATATTCACCAGACCTTGCTCCCTCAGATGACCACTTGTTCCGATCGATGGCACATGCACTTTCTGAGCAGCACTTCAAAACGTACGAAGAAGTGGAAAATTGGGTCTCTGAATGGTTTGCCTCAAACCAAGAAAAGTTCTATTGGGATGGTATCCACAAATTACCTGAAAGTTGGGGAAATGTGTAGCTAGCAATGGACATTACTTTGAATAAACACTTTTGATGTTTCTCTTGAAGTTATTATGTTTACTTTGATTACAAAATCCGCATTATTAACTGGGACACCTAGTATGTAGCTTGCACGATATTTCTGAAGGACAGTCCTGGTCTATCCTCTAGTGATGCCTAGAGAAGAAACCCAGTCCTCCTCTTTTCAGGCATCGCAATGGTTTGGGGTCAGGAGTATTCCAAGTGAGTTGCCATGGAAGCAGTTCCCACAACGCATTTATTTCCCACCTGTTTATGCACCATCCCCTTTTGCTACCTGCTTGGAGAAGATTCCCAAACACTGAGCCTTGTGACAGGGCAGTAGAGTGAGAGTGTGAGAACATTTGGGACAGGCGGTGGGATCTGAACTAGCATTTTCCCCACAGGTGAGACTGCACGTAAAACCCTTCCAACATGGTCTCCCTGTGCAACCAAATTGTAGTCATGCTGGTTTTCTCTTGGTTCCTAGCAAGCACGTTCCTTATCTGCAGGGACCCAAGATGGAGCAGAACTGTCACACAGGCCCTCAGCAGACAACCAGCAATCTCAGAGAAATGGCTGAGAAGGCAGTCTCAGCTCTTCACCTTCTTCCCGGGATGCTTGTTTGTGTGGAGGTATTGGTTAGGGCAGTTGTATTCTACGATTAGTTTTTTGGAAAGGAAGAAAAGATAAAAGTAAATTGCATACACTTGGTCCTTCCCATGTGCTGGGCATGGGTTTTATTTTATTAAATATATTTTTATTGATTTCAGAGAGCAAGGGAGAGGGAGAGAGAGATAAAAACGTCAATGATGAGAGAGAGTCATTGATTGGCTTCCTCCTGCATGTCCCACACTAGGGATTGAGCCCGTAACCCGGGCATGTATCCTGACTGGGAATTGAACTGTGACACTCAACCACTGAACAACACCGACCGGGCTGGGCATGGGTTTTATATAATCTCAGTCCTCACCATAACCCTGCTGGGTGAGTGTGGGCCCATTTTATAGGTGGGGAAACTGGAGTTCAGGGGATTCAGTGACTCTCCCAGGGCCTAGTGCACTTTGCATCTGACTTGCTCTTATAGAAATTGCTTGGGGTTTGGGGGCGAATGAGGCCTACCCTAGATATCAGGCCACATGTTCTTGAGTCAAATTTCAGATGTTGGGTGACCTTGGACAAGAGGCTTTCCTTCCCTGAACCTCAATTTTCTTAAAATGAAAATGTAGGCATTGGTAAATAAGACCAGTCTTTACTATAACCCACTGTATCATTTTCATGACTAGGATATTAAACCAAAGAAAACTTGAACTATATATGATACATGCTGGTATTTTCTATTCTATTATTATACTAGAGGCCCCATGTACAAAATTCATGCATGGATAGGGTCCCTAGGCTTGTCCAGCAACCAGGGCCTATTGGGGCCTTCTGGCTGCCAGCCAGGGCCTTCCTTTGTTCCATGCCTCCCATCCCCTCCCTGACTCCCCTCCTCCCCAACCCCAGGTGGTCGGCAAACATCATAGAGAGCAAATGAACTCCTGGTCTCTGGTCGAATTCCCCAGGGGACAATTTGTATATTAGGCTTTTATATATATAGATGTATATAAAGCTGGTGGATTTGAAACCCACTAGATTGATCAAATGACCCGTAATAAATTGTCAGTTTGAAAAACACTGCTCTAAAGGGTCTCTCCAGAAGTAACATCCCGATGGGCTATGACTGATGCCAGACAAAATCTGTAAGCACCTTGGTCTCAGACCAGCGTTCGGCCCTTCTTAGCATTCCTCTGCCCTGTCCTCTCTCACTGCCTCCCTTGCCCATCGAGTGCCACCCACTTGCCTCTCCTGGCACAGACAGTCAAGGGATCACTGAAATTCTGCACAAAATACTGCCTGAAACCTGTCAGCAGATCCCCGTTTCTTTAGGCCCTTTACAAGGACACGGAAATCTATTATAAAGAAATGTGTCTCTGTAATAGAGTTTGTTGTAATGGGGCTTTGCGGCCCAATCTGGCAGCAAAGTACATTTCAGAGCCCCGAAAAAGATGAAATTGAAGAAGTTCTCCTGACTGTAACGGTGCCAGTCTAAGGAAACCCCTCTGTGCCTCCTGATGATCAGGTAATAAAGAGCCTTATTTTAGCAACCCCTGTCCAGGATCTTATATTTCCTCCTAGCTTGTCCCTGGAGAAGGAAACACCCCCAGACACACCTTCATCCACATGGTGAATGGGGAATCGTGTTGACCAAGGCAGACCCACAGACATGGCTGAGATGTTGTCTGGGTTATTGCCTCAACCCCTCCCTGCCAAGCGCCTGTGGATGGCCTCCACTCCTTAGCGTTCTGGAAGCTTCTGTGGGCATGACACCTCCTCTACACCCATGTTCTTTGTCCATTACCCCCAGGTGAACATCCCACTGTGCTGAAGTGCTGCTTTGGGAGGCAAGAAGTGGGCACATGCCCAGCCCCAGAGCAGTTGAGGAGAGAGGGGTGTTGGGGGCAGGCATGAGTCCAGCTGAGGCTCAGCTTTCAGAAGGCAGAGACCGGGACTGGCAGCCTGGAGCAGAGGTCACGAGGCAAACAGGGAATGAGGTGCCCTCCCCACGCTGACGTTTTACTGACCCTCCACCTACTGCCTTGTGTTTCACCTCGCACTTTTATTTCCCTCGTTGCACTGGGCGTGGTTCCGTCTTTGGCGTTGGGTTAACTCCTAGGAGTGGTTGCAGGTGGCTCCTGGCTGGCCTGCCTCCCTCACTGCTCCTGTGCCCCTCAGGCTGACTCTGGTGGAGACACCACCACCGCAGCATTTCACTGGGGTGCCCCTCATATGCCTGGACACCACACCAGGCTGGGGGAGCTGTGACGGAGGAATTGCTCAGGCCCCTCAACACGACCCCCATCCCAGGTCTCCCAGACTCAGACCCAGATGGTTAAATGAGGCTTCCCAGATCGCTCTCAGCTGTGCTGAGCCCTCCCACACGCTTCTTGGGCTCCTGAAAAGTATGTATTGGTGGCACCTGGCAGGGCACAGGCAGTAATGGTGGCTGCTGGTGTGGGGTGTTGTATCTGGAGGCCAGGAAGTGCCTCTGTCACCCTAACCCTTTTCCTACTGGCCTCCAACCTCCCTGGCAGGCTGGTGCCAGATGCCACAATCATACCTTCCTTCCTTTGGGGCAAGCCCAACCTAGACTTTAGCCCAAATAAAAATGCCCAGCCCTGGGAGTGGTGTCTTCCACGTCTTATCAGTCATTCCCATCTTAGAACGAACGAGTTCATTCAGATCAACTCAAGAGTGTACCTCGTGTCTGGGCCCCTGCTGGGTCTCAAAGGGGGTGACAAAAGCTGGTTTCAGGAGTGCTGCCTCCTGACCCCCAACCCCTGCTCCTAGGAGCAATACCAATACAGGACCCAGGACCAATGATGGGCAGAACCGAAAGGATACATCTCTCCAGATTTTTCTTATTTTCTTAATGAGTTTTTTTTGCCTTCTTTCCCTGATCTATTTCACCTTTTTTAAAAATTATTATTTAAAGCACCACTCACTTTTCCAAAAGCCCCAAAGCAGCAGATTTACATAAACAAGTCAATAAGTGAAGGTGTGATCAGCACCAGCCCTAACACCTTCCTCAACAAGGTTTTACTCTAAACATCTACCCTCCACCAAATGAAACTCTGGCCATGCAGAGGCCAGGGTCTAACAGGGCGAGAAAACCCATGCCCAGAAAAACAAGCCGGGTCTCCATAGACCTTGGGCAGTTCCCTGGGGCTCCATCAAGTGTCAGCAGTCTTAAATTGGCCCTACAGGAGCTCAGAGGAAGGACTCACTGCTCTGAGGCTGGGCTGCTAGGCAAACTGGCTCTTGAAGGATGAACAACATGTAGAGAGAGATAGGCAGGTTTTAGGCAGAGAGGGGCCTGGGCAGATGACCTATCAACAACCTCAAACGAACCAAAGCAAGATCTGTCTAAACAAAGGAACAAAGAAATGAATACGGATGTGTGTAGTGTATCAGGTGGTTCCATCTTGGTTGGTGGGATGGATTGATAGAAACTGTGGATGTGAACTTGGCCATGGATAGGAGGTCAAATTATGGAGTTTCTTCAATGCCAGACTAAGGAATACGACCTTAATTTTATCGGCTATGGAGAACCACTGAAGCTATTGGAGTGCGAGAGTAATGGTTTGAAAAACACAATTCACCTCGTGGTACTGTGACTAAAACCTCCTGGTTTACTAATTGGAGAGGGAAGAAACATGTTCAAAAAGACTAAAGTCCTAACCCCATTCTTCCCATTAATTACAATCATCTGGGTTGCTGGTAGTCAAGTTTTGTTTTAAAGCTAAATAATTGTTTTCCATCCTTGGAAGCTTTTTTAAAAAAATGCTTCCAATTCAGCTACTCCGGCCTAATGAATCAGACTCTCTGGGGGAGAGCCAGGCCTGGGTAGAGTTTAAAAGCTCCCCAGGTACATGAAGGGGGCAGAGATCTGCCATCCCCAAAGGGCTGAGATCGGCCACCCCTAACTCTGAAAGGTAAGCTCTCTTCTCCTCCCAAGACTGTCAGGATGGTCTGAGGATGGAGACCTGGGCACAGGTAGAAGGAGCTCGCCAGTAGCCCACCAGTGAGGTGGGCAGCCCCCCGCCCTTCCCCGGCTTGGCCAAGGCTGGTCCTTGGGAAGGTTTACATGGGCGGGATGCAGGCATGGAAAGTGACAGGAAAACATCCACGTCCAGAGACAGCACGCGCTTTTTCCTACGAGCCCCCGGATTTTCTCAGGTCATAAAAGGGAAGGCCAGGTGGCACATACACGTGTGTCTGTGTGCTGACAGAGGGAGCACAAGTGCCCGGGACAGGGGCGAGGAAATGTGCTCCACAGCCCAAACTCCACCAGCTGCTTGGCGGTGACCGTACCGTTCGGCTCCCCAGCCTCATCCTGGGCCTTGAATTTCTATCAAAGGGAGTTCTTACCATCGAACCAAAAAAGTCACCTGCAATCACACCTCCGTTCTGCACTTTTCTGAACAATCATTGATCCCAGGGGAGCAGCACTGAACTGGTCTTACAGACAAACAAGGTGAAAGGAAGAACCAAGTGCTCTCTCAGTTACTGCCCCCAGGTGGGCTGAGCATGCTCAGTGCAGAACACCAAAAAAGAAAGAAGAGCCTGGTCGGTGAGGCTGGGTTGGTTGAGCATCATCCCACAGAAGAGTCGCAGGTACAGGGTTGATCCCCAATTGGGATACAGAGGAGAGGCAACTGATCGATGTTTCTCTCTCTCTCACCTCCCTTTATCTCTCTAAGACAGAGAGAGAGAGAGAGAGAAGCAGAGGATGGAAGATGAGTGCTGGGGGAAGTGAGGGGAGTGGAGGGAGGCTGGGACTATGAGTGCTCAGCATGACTGAGGCCTGTCTTTCGAGTCTTTGCTCTCTTCGGTCTCCTCCCAAAGCCGTTGCTCCCAGAAAGGTTGGCCAAGCAGGCCACTTGCAAGCAGGATGAATGCTTCCTGCTCCCCCACCCAGGCCCGACAGACATGTCCTCACCTCCGCTGTCTGAATCAGGCCCCCCACCTTCCCACCATGTCTGTGGGATGACTCCAGCTCATCTCCTCTGCCCTCATGAGCTCTTGCAGCTGGCCTTGCCTGGGTGCCCACTGTCTCTTCATGGAGCTTCTCATTGCCCCACGCTCTCCTTTCGAAACCTAGCATACGCCACCTGCGTGACTTAAAATCATCTGGTAGCCACATGAAAAACGTTTTCAAAGAGTAAAATTAATTTTAAGAATATATTTTAACCTGGTATATCCAAGATAAGATTGTTTCAAAGATGTTATCAATTGTGCCCTAGCTGGTTCTGCTCAGTGTATAGAGCATAGGCCCACAGACTGAAGATGCATCAGTCTTAGTGTTTGTTAAATTGTTTTGGTACTAAATTCTTAAAATCTGGAATTTACATTTATGGCTCATCCACATTTGTTACAGTCACATTTCACACACTCCATAGCTACAGGCAGCTCATGGCGATTGTATGGACTATATGCACCTCAAGGGCAGGAGCCATGCGTTAGAGCTCACAGACACGTTGGATGGGATGGGAGAGCTGGGGGAAATCTTGGGACCACCTGGTCCAGCTCCTGTTTGTGAGGAATATGACTCATGCTGGGTCAAAGTGACTAGAAGGTCTAGCCAGGCTGGAGTCTCCTCTTCCAAACAACATCCACTGATCCACCACTGGTCAATCTTTCTGTGTCTCAGTCTGTGTGGTCTTTTCCAGGTCGCAACCCTTTGCCCTTCACCCCTGATGGATCCTGGAAAATGGCACCGACTGCTCAGCGCCCAGAGACGCGCAGGGGCCACTCAGGGCTCTTTGTTTATCCACGTGGGAGAGTCCGGTGCTTTGAGAGTTCCCACTCCGGCCGGTGCCTCCCCACTCCTCCAGGCGTGGGTCTAGCCGTGGAGAGATAAGGACTCAGGAAGAAGGAACTTGGCAAACAGGCAGGGCGTGGAGCAGAAGCCATTCTGGGCGTCCTTAACGCACTGATTGCAATAATGAAGGAAACATCCATCCAATCAGCCTGAATGCTTGTTTCTCTAGAGGGGGGCCGCACCCCTCACCACAGAGCCCCGGCTGGAATTACAGAAGGAGTGTCACCTCCACTTTGTAGACCCACTGCGCTCTCTATCCCCTCTGCAAACCTAGGGAACCAGGCCCTCCACACTCTGAGCATCCCCCCCTCTCTCTCTTCTGCACCCAGCAGCCCAGCACCTGTGCTGTGCCCAAACCTGGTAATGCCATTTGTGCTTGTCACTATTTCACAGCTTAATCAAACACAATGTAAACGGATGACACAGAACTACAAAAAAGAAAGGAAGCTGAAGTTTTCACACCAACTAAAGCGATAGACCTAAAAGTGAGTCATTTTCAAAAATGCTGTTGAATTAGGTGTGGATGAGATAATAAATATCAGAAAGCAAACCAGAAACCTGGGAGGATGTTGCTCTCAGATATGCTTTGCGTGTTGTCTTTAAGTTCCTGACCATAATAAATCCACTCTAGAAAACCCCAGAAGATGCTTCATTTAAGGGGTGGTTTATGCAAGAGCAGTGTGAAGCCCTAACCATTAGGAATATGAAAATAAAAGGCCCGGACTAACCTCAACAGATTGGTGAAGAAATGTACATGTATAGGTCCTTAGTTAAAATGAAAGATTTAAGGTATGCATATACCTTTGGTTTCCGATGACTGCTTCACCTGACTTTTGGGGCTGACTGAATAGCTGTGGGTTCCGATCCTGGGGAAGGCCAGGAAATATAGCCGGTATCCACCGAAAGTGAGGTTGCAGGTGTCGGGGAGTCTTGCACTATAACACAGGGGTCTTGCACTGGCCAAGCACCAGTCAGGACTGGGCCATTCAACGGAGCATTTAACTAAGGGAACTCATGACTGACAAGAGCAGGGAGCTGCTAGGATACCCAAAGAGGGGAAGGTGTTCACAGAGCACTGACTCAGCTTTCCTGTAGGTGCCAGAACCCTGGTGGGGTACTCGGGGGGGGGGGAGCTGGAGCCGGTGGGGACATGGGCGTAACAGCAGTGCCACCGTATTTAGAGAGGAGTTGGGGAGAAGCCAGGGAGAAGTGAAAACCTTCCTTCTGCCCCGAGCTGGGGTCTCTCTTTGACCAAATCTAGCCAGAAACTCATGCTAAGGGATCCCGGGCCATGAGGCTGGTGGGCCAGCACATGATGCAGAGTGGAGCAGGGAAGAAATAAATGCAGGTGGGGGCCAACAGCCCAGGCCTGGCCCAGAGCTCCTGAAACTCAGAGTCTCCAGTGAGTGACTCAGGGAGTGGAAGTGAAGATGCTTTTAAAGGCTGATCATGGACAAGTGAATATGTGGGGCCAGAGCAGAAAAGGGTTTGTCCTCCTGGTGCCCTATGAGGACGCTACCTACGTGACTGGCTATTCCGAGGCTGTCCTTAAGGGCAGCTACTAGAGAAAAACAGGGGCAGAGATGTAAACACAGGTGCTCACAGGCAGGAGGTGACAGAGCCAGGGAAATCTGTCGTCTTCACTGGGAGACAATGCCCACTGCATCCCAGCCTTTTCATACTTAAGGCTTTTAACGCTTTTTAAAAGGGACTTTTGCCCTAGGTGGTTTGGCTCAGAGCATCAGCCTGCAGATCAAAGGGTCCCAGGTTCAATTCTAGTCAAAGGCATGTACCTTGGTTGCAGGCTCCTCCCTGGCCCGGGCCCTGGTCAAGGCTCATGCAGGAGGCAACCAATCAATGTGTTTCTCTCTGCCTTTCCCTTTCTCATTCACTCTCCCTAAAAATCAATGGGAAAATATCCTTGGGTAAGGATTACCAAAAAAATAAAAGGGGGCTTTAAAAGTTTTTTTTTAAAGCCTTTTAAAGTTTAACAGACTTCTTGTTGATTATAGCCAAAATCCAAAGGATGACTAATTTAAATGGCCATGCACTCAGTTTTGGCGATTGTCCATCTGCTGTGCCGCAATCAGATGCTCTGGACCCAGGGTGGGCACAGGTGCCTGGATAACGATGCTCTCATCGCTGGGCCCTCTCATCTCCTCCTCACTTTTCAGTTCAGATGCCGCCAGTTGGGTGACTACCAAGACTAGGCAGCTAAGGTCAGGCGCGGTGGCAGGTCACAGCTGTAGCATCTGTCTAGCATTTCAGAGACGTTGCTGTTGGCAGTCCTCAGCTATGTGTCTTCGGGCAAGTCACTCCACCTCTCTGGGCCTCAGGGTCCTTGTCTGTGAAATGATGGAGCTGAACTGACATGACACAATCCAGGGTCACCCTTCTGACAGTTTTCCTCACAGAAGCATTTAAATGGAGGCGAAGAAGAAAGGGGTATTAGGAAGAAGGGAGATGGAGATCAGACAGACCTGGGGAAAAGTTTTTAAAAACCCCTTAGACGCGATCCCCTCTTCCCCAATCATACGCTTTCCGCCCCTGAAAGCAGAATTCTACAAAATAAATCCTGGTTCATTGGGAGTTCTGGTTACTCGGGATGCACTTCACCAGGGTTTGACTGCATTTTCAATTGCAGGGAGTTACACAGTGGTTTGCATATGCAGTTACTTCTTTTTTAAAAAAATATATTTTATTGATTTTTCACAGAGAGGAAGGGAGAGGGATAGAAAGTCAGAAACATCGATGAGAGAGAGACATCGATCAGCTGCCTCCTGCACACCCCACATTGGAGATGTGCCTGCAAGCAAGGTACATGCCCCCGACCGGAATCGAACCCGGGACCTCTCAGTCTGCAGGCCAACGCTCCATCCACTGAGCCAAACCGGTCTCGGCTGCAGTTACTTCTTAAGTGACTTCTGTCCCCTGACCTCCTATCTGTTTGATTAAAATTGAACACTTAGAGAGCGCGAAGCTTAATGGTTCCACCTGGACACAGTTGTGGGGAGACACCGGTAAGGTGACGGGAAGTGGCGTCCGGCAATGCCCACACATTAGCTGCCCCGCCCGAGGGGCGGTCATGGCATTGACCATCGCACTTCACAGAGGTTTTCAACGTGGTGAGGCATTTCTAGGTTAGTCCTCTCACTCTAGGGCAGGTAAATTTGGTGCAAAAACTCTCCCTCAATCCCCTCATTTCTCCTTGTTTGGCTAGGCAGTGTACCAGATTACAGCAATACTCCCCAATGCTGCGCATGGAACTCGGGTATTCTTGGGTCTGGAGAAAAACAAGTCCTAAATCCCCATGGCCATTCTTAGTTCGGTGACAGGAAGTGGTGTTGTCATTTTACAGAGAGGGGAGCAGAGGTCTGCACAAGCAAAGTCATGTACAGACCTGCACGCTCATTGAGGCCAGAGGTCTACTAGTAAACGGAAGAGGGCAGAGGAAGCTGGGAGGATCCCAGGGCAGTGACAGCCAGTGGGGACCTCAGGAACTGATGACCGGGAGAAGGAATGAACCAATGAATGACTCAGTCTCGCCAAGGTGACCTCCTCAGCCCACAGCTGAGGGACAGATGTCTGTCATCTACCCAGGCTTCCCCCTGAGGAGCCAGATGAGGAAAAGCCCAGGGCCTGCGAGCTGGCAAACCGCTGGAAACCTCTTCTGCAGAACCCAGCGACACATCAAAAGCCATATTTTAATCAAGGCGATCACCCAATCTCTTCTGAAAGTGGCACTTCCTAGGGAAACTCTGTCCCTGTCCCATACCACCCGCAGCTCTGCCTTTACTGCGCTCCTACTCCTCTGATAGAAGATCCTTTAAATCCAGGCAGGTAGACAGTGACATTCTTTTAGTAGGAAAGATGAAAAGAAGGTGGCAATTGTGAACATCTGATTGGAAAACCAAAAAAAAAAAAAAGGAAGAAAAGAAAGGAACCACTTTGTTTTTTAAAGAGAATGCGTGAGAGCAAGCAAGAGAGAAAGAGCGGGAGGAAACTGAATCACAGCCTGATCCCTTAAAGGCAGGCCACATGCTGAGCTGTGACTTTATGGAAGCTCCAAAACGCTAAGTTCTCGGACTGTCATATACTCGCTGGGCAGGGCACTTAGACTAAAGAATATAGAGCTCCTGATGACACCAGGGGGCCACAGATTGCTTCCCGGAATCTGGCATGACTTCAACCTTATTTTTTTTTTTTCCTTAAAAAAAAAAATAATTATCAGGCCCTGGCAGGTGTGGCTCAGTTGGTTGGGGGTCGTCCCGTGAACAGAAAGGTAGCTGATTCCATTCCCAGTCAGGGCACACACCCAGGTTCAATATCCAGTGGGGGGCATGCAGGAGGCTGTTGATAGATGTTTCACTCTAACATTGATGTTTCTCTCTATCTCTTTCCCTTTCCCTTTATCTAAAAATTAATAGTAATTAAAATATTTAAAAAATAAATAAAATAATTATCAGGTTGTGACAATGTTTGGCAGGGAAATTGCAGAAAGGGAGGGCAGGAGGGCTGGCTGGATATCAAGTTGGTAGGGGTGCTGAGGGTACCCCTTTAACTATCAGGGCTAGAGGGGTGTGGGGAAGGGACAATTGACAAGATGCTTTCATCTGAGGTCAAAAGTCTGAATCTCAACATGAGTAAAAAGCTTATAAATAGACATTGTCCTACCTTATGTGAGTTTGAGAGGAAAGGGTGAAGAGGGAGCAAGAGGTAGGGTGAACTGATTCAACTCAATGATCCTGCCCCTCCAGGATCTGCCTTTTGGAAATTATCAGAGTCTGTGTGGTATCTAAGTCACTTTCTCCTATTGGAATACAAGTCCCTGAAGGGAAGTCTAAGTTTTACTTATTTCTGTATCCCTGTCACCATCACCACCATTATTGCTACTACCATTATCCCTGTGACCATTATCAAGGTGTGGTCAGTAAATACACAGAATAAATAGAAAGGAGCCTCCTTCTGCAGTGTCTATCCAGATGGCCCTCTACTTCCTGAAAACTGGCCCTTCTCTCACCTCATCTGGTTCCCTAGGTTATTAAGGACCCAACTCACTGACCACAGTTGATTGGATCAAAAGTAGGTAAGTGATTTAAGCTAGATTACCCAAGACTTTCTCTACATGTTGCTTGACCTGATGGTCATATAAATACAGATAATATATGACCATCTTTTGTCATCTGCAAGAAAATATAGCATATGGCCCCAGAAAGATAGATAAATATTGAAGAAACTAGAAACCTGGTACATGAAAATTCATGGACTAGAGTGGTAGTGTCCCTCAGCCTGGCCTACCCCCTCTCACAGTCCAGGAGCCCTCAGGGGAGGCACTACTGACCTCCCTCTGCGGGAGGCAACCAGGCTAATCAAGAGAAAAACCCCCCCCCCCCATCATCCCACTGCTGGTGCCACTGCTGGCCATCACGGCTGCCTGCTCTCCTCTGTGGCTTTGTCTAGAAGAACATCTGGCTGTCCGGTTTAATTAGCATATTATGCTTTTATTATTATAGGTAATTGGTTTCCAATGGCTGTCCTGGTTTCATCTTTCATGAGGTCTGGCTGTAATGTTTTCTCTGCTTTGAAGACCCATGACATATCCTTGTATCCTTATAATAAGCTTAAGTTCGTTTTAGTTAGTTTTCTTTACTCGCAATAAAAAATGTCCTAACTAATAAAGGGTTACCATCCTGCTCCTTTCAGCAGGCATCGCTAATCAATCACAGTAGTCTTCCTGGTAAGCCTCAGAATCCTTCATCTGACAATCATCACCAGGTGAGCCAAGTTCATAGATAAGATAAAAATCTACTGGCAAAAACAAGCCCTACAAACTACTGGCTAGCCCAAAGCCTATGAGAGGAAGTGATTCATTCTGACAGGGACTTCTGAGCATGAACTTGAACACTGGCTGTGATTTGACCAGGCAGAGATGAACAGGATGCACTTCAGGTGCGAGGGATGACAAGGCCATCTCTGTGGGTCAGCCCCTGTGTGGTGGATGAATCCAATGCACAGCTTCGGTCTTCCAGATCACAAATTAATGCTGTCTCTGGGTCTCAGCATAGTGTTTTGTCACTGATATTTAGGATGCTCTCGAAAGATCTGCTTAGAAAAGGGACTCTAACTGAAGCCAAAGTTGGCCTCAGCCAGGGCCAGGATGCTGTTCTCCCACGGATTCCTAGTTGCCTATGAGACCTGGAGAAGTCTGGCTTTGTCCCCAGTGAGCCCTCCAGTGAATCTTGAACTTTGACTCTTCCTCCGTGTGGATTCTGATTCCTACTCTCTGTAGTCCATGTGTTGGAAGGAAGGATTCCATATCTACTTCCAGGGTGGACTTTATGACCAGGCATGAGCCAATCAATGGTTCCATGAATGGTTCAGGGATGGGCACAGCCAATCAGGCTCATCCTAAGTCTTGGTCTTTAACTATCTTCAAGAGGTCTTCTCTTTTTTCTGCTGGACTTGGACAGGGAAGGCTGTGAGGCTGTTCCTATTGCTACCATCTTGCCACCTGAGAATAAGGTCAATCCCTGAGGGCAGAAGCCAGGAGACAGAGATACCTGCACCCTGTGTTTGTGGAGCCTGGGTTCAGGGGTGTGGGAATCTGCACCTAGCCCCGATCATCGCCTTACCTAGCCAATACACATTCTGGCTCACTGTAGCCAGCTTGCATTGGGTCTTCTCTCATTTGCATAAAAGTCCTATTACCTTCTGCCTTAGTTATCTCATCAATAAAATGGGATGAACAATAGCTATCCTTCACATTCCTGGCGGCAAATGATAACACCACTCTGACAAGTGGTTTTAGGAAGGTTTGGAAGTATGTCGTCTCATCTTTCACACCAGTTATCCCAGCACAACTCCTGGCACAGAATCGATACTTAATAAATAATGATCAAGTGTTGGAAGAACACAACTCAATGCCTTGCCACTGAACCTGGGGACTCCCCAATCTCTGTCTGAGGTGAAGCCAGCCCAACGAGGTCCCCCCCCTGTGGATGGCATGTAAGTGAACTTCCACTCTCACTCTCACTTTACACTGTGTGACCACCCAGCACGCCCTGTGCCCTATACACACCTTGCACCCCAACTTTCCCCAGGCCTACCTGACTACCAGAGGACTGACAGATCCTGCTAAGGCAGTGGTCGGCAAAGTGTGGCTCGCGAGCCGTGGTTTGCCCCTCTGTTGACTAATGAGTTTGCCGACCACTGATCTAGACTCTCGATTCCAATAATTACAGGCTGATGTTGTTCCTTGTGATTAAACCCCTAGCCAGTGGTCGGCAAACTCACTGGTCAACAGAGCCACACTTTGCCGACCACCGAGCTAAGGAACCAGGCAAGTTCGAGGACTAAGTGTGATTCCTGAAAATGAGCTGGCAGGGTGCAGCCCCCACCAACCGCCCTGCTGGCTGGGGATGGGAGGTTGTCAGGCAGTGCCAGCTGGTTCTGAGCGGGCCCCTCTCTAAGAAGCCGGCTATCACCCCAGCCTGGTGGCTCAGTTGGTTGGAGCATCATCCCACACACCCAAAGGTGGCAGATCCCATTCTTGGTCAGGGCACATACCTAGGTTTCAGGTTCAATCCCCAGTGGAGTACGTATGGGAGGCAACCAAGCCATGTTTCTCTTTCACATCCATGTTTCTCTCTCCCCCGCCCCCCCTTCTCCCCCTCCCCGTTGCTCTCTCTCTAAAATCAATAAATGTATCCTCCAGTGAGGTTTTAAAAAAGCAGCAGCAGCAGCAGCTTGGTTATCACCCTCCGATCTCCGGCAGCTGGCAGCCGGTCCCCTCCCACCAGGACAAGCACAATGGCCCTGTTAATGGCCTCAGTTGTCCAAATACCATGCATCACTTAAGACAGGCCTGATAAAAGGCTAAAGGTGCCCCTTCCCCACTTCCTTCTGAACACCATTATGTGTCTCCTTTAAGCCACTGCGGGGGTCGCCTTCTCGGGTTCCTCCTCCCCAGCCCAAGCCCAGAGTCACTGGTGGGATGGGGCATTCGACCCCCCTTTCTTAGGTGACAGCCAGCTATTGGTTGTGCTTCCCTTCGCTCCCACCAGCAACCCCTCATTCTAGACATTCATTTTGGGGGAGTTGGATGCTTTTCCCATCAAATGCACCCTTTTCCTTTTCCTCTGTGGTCAGCACATTAGGATGGCAAATAATTTTCTCAGAGGCAGTGCGCTTCTACAGTTCAGCCTGCATGCTTGACAATTAACTAAATAAACTGCTAGGGGTCACTGGGAGTAACAATTCACAGACTTCCCCGTGACAGGCAAACGTGAAACCCCTCGGAGTGTGTGGGGCCTCCCGGTGGGGCTGGGAGGAGGCTGGTTCTGTGGGAGGGAAATTCTAGGCGTCTTATTATTCACCCTCTCCCTTCCCTCTCTCTTGCTGACCTTAAGAGTACTCTTAACCTTCCTCCTCCAGCTTGCTAATGGGGAGATAAATCTTGGGAGAGTATCTTAAATTCTTTTTTATCACAGACTGTATCACCGAGATAATAAGACCAGCCTTCAGAGTAACCATTAAGCCTCAGAAGGTGTGGTCATCATTTATGATTTTTTAGCCTTAATTGCGAGACAGACACTTTAAGTGGGAAGTCTGTCTAATGAGCCCAGTCATTAAAACATCAAAAACTGTTATCTGGGGTTTCTATTTTAGTTAGACATTACATTATTTTAATAAGGGGGCTGCATTTCTTGTCACAGGGTTTGGTAATGGAGACTGAAGCAACCCCCCCGGGAGACTCAGGGAGGGAGAGGGGGAGGCAGGCCCGCCTTTGGAAAACAAGGTTGCAAATCAAGCCGAAGACCTGGAAGGGGGGTGCAGATGAGCACGTGTGGGGACCTGAGTGGGAGCAGGGCCCCGTCCGTGGGACAGCGGGGGACGGGCAGGGCCATCCGAGTCTGGGGCAGGTCGCGGGTGGTCTGGCCTAGTTGCACATCATCTGGGAGCTTGCTGACCTGTTGCCACCCCTTTGTGCCAGCTCAGGTCCCTGGGTTCCTCCTTGCTGCCCTGGAAAGGAGGCAGCCTGCAGGCCCAGCTAGCTCCTGCCTCCCCAGCCTCTGCTCATCATCCTAGCCCCATCTCTCCTCCCCCGGCCTCTGACGACAGGCGACAGGCGTGCTCAGCGCTGCCGCTGCAGCATGGGTTCCACGCTGGGCCTTCTTCCACTGAATGTTCCAGATTCTGCCAGTCGCTGCTGGCTTCCTGTTAGTGCTCTGGACCAGAGGGTCCAGTAGAAATATAATGTGAGCCACATGTGTAATTTTAAACTTTAGTAGCAACATCTTAAAAGGTAAACACAAACAGGTGGATTTAATTGTAACAACGTGTTTTTTTTTAATATATTTTATTGATTTTTTACAGAGAGGAAGGGAGAGAGAGATAAAGTCAGAAACATCGATGAGAGAGAGAGACACCGATCAGCCGCCTCCTGCACGCCCCCCAGTGGAGATGTGCCCGCAAGCAAGGTACATGCCCCCGACTAGAATCAAACCTGGGACCTTTCAGTCCGCAAGCCGACGCTCTATCCACTGAGCCAAACCGGTCTCGGCTTTTTAAAAAATTTTTAAACCAGTCTATCTAAAATATTATCATTTCAATGCATAGTCAGTATTTTTTAAAATATATTTTATTGATTTTTCACAGAGAGGAAGGAAGAGGGATAGAGAGTTAGAAACATCAAGGAGAGAGAGACATTGATCAGCCGCCTCCTGCATGCCCCCTACTGGGGATGTGCCTGCAACCCTTGACCGGAATCAAACTTGGGTCCTTTCAGTCCGCAGGCCGACGTTCTATCCACTGAGCCAAACCAGTTTCGGCCATAATCAGTATTTTAAAAATGGTCAGTGAGCTACCTCACATTCTTTTTTCACAGCGATCTTACACTGACGGCGCAGCTCAACTTGGCCGAGCCGCAGTTTGAGGGCTCTGTGGCCACATGTGGGTGGAGGCTACTGTTCTGGACAGAACAGGTGCATGCTTTGGTTTTCCAAGTAGCTAACTGTGACTGAGCACTTATGCTGTGCCAGGCACTCTTCTAAGCAATTTGCATGTATTAGTTCACTTACCACAACAACCTCCTCAAGCAGATACCATTATGATGCCCATTTTACAGGTCAGGAAACTGAGGCAGAGAGGTTACGTAACTTGTTCTAAGTCTCAGGGCTTGTGAATGCTACCCCCAAATGGGGCACCTTGCAGCTATGGGCTAAGCATCATTCATCTGAGCCCTAGAAGGCCTGGCAAAGGTGCTAACCAACCCAAGCCCTCTGGGCACAGCTGGCTCGCTGTTCTGGGGTAATATCCTGATCATAAAAGCCCCAGGGGACACCAGCTGTCTGCCTGGAGCCTGTGTCTCACACAGGAGTTCCTCCTCAGAGAGGGAATTTGCCAACAGTAGTCTTTATGTTGGGGGGAAAAATCAAGAAGGGAGCTAGGAAAAGATAGCCTGTAAAAAACAACTTAAAAACACTCTGACACTGGCAACTTCTGATGCTGAAGCATTGAAAAACATCCTAAAATTCACTGCCGAGCAGTAAGAGAGCATAAGATAGCAGTAAACTCTTTCCCCGGCTCCTATTAGCTCAACATCAAAAGGATACACATTCCCTATAGAAGCACCACACACTCCAGCCCAGTAGATGCTCAGTAAATGCTGGATGAAAGAATTACCGTATTTTCTGGTGTATAAGATGACCCCCCAACTTTTACCAGTTAAAATACAGAGTTTGGGATATACTCGCCCTATAGGATGACACCCGGCATATAAGACGACCCCTGGCTTTTGAGAAGATTTTCCTGGGTTAAAAAGTCGTCTTCTACGCCAGAAAATACAGTACTACCCTAATCTGCTCAGAGAAAGTAGACAGGGCTTGACAGAAGCAGTAACCCATGGTAACGACTTCACCCCAACACAACCCAGAACGGTTACCAAAACCAGGAAAATAGGCTAGGACGACCCAAGCAGGCAGGTGTGCGTGCAAGGAGAGCAAGGTCTCTGTGTGGAGGAGGTAGGCAGGAGTGGAGAAGATGTGACTCATGGCGACACTGCGTTTGTGCCTCACACGGTCAACCATCCTCGCTAGATCTGCCCAGCGACACACAGAAAGGGGGCAAGTGTGGGAGGAACGCCAGCCTTTCCAATAGGTGGGCGAACTTCAGAGCAACGCTGTTTGGCTTTAAATTTTATCACAATCAATCCAACCGATTAAAGTTATAAAGAAGGGAGGCAGGAAAGGCAAATACAAGACAGGAAAACCCTGGTCGTAGGTGTATACAGTAGAACATGCTGAGGGGCTCCGTGGCTCACAGACCAGCCTAAGACTTCCAGATGTCAGATAAGCACAGACAGAGAGGAGAGGCCAGGTCTGATCCCACCAGGAAATAATGTAGATATCACAGCAAAGGATCATGGGTAATGGAGCTGAGAGAAGAGGAGGCTGGTGTTAGTGACAGCCTGCTGGGACGTAAAGGATTCTGACCTAGAGCCACAGGCCCGGGGCGCAGGGGAGAGAGCCCCACAACCCGGTCTGAACCCAGCTCAAGCAACTCTCTGGGTTGGGGGTCTTGGGCAATTTCTTTACCTTCCAGAGCCTTGCTTACTTTTCTGTAAAATAGGGATAATGACAGCTGTCTTGGCAAGTTATAGAAATTGGTAAAAATAATAATAATAAAAAATATATATATATATATATTTAAAGTAGAGCTATCCTATGGCCACACAATTCAATTGCTGGGTATTTACCCAAAAGAAATGGAAACACTTGTCTACCTAAAATCCTGTACATGAATATTCATAGCAGCCTTTTATTATTCATAAAAGCCCCAAAGTGGAAGCAACCCAAATGCCCATCAGCTGCTGGATAACCAGATGTAGTAGATCCACACAGCGGAATATTACTTGGCAATAACAAGGAACCGAGTACCGACAGCTGCTACAACAGCACGAGCCCTGAAAACACCACGCTAAGTGAGGAGAGCCGGCCACAGAGGAACATGTTTGATTCCATTTTTGTGAAAAAATTGGCAAACATGTAGAGACAGAAAGTAGTGGTGGCGAGGGGCTGGAGGAGGGTATGAGAAATGAGTGCTATTAGACACAGGGTTTCTTCTCAAGGTGATGAATATATTCTAAAAAATGGGGGTGGTGATAGTGATGATTACAGAATTCTGTGACTATATGAAAACTTTTGAATTGTACAGCTTTAAGGGGTGAATTGCATAGGATGTGAATTCGAATTCACAAAAGGCATAACTATATATAAAATCCAGCCAGGGGCTGCCATAGAAAAAGCATAGAGAAGGTATCTGGCCACTGTTGGTTGCAACAGAAGGTCCTTTCTCCTGATTTGCTGGGAGGATGCAAGAGAAGCAAGCCACCTGGGGACCTGCCGGTAGGGTAGCGGCTTCAGGTTTCCCTGGGTGGCCCATTCCCACGTGGGATGAGAAGGGGCCCGGAGAACAAAGAGGTGGCCCAGCAGGGCGTGGGCACCTTGAGCAACGCCAGGGCACACCTGCAGCGCCTCCCAGACCAGGGGCAGGGCAGGCCAGCCCCGAAGGCACAGGCGGCGGCTGGGCGTGGGGCTTACATAAGAGGAGCCCACGCCCAGCCGGCACCGGGGAAGTTGGCCTTGACCGCTGCTAAAGCCACACTCCCTGAGTGCTTGCTTTGGCTGGCGATACGTTAATAAACGTCTTGGCAGCTCGGCAGGGGATGTGTTTCAACAGGGCGGCTCATCTGCACAGGCTCAACCCGGTCCGGAGTGTTTGCAAAGGGCAATTTCTTTACCTTCCAGAGCCTTGCTTACTTTTCTGTAAATAAGGGTTATTGCCGGTTTTTTTGGCGCGTTGTCTGGGTTTGTGGCAAAAAAAAAATAATAATAATAATAAACATATATATATTTAAAGTAGAGCTATCCTATGGCCATGCAATTCAATTGCTGGGTATTTACCCAAAAGAAATGGAAACACTTGTCTACCTAAAATCCTGCACATGAATATTCATAGCAGCCTTTTATTATTCATAAAAGCCCCAAAGTGGAAGCAACCCAAACGCCCATCCACTGCTGACTTGCCGGCCCCATCCTTTTCCTCTCTGTCCCCTCTGCCGAAGACAAGTCCTCCCTTCCGGCCCCCATTCTGCTGCCCTGGGAAGAGTCTGGAAGGGGACCTAGGATAGAGGGGCAACCTTGGCTCCCGTGCCCATGGCAGACCTTCCACAGCAAAGTGACCCCTGGAGGGGCTGAGTGCCCATCTCTGTCACCCGGCCTGCGGAGCCTGATACACTGACTGAACTGAGCCCACTCCGGCTGCCTCTACCAAGCCAGACACTTGGCCAAGAATCTTCCTGCTTCTCAGCAGAGGCATCGCTGCTCTCGGGGGTGATAATTTGGGGGCCTGGCAGGCGGATACGTGGTGTCCATGGTCCTGGCCCACTTATTATCAGTGGTTCAGCCCCGAATAAGCCCCTCCCCTCTATCTACTTCCCAAATGCCTTGAGGAGATACTGTTCCAGGGTGGGGGGAGGGGGAGGTAGGAAGCAGTGTTTGGGTGAGCTCCAGCGGGTCCTCCAGCCCTGACCGGTGGGGTGGTGATAGAAAAACCACCAGTTTTCCAGGAAAACATTCTCCCGTGATGCCCTTGTTAAGGTTGGCTGCACCGAACAGCTAACTGGGTTGTGTGGGCTCCATCCCCCATAGAGGCAGGTGTGCAGGTGGCCACCAATCCATGATTCTCTCTCATCATGGCTGTTTCTGTCTCTCTCTCCCTGCCTCTCTGAAATCAATAAAAATATATATTTTAAAAAAGAAAAATGAGGAGTATTTCACTGAACAGCTGTGCTGCCGAGTTAATGCCAGCAGGGCCAGGAGCTGCCTGCTCCTCACTCTCCACCCAGGCTCGGTGGCAGGCCCTGACCCACACTGCCAGGGGCTGAAGGACCTGCCTCATCCCTCCTGGCCTTTCCCTGCCCAACGCTTCTTCATCCGCAGGTGGCAGACTTCCTGCTGCCTCTGCCCAGGGGACCTGGCCTTCCCCAAAGTGGCAACCAAAGGAAGAAGGCAAGACGTAAGCCAAAGAATCCCACACCTGGGCACGGGCTGGCACGGCGGCCCTGCAAGACCAACACAGCAGACAGGGCGGCTGGCACAAGAAACAAGAGGCGCGAACCCTCTTGCAATGAGGAGGGCTAGGAGGTGGTGCAAGCAAGACACTCAGGGGGGGGGGGGGGGGGGCCCCCCGGCGCGGGGCCAGAGATCAATCAAAGAACTTGTATACATAGCCCATGGGCACAGACAGTAAGGTGATGAAGGCCTGGGGCGGGCTAGAAGGAGTTAATGGTGGCGGTAGTAGTGGAGGAGGTTGTGATACTTTCAACAATAAAGAAAAAAGAAGTCTTAAGGAAAAATGTATTGAGACTAGTCCCAGGTTGGGGCAGGGGAGTTTACAGAAAGGCCAGAGGTCCCTGGGGGTGGTATGTGTGTGTGTGGGCGGGAGGGGGGGGTATTGGGATGGAAAGGTAGTATTGCTTCCACCTGCAAACCTACTAAACTGTGTGTTCTTTAAACACTCGCAATTGATTATGTGTTGATTATACCTCACTAAAGCGGCGAAGCATCCTTCAGGCACACTGGGAAACTAGACCTGAGTATTTGGCTGGACCCAGGGACCCAGCAGCGTGGGGCAAACTGGTCCTGGCTTTAGGAAGAACCAGGAAAAGGGGATCTGGGTGGGGAGGGAGAGAGATGAGGTGGGATGACGGGTCTTCTCTTGCTTGCCCAGCTCCAAACTGCTTGATTGCTGGGTGCCCTGAGGAGCGAGGGGAGGAGGAGAGGAACTGGTTATATAAGCAGGCTCCTCGAGCCTCAGGCCGCCAGAACTGTGGAGTGAGGATGAAGGTGATATAATTGGAATCAGAGCCTGCGCTGAACCAGGAAGCAAGAGGAGATTTAAATACCAGGATGCAAAGTTTACCAAAGGGATAGGACAGAGGGAAGGAGGCAGGAGGAGAGGGGAGAAGGTGGGGAGGGAGCTTTGCAGAGAAGGGCGGAGGAAGAAGGGTCAGGACTGAGGAGGAAGGGGGAGGGAGGGCTGAGGAGGAGGGAAGGAGGGTTTGGAGCAGGGAAAGGGGTGGGGAAGGGCAGAGGAGGGGGAAGCAGGAAGAGGAGGAGGAAGAGGGAGGGAGGAGGGCTGAGGGAGGAGGCAGGAAAGGCGCTGACACAGCAGGGCCCGGAGAAGTTCACACAGTGGGCTCCTGAGAAGCTGCCTGGAGGTCACCAACACCTCCCGGGCAGCCAGGATGGAGAGGGGAGGTGTTTCTGGAAATACGCCCAGCTGGGGTGGAGGCTGGAGAGAACCCGGGTCCTGGCCTGGCTGCAGTGCTTGGGGAGGCGAGTCTCAGGGCTGCACGAACAGGGACCCTTCGGGGACAGCCGCCCCTGACCCCCTGGGGAATGCTTTCCACATGAGGACTGAGTCTAAGGGAGCCCCCATTTCCCACACCCCCCCCCCCACCTCCAGCAGGAGCTTGGCTCTGTGCCTCATGAGGTGAAGGGCAGTTGCCTGGAGCCGTGCTACCTAGGGAGAGCCTGCAGAACTGGGTGGTAAAGCGGATTTCCTCAGCCCCCATCATCCTCTGCTCTCAACAGGAGACTCCTGGGGTTTGACTTTAGGCCTAGACACAGGTCACTCTTCCTCCTCCCCTCAGGAAATAAAACCTCCCCCCAAATATTTATCGGAATATAAGATTGACAGATAAGGACATTCCACCATGAGAAAGCCCTTCCTCTAAGTATACATGGGAGGCTAGGAGACGGAATGAAATGTTACTTGCTCATGGCCACAGGGGTCTGACTCCACAGCCCAGGCCCTTTGCAGCTGAGGGGAGCAGTGGGGTGCCCTTAGGGCAGTGGTTCTCAACCTTCCTAAGGCCTGGACCCTTGTGGTGGTGACTCCCAGCCATGAAATGTTGCTACTGTTATGCATTGTGATGTAAATATCTGCATTTTCCGATGGTCTTAGGCGACCCCTGTGAAAGGATCATTCGACCCCCAAAGGGGTCGAGACCCACAGGTTGAGAACCGCTGCCTTAGGGTGAAGCACCCAGAAACTGCAGCAGCAGGCTGATGGGGAGCCAGTGTGAGGTGCAGGGGCTGGGATTGCCCATGCAGGGGCAGCGTTAGCAGGGAAGAGGGAAATAAGAAAGGGACAGAGGAACGTGCAGGAGAGAGATTTCAGCGCCAGGAGGCTCGCCTGGCAGAGCAGGCCCAGGGGGGAAGGCACACGTAAGGAGGTGCCGCACAGACCTCTGGGCTCGGTTTGTCTACGGATCCCCTTTTCCAGGCACGGAAACGGAAGCTCCCGGGGCAGGCCTGGCCCACCGTGGGCTGGGACAGAGGGTCCCGACCACAGGTTCCCGACTTCCCGCCGCGCTCCCCAGCCCTGTCTTCTCTCTGTCAGGCTCAGCACCCACAGCACCGCCACATCTGTCAGGCTCAGCACACACAGCACCGCCACGTCGAGGACTCGGGGTTAGACCAGGAACATGAGCACCAAAAGGAGGGAGCGCCCTCAAGATGCCAGCATGCCCCCCGAGGCTGATGCTGGGGAGCCGAGGCCCTGAGTTTTGCACGTGCCCTCGGCGGGTGATCTCCAGGGCAAAGCAGCCTGGTTCAGAAGACCCGTCACCCCACCTCATCTCTCTGCCTTCCACGGGCAGGGCCTTCCTCTGTGTCCTGCTCCACGACCTGCTCCACCTTTTCGGTTCTCCCTGAGGAGCAGAAAGGACCGGGTTGCCCCCTGTTCCCCAGATACGATGCTAAAGGAGCAGAGACCACTCAGCCCAAAGGGAACGGAAGGCTGGAGGGATGGCCCCCTGTCACAGCGTAGGAGTCTGAGGCGCAGAGAGGTGCAGTGACTTAACCACAGGCCTGTGGGCCATGGTGGATGGGAGAGACCATGGATCCTTAATATAAACTCAGCGACCATTTCCATTGACTGCTTGGTCGCATTTATCACCACCACCACCACCACCACCACCACCGTCATCATCAGCATCATCCAGGGCGCAGTCCTATTGCCCCCCCTGTTTGAGTCTCTGACCCACAGGCCTTGGGGTCCCTCACAGTCCCCTACCACACGGATGGCAGGGGGTTCGCCTGTGGCCTCCTCGACCACCTCGTATCTGCTGTCCGCCCCTGTCTGCGCTGTCCACTCACCTGTTTGAAGAGCGGAGCTTTAAAAGCCCTCGGGGGCGGGCACCCCTCTGCAGCCTGCAGTGTGTTTCTAGGAGGCCCGCTCTTTAGGGAGCTAATTACCTAATTAGTGCATCTAGAGGAAGGCTTAGGTTATGAGGCCGATAATAATGTGAAAACCCACGGAACCATTGTGCTCGGCAGCATCCTGGCTGTCAGGCTGGTTGTCGACGTCAAACCATTAATTACGGTTTTTAATCACTCCTTTTCCTGTCAGAACCCCTGGGGTTTCATTTTCCTCACCGCTTGGCCTTCCTAGAATGCCTGGCTCTGAATGTCGCTCTTCTCCAGGGCAACGGGGAGAAGGGCTCCATCTAGCCAAGCAGCCTTGCCTTCTGCTCAGATGCGAGCTTCTGCAGCCATCCGTCAGGCTGCGGAGGCCCGGCCGCTGTGCCAGCAGCCGCTGTCCTGTGGAGGGCGTGCTTGGACAGGGGGACCCGAGGAGGGGGCTGGGGTGGGGGTGGCGGAGAGCGCTTAGGGAGAGGGAGGGGGAACTGCCTGGCACAGCTGTTAGCCACGTGAGGGGCTGTCAGGTAGAAGAGAAAGGGTTTTATGCTGTTGCTCCATGGACAGAAGGATCCATGAGTGCGGTGTGTGGAGGTTTGACCGGGTTTCCTAGGATGAGTTTCTGGCCATGAGAGCTACGCCAAGGATGGTGTGAACTGCCTGGGAGACACACCGGCCTCCGGTTCCTGGATCCCCAACCTTTGAGGCACAAGAAGAGCCGAAACCGGGTTGGTTCAGTGGATAGAGCATCGGCCTGTGGACTGAAGGGTCCTGGATTCGATTCCAATCAAGGGCAGGTACCTTGGTTGCGGGCACATCCCCAGTGGGGGGTGTGCAGGAGGCAGCTGATCGATGTCTCTCTCTCATCGATGTTTCTAACTCTCTATCTCTCTCCCTTCCTCTCTGTAAAAAATCAATAAAATATATTTTAGCAAGAAAAAGAAGAAGAAGAAAAAAAGAAGGCTCCTCCTGTTTTGTGCTACTTTCCCCCCCTAACCTGATTGTAGGTAATGTGGTCTGTCTGCTACCCCCACTCGCACCCGAGGCCCAGACTGTACCTAACTCATACCTGTGTCCCCAGCCCCCCCCCCCCACCACCACCACAGCTCCCAGGGCAGGTGCTCAAGGAGCATTGGTGGCTTTGAGTGAGAATAGCAAACAAGCCCAGATTCAATAAATCACTTTGTATCTCAACACAGGTACGAAATGGAATATTGGGATTGGGGAAATGTCAGCGGGGATTTATTTCTCATGCTTTAATTTTTTTTCCCCCCTAGGGAGTAGAATGAATTCATATAACATTTGTGAAATTAACAATGAATTTAAAAATTGAAAAGGTGGGAGCAATAGGGGGAGAAAAGAGGGACATCTGTAATAATCTCAACAACAGAGATTGAAACATTAAAAATGCAATATGGAATCTCAAGAGTCATTAGATGGCTCCTCCTCCCCTCCCCCTACCCTCCCCCCTGCCATTTTCTAAATACTTGGTAATCCCAGGTGAGCCACTACCCAGGACTATTCTGGTCCTGTCGCAGTTGTCCACCGGAGGAGGCAGAGGGGAGCAGATGAGGGGCCTAGGGGGTGATGGGCCAGCAGGAAGGGGACACAGGGAGGCCTGTCCTGTTTAACCTTGGAAGTGACAGATGATAAAGTGGCTACGGAGGCAGCTTAGCCACAGCAGTGGCCCTGAACCTTCTTATGAATGGGT
>JAAGEH010000480.1:55062070-55128845 GCA_011751065.1 Lasiurus cinereus
TCCTCTCTATAAAAAGTCAATAAAATATATTTTTTAAAAATATGTTTTTTACTGTTTTGTTTTGTTTTTTTAGATAGAGAGGAAGGGAGAGTGAGAGTGAGAGAAACATTCATGAGAAACACCCATTGGCTGCCCCTACTGGGGATTGAGCCCTCAACCTGAGCACATACCCTGACTTGGAATCAAATGGGCAACGTCTAGGGGTACAGGTTGATGCTGAACACACTGAGCCACACTTGTTGGGCTGGGCACCTCCCTTTCCTTCTCATTTTCAACTAAATGAACTCTACAGAATGGCGTCATTTCTCATTCATCTTTAGCTCCCAAATTCTGCATTAACTTTCCCTGTGACAGGCGGGTCATCCCAACCCAACCATCAACTGCTGGTGGGGCCAGGCACTGGGCATAGGCCCATCGCAGGTGCCCAGTAAATGTGGGGGGTTTGCCTGAGGCGCTCCTGCGCTCCGGGGACTGCCAGGGGCTGGGAGGACATGGTGGAGAGGATTGGCTGGGCCCTGCCCGTATGAGGCTCACATTCTGGTGGGGAGACATTCCATATCACAACCATCAGAAATAAGGATTTCACTGATGGGGATGAGCACTCTGAAGAAAATAAAACAGACGAATAGACTGTGGCTGCGGGGGGGTACTCCTTTAGGTGGGGGCTCAGAGAGGCCATCTGGGTCTGCAGAGCGATGGTCCTAGGCGAGGACACAGGGACAGCATCTCGCTGTCCCTCAGGCTAGTGTCCCATGGCCCTGGCCAGGGATTCTGGTTCAGGAGATCCCGAGGGGCAGCATTTTCGCCAAGCTCCCCGGCGTGGTCCATGCTGACCCAGACCACCCTCTGAGCAAGACCTCAGGCCGCAGACAGGAGTGAAGAATTCAACCTAATTACAATAGGGAGCCCCTGAGAGGCCGAGGCTGGAGAGTGACAGTCCTATTTATGTTTGAAAAATGTGATTCTGGGGGGTGTGGGGGGGGGGAGAATGTGTGGGAGGCTCAAGAACAGAAGCAGAGAGGCAGGAGTTGGGTGGTAGCCCAGGGCCTTGGACCACTGGAGGTGGCAGTAGAGGGGTGCATACATGGTCAGAGCCAGGAGAGGGGTGCATGGGACCAGGGCTGGCAGGACAAGCTGAGGGACTGACACGGGGAAGGAGAAGGAGAGGAGGGAGAGTGGAAGCAAAGGAGATGGAAGCTGCCACCCAGCATAATTCCAAACAAAGGGCAGGACGTGCTGAGCCCCACCCGCACCTCAGCCATCCCCTGGGGGCTGAGGCAGCAGGCACACACACACACACACACACACACACACACACACACACACACACAGTCTGAGTCTGGGGCCTCTCTGACTGGCCTGCAGGGAAGGCAAGGGAAGTGCATCCTCAGTGTCCGCCCCTGAGGTCTCCTGTAGCACCAGCTCAGAAAGGAGAGCACAGCTGCAGGTGGCGGATGGTTTGGGGAGTCCAGGAGAGCAAGTGGGCACCTCTGGGGTCTGCCAGGATTCCGGGCTGGTCTGGCCGTGCCAGAGCTGTCCCCTGGTCCCGGGCTCTGCTTCCCGTGCCCACTCCTACGATGCCCTGCAGAGCCACGCCCAGGAGTTCTCCTCCTCCCAGTTCCACTCCGGTACGAGAGCTCTCCCTGGGAGCGGAGATCCAGGGGAATGGATCTAGAAGACGGGAGGGGCAGGAAGAGACATGATCTGAGGGAGAAACCAGGGCATCAGCCCCCGGCCCCCGTGTGGCTGTAGCTTCACCGTCAGCCCACACCCCCGCGCTGTCACGAGAGCCTTCTCCTCTTCAGCCACAACAGCTGCTCCTGCTGTGTGCCCTGAACCTTCTGTGACCCGCCACTAATGCTCCGTCCTTCCCTTTTCCTTTAGAAGACTGGCTTCGTGCTCATTTAATTTACATCTAATCACAATCTTACAGGGCGATTTGAAAATGCCCACGAGGATCCCCTGCGCCCCTCACCCCCATTCACACTCAGTGTACCTGTTTCCGTGTCTTAGTTCCCTCTGAGCTGTCATTCCGTGCGTTCCCACGTATACGAATAGGGATTCTGGGCTTAGCTGTGTGCGGAACTGATGGGCAGTAATTCCCACGGAAGCTTGGGCCTGAATGAAAGAGCTGTACTTGCAGGGTTAGGGACCGGCAGGAAAGACAGGGGGACTGATGCGTGAGCCCCACACCTGGAGAATCTGTGAAATTAGGGCATACAGGAGAGGCTCTGGTGCCAAAAGGGGAGCAGCAAGAGGAAGAGGGCTGTTTCTGGGTACACCGTGGCTCACAGGGGTGCGGGAGGCCCCAGGGAGGTGGTGTTCTCACACGCAGTGGCGGAGGCTGGAGAATTGAAGTTGAGCTGACCTGTGCCTGGGGCCCCGTGAGACACTGAGGTCCCTGGTGACTTCCAGCAGGAACGGAGGTTTGCTGCATGTCTGGGGGGTGGGGGTGGGGGGGCGGAGCTGCCAGGGTCCTGCAGCCAGGAGAGCTGAGCTTGGGAACCGGGATCTGGGTGACTGACAGCGATGCCAGTGGAGCCCAGGGGAGGCACAGTGTGTGGGCAGCGTAATCCTTGTTCTGTTCCTTCTTTTGAAGGTGCTTCCTAAACCCACTTCCATGTTGCTGTGCAATGTCTGCATTGTTCCTCTCTATGGTCTGCCATATGACAATGGACATTAACGTCGTCCTATTTTTGGCTACACTGATTGTTGCTAATTGTTTTTCTCTCTGGTGAAGATGTGGTGGTTGTCTCCTCTTTATTTGACAGGCACATAGCTGCTGGAGCAGGCTGGGTGTGGGGGGCACATGTGGTTACAGCCAACTTCACTGACAGGACAGAGTAGCAGAGGGGAGGCGGGTGGAAGCTGGGAGCATGGCCATTAGGCGGACTTCCTATGTTACAACAAACTCTGGTGACGTTTCTGAAAGGGCAGCAAAGTGCCAGGGTGGATCCCAGGTGAGAACAGAGCGCCAGCCACTTTGGGCTGTGGGGACGAGAGGTTTCCCTGGGGGTGTCAGGGGGAGGTTCCAGGGTAGGGAGTTCTCACAGCCCAGGATTCCCATTCAGCTGTACATACAGTCCACCCCATGAAGAAGGAAAACTGCCCACGCCTTGTGCCCTGTGGCACTGTGCCAGCATCATCGAAGGTTCTCAGTGAGTGAATGAATGAATGAATGAATGAACAGATGAGATGGGAGCAGCTTATGTAACTCGCAGTCTTATCGCCGCTCCCAAGGAAGTTGTGATAGTCCCTCCTGGACCCCGACTCCCTGCAGAAGGAAGGGGTGTGGCTCCCTGGCTGGGGGAGCCTGTCCCTGCGAGCCTGTCTAGAGGGGCTGACACCCTGAGCTGTAACACCTCCCTCCTAGCAGCTGTGGCCTGGGTGATTGGTCCCCAGACACAGAGACCCCCAGCAAGCCTGCTGCCCGTGGCTGTACCTGAGCATAGGTCACTGGCCGCTTTATGATCACCTACTATATGCTCAGCTCCATTCTAGGGACGGAGGGCAGAGAGAGCAGCGTAGGCTATACTTCCTGTCTACAGGGAGTTTACAAACTAATGAGAAAGATGAGCCACAGAGGACACACGACAGCACCCCCACATCCCACAGGGATGAATGACAATTAAAGGGACCCCGTCTGCCTGGAGAGTTGGGGAGACCATATCCAGCCTGTGATCCCCAGGTTGTGGGGTTAAGGCGGCAACTGAAATGCCGGCTCACTGGTGACTTTGCCTTAATTGGCATTTTTTCCTGACTGGCTGAGCCCCGCAGGGAAGAAACCACCTCAGCGTCCCCAGGCTACATCACCTCCTGTCCATCAGGGACCCCGACGCTGAGCATCCTACAGAAAACAGGCAGAAACAGCTCTTCCTCCGCATAAACAAGACTGGACTATGAATGGGCGTGCTTTACCAATTAATAAAACCTGACGTAGCAATGCCGAGGCGAACTGTATTTCAAGGAGGCATTTCGCAGCATTCATTCCTATAGCCATCGTTCTTCTGGCGCTTAGAATCTGAACTACAGAATTAACCTTGGATATTAACACTGTAGAGATTGTATTCTGGCTCCTTCTTTTGCCAAGCCTGAGGGCTCTGGGCAGTGATTAGGTGGCGGTGCAGTGCAAGGATGGTAGTTAGGAGTGCCCTAGGGATTCAACTTCTGCAAGAGGAGGAGGAAGGAGGGAGCCGGGAGGGCAGAGGAGCATCGGATGAAGCAGCCCAGACAGTGTCAGCCAAACCCTCTCCCCCTGTATCCCCCGTCCCCCCCCCCCCCGGGACCTCTGGAGCTGACATGACCCCCTCAGGTTTGCCCTATGCCTTTATACAGCCTCTGATGCCTCAGGCCAGTGGTCGGCAAACTCATTAGTCAGCAGAGCCAAATATCAACAGCACAACAATTGAAATTGCTTTGGAGAACCACATTTTTTAAACTTAAACTTCTTCTGAGGCCACTTCTTCAACATAGACTCGCCCAGGCTGTGGTATTTTGTGGAAGAGCCACACTCAAGGGGCCCGAGAGCCGCATGTGCCTTGTGAGCCGCAATTTGCCGACCACTGCCTCAGGCCATCTCAGAATGTGGGCACCCCTGCCTGCACATGAACTTGGACCAGGGAAGTCTGCAGCCCCGGGGTTCCTGAAAGGGCTGACTGCTGACCACACTGCCAGGAGTGGGGCCACCAGACCTTCCATAAGCGCAGCAGTGGCCAGTGGAGGGACCAGCAGGAGGAAATCGGGAGCCACGGTGCATTCTAAGAATGCGTGGCACAGAACCCTTTCCCAGTGCGCTCTGGGCAAGTGATCCCAGAGCGCTGTGCCAAGAGCAGAGCAGCGGGGTGCCAGTGCCAGGCTGAGAGCACCTGGAGCGGCCCTGTGTGCTCCAGGGAGCTCTGCGAACCTGGCCCGGGCCGCTGGTCGGTGCTACATCCGTTTTACAACATTTGAGCTCCTCAAAGGATATCCATGAAAAGTTTACATACGATGTGTTCTCTTTCCTTTATTACCTTCATGCTGGTTTCCCCTCTCCCCCCAATTAATACCTGCTCTGCTTTGATACTTACTGCGAATAGGGTAATTCTACCTACACTATCACCGATGAATGGACTTAATCTAAGAGCAGGCCAGGATTTTGCCAAAGACAGGCCTAAGAAGTTTCGTGTTAAATAAACCTGAGTACCTGCATCTTTAATCTACCCTTGACACCCTGGGTCTTGAAGACAGCACTGGTGTGCCACCTTCTCCCCTGCCCCCCACAACCTCCCCATCAGAGCAGAGCTCAGCGCCCAGCTGGCTCCGTGTGACCACAGCGGCTCTTGCATCCAGTCATCCGAACCAGTTGTGGATTTACGCCTCCACTGCTTCCCACAAGACACTGCGCTTATTTCCCAAACTCAGTTGCCTGCAGGGGAGATCCTGGCCATATAGACGCGCCCCCCAGATCCGTGTCCTCCAGGGACACTGTCTGGAATGGGCATCATGGTTTGTGATGTCCAAATGGTGAAGGCCAACACTTATAGCCCGGGCAGAGGGGTTCTCTGATTCAGTCCTCACAACAACCTGGTGAAGTCTCGTCCCCATTTTACAAAAGCAGCACAGAGAGGTGACATGCCCACTCAAGGCCACAGAGCCTGGGACAGGCACTCGGCCCTGGTTCCGGAGCTGCTGTGCTAAGAGGCCGGGCCATGCAGTCGCAGCTCAGAGCACATCTGAGCCCTCTGCCCCTCGTCCCCTGCCCTGACTCTGAGAAGCAGCCCCTTCCAGACCACGGAGCTGAGTGTAACACTCGAGGCTACAGAATCTTGTTCTTTCTCCAAGTCTGGTCTTAGCCCCGTAAACTGGATGGACTTTTGTTTGTTTGTTTTAATTTTTAAAAAATATATTTTATTGATTTTTTACAGAGAGGAAGGGAGAGAGATAGAGAGTTAGAAACATCAATGACAGAGAGAGAGAGACATCGATCAGCCACCTCCTGCACTCCCCCTACTGGGGATGTGCCCACAACCAAGATACATGCCCTTGACCAGAATCAAACCTGGGACCTTTTAGTCCGCAGGGAGATGCTCTATCCATTGAGCCAAACCGGTTCGGCTGTATGGACTTCTGGGCAGCAGGGACCAGAGAGCTGGGGCCTGGCGGGGCATAGAACACAGGCGGGGCTGCCTTTGTACTTGCCGATGAGGCATCACCTGAGGGGCCCCACTGGCTGCGGGGAGGCTCTGTGGGCCAATGTTTCTGGTCCCGGGGCCCCACCCATCCGCTCCCGGCTCCCCCAAGGAGTTGCACTTGGCCTGGCCTTTCATCGCAGCGTGGGCTCCGGGTGGCTGGGCTCAGCCCCTCTCCTCGGCCTGGCTCGGCTAAGAGTTCACCACCCTGTTATTGAAGAGGCTTCCAAGAGCTGGAGGCCAGGTTCACTCAGAGGGTGCACCGCGGGGGAAGGGGGGGGGGGGGGGGAGGGGGGGGGGGGGGAGGGAGTGCCCCTCAGCAGGGAGCCCTGATAAGGGGAGGCCGGAGGAGGCCGTGGAGCTGAGGACCTACATGGGGTGTGCAGGAGGGCCGGCCAGGGGTGGTGCCCAGCCTAGGGGCCCACAGCCCCAAGGCCCGAGCTCTCTGAAGCACCCCGGAAGCTCCAAGTCTGCATGTACTCCATTCGTTTTCTGATCCCCAACATCCACCTCTGGTCTATTATTGAGCCCAGCTTGTGCTTTCAAAACCCCTGGCTCTTCTGCAGGGCACCCCAACTGACAGCCCTCCGCCTGGCACCCCCATTCTGCTCATTCGCCTTCCACTCAATTCACTCCCACAGCACCTTGGCCAATGCAGTACCCGGGGCCTCACAGAAGGTACCACTGTGCTTGATCAAAGAGCCTCTAGGGGGTCCCCATTCCCCCACAAACTGCCCAGGGTGATTTACTTCGCTTCCTCCTCATCCTGAAGGCCCAGGCCTCCTCTTTCAAAGACAGGCACCCCACAAAGCGGGCAACACAGCAGTCAGTGTTTTATGCACCCCGATGTGAATTAGTGTAAAGAGTTGGCTTTCTCCTTATAACGAGGTCGAATCCTCAGAAAGAGAGGGTGCAGCAGGAGCTCTGAAGGGAGGCTAAGAGCTGGGGGCATGGGGGTGGGTGGGGGTGACCTGGGAAGGGGAAGGATTCCTCGAGGGGCACATGGATTTGAGCAGTAAAAGAACAGCATGAAAATATTTGCCAGGGGAAAAGGTTTATTGTAAACGTCTGTTCTGCTGCCCTCTGCTAAATAACTAAATAAATGAATAAACAAATAAATAAAGTCAAAAGGAGGCACAGAAAACTCGAGGTGGACACACTCAGGGTAGCTCCTAACTCTCAGGGTCCCTGTCACCTGTTAGAACCCCGAAGCTTACACAGCGAACATTCTTAGAGTGGAGCTTTCACTGAGGGGTCTCTCTCTCTCTCTCTCACACACACACACACACACACACACACCCCAAAGGAAAACACAGCAATGCCCAGAAATCCCCCCCAAGTCTGTTCCCTTCCCAACTGCCAACCCAGGACGCCTCACTGAGCAGTGGGAGGCGGCAGATCAAGCCTGTTTCCTTTCAATGCAGCCCCTGCCTTCTAGAGTTTCTCGAAGGCAGGTCCAGGCCACAGAGACATTAATCCCTATTCAAATGCATCTTCAAGGTTCTTCCTTCATTAAAAAAAAAAAAACTCTCAAAACACCCCAAAGCTGGCTCTCTCCTGTGATCTGTGTGCATTCTGCAGCCAGGGAGGGAGAGCTGGGCCTCACCTGGCCCCTCTTGTTGGAAGGCAGAAACGCGACCCTTCCCTCCCGCCTCCGCCCGCCCCCTCCCTCCATCGGCTTTAATAAACAGTGATTATTTCGGCCCTCAGAGCACAGCTGTTCTGTGAATTGTCCAGTCAGGGTTATGGGGTGGGAGCCAAGGGCTGGAGCCCGGAGCTCAGATCTCTGAATAAACCGGCCCTTCCTCCCTCCTCCCTCCCTCCCGCCAGCCTGTCCCCTAGCAGGTGGGAGTTGAGCGGAGGGTACAGCTCTGAGACCAGGGATGACAGAATCACTTTCTGAGCAGCCTGCTGAGGGTAGAGCCCCCGTGGGAGAGGGTGGGGGAGCAGAGTTTGCCGACAGGGTTGGAGGTGGGGTAGCTCTCCCTACCTGCCATGAACTTGGGCCTCTCCCCAAACCCCCTTCATTCAAATCAACAAGCCCCGAGATTGCACCTCCAGGCATTAGCCTCAGGCTGGCTGCCTCTCTGGTTAAGATGTGCTGGCACATTATCCGAGGATAGAAATGGAGTGTGAGTCAATTTGTCATCTATAGGGTGTATTTGGGAAATATTGGTAAAATGGATAAATAAAAGAATGAATAAATGGAAGGAAGGAAGGAAGGAAGGAAGGAAGAAAGGAAGGAAGGAAGGAAGACTCTGGGTTACTATTAGAAATAGAAGAAAATGTCCTAACCAGTTTGACTCAATGGATAGAGCATTGGCCTGCAGACTCAAGAGTCCCAGGTTTGATTCTGGTCAAGGGCATGTACCTTGGTTGTGGGCACATCCCCAGTGGGGAGTGTGCAGGAGGCAGATGATGGATGTTTCTCTCTCATCGATGTTTCTAACTTTCTATCCCTCCCCCTTCCTCTCTATAAAACATCAATAAAATATATTTTTTAAAAAAGAAAGAGAAGAAACAGAGAAAAGCTCTGAGAATCTCGGGAGAAATGGTTGCATGCCATCAGGGGGTTGTGGGAAGAAAGGGTACAAGTTAAATTCCACCACATCACCCGTGCACCTGGCCAGCCAGGGTAGCCCAGGCCCTGCCCTCAAAGAGCGTGACTCCATGATCTGTAACCGCCATGCGTGTGGCTCCTGCGAGGTCCTTCTCCAAGAAGTCGGGACAATTGTTCTCAGAGAATGTGACACTCAGAATTGTCATAGATGAACCCCAGACACCGTCTACTCCAGGGTGTTCTGATTTTTTTTTTTTTTCAGCAGCAAGGGTCCCCTTATGCAAATAAAATTTTGTAAGAAGACAGACCCACACAGACCTGCTCTACCTAAATCAGCTCGAGGATCCCTTTGGAGAACATCCATCTAACCCAACGCCTCGTTTTGAGTAAGGAAACCGGGGCCCAGAGAGGTCAACCTGTGTTCTCAGCCTTCCTCATAACCTCCACTGGTGCCTGGTCCCCTCCTCCGCGGAGAGTCTACTTCAGCACTTCTTTAAGAAGAGTGGGGCCTGGACACCTGTTGGCTTTTTAAAGGGTTTCATCGGTGGTGATGACTTGCAGCCAGGTTTGGGAATGGCTGGCTGAAGTACGAGGTGAAGGGTACATGAGTAGCAGAGCCTGATGTCAGCTGCTCATGGGGTGCTACAGGCCAAGTTCTATGACAACGGTTTCTAAGAAGCCGCTGGGACTGAGGTTTGCTGATAATGAACGTGAGGCCACAGAATGGCCACAGGACTCCAGCCTGTTCCGGTGAAAGGGTGCTTCTTTGTAATCTGTCACAGTCTCTCGAGCGAGGTGAGTCTCTCTCATATGGAAACTCTGCTAAGAGTGCTACCCCAGTCAGTCCACAGCCATAAACAATGGGATAAGATTATTTCATCGCGGAGCTGAAGTGCCAGTTATAACGTGGAACCCCAGCTGCACCAAGCAATTCAGGGTACATCAATGGATCTTGCCAGCAGCTCAAGGCCCCCACAAGAAAGGGACCGGATGGCCTGGCCTGGACCGGCTGCTACCTGGCTAAGAGGTCAGGGCCCTCCAGCAGCGTCCTTTGTGGCTCCAAAGGAGTGATTTAAGGGAATAATAATGTTAGAATTGCGTGCAGGTCTCCGCTCACAGTCCCAAACACTGAGCAGTGTGTCTAAGAATGTCACATTCATTCCCCTTTAGGTCAGTTTCTCTCCTTCCCGGGCCCTGGCTTTTCAGCAGCAGCTGCATCTGGACAGAGTGGGGCGGAGGGAGGGGCCCCACCGCCAGACCTTGGGAGCATGTGCACATTCCTCAGGAAAACAGGAGAAATGGCAAAGGCCACCCCAGACTGTGTGACCCCGCCCTGTCCCATAGAAACTCAGGGGAGAACCTGCTGAGAGCTCTGGGCCTCGCAGCGGAAACACCAAAGGCATGGCAAGCAAGTCTGATGAAGCTGATCCCGGAAAATGTCTCCGTGTTGCTTCCCTGAGCATATAAACCCTTGGAAAGGGCGATGGCGAGAATAAAAAGGTGAATACAGTGGTACCTTGAGATACGAGTTTAATTCGTTCCGTAACCTTGAGGCGTGGGAAACTATGAGACGCTCGAGTCGCGGTAAACTGGTGGGTCGTGTGCAGCCAGCCGATCCTCGCGATCACTGCTATCTCAAATGTTGCTCGTATTTCAAAGCAAAAATCGCTCGCTCGATGGCTCGTATCTCAAAAATCTCGTATGTTAGGGCACTCGTATCTCGAGGTACCACTGTAGTATCAACAAGTGCTGGCGAAGATGTGGAGGAACTAGAGTCCTCACACCCTGCTGATGGGAATGCACGATGGCGCAGCCTCTGTGAAAACCGGTCTGACGGTTCCCCAAATGCTAGAACAGAATCACCATACCGACCCAGCAGGTCCGCTTTTCGGAACGTTTCCAAGAGAAATGCTAACCTACGTCCACACAGACACTGCACACAAACGGTCATAGCGGTATCTTCCACAAAAGCCAGACATGGAAACAACCCAAAGGTCTCTCCACTGATAGATGAAAAGTGGCATGGCCATACAGGAACACTGTTCAGAGAGCGAAAGAACTGAAACACGGACATATGCGACAAGTGGATGAACTTGGAAAACATGCAAAGTGAAAGAAGTCAGTCATTAGGGACCACACACTCTGTGACTCCACTGATGTGAAATGTCCAGAATAGGGAGACCTGTATAGATACAGGAAGCAGATTATTGGTGACCTAGGCCTGGGGGTGTGGGGTGAAATGAGGAGTGACTGCATATGGGTATGGGGTTCTTTCTGGTGTGATAGAAACATTCTAAAATTGATTGTCATAATGGTTGCACATCTTTGTATTATGCACTAAAACCATTGACTTGTACACTTTAAATGGGTGAATTGTCTGGTATCTATATTACATCTCAATAAAACTGCTATTAAAAAAAAGAAAAACTTAGAAAAGGTCCTGTTATTTAGGTTCTGCTTAACAGAGGCATCCCTAGGGCTGAAGGAAGGTAGGTGTCAACAGGAACTGGAGTCAAGGTCACGTCTCCAGTGACCTTTCCCGGGAACTTTACAAAGGGCCAACCTGTTATCTCCAGAAACGACGACTTTACAGAACTGTCAGCCGGAATCCACAGCTCAGAAAGCAGGAGCCTGCGTGAATGTGTGCATCTATGTGTGCGCAGGCAAGGCAGAATTTTCCATATGGTCAAGTTCATTTTTGTGCTATCATTTGGGAGGGTCCACGTGTACATTTGTTTCTGGTTTGTATTCAATTTGAAAAAGCCGACACAGATCGGGCGTTCTATTATTAGGCATGTCCCCAGTTCGGCGTCTCAGCATTATCCAGCTCAGTCTGCTCAGGGGACAGACTGACTTCTCGACTAATGCAGAGCAACCTGCCCCGGTTCCTGCCCACGGAGGGGCCGGCTTCCGTGTGCCAGCTTCCCTAGTCTGCATCCCATGCACCCGCGGGGGGAGATCTCCTGCCCCAAGGGGAAGCTTCCTTCTCACTGGATGGCCTCCTGCATGGTGGAGGGGTGCAGGGGGGACAGGGAGAGAAGGAGGCCCACTCTGGCTGGTTCTCTTCCAAGAAAGGCCCAGATGGAGGGGCCTTCCAGATGGAATAGAAGGAAATCTGAGAGAAGAGAGTGCGCATTCCTCTCTTTCTCAACAAAGACTCAAGAGGTACTGAGGGAAAGTTAAATGATGCTGCAGTTTTGCTCCACTGGAGACAAACTCTCCCTTCAAAGGAATTACCCGGCTCACCCCATCAAGGTACCTAGAGGTCTATCAGGACTCAAAGTGATTAAGCAATGACATAAAGAGTGCATTGTATAAAGGGCCTGTTTCATCACTCCAAACCCCAAGCTTTTTTTAAAAATTATTTTTATTTTTTGCTAAGTCATGAGAAGTCCGAAATAAAAACTAACAAGTGCGCATATTCACTTACAAATGGAAAAAAAAAAAATCGTTTGTGGAAGTGGCAATGAGGCGGGCGGCTCCAGAAAGGAAAAACACAATCTCTGACTAATATGAAGGAGCCTCCAAATTGCTCTTGGCCATGATCTCTCATCCCCAGCTTCTCCTCCCTCTATGCCTCTCCGCAGTTCCCATCGCAGGAAAACAAACCCCACAGCCCTCTCTCTCCCTGGCCCAGCCTGGAGCGCTGCAGGCTGAGCCAGGCCTGGGCGCACAAACACCGCCACGCCACTCGCCACCTGTGTCTCTGCTGTAAACACGGGGCAGCCGGGGCTGTTCATCTCAATCGCGGGAGAAAAGTGCCTTTATTCCGGCACCACAACATCAACAGGACATGCAATGTGATCTTGTGATTTTTTACTTTATTTTATTTTTTTAGAAAGAAGAGTGAGGAAGACTGTTCTCCCCGAAGGAGCCGGTGTCAATTCTGCAGAAGGAAGGCCCTAGAGCATCACTCAGCTGGGTTTTGCTTGAAGGCAAGATTTATCAGTGCACCTTCCACCAGAGTGAGAGCTAATTTTAGAGGTAGTTATCTTACACCTATTAGACCACTGGAGAAGGAAGGAAAGTTAGCAGGCCAAATGTCCCCGGAATATTTATGGCTGCTCAGTCTCAGAGATCCCTCCGAGACCACTTTATTAGGACAGATATGCCGGGTCAGCTGAAAGGGAGATGGACAGGAGCTTGGGGAAACGGCGTGGTAAGTGGGGAGACTGAGCCTAGTCTTTTCCCATGAGCCCTAAAACGTGCTGGCTGGCTGGCATGAGCTGCTTGGAGAACTGCGGACGGTTAAGAGACCTGGATTCTAGAACTGGCTTTGCTACCAAGTCTTGGGGACATGGACAAGCTTCGCCTATGCTAGGCTGAGGATCCCAGGCCTGCAAGTGCGGCAAGTCATTGTGGTCACTGAAGAATGTGGCTGGTGCATTAGCAGGTTGATCATGGGGATGGGGGAAGGGGGTGGGAGACGAGGGGAGGGGGGAGGTGGAGAGGAGAGTCTCCGCCCAGCTGGCATTGGTCCAGACAGAAGACTGTCTTCTTGGAGGCTGCACAGGGATGCGCCCCAACTAACGGCCCATCTTGGAACCCACAGCCATAAACCAGTCATCTGAAGAGCCGGGGCTCACACAGCTGCATGGACACCATGTGCACTTCACAGTGTCCCCCGGAACTGGGGAGAGTTCATCCTTCCACCTGCCCACCCTCCTCTTCACCCAGGCCCCTGCCGCTTCTCCTTCCTCATGGAAATGCTTTTTAACACCTTCCCACCGGCTGTCTCATTCCATTCACTCAGTCAATTCCCACTGAAGGAAGTGCTGTTATTATGACTCTCCCCGTTCGCCGAGGCCCGGGACCAGGTCAGTCTTCTGACCGAGCTTTGCTCAGCATTTAGCATGGTGCCCAGAACCACATGTGAGACAATGCAACCACTGCCAAATAAATGATGGATTAATTGAATGGAAAGAGATGGCGGGGCAAAAGGTTAATATTCTGGTAACGCTTACATACTATTTTTAAAGGAGATTTTTATTGAATTTTAGAGAGAGAAGAAGGGAGAGGGAGACAGAGAAACATTAATGTGAGAGGGAAAGATTGATTAGCTGCCTCCTGCACAATCCTCCCCCCCACCCACAACCCTGTAACCCAAGCATGTGGCCTGACTGGGAATTGAACCAGCAACCCTCTGGTACACGGGACAATGCCCAACCAGCAGAGCCACATCAGCCAGGGCCACACATACTACTTTGTGTTGTGCTATAATTACACCAGATTCTTGTCTCCCTAGCTAAAGTGTAAGATTCTAAAAGATCATGGCATAATGGGTAACTCTGATCCCCGGCTCTATCACTAGCTGGGCAGCTTACTTAACTTACCCTCCGGGCCTCAATTTCCTCATCTGCAAAGTGGGTCTATGATTCCTAGCTGAAAGGCTATGTGGGATAGAGGTGATAATGTATGCCAAGCCCAGTGTGTATCTGGCACAGGGCGGGTGGCCCCTGTGTGGCCCATCCCTCTCCTCCCTGCCCGTCTTCCCCGGTTTAACTCTCAGCACTGACACCGCAGCTAAGCCTTGGGTTCCACGGTCAAAGCCGGTGGCCTTAGAGCCCATGTGGCACAGGGGTCCCGTGGTTCTGCGTCAGGAGCACTGACCTTGCCTGCCCTCCCTCATTGCCTCGTCTATAAGTTGGGGTGATGAGGCAAGGTCCTCCTTGTGGTTGCTGCGGGAAGCTTGGGAAAGGACCAGACCCCACACTCTGAGAAACGGAGCGCAGGCGGGCTGACCCCAGCCTTACTTGTCCCTCTCAGTCCAGGTTGGGCCTTAAAGGGACAGGGTGGCACCCCGGTTACTTTGCTTTCCTGAAGATCTAGCCAAAGGAGGTTCCCGAACCCTTTTAATCCCCAGCACGTAACTGGGTGAAGGAGGGGAGCTGAAACTTGAACTTGGCAGAGCTGGGTCCTTCCTTCCCTCCCCTCACACAAACTCTTCTTTTGAAGCTGGAGAAGACTGCCTGATTGTTCCAACCGCCTCCTTTCCGTTTCCACACGTTTACAGTTAGACCGAGTGAAGGGGCAGCCACTAGTGGGCCAACGAATGGCGGGAACGAGGCTGCCTCCCCTCCCGTGCTGGGTCCAGCACCAGGGCTTACAAGAAAGAGGGCAGCGTCCCATCCCCTGTGTCCGCCTGCAGCCAGGACAGCAGAAGCCAGAGCCTGGGACAAGGGACCCAGACGCCCCCCCTCCCCCAGCACCCCTTACCCTCGTATCTCCCCACCTCCCCACTGCGTGAAGACTACTGCCCCAGGACCCCACGCCCTGAGCTGGGGTGCCAGCTCTCACCAGAGACCTCCCAAGGCCAGCCCTGCAGCCGCTGCGCCCAGCTGCCCAGAACCAGGTACTCGGGATCACGACAGTCCCCCCACCCATCACTTCTCCCTCTGGCCACCCTGGAGCCCCGGACCCCAGCTTGACAGGATTGCCTAGAGGGAGTTGGCACTGCCCACCCAAAGCCGTTTGGAGCGCAAGGAGGGGGTCTCCCCCCACCCCCCCTATCCACCTAGCTCAGCCAGGAATTCAAACCCGGGGCGCCACGGGGACTCCCGCCAGCTCTCTGAGAGCCTTCTGCCAGTCCTCCTCCTCAATGTCTGCCCTTATCCGGTCCTCCACTGGAGCCAGAGGTCGCCATGGCTTCTGCCCGCCCCGATCCCCGCTCCCCGCTCCCCCCCCCCAAAGTTTTGCATCTGCCCCTCGGGTTGGGGTGGGGGGCACTAAGCTTTCTCTGAGGGGGAGGATTTGCACTGACAATGCATTTGCACCACCATTACCTCCGGGTGCCCTCGCACTCCCACTCACAGGGGCTGCCCGAGCGGCCGCGGGCACCCAGGACGCAGGAGAGCTGCTTCGCGCCCAGTTGGGATTCTTCCTCGCCCCGCATTTCGCCAGGAGGTGCGCGCCCCGCACGCCCCCATCAGCCCCGGTTCCCTTGCACTCCCGGCTCCAGCTGGGACACGGGTGTGAATATCTCGAAGCCCCTGCCCAGCGAGCGCTCGAAGCCAGGGACGGCCACCACCACCCGCCCCGGAGCCCCAGCGGTGGGAGCGGAATGCCCGCTGCGCCCCGGAGATGGGGGCGCCCGCGGTCTCTCCGGGACTGGCACACAGGGCTCCCTCCCCAACCCCCATTCCACATGCCCTGGCCGCCTGGCTCCCCGGAACCTCCCTCGCACCCCTCTCCCCCACCGAAGCCGCCCGAGAGACCCACCTGGCTGCCCCGCGGGCGGACGGGGCGCTGGTGCCCGGGCCGAGTCCAGGGCGCGCCGTGGTCCCAGGCGGGGATCCGCGCCGCGCTGCGCGCTGCTGGGGCGCCTGTCATTGATTCGCGCGGGCCGGGCAGGCCGTCCCAGGAGTGGCTGTGAGCAAGCACTCGCACCCCTCCCTCCGACCAGAAGTATTTGGCACCGGGCCCCTTCCCTCCACCTGTGCGGGGAGCGCCGGGCCAGGACCGGTGTGGTGCGCCCCGGCGCGCCTCAGCCTCGCTGTGCCAGGCGCGCAGACCCAGCTCCTTGGAGAAGGTTAAAAGCGACAAGAAAGCACGGGTTGGGGGGGGGGGGGGGAACCCCCCCACCCCCACCCCCCCCCTTTCCGTCTCCGTTTTTTTTTTTTTTTCCCTCCGCGATTTCGCAAAATGCCTTACCCACTTATCTCAAATCAGGGGCGGCTTTTTTTTTTTTTTATTATTGTTGTTTCATTCAACCCCGCGTGCCTTTTATTTTTAGAGGCGATTTTATTTCCATTGGCCTGAAATCCGAGCCCAATAAAATTACTAGAATTATGTTTTTTTCTCCTTCAAAGGGTCGGGAGTGTAACTTCACCCATGCAAACACCGCGCAGAGAGCATCAAGTGGCAAATAAGAAAGAGACGGGGAACCCGCAGCCTCTCCAGCAGGGCTGTCCAGGGGGGCTTGGCCCAGGGGGGGAGTCTGGGGGGCCTGAGGTGGGGGGCCCCTGGACACGCCTCTGCCAGCAAACACACAAGTCATATAGGCCCTCCTCTGCTTTGTCTTGGGTCTAAGGCAGCCTCAGAAATGCCAGCCAGAGACCCAACAGCTCACTTGGGGGGTGGGCTGGCTGCCAGTCACAGAGAGGTGTGGCCAGAGCACCCCTTCCCAGGCTGTGCCTTAAAAATCCCTGCTCCAGCCTGAGGGGAGGCTCCAGCGGCCTCACTTCCCTTTCCAGGAACTGACCTTACCTGGGGGCCCCCCGCCATTAACTCCTTGGGACAGAGGCGGAGTTCTTCCCTTGTGGGCAAGAGAATCAGCACAAAGGAAAGGGAGGCCTGGCCTCCTGGGCCTCTGCCACTCTTCCAGGCACAGGAAGCACCCCCAAAAGCCAAAGGGAGAGCCCAAAGGTCCCTGGAAGCCAAGAACGGGGCTCTGATTTGCAGACCCCCAAGACTAAAATATCTCCTCCAACAGGTGCCCCTTACTCCCCCGCCCTGCTCTGCCTGAAATCCCAGGGCTAGTGATTCATTCCATTGTGGGGCACACCCTGCTCAGAGCCTGTGCCAGGCTGGCAGAATCACCTCAGTAAGGCAGGAAGGGTCTCTCTCTCTGTGATTCTAAAACTGTCTATACCCACGGGCCAGCTGGGATGGAAGGGGGGTCCTCCACAAGGGGCCAGATCTCCTTGCTGTGGTGGGAGAGCTACGAATGGCATCACGAGGGGATAGGGGCTTGGAGTCAGGGAGGGTGGGACAGGGGTGCTAGATCAGGGAATTGGGGCACTGAAGGACAGAAGGGAAGGCACTTAATCAGAGCAGGTAGACAGCTTCCAAAACCGGATGACTCCCTAGTTTTTTATCGAAACCCACGTACTGCCGGAACACCCAAGACGAAGACTGAAAAGTCAGATCCCTTTGTCCACAAAGTCACTGAGTAAATGTCCAATCAAGGGTAACGCCGCACCCCACTCCCAGACCAGGTAGATAAAAGTGCCCACACAAGACCGGATGGAATCAGTACCAACCCAGAAAAGTCTGTGGTGTACCACAGGGGTTGGCTTCAATGGCCTGGGTGGAGGTGGGTGGGGCGGGTACAGTGGGGTGCCGCCCACCCTCGGAGCCTCCTGTTTGTGGTGAGATAAAGCTCGGTGGGCTGCTCAGTGTGGGGCTGCCCTGGGAGGGGTCCGTTAATGACCAGGGCACTCTTTCTGCAGAGCAGACAAGGAGCCCAGAGGAGGGACAAAGACAGGGCTCATCCATCCGGAGAGGGCAGGCCAGGAAGCTTTAGCTGCTGGGAGCAGGAGGGCTTGTCAGGTGGGGGAGGAGAGCCGGGGGAGGGGGCGGTTGGCTTGGTTTAGACAGTCCTCCCAGTGGATAAAGTATCAGGCTGGGTCTGCGGGGTGAAACCAGTTTCTGGAAACAGCTTCCGGATGAAAGGACAGAGTGCAGGGCAAGGCCTGCTAAGGAGGGAGGGAGGATGGAGCACCTCTTTCAAACCCGGCTGGAGCTGGCTGTGTGCAGAGGGGCTGCTGGAGGAGGGAGGCTGCGGGGAGGGGCTGGGGGAGAGTTGCAGGGCCCAGCCCAGCCGGCCCGGGGCGGCCCCTCCTAGTGGGGCTCCAGCCCCCGGACCTGAAGGAGTTTCTGAGTAGGCCAGTGGGTGGTGCCAAGGCTGATGATTCTGCTGCCAAGAGCCTGGGGAGAGCTGGCCACTGGCCAGCCCACTGGCTGGGTCCTACAGTGGACAGTGAATGTCATTCCTCCCTCCCCTTTAATCACCGAGTGTGTATGCCCTGTTGGGACACACCCTTCCGCCTGGCTCTGGGCAAAAAAGTGGGGAGCCCTGCCCACCACCCTGTCCAGCCTCACCTCCCTGTTCTCAGCCCCGAGCCAGCTGCCTCCTGGGGATAGGACCACAAAGGAGACCCTCTCACAGCCCCCCTCAGGAGGGGCGCTGGGCCCGCCAGATTCCAGATCTGCTATCGTGCATTTCCTTTGGGGATGTGCTCCCTTCCTAGGCCCTCTGTGGCCTCTTCCCTCTTACTCACTCTCCCCTGCTCACCCCTCCTTCCCGCCCCACCCCCCTGCCGGGTCAGGTCAGTCTGAGCACTGGGAAACAGGCCGGCTTACAAGGGCCTGGCTTTTCACATCTGCCTCCAAACCCACAACTCGCTCTTGTTCCAGGGAGGATGAAAGCTCCGCCAGGCCTGGCGCAGGAGCTGAACAGAAGCGCAGTGAGCAAATCCGCTCCGGTCTTCACCTGGAACCTTAGGGCTGAGGGTGGAGGGGAAGGTGGGGGGGAGGGGGGAGGGGGCACCCGCTGTGACCCAGGCACACAGAGGACTCCTGGAGGAGCCCCTCCCACACCCAGAAGGTCTAGAGGTGCCTGTACCAAGAGGTGGGTGCAGAGATGATCCTTACAACCTAGCAATAGTCATAACTAATATCTACGAAGGATCCACCCCTCACTTAACCCTGTGAGGTAGATTCTCTTTTTCCCCCTTTTTTCTCTGAAGAGGAAACAGACTCAGAGAGGTCTTGTCACTTGTTCAAGGTCACATGCTTTGAAGAATCAGAAAAGTGGACGTGACACCTGGGTCTTTGCTAATGCGTGCCTCAGTTTCTCCACCTGCTAAACAGGCCGGGGGGATGGCCCTTCCTGAACCGAGAGGCTATGATGAGCCGGGAGGAGGCTGAGATGGGGGTTGGACTTCGGGTAAAGGGCTCGGGCAAGTGTTCCTTAGAGAAGGCGCACAGAACTGGGCCTGAGTGTTACTCAAGCCGGAAACTCAGAGTCAGCCTTGCTGCCTCCCTCTCCTTCCCACCCCACCCAGCCGATCCATCCATCTGTAAGAGTCTCTCCAAAATAGATCTCCCAGCTGCCCTCTTCCTGCCACCTCCTCCACCATGCCTGAAGCCCCGCTGACGCCCCCTTTCACCTCAGCTTCTGCAGGGGCCTCACAACTGGTCCCATTCCTGTCCGGCTCCTCAGCCCAGAGCCACACGGCTGCCCAAGAATCATCTTACTGTGTTCATTTGGGCGTATCACAGGCACTTCACATGCAGCCTAAACGGTCCTGCTTCCCTCTGCACCCTCACCCCTGGCTCCCACCTCAACCTCCAGTCACTGGCAGCTCCTTTTCCTTCCGGTTGTGAGACTTCACATGTGTGAATGCATGGACCTGACATGCTTTCCCCCTGCATCAAGTCCTGCAGACATGCCACTTCCTCCAAGACGCCTTCCTTGACCACCGCAGATGAATTAGGGAGCTTCTCCCTACCCCGTTATCTAGACCCCCATGCAACTTGCACACCTTTATTTAACTACATGCTGACGTTGAATTATTTCTGACAACCCTCCCCATGGAATGGAGGCTTCCTGTGGGCAGGGACCTTGTATATCTTTTGCACAGTGTGTACACAGTATATACATTGGGGTGCAGTCCACACTGCATAGGCCCCTGGCAAATATGTGCAAGACAAAGGTTTGCTGAGAGAACCCCAGATCCACAAGATAGGAAGAATGGAGCTAGTCCTGGCTCTGCGTCCTTGGGGGTGTCCCATGCCCTCGAGATGCTCAGCTTTATTCTCTGGAAACGGGGTCAAGGGACAAGGTGACCAAGAGCCCGGCCACGTCTGATGCCATGCAGTCAGGTTGGCCTTGGCTCTCGGAGGACTTGCGGGGGCCACTCAGCAAGCAGGAAGACAGTCCTGGCTGTAATGCACTTGAGCTGGCTTTGAGAAGGTTTCACTGTCGTTGCCCTGGTGACTTGTTAGAAAAGTCAGCTTGCGAGAACTGGGGCTTTCTCAGGGCTATCACCTGCCACAGCACCTACTGCCAGGCCAGCGTGGGACCGAGCCTTGTCCAGAGAACGTTTCCGGCTTGAGAAACACTCCAGCCTTTGTCTGAGCACAAGACCAAGTCAGGGCTGATTCCGTTTGGGGATGCCCACCCCAATAGCCAGATGCCCCCAACCCACCAGGTCTGAGGAGCCAACCTTCAATGATGTCAACTTCTGTTCACGCAGCGCCTTCGTGGCATTCTAAAGCTATTATCCTAGTCGACCTGCATGGCAACTGAGATGGACCAAGAAGGGATTCTCCCCCTGCTCCCCTAACACCTGCCCCCTCCCGCCAATACACACTTTGCAGATGAGGAAACTAAGACCCGGATTAAATAGTGAGTGAGTGGCAGAATGGAGACCTTTGAAATTAAGGATGAAAAACTTGAGTGAGATGAATCCTTTCAAAAAAATTTATATATGCACAGTGGTACCTTGAGATACGAGTTTAATTCGTTCGGTAACCTTGAGGTGTGGGAAACTATGAGACGCTCGAGTTGCAGTAAACTGGTGGGTCGTGTGCAGCCGGCCGATCTGAGAGATTACTCTTATCTCAAATGTTGCTGGTATTTCAAAGCAAAAATCACTTGCTCGATGGCTCGTATCTCAAAAATCTCGTATGTTAGGGCACTCGTATCTCAAGGTACCACTGTATATATAATTTTAAGATAATATTAATATATATGAAATATATTTGAAAAAATATATATGAAATACATCTTAGAGGAAATTTGTGAGACAGGCTAATAGTTGTAGCATCATAACAGTTCAGGGCAGTTAGTTTCAGCCTCTCTCTCTTTCTCTCTCTCCCTGGAGTGAACAGTCCACACTGCCTTGACCATGGTTTTTGTCTGACAACCAAAGTTTGACAGAAAACCCAGCCGCTGGAGCCAGAGGAAGAGGAGGCACCTGGGTACCCAGCCTCCTCCTTCCCGGCCCCCCAGCTTCCAAGCCCTGGCCACTCTGAAGGATTCTGTTTGAACTACTGTCACAGGGGGTCTCAGCTGCCATCCTCAGGCTATCACTGTGGCCCACAGATCAGATTTCACGGAAATGCATTAACATGACAACTCATGGCTGCTCAGCATGGACAGCAGAGGAGCTACAGATGGAGTCTAAGCAAGGTGCTAACAGGCCTCCAAACAGGGCAAAGGTTGCCCAGGCCTGTCAGTGGCCGGTGCTCCGCACATGACTGCCACTGTACTTTAGGGGGCAGACCCAGTCACCCGGAACCTACCCCACTGGCGGTTTGTCCAGTGCCTGGACCAAACTCCCCCATTTCTTCACTCCCGTCCTGTGGGAGCTGGAGGGTGAGGCCCAGGGGGGAGGCCCTGAGACTGGGGCTGCCTCCCCCTCTCAGGTGCGGGGAGACCAGCCAGAGCTTGTCCTGACCCTGGAGGGCGGTGCTGGCAGAGCAGAGGTGCAAGGATTGTTCTCTGTGGGGGAAGTGAGGAGAAAGCACCCGCCTGATTGGGGTGCAGGAAGGACTCTGAGCAGGGCTGGCTGCCCAATGACACGGTGAGGGAACAGGGTCCCAGCCTCTGCTCACCGCCCGAGGGCCCTGTGGCTGCCAGGGCCTCACCCTCCTCCAGATTATATTGGGCGGTGCAGGCAGGCACCCACAGTGGGAGGAGGGAGGGTGCTAAGAGCTTCAGCTAGACCTAGCTGGGGCTCTGGGTGACTGGGTGTCACCACCAGAGCAGGCTGGGAGCCTGAGAGAAGGAGACAGCCCAGCCAGGACCTGGCTCAGGGGGTGGAGCACCGGCTGGTAAGGAGGTATGACTATGAGCCTGAGGAAGCACTTCTATCCGCCCTTTCTCCCTCTGCCCGGCTCCCCCCTCTCTTCCCTCCATAGGTCTGTGCTGACTGCCTTTCTGTGTCCCCACCCCCCACTGCTCCAGGCTTTAGCAATAACTGGTAAACACAAGGGTGTCTCCTGGCCCCCAAGGAGTGGCCTCTTATAGGGAAAAGACAATACACAGATAACCATCTACCATGAAGTCATCTGACCCACATAGAGTGAGGACATGGGGTTGAGGGTGGCACGTGACTTGCCCAAGGGCACACTGCCACAGGATACTGTCTACCTGACTCCTTGTCCAGTGTGCCCAGAGCTGCCCCTCTTCCTTAGCATAATCACTGGATTCCCCTGCAAAGCAAAGGGAGGATTTAACTCTGTGCCTCTAGAGAAACCTTTTGTTTTAAAAAATATATTTTGTTGAGCTTTTACAGAGAAGAAGGGAGAGAGATAGAAAGTCAGAAACATCGATGAGAGAGAGACATCGATCAGCCGCCTCCTGCATGCCCCACTGTGGAGATGTGCCCGCAAGCAAGGTACATACCCCCAACCGGAATCGAACCTGGGACCTTTCAGTCCGCAAGCCGAGGTTCTATCCACTGAGCCAAACCGGTCTCGGCGAGAGAAACCTTTTAAGGGGACATTTATACACGGCAAACAAACAAACAAAAACAAAACAAGCCCTCAAAACAATAACCAAGAACCTCAATCACAAACAATGAACTCATCTCATATTAAATGGCACTCACGTGACAGGACCCTGTGGGTCTAGGGCCCCCCGGGGAGCTGAGGTCCAGGCTCTCCTCGATGCACACTCTGGCCTCGACCCAAGCTCCCTCTGGTAAATATTTAAATATTGAGAAAGTTGGCCTGTCCCTCCAGAGTCCCTGCAAATGTGTGAGGGCCCCAGGACCCCATCAAGTTACTGGGACCTTTGGGGCATAGCAAATACTTCCTGAGTGCCCAGGTGTGCCCTCACTGGCATGTGACACCCCTCCCCACCCCCATGGTGAGGGTGATGGGGAGGACGAGGAATGGGCTGTGGGTGCGTGCAGGCGTGCTCACGTGAGTGTGCTGGGGAGGAGGACCGGTGAGGGGAAGGCTGGCAGGTGGGCTGGGGACTGACCGCCAGGGAAGGGGTGTGCACAGTGGGTCTCTGCTGGGGAAAGCAGCACGCAGGGCCCTACCACCCTTGAGAAAAGTGCCTGCCTGAACTGGCCCTGTGTGTTCTGTCAGAGCTTGGCCTCGTCGATGGCGCTGCTCCGCCTGCCATTGCCAGGGGTACTCATGTGGCTGGGCCTGCCCACAGCCCTTCCCCGGGGCCAGACACCCCAGCCAGAATGGAGCGTCAACACAGCGACCTTCACCGTACTGTGAGGGTGGCAGAGGGTTTCTCATTGAAGTTCAAAGTCAGGCGTGTGGGGTGGACGGGGGAAGAGGGCAGAATTGAATGACCATCATAGAGATTAAAACAAGGGACTCGGCCTCCTCCAAGAACCACATCAAAGAAAAGACTCCAGTTAACCCCCCAGGACAGGGAAATAATTACAATGATCAGAGCTGCAAGGGTAGTGCTGAGAGCCTCGCATGCACGGTTTCCTATAATCCTCCCCATCCCATAACGTCAGTACGTGTTCTTTCCCTTTCCCAGAGGGCAGCTCCGAGCCAGGACCTGAACTCAGGCCGCACTGACCACCTCGAACCGTCTGCTTTAATCCCGGGGAGCGGCACAAGGTGACTTCAAATGAAGTAGGAGAGACCAGAGTGAGACAGAAGGGAAGACATGTTCATCATCCCAAAGGCGGCACATTTGGGCTGACCCCTGCCATGCCCAGGAGTCCATTTTCCTATAGCGCTACCAGCATTTCCACCTCTCACTTTAAAGAAAAGGAACACCAGCCGGAGGGCTGGTTGACCTGTGACCTCTCCAAGGTTACACACGTAGTCAGTGCCAGAGCAAGGGCACGAACCCGGGCATTTCTGATCCACTGGCCAAGGGCTTTGCTGCTGTGGCTTCCCGACCTCCAGCAGGCGGGAGGGAAGAATTACGCTGGGCGCATCCTCCTCTCTCTGTCCTGTTCTCCCTGCCGGCTCTGAGGTTGGCCCGCCAGGAGCCCACGTTCCAGTGCTTTCATGGTCTTTCTACCTCTAATCCCAGCCTCTCCTCTTTCTGCTCAAATCCACATTCTCCATGGGCCCCGTTCTGACCATTCAGGGGGTGTCAGTACCACGTGAACTGCGGGTTAACTGTAGGTAAATGTGCAGGGAAGCCGAGGGGCAGAGGTCTGACAGCCCAGGGGAGGGACCAAGGCCAGCCAGACTGGCCAGAGCAAGGGGTGCCCCAAGGGGCAAGATACATTGAAGGTGGCTGGGGCCCGCCCTGCCAGATGAGGGGGTTCACATATATATAAGAGGCTGGTGAACGCCTGCCTAACCAGCCACGTGCAGCTACTGGGACCCGCGTTGTTCCCAGAGAGAAGCGTGGCTCTGGCTTCCACAGGGTCCCTCACAGTGTCTCGGTGGGCTCGGAGGACCCTTCAGCCACAGCTACATCAGATGTAAAGCTGAACGAGTGCGTGAGCCTGTTCCTTTCTTTGGAGAGACAGCCACGTGTTCATCAGATTTTCAAAAATGTTTCTGACCGACCTCCTCATCACCCCCCACCGGGAGTTCAAAAAATTAAATTCAGATGGAAGGTAGAAGTCAACTAGAAATATAAATAGTTTATCATGTCAGAAATATATATATTACCTATGGGAAAGACAGAATAAATAATTATAGGTGGTCCTCAGATGGATGATAGATAGATAGATGATAGATAGATCAAATCTACTTTTAGCAAACATAAAGAATCATCATTTGTGCCACCTAAGTTTTGTTCTTTTCCGCTTCGTGAGAAGGAGCCAGCTGAGATGGGAGGAGGTGGTAAAGCCGGTGCCAAGGTGCTCAGAGTCCCTGCCCTCCCAGGACGATCGGAGGCGAAGATAAAGCCTCGGCGGAGAAGTGACAAGGCAGTTAGTGGGAAGAAAGGATTTGGTTTCACAACTTTCCTAGAGCCAGCTCTTTCGTAAAATGGGGCACCCTTGAAAATAATCCCAGGGAGCCCTTCCCAAGCACCCAGTGGGTGTCAGGTACCGTGCTAAGCGCTTTACAAGTGCTGGCTTGTTCACTCTCAGCAGCCCCGGTGCGCTGGGCAGGACTGTGCTCCCCGTCTACAGGAGAGGAAAGGAGGCGGGGGTGGAGTCACTGCACCGGTGACTTCACATGGCAGTGGGAGAGCAGGCACGGAGGCCCGGCGACTGGATCCTGTAGCCTTTGAGGGCAGTCACACTGTGTGGTCAGTGACCAGCCTCATCCTTTCCACAAAAGGGCTAGAGACTGCCTATGGTAACCCTACTGTTCTCTTTGCCTTGAAAGGGATAGTTTAGTGCAGTGGTCGGCAAACTCATTAGTCAACAGAGCCAAATAGCAACAGGACAACGATTGAAATTTCTTTTGAGAGCCAAAATTTTTAAACTTAAACCTCTTCTAACGCCACGTCTTCAAAATAGACTTGCCCATGGGCCCATGGTATTTTGTGAAAGAGCCACACTCAAGGGGCCTCACGAGCCTCAGTTTGCCGACCCCTGGTTGAGTGAATTGAATATACTTGAAATTATCCTAACGTATTGTCTATATTTGTAAAAGAAATAGTAATAGCAGTAGTAGTTATGGTCAGACCTCCCGTTTATTAAGCATCTGAGTCAGATAATATACAAAAGGCTTTGCAGACCTCTTAAAAATGCCAGCCATACAAGCTTCCCAGGTGTCCGTGTGCCCATTTTACAGATAGAGGTGCTGAGGTCCATGGAGGTTTAGATAACCTGCCTGAGGTCAGCTAGTGAGTGGAGGGGGCTGAACCACACCCACACCCTCTCTGCTTCTCTGCCTGGCTGGATAATGCAGAGCACAGAGGTGCAAGGGGCTGAATCCCCAAGGTTTGGGGTACGGAAAGGGCCCAGGAAGCTCACTGCCATGGTCAACAGGAGAGAAAGGAAGGATAGAGGGAAAGAGAGGGAAGAGAAGAGAGAGAGGGAGGAAGGAGAGGGAGGGAGGAAATAGGAACATAGCATGCACTATGTATCAAGGAGCACAAGATGCTAATAATGACCCAAGTCTAGAGCCGTAAGAAGCGGGCACTGGCAGTGGCACCAGCCCCAGCGCTGTGACTCAGTTCACCCGAGTCACTCGCTCCAGATCAAGCAGAGGCAGGACCCACGTCTCTTGGGAATTTAGCTACAATGGTTGAGGCCAAGCCTCCAATGTTCTTGTGAGGTTAAAAGGACATGAGGTCAAAAATTGGTGGCCCTTTTAACTCCTCTGCTGTCTCAGGTTTTGACCTTGATTTTGGAAGCTGGAGAACCTGGAAGGCATGCATTGCAGGAGGTAGGAGGGCCAGTCTAGCCCTGATGGGGCGAGGAAGATGGGATGGACCGGGTCATGCCTGTGGCTCAGGGTCCTGGCTGGAAAACAGAAGGGGACACGGTGCAAGTCTTGTCGAGCTCAGAGGCCAAAGCTGGACACAGAGCCGGAGGGGCCTTTGGGGTGGAGAATGCAGCCCTCGTTTCCAGGAAGCGAGCTGGGCTCAGGCCAGTGTCCGTACCAGACGGGTGACCCTCTCACCCGGGCTCCTAGCAAGCAGCATCACCAGAGGTCAGAGGCCCGTCTGAACAGCTAGTTTGGCTCAGTGGATAGAGCGTTGGCCTGCAGACTGAAAGGTCCCAGGTTCGATTCCGATCAAGGGCATGTACCTTGGTTGTGGGCACATCTCCAGTGGGGGGCATGCAGGAGGCCGCTGATCGATGTCTCTCTCTCATCAATGTTTCTAACTCTCTATCCCTCTCCCTTCCTCTCTGTAAAAAATCAATAAAATATATTTTAAAATAAATAAATAAATAAATGACTCCCTTCGCGATGCCGTGACATGTGTGTAGTTGGTCATCTTGGTGGAGGAGGGGGATGCTCTGGGTCCAGGGTTTGCTCCCCAGTCCAGGCAGAACCACCGGTTCAGTGCAGACAAAGCTGTGCTAGGAAAACCAGACCTTTGGAACTCGCTTTATCTCCATAAGCTGGGGGACTCGAACAGGGTTGGAAACAAGCATATTCAGATGTCACAGCCCCTACAGACCTCCACCCTCACTTTCCCCTGAGGAAACAGGGTGTGTCCGAGCTTACAGAGGAAGCTACCAGCCAATCTGCAAATATCTCCTCCACAGGAGACCTTCCGAAATGATTAACAACAATATCCGGTGGTGGAATGTGTGCATTTATCACCCATCTCGTTCCAGAAGGATCTGAACGGCCTTATGAATGTGCCTACAATGCAAGATGGACGTACATAAAAAATAAGAAAGAAAAAGGAGGCAAGGGAAAAGTCAGAGGGAAGACGGAGTCAGGTTCAAGGTCAGCACCCAAAAGGGACACTGGCAAGAGCTCCGTGCTTAATCCCGAATGGCTATAGATCTGGTAGCAAGATGCCCAGCAGTCAAGAGTAGGGGGAAATGCACTAGCCCCCCATGGGGCTCTGCTTTATTATTCTCTAGGACTTGCTACTTCCCTCTCCAGGCATCAGTTTTCCAGTCTGTCAAATGGGCCAATCTTGCCTTGCGGAATCTCTGTGGTCAAGTTAAATACTGTATGTGAAAGAATGCACTCCAAAAGTACAGGGCACAGAAAGGTTTATCATTTAGTCGCCTCACTGTCTACTTGTCATGAATGAGACACTCTTCATTTCCCATTGGCTGCTCTGGCCACCAGGTTTAAGTTGGTCAAAGGGAACTCGCTATGCATTCTTAAGAACATCAAACACTGTCCAAACACTGAGTGAAAAGAAGACTTGCAACATTTTCTGAGCCGGAATCATGCCCATTTCCATCACCCCTCTCCCTGTTTCCTTGCTTCAATGGGGAAAGTGAAGGAACTTAGGAGCAGCAGGGAATAAAAAATTCTGTAAAGTGTAAGAAATGTCTATCCTCTGCTGTGGAATGAGGTTGGATAATGGAGAAGAGAGAGCAGGGCTGGGAAAGGGGAGAGGGGACCCTTTGGGGTCCTTGCCAGCTGCAGTTTGGCAGGTACTTCCCCTACCTGTCACCCAGAGGGTTTCCGCAGCCTTAGGTGTTATAGGGGTGGAATAACGCATCTTCTGAACACGGGCCAGGAGTTTCTAGAAACGTATGGAGTGGTCTGCAAAGGGCATGCCGTGATTGTGATGAGCAGGGTGGGGCAGTGGAGCCACCAAGTCTGGGTGAGCAGAGCTTTGGGGGCCTCGGCTGGCATCCCCTCTGTGGCTTTTGTTGTACCCACCAAGAAGCGCTTCCCAATAAACAAGGGTATTCACAGCAAAAGGAATAATAATCATAATCATAGAAATGTCATTTGCATAACATCTAGACAATGTTTGGTTTGGGGTCGAACATGGGAAGGTCGCTCTGGGCAAAGGGGGTCCAGCATTCTCCTCACTGGTCCCACCGCCCAAACCTGCTGATCTGAGGTGGGGGGAGGGGTGATGAGTAAGCAGTGGGCTGGATCAACCCCAGCTGGGACATAGGTAGATAGGAACCAGCCCTCCTGTCTGGAGAGCCCTTCCTGTTTCTCAGAGTTACTCCATGAGGGGTGAATGTAGGGCTTTCATATTATTATCCCCATTTTATAGATGAAGAAACTGACACCGGCCTGGTTAAAGTATCTGTCAACATGGCAAGAATCTGGGTGTCCCCGAATCAGGGCTGTGATTCTGCATCCGGCTCTGCCCTCACTCACTGCGTGACCTTAGACAAGTCTTTAGCCTCTCTCTGCCTCAGTGTCCTCACCTGGAAAAGTTATTGGTCTACACATATTACCTGAGCCAGTATATCTATAAAGTGCCCAGAAAAGTCCCTGACACATAATAAAGTGCCACACAAACATGATAAACGCATGAACTCCCAACTCAAAGCCCTCCTCCGCAGCCCCGAACCAAACCCGACCAATGAATGGCAGGACCCAAGCTCCATCCTGTGGGAGAAAGTCGAATCCCACTCAGTGTCTGCCAAGGCGCCACTGGGGGTGGAGAGAGGGGCTAGAGCAGTGGTTCTCAACCTTCCTAAGGCCTCGACCCCTGCATACAGTTCCTCATGTGGTGGTGACCCCCAACCATGAAATTTTGCTACTGTTATGCATCGTGATGTAAATATCTGCATTTTCCAATGGTCTTAGTCAACCCCTGTGAAAGGGTAGTTCGACCCCCAAAGGGGTCTCGACCCACAGGTTGAGAACCGCTGGGCTAGAGCCTCGTGGAGGTGGGGAGCAGGCAGCTGGCAGCCTCCCCCAGTCCCTGGGAAACAGTGGCACTTCCTCTCCCTTCTAGGATTTGGCCAAGGAAGAGCACACAGGCTGGAGAGACCAGTGCCAAGCAGGAACAAGATGGTATCTGGGCCGGATGAGCTGATAAATTCAGTGTGTTCAGGTTCCCACCGAATCCCAGCTCCCCCGCACTGGCCTCCTCCCCTCCGCCCCTCCTCTTCGCTTTGGTGGATCTGTTTCAGTTGCTGCCAAGGGCACTCATCAGAAGTGACTTTGGGGAGGGCTGCAAAAGTGTCGGGCAAACAAGCCCTGGCTGGCTTTCTCAGAATGCTGGCCCTCACAGGCTAGGGCAGCGGTTCTCAACCTTTCTAATGCTGCGACCCTTTAATACAGTTCCTCATGTTGTGATGACCCCCAATCATAAAATTATTTTCGTTGCTACTTCATAATTGTCATTTTGCTACTGTGGTGAATCGTAATGTAAATATCTGTGTTTTCTGATAGTCTTAGGCGACCCTGCTAGTGGTTTGACCCACAGGTTGAGAACTGCTGGGCTAGGGGATGACCAGGGGACAGCACCCTGTTTCCCCAAAGCCAGGGGCTCATGCGCTTAAGAGCAGGGTCCCAAGTGGAAGCAGGCGCCCTGCTTCTAGCCGGCTCTGCCCCGAAGGGGCTGCGTGTCCTCGGGCATGCTACTCCCGTCCAGGTCCTCACTGCTCTCATCAGTATCAGAAGGGTCTTGGGAGGTGGAGAGGGGGTAATGAACTTGAAGGACCCCTTTCAGCTCTGTCCTCTGTGAGTTTGGAGGACGTGTTCTGGAGCCAGAGCTGCAGAATGCCCAATGGCTGTTGGTGGACCTGGCTCCAGGGCCCTCTTCTGCAAGACTCTCTGGGTTTACAGTATGGACTTGGCAGTGAGAAGAGGTGTTTGTTCATTCAACAGACACATGGACTAAGTGTCTCCACGTCCCTTGGGCTGCCTGCTGGAAAGAGAAGAGGACGGCAAGGACAGGCCAAGGGGAAGAGTGTCCACCTTGCCTCCTGGGTATCAGAATGCCGGGTGGAGGGAGCAGCAGACCAGGAATCCCTGTAGCCATGGGCACAACCCTTCTCTCTGATGGGCCAGTCTCCTCACCTGAAAAATGCCCAGACTGGACACGCTGACCTCTCCCACCCTCCGTTCCTGTATTTCATTCATTATTTGATGTTTCTTATGCACCAAGCATTGGGGAATGCAGAGAGATTCAAACCCACTTCTTCCCTCAGGGAGTTCAACCCACGCCTCTACCAGTCCTTACCTAATTAATTCACTTATTGAGCACCTACTATATTCCAGGCCCAACCACATCAGCAGCATCTGGAGGGTTGGGGGTCATGGCCTGTCCTTTTATTTTTTATTTTTTATGCCCTATCCCCCTTGTCCAACACATACACTGGCTGCACATGTGGTGTTTAAGGGCATGAACCCCAGTGCCAGACTGTGAATCCAGGCAGTCTTCCCACTAGCAGCCTCACTTGTCTTGTCTGTAAAATGGGAAGAAGAAGAATTCCTACCCAAGGAGGGGTTCTCATGAGGATTCCAAAAGTGAATGCTTATAGGACAGTTAGCACAGGGCTTGGCACACAGAAAATGAAGGTGAATGGAGCTGACCTGCTTCCGGTCAACATGTGCCATCACAAGAAAGTCTCATGCACCTGCCTTCCTTCCTGCTCTAAATCACGTGAGCACTGCTAACTTACTCATCCGGCTCTGTGTCCACAGACAGTGCAAAGGCGGCCTTACCACAGCCAAGCTCCACTATCCCAAATTCCACATCAATAAGAGCCAAGTTCATGAGCTTCTACTATCACCGGAAGCACTATTTCAGTCCTTCACTGCAGCCTACTTCCTCTCCTGACACTTTCATGGAACTGACTGACTTGAGTTTCTCCCATTTTCGCTCTTCCAGCCCCAGGTGACATGGCAGTGCTGGTGAACAGCCCAGGTCTAGCAGGCAGAACCCGGAGCCCTGGGCCGCCCGGAGCCAGCCATAGGGCCTCCGGCCAGGAGGTTCTGGTCTCCCTACACAATGGCTGGCAGGGCCCAAGGAGGACAGGACCTGCAGGAACAGACATGCCTCCATCTTTTGCAACCTGCTCCGGCACTGGCTGAGGACAATGAGTGGAAGAATCCCAGCATTAATCACTCCGATCTGGAGGTGCCAATTTGGCTGAGACCTACCTCCAGACCCACAGTCTCCCTGGGCACAATGTGGGGCTTGAAGTGACCAAAGCTCATGCCAGGCTCCGAATGATGCTTGCTGCTGGCCAGGGGAACATTCCACTCACACACTCAAGGGAAGGGACTAGAGTCCCAAGCCCGTGTGTGTGTGTGTGTGTGTGTGTGTGTGTGTGTGTGAGGGAGGGAGGGGAAGGTCTTTCACTTCTCCCAAATGGCATATTTCTCCAGTTTGCCCACTGAGGACTGTTCATCTGACCGATACTTGCTGAGCATCTCCTCTGTGCCATTCAGGTGCTAAGCTAGGTCCCAGCACAGAGCGACCCTAAAAATCCCGGCTTCCTAGAAAGGGAGCGAGGAGGTGGGCACACTAACAGGTTGTGAGACCGGGCAGGCGGCTTCCCTCTCTGGCTCTCAAAGCCCTCGGTCCATGGACTGATGAAGCACGTGGTCCGGTTCTGTTAAAGACCCCTGTTATTTAACCGGTTAGATATCAGCCCTGATGGACAGATAGTGGCCATCTTGATCCAAGAGCGCCCAGCTGGTAAAAGAGCCAGGCTCAGCAACCATGAAGCTCCCCATTCCACAGGGAGGGCTTCCGAGTCGCCGCCTGGAAATCTGGGAAGTCCAGGGGATGAGGTAGAAGTGGCACCGGGAGAGAGACCCACACAGGGCAGGGCCCTGAAGGGTCTAAGGGGACCGTGGTGGCCTTCTTGCCTGTGATCTGAGGGCCCTGAAAGGCCTCCCTTGCCCCAAATGCCTCCCTCCCCTGCCCCCCAATTTCCTGTCCTGTCTTTGGAATTCCACATTTGAGAGCAACTCCCAGGGAGGGGAGGAGTGTGTGGGTGGGTGGGGGTGGGGGATGGGGGGGCTGGTTCCCCTGCAGGAATCTCGGTGCAAAATGCAGATCCGGGAGAAGGATGAGGGCCTGTGGATCAGCCCCAAAGACTGGAGGAGGAGGGTAAGTACCCTGAAAGCCCCTGAAGGATTTTGTGGGCGAAAATCCAGGGCTGGTTCACTAAGCTCCTTCACTAAACCCAGAGGGCTGGGGAAAGGGAGGGGGCGGGTGCAGGGCAGAGAAGGGAAGGGAGGCAGCACAGGGTTTGAATTCCCCAGGAGGGGCGGGAGGGAGTGGGAGAGTAGAGGGCAAGGCCTTGGTGCCTCCCTTTGGCTAAGCTAAGCTTTGGAGGAGCCAACACCACCGAGAGGGGAGGGGAGGGAAGGGGAGGCAAGTCAGGAGAGAGGGTGGGGCCGGAATGGGATGGTAAAACCAACGGGGCGGATTCACACAAATTCCCGAGGGTGGTGAGGGTAGAGGGTGCTGGGCAGCACCCCAGCTTGCTGGGCCCACGCCCCTGGAGTTGCCCGGCCGGTTCAGACTGGTTCGCCCACCTCTCCCTCCTGCCAGCCCCCTGGCCCGATTCCTGAGAAAGCAGCCTGGGGAACGTGATGTAACCACAGCCACTCCCCCCGGGCTACAACTCAGGCCCCTTACCCCTGTGTCCCCTCCAGCCTGCGGGCACCCAGTCCAGGTTCCCGCCCTCTCCCTGGCGTTGGCCCTCCTCTGGGGCGTCCCCACCCCCTGTCCTCCACAGCCCCTCTGGGCCCCAGCCTGTTTCTCTGGCCGATCCTCCTCCGCATTCTCACTGCCCCAGCCTGACCTCCTCACCCGCTGCCTCCCTGGGGGAGGGCGGTTAACCCCCAAACCCCCAGAGAACCGCACTCCCCCGGAGGAGAGGGGATGGCAGGGGAGGGGCCTGAGGGCCAGGAGGGGAGAATGCAGAGCTGGACCCCCACCCCTGCTGCCCCATTCCCCTCCCCCCAGGCAAGGCTCCAGGCCAGGGCGCAGGGTGGGCCAGGCAGGCGGCCAGGCAAGCTGCAGCTATCAGCTGGGTGGAGGGCCAGGCTGGCTGCAGGCTGAAGCACAAACACCACCCTCACCGCCCCCAGGCCTCCTTCGCTGACTGCAGCACCTTCTTCTCCTGAGACCCAGAGCCAGGGGGAGCCAAAGACAGGGACCCCGATTCGCACTGAGATCTTGTTCCAATAGGAGGCCAGGGGCTGGGCCAGCTCACGTAGCTTCTGGGTGACCCGAGGCAGGCCGCTTCTCTGCGCCTCCGTAGTTGCCTTTGTAAAAGGGAGGTAATGAAGAACCCACCTCGTGGCGTGTTGCAAATTTTGTTACCTGGCGCGTTGCTTAATATTAATTAGATTGCTTATTATTCGTATTAATTATGTAACCTAGGATTACCTGCACAATTAATTATATATCATCTTAAGTATTAAATAATGACATATTATCTAAATGAACGTCTCAATTATTTATGTGATATTAATATATCCATTACAACTAATTCATACCCATTACATTGATTATTTTCTCTGGGGCGCATTTGCTGTTTGGCAAGCGTCGTCTAATCTGCCGTGAAGGATCTGTTAAGCACCTACTGTGTACCAGGGAGGCAACCTGGTGTGGGGCAAGAGCCTGGTGGGTTTGCATCCCAGTCCTGTCACTTGGTAGCTGTGCAACCCTGAACAAATACAGTGGCACCTCGAGATACGAGTGCCCTAACATACGAGATTTTTTTAGATACGAGCAATTTTTGCTTTGAAATGCGAGCAACATTTGAGATAGGAGTAATCTCGCAGATCGGCTCGAGGTACCACTGTACCTCTCCTTTCTGAGTCCTAGTCTCCCCAACAGTGAAATGGGGGGAACCCACTTTGTAGAGCCAGGGCAGGCCTAAATGAGATGACGGCAGGAGAATGCCCAGGGCAGTTCTCGGCACATAACAGGTGCCTCTCAGGGGATGGGGTACTGGACAGAGCGAAGAGCATGGGGATGGAGGGGGCCGACCCCCTTTCTGCTCCAGGGGGCTCTGAGGAGATCAGCTGCCTGTGGAAAAAACCCATCACTGACTCAGGGGACCAGAGTGCAGTTCCCAATGCCCAGCCAGGAGAAGAGTGTGGGAGGGGCATGCCCTTAGCACCCACAGGGACGAATAAACCGGAAGAGTGATTCTCAGGCATCGGTGGGGGGGTTGTTTCTGAAGGGCGCCCCACCCTAACCCTCTCCCATCAGGATCAAGGGGCAGCCACGGAGCCTGAGAGCGGATGTAGGCGCTCCTGAATGACCGCTGGCAGCATCCACCCCACCGGGGAGGTCCAGCGTTGGTTTGGCCATCTCTCTTCCCCCCCACTTCCTGACAGGAGGAAAAGGAAGGAAAGGGCAGCTGGGAATGAGGCCTGATAAAGTCCCCAGCCCCCACTGCTGCATGTAGCCACTGGCTGTGGCTGTGGCTGTGGCTCTGGAAGGGGGTCCTCTCATCTGTAAAGTATCAGGCTGGGCGGGGCGCTTTCTAGGCCACCTGAGCGGCACCCCTCCCTCTTGTGGAAAGCAGCACTTGCTCCGATCTGTAGGAACGTGGGGAGAAGCGGCTCTTCCTCAGGGTGCAGGGCTCACTCCCGCCAACCATCCCATGACCTGGCCGGAGCCCTCTGCAGTGAGGGAGGTGGGGCTCCACCCCAAGGGGCTTTTCCAGGCAGGGGACCAGCTGTCCCAGGACCTGTGGCTCTTGGCGATGGAAGGAACCTTGCAAGCAGGCGACCCAGCCCCTCAGGTATAGATGGGGAGCCACAGTCCAATGAAGTGAAGGGGCTCATCCAAGTTCACGTCTCTGCAGGGGCCCAGCCAGGCTTACTTAACCCACCACCACATGCCACATACTGCCTCCAAGTAATTTCCTTAGCAACAACCCCAACAAAAGACCCCAGTTCGCTGTTTGAACCTCCCTGAGTTCCCTGCATGAAAGCAAAGTGGAAATGCGCGCTTCGCCACCAGGTGAGCAAGGGCTTTCAGGAAGTGAGAGAGCCGGACCAGGAGCCCAGACAGCCTCCATGGACACGGCAGGGGCGGCCCCTGCCAGGCCGGGGCGGATTGGCTGTTGTGATCAGCCCGCAGGCTCCCCGAAGAGAGTCCAAGGACGCGGAGCCGGAGGACTAATATGCATTTTTATTCTGCAATAATTCTCATACTGAGTTCAAGAGGCGCCAGCTCCGAGTACATAAAACCAAATCAAATTAAATTAATTGCTTTTATTGAAACCTGCTGCAGTGGTGTTCCAGCCCACAGCCAGGGGCACGACCCTCGTGAAAGAGCGAAGGGGCTTTTGAAATAATTAAATTAATCACACCCTGGGTTATGCACAAGGGTTTGCTCCTGTGCTCGCTGCAGGCGCGTCCCCGCTCACAGACGCAGGCAACACAGCCATTGTGGGGCAAACGCTGTCCACGCTTTTTTGGCAAACACACTCATATACAGTGGTACCTCGAGATACGAGTGCCCCAACATACGAGATTTTTGAGATACGAGCCGTCGAGCGAGCTATTTTTGCTTTGAAATACGAGCAACATTTGAGATAGGAGTCATCACGCGGATCGGCCGACCGCACACGACCCACCAGTTTACCGCGACTCGAGCATCTCATAGTTTCCCACGCCTCAAGGTTACGGAACAAATTAAACTCGTATCTCGAGGTACCACTGTACACACATACACATGTGTACATGCACATATTCGGCAACTAGAACTTTCCTCTCTCGTTCTCCCTGCCCGCCTCCTCCCCCTCTTCTGACCCTCCAATAAGTGTACTCCTGCACGTGGATGATGCACTTCCTTGTTAGCTCTGCTTTCCTCAGAGACCAGCTTGAATCCCGAAGCAAAGGACAAGCCCCTTGACTGCAGAGAATGGGCCTTGACCTTCTCTGGAACTCTCAGGAAGCTCAGCACAGAGCACTGCACACAGAAGGAGCTGCAGACATTTATTAGACACCTACTATGTGTTGGGCACTATTCAAATGACTTTACATGTATTAACCTATTAGGTCCTCATCACAGCCCCTTCCCCCGACCCTGAATTGGAATTGTGGTTGTCCTTACATCACAGATGAGTAAACAGCACCCAGCAGAAACAGGGAGCAGAACCATATCGCTTCTCAGTAAATCTGAAACCCGGACCACCCGTACACCCTGCTGCTGATCAAGTGGGAGCATCAACCTATTTGAACATGTTCCTGCAAACAAGTAAGGTCACAAAGCCCCAGCGTCCCCGGTGGACACTCAGCACCCTTCGTTGCATAGAGGAGGGCATTTTAGACCAGCAGGGGAAGGTTCGTGCGCAAGGTCACACAGCAATTCAGAGGAGAGAGCACCCTCTCTCTTGCCGGCTTGCAGCTCTGAAGCGCTTCCCAGAGCAAAAAGTTACAATTATCCCAGTTACCCGCATATCGGGAGCTAACACACCATGTTAGGCTGCTCTTTAGAGAAGACGAGGCATGCCCAAAGGTGGGCATGTCGCCCTGTGGAGCTGCCCGTTTCCCGTGGCCTTGTGCATATTCAGGGAGCAAACTAAGGCAGAGTTAGGGGGCACCCCCAGACTATAGCCTCATTAGGGTGCAAGTCCTTGCTTTAACCTGCCAGGCACCTTAGGAGACATAACTGCCTCTCTATCCCCATGGCACAGTGAACTTTCCACGCCCCGCCCCCAGCCCTCTTCCTGCATATACATCCCTGCTACTGCTCTCAAGATTAACCTCAAATCAGAGCCCTGGACCCCAGCCAACACGAATCCCCTCCCTAACTCTGTGAACTTGAGCTGCTAAATAATAGTTAGGAATCTGAGTATCCTGACCATGAGGCTATTCTTCATAGTTTATTGCTCTGTGCCAGGTGCACATGTGGCACCCCATCTCACCCTCACAATACCTCTCTTTCCAGGTGAGGAAACTGAAGGAAAGGGAAATGAGTCACTTGCCCAAGGACACAATGCTGATACCTGTTGGTGCCTGGATTCAAAGCCAGGTCAATGGCATACTGGTCAGGCACACCTGCAAATTACATTTCCCCATTATTTTGGACTGTTTACCTCTTTATCTGAGAATATATATATAAATAATTGATTTTTTACAGAGAGAAAAGGAGAAGGATAGAGAGTTAGAAACATTGATGAGAGAGAAACATCGATCAGCTGCCTCCTGCACACCCCCTACTGAGTATGTGCCCACAACCAAGGTACATGCCCTTGACCAGAATCGAAATGGGACCTTTGAGTCTGCAGACTGACCCTCTATCCACTGAGCCAAACCAATTAGGGCTGAGAATATATTTTTTAATTGTGATAAAATACATACCACATAAAAGTTCTATTTGAACCATCTGAGTGTGCAGTTCAGTGACATTAATCAAATTCACAATGTTGTACAACCACTGTTATTTCAAAAATGTGTTATCAATCCAAACAAAATCTCTGTAACCATTAAGCCATAATTTCCCAAATCCCTGCCTCCACCCCCTGGTAACCTCCATAAATGTGTCTACCCTAGCTATCTACACTAATAAAAGAGAAACATGCAAATTGACCACACCTCTGCTATGCCCACAAGCCACACCCACCAGCCAATCTGGAGTGAGTATGCAAATTAACCCAACCAAGATGGTGGTGGCCACTAAGCTGGAGTGAGCAGGAGGCTTGGGTTGCCCCTGCTGATGGAGGAAACCAAGCTTCCTGCCCGCCCTGGCCTCTGCTCAAGACTACAAAGTTTCAATTTATAGAAGATAAATAAATCCTAGTTACTTGCTTCCTTCCAGGGAAGTGCTGAATAAAAGAAAAAAAAGAAAAAAAGGTTTGGGTGGCCAGGGGGTGATCAGGCCAGGATGGGATGGCAGTTGTGGGTGATCAGGCTTGTGGGGTAGTGTGGCCATTGGGGGTAAGCCGACTAGCAGTGGTGGCATTTGGGGGTGATCAGAACAGTGGGGGAGACAGTTTGGAGTGATCAGGCCAGCAGGAGGATAGTTGGGGGCAAGCAGGCCAGTGAGGAGGGAAGGTGGGGGCAAGTAGGCCAGCTGGAAGGGCGTTTGGGGGTGAGCAGTCCAGTAGGCTGAGTGGTTAGGGGAAATCAGGCAGGTAGGCAGGCAGGTGAGCGGCTGGAGCCATCAGTCCTGGATTGTGAGAGGGATGTTCGACTGCAGGTTTAGGCCTGATCTCTGTAAACCGGCAGTAGAAGATTCTTTGAGGGGTCCCAGAGTGGAGAGGGTACAGGCCAGGCTGAGGAACACCCCCACTCTGTGCATGAATTTCATGCACTGGGCCACTAGTCTATACAGTGGTACCTCGAGATACGTGTTTAATTCGTTCCGTAACCTTGAGGCGTGGGAAACTATGAGACACTCGAGTCGAGGTAAACTAGTGGGTTGTGTGCAGCTGGCCGATCCAAGCGATTACTCCTATCTCAAATGTTGCTCGTATTTCAAAGCAAAAATCGCTCACTCGACAGCTCGTATCTCAAAAATCTCGTATGTTAGGGCACTCGTATCTTGAGGTACCACTGTATATATAAAAGTGTAATATGCAAATCGATCAGATGGTGGAAAGACCAGCCAGCTATGATTCACACTGACTACTGGAGGAAGACACTCAATGCAGGAGCTGCTCCCAGCTCCTGGCCTCAATCGCCCAATCGGGGCCTGCCAGCCAATCTCTTGGTCCCTCCCCAGCTGGCAGGCTCTGATAGCCTGACAGGGAACTGAGTGGTGGTGGAGGCAGGTGGTGCCAGGCCCCAATCGCCCTGCTGGTCACCCCACACACATTGGGGAAAGATCAGCCCTGATCACAGGCCAGGCCGAGGTACCCTACCTGTGCACCAATTCTGTGCACTGGGCCTCTGGTTTCAGATAAGTGGAATCTTACATGTGTCCTTCATCTGCAGAGCCAGTTCTCTTTAGTAAGCCAGACTCTCCCACTTTCCAGGCCTTCAGTTTCTCACCTGTCAAAGGACACAGCATCCCTGAGCAGCCTCCTTCACAGAGGTATTGTGGAGACGTCAGCTCCAGCATGGGGCTAGGGCTGTCATTGGAGAGAGCCAGGCGCTGGAGGCTCAGCGTCCCTGGCTACTCAAGGCAGAAGGGCTTTGTGCAGCCCTGACATCACCCAGGGGATCAATGACACAGCAGATGAGGGGGAAAGAATGCAAAGTCCTGAGCAGAGAGGTGGCAAGAAGGGACTTCAGCGTCTCTGGGGGGCATGGGCCCTGCATTGTCACGGGGGTCCAGGGCAGGCCTTGGATGAGCCATTTGGAGTAGCACTGCACCCCCGAGGAGAAACAGGGTGACCCCAAGCCTCACCGGTTCCATCCTCTTGATTCTGGGCCTACAGACTCTTCGGTCTCTCCCCACTCTCTGCCCCTCCCTGGTTCCAGCCCGGCCTCCTGCTTTCTACCCTGAGGCACCTGCCCTTTTGTGTTTTGACTGTAACATCCCGCTCCTCCAGGGAGCCTTCCCTGCTCTGAAGGTTCTTCCCAGCCCCACTGGGTCCTTTCCCATCCGCCGTTCGTGGAGAGCGCCCTGAGTTTCAGGAGCATGCACAGCGGAAGGAAGGGTTCTCTGCATCTGGGTCCCGGTGCTGCCATCTGCTAGCTGACCTAGGACACGCGGACCCTCAGACGCTTCACCTGTAACACAACCCGAGGACCGGACTAGGATGGGATGCCACGAGGACCAGAAGGCAAGCGCGTCCGTGACTCGCACACACGGCAGACGCCACACAAGGACACAGGATGCTACGTGGTAGATCTTCCCGATGCTCCATTTTATGCAACTTTTTTTTTGTGGGGGGGGGAATGCATTCTGTTTATATTTAAAAATTGAGATGATTATGGAGAAGAATGGAAAACCGAGCATGATTTTAGAAGACAGAACAGGCGATTTCTGGGGCACTTCTGCTTCTTGGGCGCTGCATTAGCAGTTCTCCTGGAACCGTGCATCCTCAGCTCCGTCCAGCGGGAAATTCCGATGCAGCTACTGAGGACATGGGGGGTCAAGTGCCTGGCACTCACTATCAGAGTGTGGTGTCCCCGCGCTGTATCAGGGGAGAGAGGTGAAAGCAATGGCACTGCCTGGCCCTTTGCAGTTGACACCCGCCCTGTCGGTGCTGTCTCTGATCTGCTCTGGCAGAGGCAGAGCATTAGGCTGGGAAGCGGAAAGGGGAAGACTTCTGCCTCTCCTCCGCCAGCCCACGCGGGATGTGTGTCTTTGGACTCATCACTTAACCGCTCTCAACCCAGTTCCTTCCCTGCGAAAGGAAGCGTCCTGCCAACGGCTCTCTGGCAGGGCTCGGTGCCAACGACAGAGCGTGTAAGTGGGATAAGGAAGCCTCACACGCTCCCCACCGCAGCTCGGAGGCCGGTGGGGCAGGGCCGGCCCTGCGTGAACAGCACCCGGAGCCCCAAGTGCCAGGTGTGGTCCCCACAGCTCTGCAAGGCACATGGGGCCGGGCGGGGCGGAACGCTCTAGACATGAGGCCCAGGGGCCAAGGCACTGAGCTGAGCCGGGAGTCCCTCTCTGACTCCCAGTGACACTCCACCCGCTTCACCACGTCCCTTTGGGGAGTCAGCGCTGCCCAAGAGGAAGCGAGGGGCCGAGATTCCCGGATGCTAGCTGGCTCTCGATAGGGAGGGGCTGCTCAGCGCTCTGGTTTCATATTTCTTTTGTAAAAAAATTATATATATATATTTTATTGATTTCAGAGAGGAAGGGAGGAGAGATCAATGATGAGAGAGAATCATTGATCGGCTGCCTCCTGCATGCCCCCTACTGGAGGGATCGAACCCGCAACCCCGGGCATGGCCCTTGACTGACTGGAATCACACCAGAGACCCTTCAGTCCACAGGCCAATGTTTATCCCCTGAGCCAAACCGGCCAGGGCCGTACTTCTCTTTTTGCTTACTGCACCTCACCTGCCGTTTCTCCTATGCTTCGTCTTATCTAGAACACAGTGCCCAGCAGGTGCTCGATAAATACCAGGATGTGGTGACGGTTTTGCTGACGTGGCCCTGGCAGCGGCTGGCCACATGCAAACACACCACTGAGGACTCGGCCAGTGAGGCCTCCCACACTTAACGGGCACCTGCATCTGAGCAAAGAGGGGCTCCGTAGCATTGTCCTTCCTGAACGGGGAACAGGGAGCTTTTGATGCGGGGTCCCACTCCCCAAACCCCAGCCCTGGTCTCTTCCTCCTCCTTCTTCGGGGGTTCCTCAGCCGTAAGCCCAGTGCCGAGCCCTCCCTGTTCAGCCCCACCCTCCCTGTTCAGCTCAGCCTCTCTCTGCCAGCCGAACCCCATCCCACCTTCCATCTGAACTGCGGGTGCCCGCTTTCCGCCCAGTGGACATCCAGGGGGTAGCCCCGCGTCCGGTCCCTCCTGGGCCAAAGGCGAAGGCCAGCCCCCTCCCCTCCCCTCCCAGGCTCCCGCCCGCTGCTGAATCTCCGCTTTGAAAACTTTCCACGGATGAGCCCTCTCCAAGCCCCAGCCGCACACCCACCCTCGCTTCCCCTCCCCGTCGGCTGCTCCTCCCACGGCCCCAGCCTACCCGCTTCCTCTGCCCTTTTCACCCTTGGCACCAGAGCCAGCTACTCTGAGCGTCCGGGCCAGCTCCCTTGCGCGAGTCTCCATTTCTTGCCTCTTTTCCTTGGAATTGACCACTACTCAGCCCTGCTCCACCCCTTCCTCCCCCCCAAAAAATAAAGCACCCTGAAAGCATGTGGTCCTGGGATATGCAGACTTTAAAAGGTTTGCGTTGCTTCTTTGGGTGGGAAGTACAGCCACCGCCCTACGTACTAGGTTGTGCCCAGAGACGCCGGGTCGCTCCAAGAAGCGTTGCGAAGCCATCTTTCCGCCCCTCGCCAGAAACAATGAATTAGTGAGAATGAGTCCCCACCACAGGGTTAACAGTGCTTTGCTGGTTACCCAAGCTTCCCGCCTCTTGTATCACACAGGTTCCTTGAAGAAGATGCTGGGGCAATGACTGCAGCTCTCATAAAATGACGCTGAATGGTATGTTTGAAAAGACAATTTTCAGTATTCGGCTCCATGAAAAGTTTCCCATAAAAGCAACAACAGTCAGATAGAGGTGCCTGCCCACGTAACACAGTCCTAATGGATTTTCAGATTCCGTTTAGCATGCGGGCAGGAGAGCGGGGAGGTGGACAGAGCTACCAACGGAAAAAATGTCCCTCGGCCTTGCTATGGCCTCGGTGACCAGGTAAACACACTCTGGGAACTCAGTGGTCAGTGTTCCCTTCACCAAGCTTTCCAGCTAGGCCTTCGCCTGTGGGGGCAGAGGGCAGAGCCTGGCACAGAAGCTGGGGTGCTCTGTGAGGCATCCAGGGTGAAGGCTGGGCTGGTCAACAGCTGTCCTGGGCCCCCCGGTCAGAGGTTTCCTGCAAAGAAGCCCTCAGAAATGTTTGCTCACTGCCAGCCTGGGATCTCTGCACGAAAGCTTTCAGATCCTGCAACTCTGGGAAAATTTATTTTTTTTTTTTTGACAAATATGTGGTCAATTTGCAGGTTTTCCTAAACATGACACAAACCCCATGAGATAAAAGGAAAATAGTGATGGATTTGATTAAAAGATAAAAGAGTTTTATATGCCCAAGTTACCACATTCATCTACCTTGAAAGTCAACAGACTGGGAGAAAATATTTGTGTTTTAGGTAAAATCTATCATATACAAAGAGCTCCTGTAAATCAATAAGGAAAAACAGGAAGGATAAAGGTCCACTAAAATTATGTAAGCTGCTCATTCTCACTAACGATTATTTTTAAAACATAAAAACCAACTGTTAGGTGCTTATGAAGAAGGGAAGGTGGCTGTTATTTCAGAGGAAGGGCACTAGATTAAAGAGCTAAAAGACCTGAGATCTACTCATCTTGTCCTGTGAGACCCCAGTCAAATCATTTCCTCTGCCCGGGACAGTTCACATTCTAATGGCAGGTGCACACAGAATGATATTTATTGCCTCGTGTCTTCTGCATCAAGCATAAAAGTGGCAGCTTCTAGCTTCCCCACCTCTGAGTTCTAGAATGTTTATCACACCCTCTCCACGCTGGAAGATTAGAAAGAGCTGTTTTATCTGGTCCACTTCCCAGCAGTGGAATCTGAGAGCATGGAAGGGATGTGGCTGAGCTAAGAACCCCGCCCCCCCAGCAGCCCTGGGGGCGTGTTACAGGTGGTCCAGGCTCTGGCCCCGTCTCTGTGGGGAGCCGTCTGTGTCCCAGAGTCAGCTGGCTAGATGGCTGCATGATGATGAGTAGGGGAGACAGGCAAGGGTTAGCCATGAGAAAGGCGAGGGGTAAGGAAAGAGCACAGACTTGTCAGTGAGGCAGCTTTGGGGTCGAACCTCAATGCTACCACCTCCCGGCTGTATGCTGCTGAGCACAGGACCCACCTCTGGGTCTGGGTTCCTTTTCTATAAAAGGGGCACACGTTCCCCACCTCCCCGTCTTCCTTGTCCTGATCTGTGTGAAGGGACATCTCTCAGAGAGAGCCGTGCCCTGCTGTTACTTAACTGTGTGCTCCACTCCCAAACCATACCGCATCTTCATGGGCTGGGGTTGTGTCTCTGGCAGGGCAGGGACCCCAGAGGCTGAGGGTGCTGGACTCATGCGCAGGCCCTGCCAGGGTCACTTCCGGTGTCTGACACACTGCCTTGCACACGGAAGGCACAAAACGAAGGAAGGAAGTGTGTGTGTGAGGAAGCCAGGAGTCGGAAAGGTGACGTGACATCCCAAGGGCCGCACCACACCACCCGTTCATTCCCTGGAGAGGGGTGTGAGGTTTTCTTTCTTTTCATCAGGGGCAAAATGGAGAGGAGAAATTTCGGCCAATGACATCAGCTCCTGAAGTTTTATGTTCCCAGGAGAGTCCCACTTTACACCTGTTTTACCATATAATTACAATAATGTCCTGCCTGTGGGTGTGGGCTGGCTCTGAAGGCGGGACAAAGCAGATGTCCTGGCTTCTTCCCCAGGCGGGCCGTTAACCCGTTTCCCAGAGGAGGACACGGGCCTGCTCTGGCCATCTCCCCCACCCTGGAGAGCAGTGGGTGGGGCACCCCAGGAGCCGTGTGAGATCAGGAACCAGCCCTCAGTGAGGCCCCTCTCCCGCCCAGCTTGCACTTCCCCACCCAGGCCAGACCCTCTCCCCTGTGAGGAATTTCCCACAAATCACCCGACACCAGACTCTGGGAGCTGATCTCAGCAGCTGTAACCTGGGAAGGACCTGGAAAACCCACTGTCCCTATGACTGGAATGAGGTTAACGCCTTGAGGGAGGGATGCTGTATCCATCACCCCAGTCCCAGCCTCAGCACGACCCGGACAGAGTGGGCTCTCCATATTGGTGGGCAGAACTGACTGAGTCTTAGCTTGTTGCTCTCTGGCTGCCCCACAGCTGGACACCCCACAGGCACACAGTGTCTGTGAATGAACGGACTTGTGCCAACTGGGTATTAGGCTCTGTGCTGGACACTCGGCCTGCTGATCTGATGCAATAGCCCTGCAAGGCAAATATGATCGTTCCATTTAATGGATGAGGAAACAGAGGTCAGACAGGTTAAGTGTCCGGCCAGAGTTCAAGCGCGATCCTTCCTGTCTCTGAAGACGGTGGTCCCTCTATTTGCATTGCAGCAACTCAGTCATCACCGATGGGCGGTGCTCAGCATTTGGGGGATTCCAAGCTGGATGAAAAGTAGCCCCAGCTCTCAGGTTGTTCAGACTGAAAGGGCAGACAGTCTTATTCACAACTGCGCCCTTAAATTTCATGATGCAGGGAATGGGGTGGCCACTTACACCAGCCCAGCAGAGCAGGGGGTCAGAGGGGAAGTAGGGCTGGTGCCCTCTGGGACTCTGCTCCAGGATCATTCAGCTCTCCCAGTGAGCGCTTCAGGCTGCAGGGTGCAAGTGAGGGGCGAAGGGGAGGGGCAGGCCCTGCATCCACAGGCCGCCCTCCTCAAATGTGCTCTGGGAGAGTCAGCCACCTCCTGGCCTCAATCAGCGGAGCTGGGGACAGAGGCAGATAAGTGAGATCTGAAGGACGAGCTTGGCCACATGACTGCAGATTTATTCTTTCCCCCACAAATTTGATTGACTTGACACACAGGCCACAGGGAATGGCATTCACCTGTCCTCTGCTGAGAACAGGAGGGAAATGACAGATCTGGGGTCCTTCGGTGGCCCCTCCCTCAGGGGCGTGGCCTGCGGTGGAGATGGTCCAGGGGGCTTGCTGCTCTCTCTCCATCCTGTCTCCTGCCTCCTTTAGGTGTTTGCTTCTTCTCCTTCCCAGTGAGCATGGCTCAGGGAGGAGGCATTGGCAAGGCCGTTGGAAGGTCCGGGGAGAGGCATATGATCACGTGTGCTTTCCAGGGCTGGGGTGGGGGGTGGGTGCCGGGGTTCTTGTCCCGGCCTTACAAAGGATTCAGCATTCTGGAGAAAGGGTCTGTGAGAAGATGATTAAAGAGTTCAAGGATGAAAGATAGTTTTGAAAGGCATTGGGGGTCAGAGAATCTTCAGCTGAAGGGAACTGAAGACTCTCCCTTGACCAAGGACCCGTGCTTTTTAAAAAAATATATTTTATTGTGGGTTTTGTTTTTTCCTTCAAGGGGAGAGCGAGAACGCAGTCCCCCACTACCACAAATTTTGCACTTGAGTTTCCCACATTTTGGGAAATTGCAGGGGTCAGCACATCCGGACTGCAATGGATAAACCTCGCCTTGAGAAAATCACTTTTGTGATCATGATATCTCTCCTGCCAGGTAAGTATATTTTATTGATTTTTTACAGAGAGGAAGGGAGAGAGATAGAGAGTTAGAAACATCAATGAGAGAGACACCGATTCAGCTTCCTCCTGCACACCTCCCACTGGGAACACACCCACAATCAAGGTACATGCCCTTGACCAGAATTGAACCCGGGACCTTCAGTCCACAGGCTGACGTTCTATCCACTGAGCCAAAGCCGTCAGGGCTCAGGGTCCCGAGCTTTTATTCAACATGATTTATCCCAAGGCAAAGTGGAAATATACACTTCAAAGGGTCCAGTATCAAAGGATAGAGTACAGAAGCATTGTCAGTTTGGGGAATAGCCTACAGCTGTTCAGGTGTTTGGCCAACAGGAGGCAAGAAAATGCCCTGAGCTGTCTGTCTGGCAGTTAACAATCCTATTCAGGTTTGGGGGAAGTGCCTAGGCCATTTCCAACAGGTTAAATTACATATGTGTTTCACCCTTGTTGAGGCCCCCAAGCCCTACAACCTTTTGATGGGAGTCTTGTAATTATTACATGCTGGAATTGGTTCTTGGCAGTGGGGGACCCAGCATTCATATCGCTCCTAAGAAGACTCATCGGAGCACAAACGTTAACCCACTGTGAATCACTGACTCGCTGGGAACCCTTCCTGGGCCTCAGTTTCCATTTCTGTAAAATGGACACCTCGATGCTGACTTCTAGCCCCAGATTTCTCATGGTCCTGCACAAAGCCTCCCCCTCTTCCTGAGCAGAGAATGGTTAGTCTACTTCAAGTTATGTTTGTTACAGTTTTTACTCCTGCATCGTGACTCCCACGGGGTCAAGGGCATAGACCTGACACCTGATTAAAGAAATCAGCAAATCCCTCAAAATACAGAAAACTAATATTTATTGAGCTTCCACTCCATGCCAGTCCTTCTGCAACTTAGAATGTTTATATTGATTATCATATCTCATCTACATATCAGTTCTGGGAAGAGTCTGCTCCCCAACTCCCCAAATTGGACAGAATTTCTTAAAGTCCTGAAGAGGTTCCCTACCACCTCCAGGATGAAATCCGGACTCCTCCCCATCCCATCCCTCCCCTCCCCAGCTGGGCCAGTGCCTCGATGGACAGAATGTGCTCCTCCCACCAAGCTCAGTGCCTGACCAACAATACCCCCTTCACCCACCCACTTAACTTCCTCCTTTGCCCAAACCCTGGCTCTGTTCCGACTTCTCCCCAAACAAAGGTCAGGACCAAGGGGGAGGCACGCATTGGAAGAAAGTCTCACCCCCAGGGGCCAGCTCAGCACTTGCATGACCCTGAGAGTGAGGCCTCCTTAAATTTGCCCTGCGTGCCTCAGTTTCCCCAGCATTGCCCCAGACCTGCCCCAGTGTCCACATCGCTCCCTGGACCCCTGCTGCTGGGCTGTGCCAAGGCCAAGTTGAATTCCTTACAAGAGTGTCCATCTCAAGCCAAAACCAGTTTGGCTCAGTGGATAGAGCATCGGCCTGCAGACTGAAGGGTCCCAGGTTCGATTCCGGTCAAGGGCATATATCTTGGTTGCGGGCACATCCCCAGTAGGGGCGTGCAGGAGGCGGCTGATCGATGTCTCTCTCTCTCTCTCTCTCTCTCTCTCTCTCTCATCGATGTTTCTAACTCTATATCCCTCTTCTTTTCTCTCTGTAAAAAATCAATAAAATATATTTAAAAAAAAAAAGAATGTCTATCTCGCAGGGCAGAGATGACATGCCTCTGTCCCCATCCTGAGAACACCTGGGTTCAGGGCTTTCAGACCTCCCACGTTGGAACTTGCTCCCCCTTCCCTTCCCTCTGCCCTGGAATGCCAATTCCTCTTCTAGAATCCATATAAAAATGATGCTTTATCTTTCCAGCGAAATATTACCATTAAAAATGATGTTCCCATGTGGCTGAGTGTTTCTATAAGCTAAATGTAAGAAAAGGCTTCCTAACTGTGATTGAAAACCCAGCGACCATAAAATAAAAGACGGATGAATTTGACCACATAAAGAGATTTTTATGGAAGGTAACTGATCGATGGGGAGAAAATATTTGCCACCTATATCGTAGAAAAAGGGTTAATATCACGACGATATGAAACAGCTCTTAAGAATTGAGGGACAAAGAGCCAAAAACTCAATCCAAAGTGGGCAATCAAAAAACGGGCCCAAGGATGGATAATTCACACGGGGAGCATAAAAATTATCCTAAGACTTATGAAAAATGTTCAACTTCACTCCTAATAAGAGAAATGGGAATTAATGTTACACTGAACTACCATTTTATACATGAGATTGGCAAAATTTTCTAAACTTGACATTACCTTCAGCTGGCAAGGTTGTCAGGGAACAGGTTGGGATGCAAACCCTAAAGGGGTGTCTGGCAATACCTAACAAAACTGCACCCACATTTACTCTTCAACCCAGCAACCCCATTGCCAGGAATTTACCCTGAAGATATACTTCCAAGTATATGAAACAGCTGCACCAGTGTTGCAGCATTATTTGTAAGTGTAAACTACAGGAAATGACCTAAACCAGTGGTCGGCAGACTCATTAGTCAGCAGAGTCAAATATCAACAGTACCACGATTGCAATTTCTTTTGAGAGCTGAAGACCGACTTCTGCGCATGGTCCATGAAGTTTCAATTGCACTGTACGTGCACGCCTGCATGTGGTATTTCGTGGGAGAGCCATACTCAAGGGACCAAAGAGCGCAGTTTTCTGACCACTGACCTAAACGGTCATACCTAGGAGAGTGGCTTAAATTATGGTATGCACACACATGGAGTACTATGCAACTCTGAAAAAGGAGGAGAAAGACCCTAAGAACTGGAATAGAGTGTTTCCTAGGAGATATTGGATGCATAAAGCAAAGCACCAAAAACCATGTACAACATGCTATCTTTTGTATAAAAAAAGAAGAAAATAATTTAAAATATATTAAAATGTGCTTGTCTTTACAAAATGCACTAGAAGTGTAAGCATAAAACAATTAAGTTGGCTACCTACAAGGGTGGTGGGGGGCAGAAGGAATATAGCAGAGAGTGGCACATCTTTTGTATACTTTTTGGTTAATTTTGACTTTTTTATGTTAATATTCTGCCTATTAAAAATATAAAAGCAAATCAGTACAAATGGGAAGGAAAAATAAATCCCTAAAACGTAAAGCAATCTGAAAAAAAGTGGATTTAACTGTATTTCAAATAAATACTATAACCACATGGAAGGTGAAGAAAAGAAGGAAGGTAGGAAGGAAGGAAGGATTCAAGTTATTGATGAACACAGCCAGGTGGGTTGGGGTGTGCGTAAGAATGCTTACTGATTGTAGTGACATGGGTGAAGCAATTCTGACACTATTTTAAATGTAATATCAATCAGATGGAGCAAATGAGTGAGTATGTTTATGATTTGGGGAGTCTGGGTTTTCACTGTGGAAGAAGGACACAGAAATATGGGTTGGGGGAAGACGAGAAGGACCCTTAGATTGGAATTGGACTCATGATTTCTAATATATAACATGTAAGTTATATGCATGTATATGTTGGATGAAATGTATGTGCATGTATATGTGTGAACTTGAATGTGTTTCCTATTTCTGCTGCCTGGAAGGGCCAAGAAGCAAAGACAGCCAGCGGCAATGCGCACACTAAAGATCAGAGCGTGGCTCTAACACCACTCCCACTGAAAGGAAGCAGACCCCTCAAAGAAGGGCAGGTGCTGGGCAGGTCCAGGATGAGCCTGTGACCTCTTGTCACTCCAGAAAGTAAGCAAATGCTCCAGGACAGGGAGCACTCTCAGTATCTGGGAGCCAGCCTGCAGGGGCTCCCACGGATCAAATCTGGGGCAATTGAAACACCAAATTGACTACAGTAAGAAATAATAAACTCCTGGAAAACGGGAATTCATCGGTCCATATAGGTATCAGACAGATCAATACAGTTGACTGCTCAGGATAGTAAATGCATATTGTGTACAATATAAATGTTTTCTGTGGCTCCGGTGAATGCCAAGGGCTGACTGATAAATACAAAGGCAGTGCCAGAGATGGAAGAGCATCGTTTTGCCACCATCCTGTTAACGATCAGGGCAGAGTCATCCATGGATGCTACGTCCAGGGGGTCATGTACAAAGAACAGAGTCCTTGAGCAATTGTAAAGGGTCTCCCCATCGACTACTAACTAGCTACCAGGGAGAAAAAAGGTAGCTGTTGTAAAGGGAGGAATCATACAGCACCTTACCTGGGAGATCCCAATGAACATCGCCAATGAGGACCAAGGCCCCAAGTGCCTCCAGGCGGGGTTGCATGAGAACCCAAGACGGCCTACGCCATTGGCCAGGAACAGCACCACTCGGGTCTGAGGACATGGACACCTCAGACAAACCCAGACGGAGGACCGTGTTATTAAACACAGGAGACGCTGTACTCCTAAAACATGTCGACCTCATCAAAGACAAAGAAAGGCTGTAAAATGCTCCAGATTAAAGGAGACCAGAGACATAACAACTAAAAGTAACAGCCAATGGTTTGGCTCAGTGGATAGAGCGTTGGTCTGCGGACTGAAAGGTCCCAGGTTTGATTCCAGTCAAGGGCATGTACCTTGGTTGTGGGCACATCCCCAGTAGGGCGTGTGCAGGAGGCAGCTGTTTGATGTTTCTCTCTCATCGATATTTCTAACTCTCTATCCCTCTCCCTTCCTCTCTGTAAAAAAAATCAATAAAAATATTTTTTAAAAATAAATAAAATAAAAGCAACAGCCGACCCTAGAAAGGGCCTGTTGTTGGAGTTGGAAGCGCCATGAAGGACATTACGGGGTTAACTGGTGAAGTAGAAATACAGACGGTGGACCGGTAAATTAGAAGAAAGTGTGTGGTAATGTTACATTTACTGATCAAGCATATTGTGATTACATCAGAGCACATACCTATCCTTCGGAAACACCGAAGTAGTTAGGGGGTAATTTCCGTGTGTGTGTGTGTGTGTGTGTGTGAACACTTAAACAAAATGTGTGTGGGAATAATTAAAAGAGGGCACTAATGATAAAGGAAATGGGATGAAACTTTAACCACAGGTGAGTCTAGGATCTAAGGGTATTTGTATTGTTTTTATGTTTGCCGCTTTTCTGCAATTTTAAATTTTTTTCCCCATATGACAGCTGGAAATGTGTATGACAACCTGTGAATGAATGATGCTCCCTTCTCTGCAGGTCAGGCTCTCATGGGCCAGGGGACCCTGGCAGGTGCCGGGTCAGGGGACACATCCACAATCAATCGGGGGTTCAATGTGGCCTTGAATACGTGACCTTCATCACTGTACCCACCTCAGGGGCCGTGGGACCATTAAAACCCATGATGCTGGCAAGTGCTTGCTCAGGCCAGGCCACGGGAAGGGCTGGATCCCCAAGCGCTGTCACTTCACTGGCCTTGCTTCTCACCAGCATAAGCCCCGCAGGAGAAGGGTGCAGAGCTGGGAGCTGCCCACATTTCCCAGGGCCACGGGGGTACTGCAGCTGGAGGGTGCAAGCGAAGGGAAAGGAAGTGGAAGATGAGGAAAAGTGTAGGTCCCGGCCAAGAGCCCAGGGCTGGCCTCCGGTGGGTGAGCTTCACCCTCCTTCACGGCCCCTCTGGCACTGCCTTGGCACCTGGCTGGAGCTGCTCCAGTCCCCGCCTTCACCTCCTCCTAGTGAGGGGCTGGGTGTGGCATTTCAGGATGGATTCACTGCAGCCCCAGCTCCCTCTCCCAGGGGAACCCCCCAGGACAGCACTGTTTTAGTAAAAACCGTGGTCCCTGGAAGACAGATTGGGGAGGGGGGCACTAGGAGACCCTGAAATAGGCCCTAATATCCGGTCTGCCCCGATGATTCTACTAAGTACCCCTTTCACCCCTGGTCTGTCATTTGGGGAAGAGGTGCGAGCCATTGTCCCCACCTGTCCCTCCAGCCCTGTCTCCACCCTGTACCTGGAGGCTGATCCGCTGTGCTCCTTGCCCTCTACCCTTCCTTCTTTCAGCTCAGCCGTGGGGCCCCAGGAGAGGCGGGGAGAGAGAGTGGAGGTCGGGTGTCTATGCCTGGGCTTCTTGTCTTCAGGGGTGCCTCAGGTCACAACCTGGGTAAGGGGGCCCCCTCCACAGCACCCTCACTATCTCTGCTTTCAGCACCCTGTCTTGGGATTGGACTCATGATTTCCCTTCAGCCCCTGGGGCGTCCCCACACTCAGTGCCAGGGGTCCTGCCCTGGGTCCTGTGGCTGCCATATGCCCTGCACCGGCCTTTGGATCCAACTCGGTCTGAATCATCCACTCTGCACGGGCCACCCGCATGGTTTCTGCCGGGCCGGCCCGGAGCAGACACCTGCGGAGGTTGGCAGTGCCTGGCACGGTGAGGCCGGCTACCAGGCTCAGGCAGGAGACCCACCGCGAAGCCATTCAGCTCCAAACAAAAGCACGGGCTGCTCCTGAGTCTCCTCCCGGGCTCACGGCTTCCTGTCCCAACTTCCTTTCATCTTTTCCTACGTTTCCTACCGCTGTGTCTTTCTACGGTCGCTGTTAGCCGGGAAGCAAGACAAGAAGGGAATTAAAAGAGAGAAAAGTGGGTGCAGTAATGCCTTTCTTTTTTTCTGGTTTCAACCTTTTGTTACAGACTCTTCAGGAACCAGTTCAGCCAGAGGGACACGTGGCAGGACACACTCTTCAATATTAGTGCCCAGAGACGCGGGCTCTTTATCATGCATCCGAGGGAACACAGCGTAGTCTGGCACCCTCTCCCGCGCATCGTCTGACTTCAGAGTGAAGACGAAGCCTTTCGGGGACAGAGGAACCCTCACTTGCTGGGTCTGAACCATGTGCGGGCCCGGGACCGAGTGATGGCCCGTGTGTCAGGGCCTCTTCCTTGGCCCCAACCTGCACTAGACCCCCGACCCCAACGAGCCCGGGGTGGCCTCGGCTAGATGGGAAGGCCTCTCCTGGTCCCAGGAGTGCGGTCTCCCGTCTGCAGATCCAGAACTGGTTGATTCAGAAGGGGGCCCACGGCCTGATGGCTCAGGGACCCTGACGTTTAGGCATCAAGAGCGCTTGGCACGGCTTCCTGTACCCCCACGCCGCCTTCACCTCTGGAAGGAACCACACAATCTGGCTTTCTCAGCACTCTCCAGTCACCCAGAGGGGTCACTGTGGTGTTTCTAATGGAAGGTGGTGAGCTTTTTGGCTCACTGGAGGCTCCCTGTCCTGGAGGACCATGGGGGTTTGGGGGCGGGCGGTGAGGAACTGGAGCACCCCGCTGGTAAGAGCAGGAAAGCAGGTCCGGGTCTGCTGGCCCAGGTTGTTATGGCAATGATTGCACGTCCTTCAGGGTGCCTTCCAGCTCAGCCAGAAGCCAGGAACACAAGGCCCAGTGTGGGGCTGCAGAAGGCAGGGAAGGCAGGTGCCAGGGCACTGAGTGGACCAAAGAGGTCTTCCTGGAGGAGCTGGAATTTGACAGACGATTAAGAAAGGAGAGACGGCGAGGGATGGGCAAGGACTGTGAGTAAAGAGCTCCAAGGCCCAGGTGGGAGGGAGGTGTGGGTGTGGCAGGAAGTGGTCAGAGGTAAGGCTGGAAGGACCTTGACTACAAGCAAAAGTATTTCTTCTTTCTTTTTCCTTTTGCTCCTTTGAGTAATACTAAATCCACCATTAATCTCCCGACACCTATCTTGTTGATACATGTCTATTTCCCTGCACACCTGTTCACGTGTCTGATGGAAATGTGTTAGAAAAATCCCTCCATTCGGCTGGTGATTACCATGGCAACGAGGCACGCTCACTGAGGGATCAGCACTCTGCTGGAGAACAAGGTTCTGAAGCCACAGGCTTTCGTCTCCCTTACGTGGTGCCTGGGAGAGAGGAGAGCGAGGCGAGCATGGGGGTGCGTGAGGGAGGGTTTCCTTCTCTGGGGAAGGCTTGACAGACAGCAGAGCCCAAGGGCCCAGAGGATTATACGGGAAGCTGGGGGGCGGGCCAGGTCGGGGTAAATGAGGCAAGTCCTGCACCCCTTGCTGCCCTCCAGAGTGCCTCCAGCTGGGGAGAGCTCTGAGGAGGCCAGGGGAAGGAGGACCCATCCTCCAGGCGCCCAAGGTCAGGAACCTTGGCTGGAATATTATCCCACCCTCCTCTACCGCAGGAGCCACCGCTGTGCCTCCTGAGACATTACAAAGATGCGGTTAGAATTGTTTCTGCCTCTCACAGGATGATGGCTGAAGGTCTGGCGGAAGCCCAAGGTGCTGTCACTAGTTCATTTAGCTTTGATGCCGTCTGTTTTGTTTTCCAGAGCTCCAACCAGACTGTTCGGCTTCAAATCCCAGCTCCACCACTTCCCCGCTGTGTGACCTAGGGCAACTCACTTAGCCCCTCTGTTCGTTCTCACTTACAAAAGGCGGATAAAATACGTTTGTAACGTGTAGCATTGTTGTGAGGATTAAGCGAATCAATCCATGCAAAATGGTTAGAATGTGCCCGTCGCAGAGTAGGCACTCAAACATTCCAGAATGAAGCAGAGCCTCCTCCCGCAGTGGACAGGGGGGACTGAGGGTACAGCCAGCATCCTAAGCTTTGCATAAACAACACCTCACCTCCTTCTCCTGACACCCCCATTTACCCTCTCTGAACAATGAGGAGACGGAGCCCCGAAAACCAAAGCTGCATGGTGGAAATGGAGGGCCTGGGCTGGGATCCAGACCCTCTGCCTCCCTGCCCTCCGCTCTTTCTATTTCCGTCCCCAAGATGTTGGTTTGCTGGCCTCCGGCTGTCCCGTTCTGCACCCCAAACCAGGACCGTGTCTCCCTTCTCAAGCCCCGGCGTGCCCTTCCTCTCACAGAGTCCTGGGAAGATCAGGCCGAGGGGCCCAGGTTCCAGGGCACTCACAGCCTGAAAGGACATGAACCTCGACCGCTTCTCCTCGCTCCTGCGATGGCCCATCTGTGAGACGCTAATTAAAAACAATCGCCGTCATAATAGCTGCTTTTATTGCTTACACTGTTCTAGGCTCTCCACTAACTTCCCCTCGGAATATAATATCTGTCATGAATGGAATCGTGCCGCGTGGCACCAGACATCATGTCATCCCAATCAGGCCGTGAGCTGTGGGCTAGGTCCCACCCCACCAGAGGCGGCTGACAGGCCATTACTCTGTGTCCTGCACACTCTGGGCGGCGATAAGAAAATGCCACCAATTTGATGCTTTATCTGGTTGCAGGTTGAGGCAAGATATTATTTCAATCAAGATAATGATTCTATTTCTTGGGCGGAAATGAGATTTTTTTTTTTCTCTCATTGCCTTGTGGGGGTGCCACCAACATCTGTCTTGGGCTTGAACAGGTCGAGCCAAAGTTAGAGGATTTTTCTTGCAACCTGAGCCAAAGTTAGAGGATTTTTCTTGCAACCTGAACCAAAGTTAGAGGATTTTTCTTGCAACCTGAGACGGAGCATCCACATGAAGAAGGACTGGAAGCAAGGGGCTCGCTTGCAAGAGAAAAAACATACATGGCAGGCCTCTGTGGTTCCACAGTCAGTTCTAGGTGGACATTTCTAGGCGTGAGACAAAATCCGTGGAAGCAAAATTTGGAAGATAGGCACGCAGGCTGAGCCCCGTCTGGATCTCAAGGGAGGCAAATGGCCATAAAGGTAATAACAACAAGGAGCGGCACAGACCAGATTCCCAGAGCCTCCTCAGCCTGCCTGTCACATGGGGTAGTTTCCCTGTGTGACTCAGCGGACAGATGACCCAGCCGCGACACCTCCTACGACAGGGAGCTGGCCAACAAAGGAGCCTGTCCATCACGGCCCCGCTCCGTCATGAGAAAGCCCCTCCCAGTGACAGTCCAGTCGCTTCATTAAAGGGAAGCACAGTGAACAGGCACGCGGCCTGACACTGCGGATCTAAACACGCTTTGGGAACAGCACGCATTGCGGGACGTCACCGAATGCTACGCAGATGGCACGATGTGGCAGGACTGTGGTCATTTGGATGAAGATTGGATTCAGCGAGGTTTCAAATGATTTTAAACATCTGGAAATTTCAAGGGCTGCACGACAGCATCTCAAACTCTTCCTACGTGACTCCGGGTAACGAGGAAATCATAATGGGCGATTCTGGTAGCAATTGTTGACGGAGGGATTCTAAGGAGTTTGGAAATGCTTGTAAAGTTTTTATGGATTCTGACCGTTCCACTGAGAGCTGACTCAGGGAAATGCTCTCTCTCTCCTAAGAAAAGGCCCATTTCAGCTCCATCCCTTTGGAATAGACATGCTGCTGCTGACTCTTGGGGCCCTATTCTGCACCAGGATCCCCAAACCACACCTTCGTTTGGGGTGCATGAGCCGTCATTGGAAAGTAACACAAAACCCCAGAAACATTGGAATGAAGGCTTTGCACAGTATACTTTCTGTACTTTTGAATTTAGAGCCAGGGGGTTTTGATAAGAATAAAATTAGTTACAAGGCCCACAGTGTTGCAGTGAAAACAGACTGACACCACTGATTTCTACTTGAACACCCACACTCCTTAAAGTGCAAACGTATTAGAAGGAAGATGACTGCCGGGTCGGGTGAAAACGCACTTGGCTGTCTTCACAGCGGGGGCGCTCACAGACACGGCGGCAAAGGCGACAGATGCCCCACTCAGACCCCCTCTACCTGCCGGGCACCCACTCCCCAGCGACTTTCACCTGGGATGGACTCAGACCCCTTCTCGGGGTCAGGATGATGCCTGGAGGTTGTGTCAGCAGCACCATTCCAGGTCCCCATGGCTAATGAGGGGATAGGTGAGGCCTATGGCCTCTGGTTACAGACATCTGCAGTACAAGTCCACGGATCAGACCAAGAAGAAACATGCGCTATCCTGTCCTCGCTCAGCCACTCCTTCCCTTTCCTGCTTTCCTCTCTCTGACAAGTGTTCCCTGGACCCTCCCTAGAGGCATCCAGTGCACCTGAATCCTTGCCTCCGGCTCTGTTTCCAGAGAACCCAACCTAACTCAGTCACCAGTGGCTCCATCAGTCACCCCCGTGTCTTCCCAGAGGCTGCCCCTGGTGACAGGAGCACACATGATACCCCTTCTTCAAGCGCAGAACCATAATTATGCTCCTGCCCAGCCAAAGACACCAGGCTGACCCCAGGTACCCATGAGAGCCAGTACAGCAAAATCGGGACCATCTAGCACAGAGAGCTCCCCAACCAGACCCCTGTGAGGCCACATGAGTACTCTTTCTCCCCAGAATGAGGGGCAAAAGGCGGGGCAGACCCCTAACGCCTGTCCCATAATCAGATATCTAGTTACCTAACCAGATATCTAGTTACCTAACCAGATATCTAGTCAGCTGCACCGCTTACTAGCTGAGCGAGCTCGAACCAAACTTTTAACCACTTGGAGCCACAGTTTCCTCATCTGCATCATGGCACACCTGATGGAGCCTCTGAGGCCCAGGTGGGCAGTGTCCAACGTGCTGCAATTGGCGACTCAAGGTAAATACTGGTGGTGGTTCTTGGCATTTAGAAGCTCCCTCCGGTTGCTTAGAAGAAGTAATTAATTAACCTCCGCGAAACACATGCAGCCCAGCTGCCCCTCATTGCGGGCATAGCCTCACAGAGCTCGCTGTGACAGAAGCAGCTCTGGGCACAAGCAAGTGGACGCTGGGAGACCTGTCCTGGCGGCTGTCCCTCTGGCGCTCAGCGTGTGTCTCCATCATTGACCTCACGGTGTCTGGAGGCCCTAGGCTGCTGCTGTCTGGGGAGGGCTGTGTGTGTGTGTGTGTGTGTGTGTGTGTGTGTGTGAGAGAGAGAGAGAGAGAGAGAGAGAGAGAGAGAGAGAGAGAGAGAGGGAAATACAGGGAGGACCCCCAATGTGAATTTCCTATAATCTATCTAGTGTATATTGTGATATCAAATCCAACCTTGAATTGGGGGAAAGTGAAAAATCCATTTGTGGCATGAGGCACAAACTGGCAGAAACTTGATTCCAGCCTGACTCTTTGCTCCTGGACCATTTATGAAGCCGTTCCAAGCCTTTACCACCTGGCCCTGCCCAACCTCACCAGCGCCCCATCAGACCCCTGTCTGTGCCAGCCTCGGCCAAGGCCATTGGTCTTCCCACCTGGTGCCCCTGCCCTGCTCCTCCCTCCTCCACCAGCCCGTCCGAGTCCCTCACTCCCCAGGAAGTCTTCCCCACTGCTCTTTGTCGCCAGCATTTCCGCCTGTGCCACGGAGCCAGAGCGGGACGGTCTGCCCGTCCATACAGTGTTTCGATGGTCTCACGTACCGATGGCTTCTCTCCCTCCTCTGGACTGACAGGACCTCCTTCCCGGAGCCCCGGCTGCTGCCTCTCTTGGATCTCAGGGGCTCCAGCCAGTGCCAGATATCCTCAGCTTAAGGAAAGGCTGGGGTCATAGGACTGCTCCTAGTTTAACACACGGATAAAGGGCCTGTAGGAGAATTTACTACAGTGGTACCTCGAGATACGAGTTTAAATCGTTCCGTAACCTTGAGGCGTGGGAAACTATGAGACGCTCGAGTCGCGGTAAACTGGTGGGTCGTGTGCAGCCGGCCGATCCGCGTGATGACTCCTATCTCAAATGTTGCTCGTATTTCAAAGCAAAAATCGCTCCCTCTACGGCTTGTATCTCAAAAATCTCGTATGTTAGGGCACTCGTATCTCGAGGTACCACTGTATTCTGAATAGGGTCAGCCTCGCACCCAGCGTAGAATTGTGCACACTGTTGGTGGTTTCAAGGTGAAAAAACACACACACACATCTTCCTCATCCCCAGCGGAGTCCTACTCTCCCTGTGCCAGCGACCACAAGGGAGGGCTCTCTTTCTGGAGCCAGTGGGAGCGCTCTCCACTTAGAGGGCGGAGCTGGGTTCCAACCAGGCGCCTTCCACGCAAAGCCTACAGTCCTGCTCCAGTCCCAGCCAGCCAGAGGCACCTTCCAGAAGAGCCGAAAACCAATTCTGCCAGGTCACGCTCCCTTCCCCGAACAGGGAAGCCCGCCCGCTCCTCAGGAATACTGTCACACCACAGACCTAAAAAAGCAAAACTCATACTCACAGGCAACGACGCCTTTGTCTTAAATCTCAGGCCAGTAGTTGCTCTGCAAACCTGCTCATTTCCTGCAAAGAGAAGAGACGGATGGAGAAGTATATTAGCATCTGCTCTGAGCATCCTTCGGCAGTTTCCTGGCTGACCTCCGGCTTCTGCGCCTTCCCTGCTTTCTCACTCCCAGCAGCACGCTCCCCTCCCAGGAGCACCGTGTGCTAGTTGGGTGGGTGCCCCTGGCTCCCCGCAGAATCCCACCCCTCCCAGGCCGTGGGCTCCATCCATGCCGCCTCCCTCCCCCCTCCCCGGCGCCATGCCAGTCTCAGATTGACCACTGCCTCCAATTCCCTGAAGGCACTGGGCTTCTTCCCACTCTGGAGTGAGGCCTCCTCTGCTGTAGCATGGGGTTGCCTAGCAACCCTGCTGCCAGCTCGGAAGGCCCTCCTAAATTGGACCTCCCAGCACAGGGCATCTCCTTGTACAGCTGCCTGAATCTTAACAATCTGGTTCTGAATAATAACACAATGGTAATTGCATGCATGGGCCCCAAACTACATTTAAATAATGTTCAAGAGCTGACACAAACCAACAAAGGCCAGGAACGCATCGCGAGGGTCGGCTCCGAGGCCAGGCAGGACGTGCAGTGCGGGAGGAGCTGACACCACAGGCTTGAGTTAATGACAATGCCAACCTCAACTGCGAGTCCTCCTGCCTTCCGCCCGAGTGTGTCACCACTTTAATGTGTTTTAAGTGGCTTGGGGGTCTGCAGAGGCAATTAATGCCCAGAGGTAGTGATGCTTCAAGAAAAGATGTCCTTTAGTACTTCTTCAGGTGGGGGAGAGGGGAGTGGGCCAGGAGGACGGAGGGATACAGAACAAGGAGGGAGAACAGTGCATGAGCGATTTCCCTGGGCTCTTATAATACAGCCAAATACGTTTCAGAAGGTGGGAGAAAGAACTTAAGAGAGAGAACTGAACGCTTGTGACCTTAGTGAGGGACAAAATCAACATGACCGACGTGTTTCAGGACAAGACATGAAGGCGAGGAGGCCTTGACACTGGCCAAGGCACAGCCTGAGCAGCTGAGCGGGGGGTGGGAAGGCCACGCGGGCCAGGGTCCGGCCTTCATACTCGTCCCTGGCGGAGGGTAATGACTCTGCTCAAGGCAGACGAGCCTGCGCACGTGGGCAGCAGCCAGCTGGCAGCCTGCTTCTCGTGGAGCGATAGCAGCGAGGGCCCGTGATCAGCCCTGACAATTGGAAAGCCGAAAGCACATTTTTTAGAAAAGCTCAGAATGCCCCTGTAGGGGACGTGAGCAGATATTTGCACACCCACGTTCGCAGCAGCATCATCCACCGTCAGCAGGAGATGGATGTACCCCGAGTGCCCATCAGCGGATGGAGTGGTAAACAAAATGTGCCATATCCCGACCACGGAATGCTATTCAGCCTTAAAAAGGAAGGAAATTCTGACAAATGCTACAAGCATTGATGTATCTGGAAGGCATTATGGGAAGTGAAATAACCCAGATGCAGAAAGACAAATACTATATGCTTTCACTTAGATGAGGTCCCTAAGCAGTCAAATCCATAGAGCCAGAAAGTAGAATAGAACCTACCAGGGGCTGGGGGAGGAGGGGAGGAATGGGGAGTTAGGGTTTGATGGGTACAGAGCGTCAGTCTGGGAAGATGAAGTTCTAGAAATGGATTGTGGCGAGGATTGTGCAACAATGTGAATGTACTTAATGCCACTAAACTGTGCACTTAAAGAGAGCTAACGACTTAAATTGTGCCTATTTTACAATGTTTAAAATGCCCTTGCCATAGCAGTGCAACCTACAAAGCATTTCTCTACAAGACTTCCATCCATAGCCATCAGACCCTGTCCTCAAACTGGCCTGTGCCGTCCACAGCTCCGACAGGGAGACTGCCACCAGGACTCCAGGACACCCTGGAGCGGAGGGCTCTGGACCTGGGAGACCCAGACTGCAGAGAGGAAGGGAGAGGGAGAGAAACAGCAATGATGAGAAACCATCACTGGTCAGCTGCCTCCTGCACGCCCCACACGGAGGACTGAGCCCACAACCCGGGCAGGTGCCCTGACTGGGAATTGAACTTCGACCTCCCGGTTCATAGGTCGATGATCAACCACTTAGCCACACCGGCCGGGCAATCCTACTCTTTTTTGTGGACCTCCCTCCACCAAGCTCCCTCTTCTACCAAGCCTTCCAGATACCTCCCTCTCCTGCTTTCTCTGAAGGCCAGAGCCCTCTCAAAACACTTGCTTCGGTCGGTCCTCGTGTCTGGAAGTGACCCCTGTCCCAAGACATCCCAAGCAGGACCCTGGTCAGGGGTCATCACGAAGTTTTTTGTCCACCACAAGCCCTCTCTCGAGGCCGAGCACTCCGTGGGCTGCTGCAGGCTGCTGGAGGCGGCCCTGTCTCAGGGAATCTGAGCCCAGCTCTCCTGCTGCGGGGTGTTGGGGAGCAGAGCAGTGCTGGCCGCAGAGCCCCCTTGCAGCTAAGCTCTCCAGATGGGCACGCATGCCCGCCAGGTCTTCGGAGGTGCAGCGCAATGTGTGCGATAAACAACCGAGCATTTACAGAGTTTATTAATTTGGAAAGGTCATTAGAGCTAACAGCTTCTCCGAGTGAGAACGAATGGATAGTATAGATTTTTTTTTTCAGGGTCCTGATTCTTTTCTTGGCGTGTTCTTTAAGCCTTAAAAAAATAGTGTAACAAGTAAAAAAAAAATAGGGGTGGGGTGGGGGATGGGATCTGGCTTTCCAGACAGGAAAAGCAGGACGGGAGCTCTGGGTAAGCCTCGTCCCCTCTCTGAGACTTAGACTTCGCTGCGAACGGAGGGCGTGGATGCCAAGGGCCCTTCCAACTTAAACAAAAATAAAATTAGGAATTGAGGTGAGACTGTCAAGTTAGCAACCTTCCAGGCTAAGAGTTACTCCCCGATCCTCACCCATCCTCCCAGGTGCTGGGCCCACTTCCCCTCCAGAGAGGTAAGGTGTGAGTTCTTAACCCCTTCAGCCAGCAAAAGAGCCCTAGTGATTGTGGGTGCCCCCCCAGACCCCAACAGGGGCTCTCACACCCGACAATCTGGCTGCCTTGCTCTCATTAGATCATTAAGGAACAGTCTGGGCCAATAACTTGTTTCCTCGAATCTCCAAGAAAGACTGAGAATGAGCCGAAGGGCATCATCTGGATGCTGTCTCCCCAGCCCTGGCTCTGGGACCAGTCCATGCTGTCCGTCAAGGCCCAGACCTCTGCAGGCAGACAGCTGCCCATGCTCCCCGCCACCCCTCACCCCCACTCCAGGAGAGAAGGAAGCAACCTCTAGGGCAGTGGTTCTCAACCTTCCTAAGGCCACGACCCTTGCATACAGTTCCTCATGTGGTGGTGACCCCCAACCATGAAATTTTGCTACTGTTATGCATCGTGATGTAAATATCTGCATTTTCCGATGGTCTTAGGCGACCCCTATGAAAGGGTCGTTCAACCCCCAAAGGGGTCGCGACCCAAAGGTTGAGAACCACTGCTCTAGGGACTGGAGGGCAGCCTGTGTGGTGGGGGAGAGTGCTCTCTCACCCAGACTGTGCAAGCCAGCACTCTGTCCCTCTGCCATCGCCCTCCTTCTCTCTGCCCTGATGGTGCACAGGCACTGGGAATCCGTCTGCAAATGTGTGCCCAGCAGCTCCATGCCCCCACCTCTGGAATCAAAGCTGTATGTATGAAGCACTAATATTAACATTAGCAGTGATATCAGTTAATATTAACTAGTATTAGTGCGATGCTCTGTGACTTTAAGAAAGCACAGCTGCTCCTGGACTCAGAGTTGCAGCTGATCAGTGTATATAGTAAGTTGAAAATATCATTAGATGAAAATGCATTTAATGCTACACTGCAGGGTACTGGTTCTTTACCCTTGTGATCGTGGGCTGACCGGAAGCTGTGCCAGGGCCCAGCACTATGCGGAGTGTGGCTTGCAGATTGCTAGCCCGGGAGAGGATCGCATTCAAACTCTGAAGTACGGTTTCTGGTGAACACATCACTTTCACGCCATCGGTCAAGTCGAAAAACCCTAGTCAAACCATCGTGACCCAGGTAGCATCTACATTTCCCCACATACTTGCTGGGTACCTGCTGCACCCCAGGATCTTTGCTACCAGCTGGGAATGCAGGCATGAGGAGGTGTGGTGCCTGCCTGCGGACCGCCTCCAGGGAGATAAGGCACAGAGAGGCTAAGTGACTGTCTTAGAGACATCCAGCGAGCGTGCTAGCCCTGCTCGGGCCACGCCCTCAGACTCAGAGGCCTTTCCCAACTGTCCCTGCATGGCCTGCAAATGCAGTATGAAGTTTAGCCTCCAGCGTCACCCAGAAGGAACCAGCCAGAGGCTGGCATATGGCTGGGGACAAGTGGGAGTTCACGTCCAGAAGGAAACAATGCCTGCGAGTGCCAGGCCAGGTTTGGCCCCAGACATCCCAACGGGGCAGGCCCTGGGCTGGGGACAGGTCCCAGCCCACTGCAGACATGGCCGTGGCCCCTCATGGCCTCTCAGTAAAGGCCCTCTTCTCATCAGCAGCCTTTGTAGACCTTCAGAGCTGATGCAAACTCATAGAACCTTTTCGTTGTTGTGAATCTGCCTAACCCTTCTCTGGCAGGAACCATGACAGCAAGAGAGCTTGGCAGGTGTGATCGGTGGTTGGGCGTTGACCTATGAGTCAGGAGGTCACGGTTTGATTCCCTGCCAAGGCACATGCCCAGGTTGCAGGCTCGGTCCCCAGTGGGTGAATGGATAAGTAAACAGTGGTACATCCAGATAATGGAATATTATTCAGCACTAACAGGAAATGAGCTATCAATCATGAGAGGATATGGAGAGAACTTAAATGTATCTTACCAGTGAAAGCCAATCGGAAAAGGCTACATACCGTATTATTGCGCACCAATCCGTGTGCCAGTAGGTCGCTGCTGCCTTCCTTTAGCTCTCTGCCCACTGCTGCCCCATCCTCCTGTAGCTCCCCCTGCCCCCGCCCCCCATAGCTTGCTGCCCTGCCTCCTCCTGTAGCTCTCCGACACCCACTTGTAGTTGGCTGCCCCACCCTCCTGCAGATCCGAGATCCGGTTGTTATGCTGTTGGTCGTTACGCCTCAGGGCGCAATGGATAATTAGCATATTCCTCTTTTATTATATAGCATGACATTCAGGAGAAGACAAAACTAGTGGTTCCCAGGAGGAAGAGAGGGCGGATGAATAGGTGCGCACCGGGGAACTATAGGGCCGTAAAAGTACTCTTTATGATGCTGTGATGGTGGATGTGTGTCATTATACACTTGTCAAAACCCATCGACTGTACAACACCAAGAGCAAGCCCTACTGTAAACGAATGGCGACGGTGTTATCAATATTAGTTCTTCCACTGTAACAAAGGTACCACACTAATGCAAGATATTAATAAGCAGGGGGAACTGGGGGGTGGGGGAGGAGAGAGGAATGGGGTATGTAAGAATTCTTTGTACTTAATGCTCATTTTCCCCTATAAATCTAAAACTGCTCTGTAAAATAAATTCTATTAATTTTTTAAAAAATTGACCACCCTAATCTGGGTCTCCCTGGGTGTCGGGCCCCATGCTGGGGGCTTGGAGAAGAGGGTGGAGACCAGCCTGAGCCTCCCAACTGGAAGTACAACCCTGCCAGGCCAGCATGCTAGAGCCAGTGTGGGAAAGCAAGTGGGGAGGCCAGCAGGGCCCCCCACCGGTGACCCAGAAAAGGCCTGAACCCCAGCAACCAGGAGAGCCCTGGCTACTGGGCAATGGCTCAGCCTTCACCTGTCCTCCCGACACAGGCCTGGGCCAGGCTCACCCAGAGAGGGTGTCAAAAAGAGGCGCAGTCTGCTGCCTGCAAGCCAGACTACACCAGCCTCTTCCTGTCCACCCCTCCCCCAATCCAGGTAGAGTAGGTGCCCGCAACCATTTACGGAATCAAACAGTGACGGTGCCTGCCTGCTGCTCTCCCCAGGAAGGGAAAGAACCGATTGTCAGCCTCCCTGAACCCTCAGCAGAGGATTTGCTGAACAGAACGAACAGCAGAATTCAGCTGGGAGTGACACTGGGCCACTGTACACAGCCCCGAGAGTGTGTCTCTGAGGGGGTGCAACTGGCACGCAGTGGCCTGCTCGGCCCTGAGCCCCAACCCGATGGGATGGATTTATCCCTGCTCTGGCTGGGAAGGGCTGAAATGGGGAGCAAGTGTGTGGAGTCATTGCCAAGCAGCCCCTGGGGACAGCAGGGAGGCCAATGTTGAACAAAGGGAGGTGCCTGGGGGAACCCAGGAAGTGTTTATAGAAGTGACCTGGGGTCCAGCCCATCCCACCAAGCCCAGCAGCTACTGGCCAGAGAGACAGACAGAAGACAGAGACAGAAAGACAGAGAGAAAGGAAGTGTGTTTTGTGTGTTGCTTCAGAAGAGCATCTTTTAGGCAACTGATTCCTCCTTCCTTCAGTCATTGCTTTAGGGGGAACAGCCCTTATAAGTCTCAATTCTGTGACCTTGGCCTGGAATCTTAAAAGAGCTCTGAGGAGGAGGGAGGCTGAGCCAGGAGCCACAGCCAACAGTTGGGGCCTGGGCCTGAGAGGGGGGTGGGGGTTGGGGGAGAAGAGCCCATCTCAGGAACAAAATCTAATCTCTGGTCAGGCCCCGGCCCGCTGCTCAGTCACACACGTTACTTTTTCTGGCCTCGGTGAGTGTTCCTGGGGCTGGGCAAACTGGAGGGAGAGGTGTCAGCGGGAAGGGCCTGGAGCAGCTGAGAGAGAGAATGGCTGCTCAGAGCCCTGCCCCAGTGGCCCCTGCTCTGACTTCTGGGGGGGGGGGGGGGAGACACCCGGCGGCGGGGGTGGCGGGGGTAGAGGGAATTGGAAAGGGCCGGCTGCCCGCTCAGGGGCCTCCCTCTGCATCTGGCCGGTGAAGCTGGGGTGGATGTTTCACTCTGAGTCAGAATATGGGTGGGCGCAGGGGAATGACACAGAATAGTCACTAACATCATACTGACCAAGTTCCCTCTGGGGAAAGGAAGGCGTCTAGGTCCGTAATGCAAGGAACAGGAAGGAGCATGAGGACATCTGTCTGCGGGCCGCAGGGAAGGTGCCTCAGCAGCAGCAGGACCCTCCCCTGCAGGCTGGGGGCAGGCGGGTGTCTCCTGGGTTTAAGGCGATGGCT
>JAAGEH010000480.1:55129791-55198191 GCA_011751065.1 Lasiurus cinereus
TCTTCTCAAGGCGGAAATGTTTGACCATGTCCAACTCCAGAGTCCCAGTGGTGCCCACCTCCCCTAAGAAGATGGGGCTCTGGACTCACCTCTGCTTTCTTCTTTGTTTCCCAAACCCCTTATATCAGCGGTTCTCAACCTGTGGGTCGCGACCCCTTTGGGGGTCAAATGACCCTTTCACAGGGGTCGCCTAAGATATCCTGCATATCAGATATTTACATTACGATTCATTAACAGTAGCAAGGTGACAGTTATGAAGTAGCAACGAAAATAATTTTATGGTTGGGGGTCACTACAACATGAGGAACTGTGTTAAAGGGTCGCGGCAGTAGGAAGATTGAGAACCACTGCCTTATATGGTAGCATGGGACGTCTCCCCTCTTTTAACCTCCCTTACCAAAGTCATTTTGTTTATATGCAGTCTTCCCTATGTCATGGGTCACACAGAGCCTGTTCCCACTTAACTCAAATGCCATCCAACCAACCAACCGACCGACCAATCGTCAGTAGGAACAGCACCGACAACTCCCAGGAAAGCCCTCTCCAGAGGAACACGTTGGTGGTGGACATTGCTATGTTGAACCACCTGTCATTCTTTCCCACTTCCTCTTGGGAAGAGCACCCTCATTTCCTCCCTGGTCATGACCTGCCCCAACAAGCCAATGTGTTTCAGGGGTGGGTCACAATGGACTTAAAGCTGGTCAGCTCAGCTCAGCCCCCTGGCCATGGTGATTAGAACAAATTTCACCTCATCAGATGCAAGGAGATCTTTGCTGGGACCTCTGGGGGAGAAGCTTCGTTGTGGAGTGGTTGAGGCCTGGAGCTGTGCATCTGTGTTGTTTCTATTACCGAGTTCAGAGGGCACCACGGAGCTGCAGAACAGTGAGCTGGAGACTCATCAAGCTACTGAACATCATGGGGCTTATGAACTCTTCATTTACCTCCACCAATAAATCCCCTTTGGTGGTTTTTAATTGATTAACTTCAAGGAAATTAAATTAATACAAAGGCATGGCCTGAAAAATCAAAAGGAATAAAAGCTCAACCATGAAAACTATCAGTCCTCGCTCCAGCCCTTCCCACACTGGGTTCCACTTATTTCAGTTACTCCTTACGTTCTTTACCTCCATGTTTAGAAATAACATGCTGTATTAGTTAGCTAGGGCTGCTATAACAAAATACCATAAGCTAGGAGGCTTAAAAACACGAATTTACTTCTCACAGCCCTAGAGGCTGGGAAGTTCAAGGTCAAGGTGCCATTAGTTCTCTGATGAGAGCCTGCTTCCCGGCTTGCAGACAACCACCTTCTCACGTTTGCTCACATGGTGAAGAGACAGTGAGCTTACTGGTGTCTCTTCGCATAAGGACAACAATCCTACCGGGTCATGGCTGTACCCGTAGGCCCCATTTAGCCTTAACTGCTTCCTTATACAGACACACTGGAGGTCAGGGATCCAACCTATGAATTTGGGGGGAAACACAATTCAGTTCATAGCACAAGTTACTATTGCTAGACTCCCACCTTTGGGTGTTATCTGTTAGAATCCTGTAATGGGAAACAAGTTTCTATCTTTTATGTCCCCAACTCCACGTATTCTAAACCCACATTTCTGCTTCCTGTGTCCTCCCAATGCAGTAATCCCACCATTTTTGGTGAAATCAATTGTCCATGAGCCAACTCATCATGTGACTGTTGGTCATCGATGAGCCACATTGTATTTCCTTTCTTGCATAACTTATTTTCTCCGGTGTTAAAAATGGCTTCAGAGGCACCTAACGCTCATTTCCATGCAAATGCGCTCCCACACATCTCAGTTCGGTAGGAATCTGTCAGCTCCTTCTTCAGGAGTCATCCCTTCCAGAGTCCTCCATCCTCTAGCTCCAGTCTGGACCCGAGCCTGCAGCACAGCTGTCACCTGGGACTTCACGCATGAGGTCCCTTGTGTCCCAGAATCCAAGCTGCATTCATGCCATTGCTGCTATAACAGATCACACACACGAAGTGGCTTCAAACAACACATTTGTTATCTTCTGGTTCTGGAGGTCAGACTTCTGAAATGGATCTCACTGGGCTGAACTCAAGGTGTGGCAGGTGGCATGCATTCTGAAGACTCCAGGGGAGAAGAGGGTCCGTTTCCTCGCCTTGTCCAGCATCTCGAGGCACCCACACTCCTTGGCTCCTGGCGCCTTCTCTCCATCTCCAAGCAAGTGACCTCAGCTCTGCTCCACTAGATGAGTCACCATCCATCCACAGCCTGCCTGGCCTCCACAGCTTTGCGGTCAGCTCTCCTATGTTCTCCTCATCCTTGTGGAGTAAGGCTTTGCCATTTTCTCAATGCCACGAGTGAGGGGGGACTAGGAAGGGGGCAGAGGTAAATGGATGGGGCCAACTCACCATGTTTAATGAGAAAGCCTCTCTTTGATCTTCGGACTATTCTGGGTGGGGTTTCAGTCCCAAGAGGCAGACAGTGTCCTGCTTCACACACAGCTCTATCATAGGCAGCCTCCACAGCTCAGGGCACATGTACCACATTGCCAGTTCCCAGCTCAGGCCACACTGCCCCTGTGGGGCAGCCAGTTCCCAGCTCACCGCCCAATCCAGGATCTACAGGCCCCCCTCCGGTGCTTACACTGGCTGGTGGGCAAATCATAGCTGGGTCCCTTGTGGGGCAGTCAACATTCATGAAAAGCAACAAATGTGGTTCCCATTGAGTAGGGTAGAAGGCCAATGGCGAGTGGCTCCCCCCAGCACCATGAAGGGCAAGTACACCGCCCCGGACACTCCCTCAGCAGTATGGGTCACTGCACCTGTTCGGGTGCAGGCTACTCTCCTCACAGGATTGGCTGTAAACTGCCTGGCGCCTCCAGTCTCATTGAAGTTGCTGAAGGCATTGTTACTTAAATACCTCAATTTTGGAAAATGAATCGTTGCCGGTGTTCTTTAGAGATTCAGGCTCTGAACACCAGGCACGCTGAACAGGAAATTCACTTACTTTTAAATGCATTGGTTTTTGTCTTTTAAACAATAACAACAACAATAAAGGAACTTTCCACCCTATCAACAGCCATGCCCAAGTTCCTGGGAAGCATAGTCACAGCCTGGGGTCAAAACCCAGGGCATAGCCAAAACCAGTTTGGCTCCCTGAATAGAGCATCGGCCTGAGGACTGAAGGGTCCTGGGTTAGATTCCGGTCAAGGGCATGTACCTTGGTTGAGGGCACATCCCCACCCAGTAGGGGGCGTGCAGGAGGCAGCTGATCCATGTCTCTCTCCCATCCATGTTTCTAACTCTCTATCCCTCTCCCTTCCTCTCTGTAAAAAATCAATAAAATACTTTTTTTTTTTTAAAAAAAAAGAAAAAAACAGGGCACAGGCGGCCACAGAAGGGGTTCTGTTGTGCCCTAACACACTCGATCGAACCTCATCTGTTGTCCACTCCCACAATGACATCACCTCTGGCTCTGTCCCCAGCATGGTCCACACTCTGGCAACTTCCTGATGGAGCCCCAGCGCCTCACGCCTTTGGCTTCCTGCTGCTTCCTCCTTCGCCTGGACCCTGCCCCTCCTTCCACCTGCACTCCAGGTGTCCTGCCTCCCACCTGCCTCTTCCCTCCATCTTTTCCAGAGCCACCCCTTTGTCCTGGCCTCAGGCGCCTCTTCCTTTTAAAAATTTGTTATGAAATATTCCCGGCGTACAAAAGGCTCAAAAGTCCTATAACAAACACCTGTGTCCCCACCACCTGGCTGCGTGAAGAAAAGGCAGCTTTTCTAATCCCACATCCCTCTCTGACACCACAATTCCCAGCAGCCTTTGTTCCATTTCTTCCCTGGAGAGAGCCCAGGTCACAGCCTAAATCCCAGGCCCCGCCAGCTGTCCCCTGGCTTTCTGTATTCATTTGGCCTCTTACCATTCATGGCTGCGCACGGCTCCCAGCTTCCCGCCTGCCTCTCCCTCTGTGATTTCCTGTCCCGGTGTGGGGAGTGACTTGCTTGGGGTCCTGTCTGGTTAGAAGTCACACCTGGGTGATACCTCAGGGCTGGACCCTATGGCCCCTCTAGGCATCCGTCAGAGGGCAGGGGCTGGAGGGGAAGTGACAGAAGGGTGCTCTGCTTCCCCAGGCCTCACAGTCTTTGGGGACAATGGGCACTTGCACAGAGGGAGGCATAGCAGAGTTAGGGGGCCCTGGGGAACCCGCCTGTGCAGTGAGAATGGCAGCTAATGAGCCTGAAGAGGCCGAGAAGGGTTGGAGTCGGAGCTCAAGGGGTGGGTGGGACTGAGGGACACCCAGAAGGAGAAGCTAGGACCTCCCAGGTGAGAGAAGGTGCATCCAAAGAGACAGGATGGGGAGAGGGAGCAGGGGAGGAGATGCCAGCCAGGCTGGAGAGGACGGGGATGAGGCAGGCAAGAAGAGCAGGCTGGGCAGGGGCTTGGGTGGCAGTGGCCCAAGGGAGCGGGCGTTGATGTTTAGGAAGCTCAGACCCCCACCTCTGCCAGGCCTGCCCTTGTTCCCAGACACTGGCTGTGTGAATGTGAAGATCTTTGTCGTTGCTCTCCCACCCGCCCGCCACACCTGGCCCCTCTGCACACAGCCTGTGGGAGGACATGGAAGGGCAGCTCAGACCCTGACCACACTGTTGACGCTGGCACGGCCTGGGCAGAGGCGGAAGATGACCGCTGGATAGGCGCTCACCTGCAGTCCGCTCCTGGAGACAAAGGGTCAGCCAGGAGTCTCCCACAGTCCCATCGCCCTGGGGGCAGGGCCTGCCTCGCCTCTGCAGGTATTTCCAGATGGAGTTCACCACCACCTGCCACCTGCACTCCAGGCCCTGTTCCCCACGAGGCCCTGCCACTGGTCCACAGCCACCCGTCCCCCCTCTCGCTCACACTGACCTGTGGCCACTCCCTCCTCAGCTCCACCATCGGGGTTGGTTATTTCCGTGGTTCAGCACCGAGCTCCCCCACCGCCCCCATTGCACCATCTTATAAGTTACTCCCCAACATGAGCTGTGTCTTTCTCATTGTATAGCCCCAGCAGCCAGCCGCAGGGGAGGCTCCATGAAGGTCAGTGCGGGAGGGGCCACCCCCAAGTTTGGCCTGTGCTTTGCAGAGCTTAAAGGAGGGGAGTCTCTGAGGAGGCGTGTCTCCTCCCCCCACAATTTCTCTAGTGATTCTTCAGGGATGGCTGTAGACCCTCCCAACCATTCTTTGGGACTCTGAGCCTGAATCAGGTGTCCCAACCTGGGAATCCTAGTATAATGCCTCCCTCACACTCCTGGCAGAGGTAGGGGGTGGGGCCTCACCTCGTGGCCTCGCCCACTCTCTTTGAGGTACTCACCCTCTTCCCATCCCTGGCTTACACCCAGGCTCCCCTTTCAGAGGTCAGAGTCTCCAGTGGGGAGAGTGTCTTTGAAAAGACAGTCGTCACATTAGAACACTGGCCCCTTCTCTCCACCCACCCAATCCAGGCCCAAGCTCTTGCTCAGGGCCCACCTTCAGGAACCTTCCCGATGCCCCACCCACATTGATGTTTCCAGCTAAGTGTGCATTGCTCTCACCGTCTGCCCATCTGGCCACTGATCAGGAATGTTCCCTCTGGACTGTCTCTAAGGGACAACCTCAGAGCTGAATGGCACGGTAAAGAACCATGAATCCCCCCGCCCATAACTTCGCTGGGAGCAGGGCACTTGCTGGTGGCTCTGAGCCCATTGGTGATAACCCAACCCCAGGTCCCCTGACTTTGGTGCAGGGAGCTCTCCTCTTCGTGCGGGGTGGCCCTTGCCTCCTTGTCCACCACACCATCCTGGAAGACAGGGACCGAGCTGCACACCCTGCTGGAGCCCCACTGAGGATGCAGCCAGGGGCTGCCCCGAGGAGGGCCTTGGCGAATATTTGGTGAGTGGGTGTGCCACGTGTCCCAAGGTCTCAATCTCACACACCCACTCCTCAGTGTCGGTGCTATGTGCCACCTTCTCTTGCCAACACAGGTCAGCCCCCACCGCAGCCCCCCAGAAACCCAGCCGAGATCCTTCGAGGGGAGGGAAAGAGTAGGCAGTAAATTCTCTCTCCTTTGGGCCCACGGGTAGTTTTCATTTGGTGTCTGCCTCTCTTAGCCACTAAACAAAGAGGTAAATACTCATTTTACTGTGACAAGAGACTGTATATTATAACAAAAGCAAGCCAGCTTAGGAGCTGGTGGAGAGCAAACTTGAGGGGGCTTATGATTTGGGCCCCAGGGCACCTCACTTTCCCCTCCTCCTGCTGTGCGGAGGTTTGCAGGACAGCCAGGGAGTATTTACTGAAGCCTGGCATTCTGCCAAAGAGGTTAGGGGTGCGTTTCCCGCTTTGTTAAGACAACGAGAAATAGCAAATGAAATTCTCAAGATTGCTGGAGACAAGGACAATAAACAAAAATCAATTGTATTTTCTATAGGCTAGTAGCAACCAAATGGAAGCAAAAAAGAGTTTAAAATAGCACTTACGATAGCACCCCAAAAAGTAAATACCTAAGGAATTCATCCATGAAATATTGCCACAACCTCTAAACTGAGAAGTAGGAAACGATACTGAGAGAGAGAAAATACTTAATAAGTGGGAGTAGTATGTTCATGGGTTGAAAGACTCAGTAGTTAAGTAGTTAAGATAATCTGTTTTCCACAATTTTATCTACAGATTCATCACAAGTCCAATTAAAGACCTGGCAGATTTGTGCGCATGTGTTTGTGTGTGTGTGTGTGTGTGTGTGTGTGTGTGTGTGTGTGCGGAAACTGACAAGTGATTTTGAAATTACATAGAAATGCACAAGACCCAGACTAGCCAAGGCAATGATAAAGCTGGAGAAATTCCACTGCCCGATATCAGAACTCTGTAAGTGTCAGCAGTGAGACAGACTGCAAGGACAGACAGCAGGCCAATGAACTGAGTCCAGAAATAGACACAATCATACATGGTCCCTGAGGACAAAGGCCCCATGGCAATTCAGTGGGAAAGAATGGAGTTACAATGAATGGAGCCGAGTCAAGCAAATCTCTATTAAACAATAAGCCTGGATCTCAACCTCACACCAAACGAAAAAATATTTTGGGGTGGGTCACAGAACGAAACATGAAAAGTAAAAACAATAAAGCTGCTCAAAGAAAACACGGGAGAATAGATCTTCATGACTTCGGGTAGGCAAGGAGGTTCCTTAAACAGGGCAGGAGAAGTACAGTGGTACCTCAAGATACGAGTTTAATTCATTTCGTAACCCTGAGGCATGGGAAACTATGAGATGCTCGAGTCGCGGTAAACTGGTGGGTCGTGTGCAGTCAGCCGGTCCACGCGATGACTCCTATCTCAAATGTTGCTCGTATTTCAAAGCAAAAATCGCTCGCTCGACGGCTCGTATCTCAAAAATCTCGTATGTTAGGGCACTCGTATCTCGACGTACCACTGTACTAAGCAGAAAGAAAAGACTGAAAGATTTGACTTCGTTAACATTAAGAACACCTGTTCATCTGAAGCTCCCCGGTGGTGGTCATGCAGGGGGCAGCTGATCGATGATTCTCTCTCAGCATTGATGTTTCTACCTCTCTTTCCCACTCCCTTCCTCTCTGAAATCAATAATATGTATATATATGTACTCAAAGACACCCGTAAGAGAGCAAAAATGCAAACCATAGATAGAAGACATGTGAGAGTGACATCCAGACAAAGAAAAGCCTACAAATAAGAAAAAGACAGACATATCCATTAAAAATTGGGAAAATATTTGAGCAGGAGCCATACAGAAGAGGATAGCAAAACGGTCAATAAACATTAAATCATGCAAAGGCAAAAATAAGACCACAACCACACCTTACCACACCAACCAGAACGGCTAAAATAAAACACGAAGTGTTGACGAGACAGTGGAGCAATTAGCTTCTTACATTACTGCTAGGTTGTAAATCTATACATCTGCTTCAAAAAAGTGATTGGCAATACCTGTGAAAGCTAAGTATACACAGCCGGTATAACCCAGCAATTCCACTCTTACCTATATGCCCGACAGAAATTGTACTGACGTACAGCAAAAGACATGAACAATATGGGGTTCGCAGAGGCTTCCCCCAACAAATAAATAAATAAATAAATAAATAAATAAATAAATAAATAAATAAATAAAAGTCTCAAACTAGAAGTGACACAAATGTCCACCAGCAATAGAAGGGGTAAATAAATTGTGGTATAGTCACGCCAGCAATACTACACAGCAATGAAAAAGAAGGCGCTTTTGACACATCCTACCACATGGATACATCTCCTGGATATAAGGCCAAGTCAAGTACAAAAGGGGTGAATGTGGATGAGTCCATTTAGATGAGTTCAAAACAGCAAAACTATTGTTCACTTACTCTTGACCGGGCACTGACTGGAAGGAGGCAAGAGGGGGCTGTCTGCAGGGCTGGAAACGTTCCGTAACGTGATCCTGGTTTGATGACAGAGTGTTTACTCATGTAAAAGTTCCTCGAGCTGTACCCTTCAGATTTGGGCACTCTACGAAAAAGGGGGTGAGGCAGGGTGGGAGGACAGACTGTCATCGGAGGACAAGGGAGAGAGTAAGGCAAGACCAGACAGGGTATAACAGAATTGAAGCTGTCCTTGGGGGTCTCCCCTGTGCCCAGGAGCTATGGGGAAGGAGCAGCATTTCAGTAAGATGTTTACAGCCTTGGGGGTCAGCCCCCCAAATATAAAGGCACGTTTCACCAGCACCTGGTCCGCTTTGAAAAGGCTTTGGGACAGGGGTCATGAAGCAGCTGCCACTGGGGGGACCGTACACATGGAGCACAGCAACCCTGAGCATGGAGCACGCCAACACTGAGGACCACAGAGGCCTCTATCCCCGCCCCAGGCTTGTATCAGGTGCTGGCTACTCTAGAGGAAACTACCGTATTTTCCGGCGTATAAGACGACTTTTTAACCCAGGAAAATCTTTTCAAAAGCTGGGGGTTGTCTTAGACGCTGGGTGTCATCTTATAGGGTGAGTATATCCCAAACTCTATATTTTAACTGGAAAAGTTGGGGGTTGTCTTATACGCCGGAAAATACGGTAATAAAATGAATTTTCTCCTTTTAAAAAAGCCCCAACCTGCAAACTCATTTCTCTCTAATTTCTCCTTATTCCCCATGAGATAAAGGGGGGGTGGGGGTTGGTGTGGATATCTTAGCTGGCACTGAGCCTGGAGCCTCCCCACCCAGATAAGAGAGAGGAAGAGAGAGGTGGCTTTGCATGCCGTTTCTCTCCTGCCAGCCCCTCCCCACCCACTAAACCTGGAACCGGTCGCCAATGCCAGAGGGCTTTGTCGGCCCTGCCTTTCATCCTAGCCTGGTCTGGCAGCCCCTGGCAATGTGGGTTCCTCCATCCCCTTCCCAAACTCTTGGTGGCAGGATGGCTTAGGTGTGGCACTTCCTTATTTGCTGCCCCTTTTCCCCCTCCCCCCTCAGACTGCGATTTATTGATATTTGTTTGCTTTGAGCAAGCTGGCAATCTGGTTTTATCCCTCCACCCAGCCCAGTCACTTCTATTAGGGTGGCTCTGGAAGTCTGTTATTTGGATTTGCTCTCCATCTGTCCCTCGCTCCGTGTTGCTGTACTCCATGCCGCACTGTTTAAAAATAAAGTCAACAAAAGTAACAACCAAATAGACGACAGCCTGGCAAAAACAGCAGCTGTTGCCCATAAGGCAAAAGAGAATCTATTCCCCTGGATATATTTATACGGAGACGGGTATTACCGAACGAGAGTGAGAGGAACGGGTTCCCGGGGAAGGCGGCATCGTTTACCTCTCCCTGATGCCAGCCAGGTGATGGATGACCCGGGCTGGCACCTGGGACTCGGCCCGCAGGCTCAGGCTGTGGCTGTGCAGAGGCTACCGTGTCGGAAGAGGCAGCTGGTGTCTGGGAACCTGGCGGAGACGAGTATTTGCATTCTCACTCCAGGTACAAGGTGGATTCGAACCAAGTCCAGTCCAGAGGCTGGAGCAGACACCGCAACGAATTTCACAGGGATTCTCTGCCCTCGACAAACTTACAATTTAGTTGAGTTAGCACGACGCAAAGGTACCCCGAGCTCACAATAAAGTTCATTTAAAAACTCAAGTCGCCGAGACCGGTTTGACTCAGTGCATAGAGCGTCGGCCTGCGGACTGAAAAGTCCCGGGTTCGATTTCGGTCGGGGGCATGTACCTTGCTTGCGGGCACATCTCCAGTGTGGGGTGTGCAGGAGGCGGCTGATCGATGTCTCTCTCTCATCGATGTTTCTGACTTTCTATCCCTTTCCCTTCCTCTCTGTGAAAAATCAATAAAATATATTTTTTTAAAAATGAAAATAAATAAATAAATAAATAAATAAATAAATAAATAAATAAATAAAAACTAAAGTCATATGACACCAAAAGCACAAGGGACAAAAGAGGAAATAAATTAGACTTCATCGGAATTATTTTTTTTCTTCAATGGACATCATCAAGAAAGTGAGTAGTTGACTCACAGAATGGGATAACAACTTGGGATCACATATCTTACACCTAGGATGTTTGAAAAACCTCTGAGAACTCAGAAATAAAAGACAATCCAATTTTAAAGACCATGGTCAAGGGATCTGAAGAGATATTTCTCCAAAGAAGGCCTACAAATGGCCAACGAGCACACGAAAAGATGCTCAACATCATTACCTACTAGATGTGTGCACATCGTAACCACACTGAGTTACCTTCCCAGCTCTGAGGATGGCCAGCCAACAGCAAATGTTGGCAAGGGTATGGAAGCATTGGAACCCTCATATACAGCCCGTAGAAATGGAAAAGAGGACGGCCACCTCGAAAAAGTCAGGCAGTTCCTTAAAAGAGTAAATGCAGAGTTATCATTGGAGGCAGCAATTCTACTCCTGGGTATACATCCCATAGAAATGAAAACATATGTCCACACATAAGTTTGTACATGAATATTCATAGCAGCATTATTCAAAATAGCCAAATGTGGAAACAAATGGCCACTGACAGATGAATGGATAAATAAATTGTGGCACATTCCTACAGTGAAATATTATCCAGCCACAAAAAGGATTGACATTCTGATACATGTTATCACATGGGTGGACCTTAAAAACCTACCAAGCTGAAAGAAGCCATCACAAAAGACTACAGATTATTGTGTTTATACGAAATGCCCAGAATAGAAGAATCTACAGAGACATTCCTTGCTTGCCAGGGACTAAAGAAGGGGAGAATAGGAATAACTACTAATGGGTAAGAGATATACCTTTTTGGGGTGATGGAAAAATTATGGAACGAGTGGTGCCTGTTGCAAACTCTGTGAATAGATTAAAAATCATTGAATTGCATGCGTTAAGTGGGTAAATTGCATGACACCCATTTTATCTCAATTTAGCTGTTTTTTGAAAAAATCCATAAAATTTGTATGGAGAGGCAAAGGACCCAGGAGGCCCAATGGGTGCACCGAAGTGGAGAGAGCCTGGGCAAAGGGCGGTGATGACACAGAGAGGCTGCCATTTGTCCCACCGTGAGAGGGATTCAGGCATCGCCCCCGCCCCGGGCCTGCCTCCTGACCTGCCCTGTGGTCCATGGGCCTGGCTTAAAATCAGCATCTGAACAGCAGCGTTCCAGGGTGGTCCACCAGCGCTGGCAGCATCCTTTTCGGCTGCCCCTGTGGAGGCACATTCTCAACCCTCACTCCAGGCCTGGGAGGTCAGGGTCACCGCCCATCCCCCGAAGCATCCCTAATGTTTTGCAGAAAACCAGTGTGGAACCTCAAAAGCAATGCAAGACACAGCCCAGAGCACGTCAGAGGCCCAGCTGACTACTTCCTGTCTTCCCAGGAGCCATCTCTGTCCGCCCCCCCCTCCCCCCACACACACCATTTCTCCATACCTCTCCCATAATGAGAGCTGCCCAGGGCAGAGGCCCAGCACAGGAGCAGGCGGGGGAGAGCCTTCCACGTAGCTTGTCAGAGAGGAAATGCAAATACATATCTATCAACAAGTGAATCTAAAAAGTAAGGGAATTAAAAATTTGATCAACAGAATAAACTGGTGAATAGAATAGAATCAGGAGCACAGAAAGGGAGTGGACTGATCATTCTCAGGGGGAAAGGGGTGAGGGGTGTACAGGGAGAGACTGGACAAAAATCATACACCTATGGATGAGGTCAACGGGAGGGAGGTAAGGGCAGAGGGAAGGGTGGGAGCTGGGTGGAGGGTACTATGGAGGGGAAAAAAGAGAAGCAGATGTAATAATCTGAATAATAAAGATTTTTAAAAAAATAAAAATTAAAAAAAAAAGTGTGAATGACAGATGGAAGCTTGGGGGTCACCGGGCCCAGCCTCTCATCGCACAGGACAGCCAGGTGCACGGAAAATTGCCTCTGCTGGGAGCAGACCTGTACTGTTTACTGTTGTCGTTGCTGTTCGAACTAAAAACATGTTTCCCCTTTATTCCCTTAAAGCGGTGGTTGTGCCCCCAGTCCTGCATCTGTTCCCCTCTGTCTGAGACCCTCCCTTTCAGCTTAGCCGTGGCTCTAGCCCATGTGCCCACCTAACAGCCTTCTGAGCTCATTCTTGCCATGGCAGCTCCCATACCCTGACCCGCACCCGCCTGACCCCTTGCCCTCAGCCCTCTAGCCGCGGGGGCTGCCCAGCAGCGACTCAGGCTCTGCACTGAAGGGTGCTGCTGGGTGCTGAGAGGCAAGGCCTCTGTCACCACAGCTCTCCGCAAAGGCACACAGGGGTCCTTCCTGTCCCCCCTCTGCCAACCCACTGCTAGCAGGGCCTTACCCTCTTCCTGCGGTTAACAGAAACTGGCCTGCTAATCCCACCTTTGTAATAATAACAGTCTCCCAGGAGGCCCTTCCTATCTGCAGTCTCATCAGACCCTCAAGGTGGGGCTGTGGCTGGGGGCTGGGTTCAGATTCCCCTTCTCTCCATTCTATAGATGCGGCAGCAAGAGCTGGAGGCGAGCTGTTTGCCCCTGGCAGGTGTGCCCATCCTGAAACCAAATCTCTCCTCCTGCATGCCCACACTGCGGGCTCCTGCCCTCCCTGCCCTGATCTCGGCCTCCGAGCCAAGCAGGGCCTCAGCTGGCTGGAGAAAGGGTAATAAGAACGATGACACCAGCGACACCAGCATCTAAGGAGCGCGGTCATGGGCGGGGCCCTGGCCCCAGCACTTGCATGCAGTAACTCACTAACTCCTGCCACTCCTCAGCGCTGTCTCCACGTTCCAGGGCAGCACCCGGAGTGCCCCGCTGAAGTGCCTTCCCGGTCACACAGCCTGAACGTGGTGGGGAGAGGATTCAGGCCCAGGCGGCAGACTCAGAGCTCCGGGCACCAGCCCACACTAAGGAGCCGATACCTGTGGGCTGCATAGTCTATTCCCATGCTACTTTGTGCCTCCGTGACTGACACCGGGTCATTACCAGAATTTACCAGCAGCCCCCACTCCAGGGCATGAGAACCTTCTCCTTCAGTGTGATCACCCCTCCGGACCTCGCCAGCGACCAGCTCTGATGATGCCCTTGTGCCCTGTGCTCTGCACCCAAAGGGACCTCAGAGAAGCAGCTAGAAATCTGAGGAGGGAAAAGGAGGGGACAGAGGAGCTGGAACATGGAGGTCCAGGGACCTGCCCTGGGCTGCAGCCCGGCGCTGCACTATGAGATAGCAGGCCCACGCCGGGCACTGTGCCAGCAGCACTAATAAAAGCCAAGCCAACCCACCCCAAAGAGCAGATTGATGGTCCCGCCCAGCCCAGTAACGAGGCTGCCTTGGGGAGGCCCTGGAAGGTGCTTATATAAAATATAATATATATATTTATATTAATTTTTTTACAGAGAGGAAGGGAGAGGGATAGAGAGTTAGCAACATCGATGAGAGAGAAACATCAATCAGCCGCCTCCTGCACGCCCCCTACTGGGGATGTGCCCGCAACCAGGGTACATGCCCTTGACCAGAATCGAACCCGGGACCTTTCAGTCCGAAGGCCGACGCTCTACCCACTGAGCCAAACCGGTTTCGGCACCTGGAAGGTGCTTTGACCTGGGGTTTACAGAAGGGAGAGGGGAACTGCAGGGGCAGATCAGCCTGAAACCTAGTTGTGTGGGTGAGGGATTCGCAATGGCAGGGTGTTAGGATAGAGGTGAGGGAGGTCCCCCCCACACACACACCCCTTCTTCTAATCTCCATCACTAGCTTATCCTGTAACCCCGAGGGCTCCGGCCCGGGCTCCCTGGCTCCCACACCGCCAGCAGCAGGCAGGGCCTGCTTCCCAGAGATAACCAATGCCCAAGCCCTCGCAGGGAAGGGTTCTCTATTAATCAGGCAGCTACTTCTATTCTCGACATTCAGTACTTGAAATGTTTCCAGCAGAATATAGGTCGGCCGTGTGACTCGCTTTGACCAGCAGCAGGCAACGAGAGGGGCTTGTGTAACTTCTGAAACTTGGGCTCAAGAGGTCTTACAGCTTCTTTTCTCTTCCTCTCAGGATGTTGTCACTGTCACGTGAAGACACATAAGCTAGTTCCCCGCCCCCCGCCCCTCTAAGGATGAGAGATACACAAAAAGAGAATCCCAGCCATCTCGGACCATTCCACCTGAGCCCAGACAGGTGAATGAGCCCAACCAACACCACACAGAGCCCAGTCCCAACTGCTCACCACAGGATGGCCAACACATAAACGATGATGTTTTAAGCCACTACGTCTTTGGGACTGTTGGTTACACAGCGGTAGATCACTGACAGAGGTCAATCCTGGAAACATCTCCAAGGTGTCTTCTAGGTTCCTCCATCCCAGGCTATTATGCAGTGACAGCCCCAAATAGCTGCCCTCTCCTCCCCTCGTGGTTCTTACTTTCTCCCAGTGTCTCAGGCCTTAACACAGACACGCCAACCAAATGCCATCTCAGTCAAAGGCTTTTCAAACAAGGGTGGGGCTGGGAGGGTAGGAACTATGGAGGCAGCACGGAGGGCCAGGGAATTTAAATTGTCTGTTCGTGATTATTCTCACCACCTGGACTGGACGCACCTGTGGGTAAGGTATGCCTGTCACATACCTTAGCCTCACCCACAGTGGGTGGCCTGTTTATGTTCCCAGAGAGAGTGACTGTCTTCATCCGGGTAGTGAACACCACCACACTTTGCACCCCTAAAATACCAGCCACTGCCTACCTCCGTCTGCCTTCAGCCACAGAAGAGCCACGCTCAGAGGAGTCCTGGCAAGGCTGCCTGGGCCAGCAGCGGCCAGACGAGCATCTGGGAACTGAAGGGTCACGGGATTCTATGGCCATCAGAGCAGAGAGCGATGCCGCTGTGTCCCACAGGTGAGCCCCACTGCTGGCTGACGGGTGGCAGAGCTCAGCAGCTCAGAGAGCACGTTCTCCCATGTCCCCCCATTGCATCCGGCTCCACCTTCTAGCCAGGTACCCGTATAGCTCTGAGAGCTCGTGGGTGGCCGGGTTGATCCATCCCTCCCTTTTGGCTGGCTCCCTAGCCATGAAGGGGAGGAAGAGAGTCACGGTGTTCCTTGTTTGTGATGGCCTCCAGCGAACCCTGGGGATGATCCTCAGGGCTGAGGGGCCACAGGTGTTTTCAATGAGCTTCATGGTACCAACCATTGTTTCCACGGTTGTTTGGTGTGAGTCTAAGGACCACTGTTATGGCCTGCAGCCTATAACGAATAGGGAATATGCTGACCACCTTTCAGAGTTGTGCTGAGTCTTTCAGACCCTAAGTAGGAGTTGTTTCACTAAACCCTGCTTTACCAGAGGGATTTTCATTGGACTGGTCTTTGCCTTCTAGTAACTAAAGGAAAAAAATAAGAAAATTAGGGCCGAGACCGGTTTGGCTCAGTGGATGGAGCGTTGGCTTGCGGACTGAAAGGTCCCAGGTTCGATTCCGGTTGGGGGCATGTACCTTACTTGCGGGCACATCTCCACAGTGGGGCATGCAGGAGGCAGCTGATCGATGTCTCTCTCTCATCGATGTTTCTGACTTTCTATCTCTCTACCTTCCTCTCTGTAAAAAATCAATAAAAATATATTTTAAAAAAGAAAGAAAATTAGGAAAAGAAACATATTTTAAAAACATTAAAAAGCTGCCTGGAAGGTATTACAGTACTTGCAGGCATGGCAGGGAGAAGGGCCCCTTCCTCTGCTCTCCCTCTGTCTCAGATTGAGGAGTCAGGGTGTCTGGGTGAGCGGGGGGCACGTAAGGGCACAACTCCTGAGTCCATACCAAAGCCGGATTCAGGCAGCTGGCTCCGGACAAGAGAGGGTGAGCTCTGGGAGGTGCTGCGATGTGGCTCTAGGAGAACAGGCCTGGGTGCCACAGAGAGAGCGCAGGGCTCAGCGGGTGCTGGGAGACCCTCCAGGGACCCGGCAGGTGCTCCCCGTACCTCCGGGCAGGAAGAGGTTGCCATTAAGCGACATGAGATTGTGGGCGCTGTTCCCCACAGCGAGGCTCCTCAGCCAGGGAACCAGCACTGCAGGAAGGAGGGCTTTGGGCCTGGCTGGCATGGCTCAGTGGTGGAGCATTGACCCGTGGAAAAAGCGGTCACTGATACGATTCCCTGTCGGGGCACATGCCGGGGTGCAGGCTCCATCCCCAGTAGGGGGCTTGCAGGCAGCCTATCAATAATGTTTCTCTCCCATCGATGTTTCTTCCTCTCTCTCTCAAGATCCATAGAAACATCTTTATAGAGAAGAAAAGACAGTGGGGCCTTGGTCAATAATGAGCAGTGACAATCATAGTAACCACAGGCACTTCACTTATATCCTTCACTTCACTTACATCCTTCACTTCACTTACATCCTTCACTTCACTTGGATCCTTCACTTCACTTACATCCTTCACTTCACTTGGATCCTTCACTTCACTTGCATGGACCTCAGTCTTCTCATCTGTATCTGGGAGGAATGGGCCATCTTTCCACGGCCAGTTGCTGGTTAACTTTGACCATGGGTAACTTCGTGAGGGGTCAGCCCTAGGGGGCAATCCCTTCCCAAGCCTGCCTCTGGTGGGGAGGGTTTTGCTCATCATCTTCCGGGCACAGATGGCACCGTTCTTGCCCTGGGAGAGGGTCATGGACTGGGGCTGGCTGCTAAAGGGTAGGGTGGAGTCTCTTCCCTTCCTTCACCCCACTTCCTCCTCCCTGGGGGATCGCTACCTCTGCCCCACCCCACCCACTGGCCTCACAGCCCTGCCAAGGGTGGCGGCTGCAGCGGGAAGAGCAGAAGCAGTGCTGGGACCCTGTGGCGGCTGCCCCTGCCCACCACACCCCTGCCTTGGCCGCCAGGAGGCTCTGAGCGGAAGTAAAAGCAAAGACGGAGGTGGTCGTCCAGCTTAGAGGGCATTCCACACACACACACTCACACAGACATGCACCCCCACACGTACATGCACACACACTGAAGCACACATACCTGCATTCACCACACAGACATACATGCCACACATACTCATGCATACACACATATATACCCGCAGTCACACATACGCACACCCACTCACACACCTATAATCATACATATGCACACACACCCACTCACCCACACATGCATGTATTCACACAGGCATACACACCCACATATAGATATGCACACACATATACACCCGCAGTCATACATACGCAGACCCACTCACACACTCAAAGTCACACATATGCACACACACACACACATGCATACATTCACACAGGCATACACACCCACATAAAGATATGCACACACATATATACCCACAGTCATACATACGCACACCCACTCACAGTCACACATATGTACGCACACCCTCTCACCCACACATGCATACATTCACACACACAGACATACATACCCACATATATACTACTAGTACACACACACACACACCCCAGCATACTTTCACACAGATATACATACCCACACAGGCATATGCACACACTCACAAACACACACGCACTCTAGACTTAACAATAAGGACATGTCTTCTCCCTTCCTTTCTGCCCTGCCCCCCAACAAAAGGCATCCATGTGGCTCTCCGGTGGCAACCACAGCACTTCGAACCATCTGGAAAGACAGGCAGGGAAGGCCTGTGCCGGGGGAGAGTGAAGACAGCCAGGTCAGAGTCGAGGAGGAGAGAAAGCAAGGCAGCTGTCAGATTCCAACCCCAAAAGCCTGTCAGCCTCCTCAAACCTGCCCCCCAAAGGCCCCTCACAGCACCCCCATGCCCACCTTGGCAGCTCGCCCCGACTCCCACGTGCTTCCTGTGTCTGCTCACGCCCCCTCCTGCCCCCCGCACCCACTCTGGCGCCATCTAAAGCAGCCACACCACGTCCAATTTTAGCTCCAATCTTCCCGGTTATAGTTGTGTGATTTCTAATTATTTTATTCCCAAGATTTACCCTGATGGATAGTCATACATTTTCCCATTTATTGTACAGTATCTTGTAAAGTGTCCTTAAAAAAAAACAAAAATAAAACACACGGATTAGACCCTGTTGTTAATTTCCCAGCTGTAAGGAGGAATCTGCAGATAATCACCCGCCCTAGAAGCTCTGGTTCCACCCCCATTTCCTTTAATACCAATAAAATGGACAGTTCATTTAGAAGAAGTTCCCTCAAAGAGGGTATTGAAAAACATTATATTTCTTTTAAAGTTGTTAAAAGGCATAAATCCATTACTCAGATAGCGATCGCTTAATAATTTAATGCCTTTGGCTTGGCATTGTTCCCGGAATATTTTCACTTTATCTGTCTTTATTTTCAGGTCGGAACAAATTGAGGAATAATCAGCGCCGGTGGCGGGAACCGCCTCGGAGTCCAGGGGAAAGAGCTGGGAAGATGCGGGGTGTCAGCGGCCTCCGGAGACCCGCGGTCCAGGGGCCAGCACTGCGCAGGCGCTCGGGGCAGGGCCAGAGGACCCGGCTTCCTTGTGGGCATCCTTGTCCTGGGGAATGAGTCCTACAGATGGCCAGGGAGGCGACCCCCTCCCCACCCAGACACTCCTCCCTCCCCTGGCCCGGCCGGGCAAGCAGTGGCAGAGCCCGCAGACAGAGTCTTTCTGCAAAGGGGACTCGTCTGCATTTCCTAAATAAAGTCATTTACATGATGTATTAACCCGACCTCATAATTAAAATCATTAACGTTTCTTTGTGCCGATTAGCAATAAAGAGGAACTAAGTGCAGGAATCAAGATTCCTTACAGGCTCATCAAACAACTCTGCCCTGAAGAAGGCTTGGAAGCCCAGTCCTAGCCTCCAAGAGGCGCTGAGGATACCCCCATTCTCCTCTTGCCCCTTTCCCGCCCCCCGCCGCCCCTCGCCCCCCAACAGACCCTCAATGTCTGGGCTCAGCAGTACGTGGGAATGTTTGCCAGGTAAGCGGAACCAAGGTAGCCGGGACCAGCCCTGGAATGAACAGAAGGGTGGTTGAACTTGAACCTCTGCTCTCCTGCTGAATCCCCACGTATTCCTTCCTCTCTCTGGTCCTCAGTGTCCCCTTTACAATAGAGTCAGTGAACAAAAATGATGTTTCCGGTCTTTTCCCAGTTCCCAGGGCCGTGACCAGCGTGCTGCCCCTGTGAGGAGGACAGATATTTGGCCACGACTGGTATTCAGGACAAGTTTGTTGAAGGGACTCGAAGGTCACGTGCCAGGCCAGTGAAAGGATGGGCAAGGGGGCAGATGAGACATCATCACATCCAACGCAGGGACATGAACCGTCAGTGGGTGGAGCTGAGCAGCCAGTGATGCTCTCAGAGGAAGGGTGGTCCACCGCCAGCAGCATGGAGCCCTCCCCCTGGCCACCGGAGGTTGCCCATCTCTACAGGCCCCGCCCGTGGAGTGACCTCGTCTGGACGAAGGGCTGTCACAGGAAGGATGAGCAGGGAGACCTGACAGGCAGGAAGACCAGTTGGAGGAGGCTCACGGTCCAGCCTGATACTCTAGGAGTTTGAGGATCTTTGTTGACCAGCAAGATGTCTGAATCTTAGGGAAATAAACTCACAGTGCAGGAAGTCACCAAAGACACCACCTAAAACCTACTCCAGCCTCAGGAAACAGAGATTTTCTGGAGCCTTGGAAAGATGCTCAACTTCAGTCATCAGAGACATAAAATATAAACCACACTATACATACATCCAGATGGCAAAAATTAAAAGATCTGACTATACACAGTGTTGGCAAAAAGGTAGGGCAATAGAGAATGTAATTTGGTATGTAGTTTTCGCCTGCTTGTGGAAATATAATTTGATATAATCATTTTGGCGGAAAAAACAATTTGGCATTGTCTAGTATAAAGGAAGCTAGGCATACTCGAAGTTAGACAATTCCATCCTTGGCTCTATACACTATAGCAATGGGCACCATGTGGTTACATGCCAAGAACACTTACAGCAGTTTGCTTGTATTTGCCCCAAACTGGAAATAATAAATTATTCAATCAACAATAGAAGCCATATAAAAAAGTTACTATGGCCGAAACCGGTTTGGCTCAGTGGATAGAGCATCAGCCTGTGGACTGAAAGGTGCCAGGTTCTATTCTGGTCAAGGGCATGTACCTTGGTTGTGGGCACATCTCCAGTAGGGGGCGTGCAGGAGGCAACTGATCGATGTTTCTCTTTCATTGATGTTTCTAACTCTCTATCCCTCTCCCTTCCTCTCTGTAAAAAATCAAAAAAATATATATATATAAAGTTACTATGCATCCTTGTATATTCATAAATGATATACAATAATGAAAATGAGCTATAATTATACACAACCAAATGGATGAGTCCAAGAAAGCTAATACTAAAAACCAAGACTTAAAAGGAGGCATACATAATGATTCCATTTTCCCCAGGCAAATCTAAATGATAAAGATGAAAGCACAGCTGGCAAAAGAAAAGCAAGCAAATTACTACTAGAAAAATTAAGGCCAATAGTCACCTTTCAGGAGAGAGAAGGAGTTTCCATGGGTTTTTAATACAGTAATTACTTTATAGTTATATGCTAACCTACATGTACAAATGTTATGCACTTTTCTATGTTTAAGAACAAAAAATTTAAATAAAAAAAGATGGAGGGATGGAGGCAGGAAGTGTCTCCAGCACCCTATTTCAGGAAGCTCCTGGAGGAAGTATATCATCAAAACAAGAAAGCAAACCAAGAAAGCAGACACTGAACCCAGAAAACAGGAGTTTCTGAACAGGAGAGGGTGGGAGTCCTTACAATGATGAGGGGAGATGACTCCAGGCTGACAGCCATGCAGCAGAGCGCCGCCAGACAAGAGTGGGGCAGGTCAGAAGTCTGCAGAGAGATCGCCGCAGGAGATGAACTTGACGGATTGCTTGGTGTATTTGAAAGGATTGGGAAGGTGTTTACCTAATTAAGGGGACAATCTGGGGCTGAATTAACGGTAAACTCACAGAAAACTAACCAAATACAGAAGCAAAACCAAAGATAATTATCAACTTCAGGGAAAACCATAAGTTATGTCAGAAAGGAACCATAGCATCCTTTATTGCCCAGGTAGCGTGGTTACCGCTGCATGGAATCCATGATGCTGGGCATTCCCACCAGAGTACATGACTACAATAATGTCAATGGTACATATTGATCTAGCTACAGTTATGATATAAGGATGGGGACACAGGAAATCCGTGCTATGGTGTGGTCTAAGGTAAAGAGAGCGAAATTGTCAGCTTCCATAGTCATAGATAAAGGGCATCAGACTTCGCTATCAGCACCGACAGTACAGTCATAAAAGAATAGAAAATATATTCAATACATTACAATTATACCATGACGAGTAGGTTTACCCCAGGGCTACAAGCAAGAATTGCTTCGTACAGGAGTTCTATTCATATGGTACATCATATCAGGATGTTACATAGGAAAAGCATATTATAATTATAATGTATACTTATAAGATATTTTATAGAATTCAACTATCATTTATAATAAAACTTTAAGACTTTGAATAAAAAGAATTTCTGTTGGTAACACAGAGCCTCCATATGTATACTCAATTAGTAGTAATTCCTCTAGATTTCAGAACATATAAAAATGCCTGCTGTTATCATGGTTATTGAAATGATTAATAAATATGTAATTATTTAGCATTATCTTGAAAGTTTTTGTCATAAAAGAAATAAAGACAGTGACAGAGAAATACTAAAAAAGAAGAGAGAAAAATATTGCTTGTGTATGCTGTGTTTATACACTTAAGACAATTAAATGATCCCAAATGATTCAGATGTAGAAATACCTAGTGATTCTGCTAAAGTGGAACAGGTTTTATCACTCTCCAATTCTCTCCAAGAGTGTCCCATCTCACTGAGATTAAACCCAGTGTCCTTACCAGGGCCCCATATCACCTAGTGACAACCTAATTTCCCCCCATTTTCTACCTTGTCTGCTGCTCTCCAAACACATGGCTTCCTTTACCTCCTCAGTATGCTAGCTGTGTCCCCATCTCGGGACCTTCGCACTTGCTGTTTCCTCGGCCATCTCATTCAGGCCTCTGCTCAAATGATGCCCATGGACCGTCACTGTCTCAGATGTCATTCTGTGAACGGTCTTTCCTGAGCACCACTTTTTTACCTTGTTATTCTTTATTCTTTCTTTGTAAGATTTATTGCCACCTGGCATGTTAGTTACATATTTGCTTATCGTTGCTCTTCTCACTAGAATGTAAGCTCCAAGAAAATGGGAATTTTATATCCTTGGAGCCTAGAAGGATATCTGGCCCATAAAAGGCATTAGATAACTCTGTGTCGAATAAATGATTAAATGGAAGGCATATAAAATACTCCAAAGATCTGTAGAAGAACCACGTTCTCTTCTTTGTTAAAATGACATCGACCATTCCTATATATGATAATATAGAGCTTCTCTATGATGAAAATTAGAATAAGAGGACAGAAAACTCGGGTAAATATTTGAACAAACAGGACAAAAATGATTAATACTTATAATCTATAAAGAGCCCATTTAAATTTTTACAAAAAGCACCAAGACCACAATAGATAAAACAACAGATAATTCACAGATAATTCAATACATTATAAATGAACACATAAAGAAATAGTAATCTTCCGTAGTAAACAAAGAAATGTAAATTAAAGCAAATTGGGATAGTACTTTATCTCTCAAATTTGCATATATGTATATATTTTTTGCTAACTGCTTCTGAAGTTGAGAGGAGACTAGTAGATACATCCCAGAGTGGTGACACTGTATTAAACAATATTTTTGTAAAACAATTCAGCCATATAGAGGATAAGCCACATAGATGCCTGTGTCCTTTACCAGTAATTCCTCGATGAGGAATTATTCCTATGGAAACTCAACAGCAGCAAAAAGCTATTTACAAGAAGATGCTCAGCGTTATCTATAAAAGCTCCAATGGAAACATAAATGGCCAACATTAAGGGGAATGGTTTAATAAATTACAGTACCTCTGCACAATGGAATATTATGTGGCCATTAAAATGATAATTATGCAGAAACATGAAAAATGTTTATGACCCACCGGTCATTGAAAACAAGCAGAATACAAAACAGTTGGTGTGTACATGACCAAAATACCCAGCATGTATATGCATTTAGAAGATACTATGTACAAATAAGATGCTGGTTGGATTGAGGTTAGTGGAATTTTACAGTGAGTTATAAAAAATACTACTTTTTAAATGTTCTCCTTAAATTTCTACCCAGAAGCTCTACCCAGTGAGATTTCTAACAAGATCCTGTACCTGACACAACATTGCACCACTACCGATCTGTCTGCCTTCCTGTAAACCTTTATTGCCTTTACTGCATTGACACCACAATAGTAGGACCCCTGTTACCTCCACTTTCAGCACTCCCTCTGCTGTGGCACTGGTAGCAAAGATGCAGACACATGTCAAACAAACCAAGAAGCCAGACAACACTCAGGCTACATCGAAAGTGACCCTCGTCACCGCTCAAGCAGCCAATTTGTGGCCAGCTGGGCTAACGTGGCTTTGCTTGGGCTGGAAGCTTTGCTTGTATCTCTGAAAGCTTCAAGGTGAAAGGAACTCTCCATTCCATCCAAGCTCTGGATGTGTTTTCACGGTCTGAAAACACAACTGGGAACTGAGTCAACCACCTCTTCAGCCAAAGACGCAAGCCCACGTGGATGTCCCTGTCATCATGCATTGGAGGCGGACTAGCCCCGATCCTCTGCACCCCTGCTGGCCAACATGGTTTGATGGCATAAGAAGGGGTGCAGATCTGTCTGCCCAGAATGCTTTCTTCCCTGTCATCCACCTGGAGAACGGATTCCCCAGCCTGCGTTACAGTACTTCCTGACCTTTCCACCACATCCCGCTCCTGAGAGCTTGAGCAAGTTCCTTAAACTCTGTGCTTCTGCTATAAAACGGGGACAGCGAAAGCTGCCACCTCACAGTGCTCTGCAAGAATTAAATGAGTGAACGTCTCCCGAGCAGAGGGAAGAGTGTCTGCCACATGATAAACACCCACTCACACAATGTCAGTTGCCACTGTGCTCTGGTCCCTGCGTGGAACCCACCGTCCCTCCGCCCCACTCCGTGCCATACGCATTCCTAATCACGAAACATGGTCCCGAACCTGGTGTGGGACAAAACTTTTCGCATGATGTAATCCCCAACCTCCTTCTGGGAAGAAATTAGCATTGATAAAATGCGTAAGCAATTTTCTGATAAACTTTAATGAGATTAAGACCTGTTCTGGGAAGCCAGTTACCCACCCACTCAGTGGACTGTCAGTCAGAATCTAATGGTCTGGAAACAATCCTTTTTCTTGTATGGAGTCTAACAGTGATAACCTAATCATTCTGTTTCCCTATAAATTTTTTTCTGGGACCATCTTGACGGCTTAAGCCTCCTTACTTGTGACCTGCTTGAACTAAAACCTTGATACATGTGTATAAGTAGAATGTATGAAAAAAAATTTTTTTAAAGAAACCTATTCTAGTACATAAAATAGTTAATAGCATTTATTTGTATTCTTTTCTAATTTCCATACTAGAGTAAGGACCCTGGGAGGCAGGAACCATACTTGTTTTTACCTATATTTTTATCCAGAACTTAATGCTGTAACCAATACATAAAAAATAGGCAATGACTGTTCGTTAAGATAATACATTATTAGGAAACAAATAAAATCTTTAAAAACAAATGGAAAAAAGCACTTATCTAGGAGAATGGAGGCACAATTACAAGGCACTCCTGGCTATGGAGTCAACCAGAGGTTGAAAATTCGTTTTTAGCTGGGAGGCTTGGGGAAAGTGTCATCACCTTCCTGAGCAGCCATTTCTGCATCACACTACAGCATAAGCACACAGTGTAGAGGTGTCATGAGTTAGGACAACTGGTGTAGAGAGTGTAATACCACGTCAGATACATTTGAACCTCAAAATATTTTACTTTCCTCTCTCGCCATTGGGACTCCCTACATGACATTGGGAAAGTCACTCCCTCTCTCTAAGCCTCAGTTTCCTGATCCATAAGTGAGAATGTAAAAATCCCTCGCAGGCCAGGGATATAGTGAGGGAGGGGAAAAAATAAGAGAATGGCTATAAAAATGCTTTACAAAGTAAATAAAGCTCATTTAGCATTATCTTGAAAGTTTATGATCCACTGGTCATTGAAATCACTCTGTGTCGAATAAATGATTAAATGGAAGGCATATAAAATACCTTCTGCTATGGGTAGACTTTTGCTTCCAGCCAAGATGAAGACACAGAAAACAGACTTCCCCTCCTGCCTGAAAAAGCCAAATTACTGGGCAAAATACATAAAACAATCGTTTTAAGACACTGGGAATCCAGCAATGAAGAACAGTGATACCTGAAAGATGAGAAGAAATTGAGGTGAGCCCTACAATTGCCCCAATTACAGCGAGTGTCCAGGCCTCAGAGGGGGAAGGTGGAATTAAGGCAGAGCTTGGTGTTCTCCCCAAGTTGAGGGGACAGAGCTGGGAGTCCAGGGAGACCAAAGCAGTGGAAGTTCATAGGGCAGAATGCCAGGCAGAAGTTGTACAGAGAGCCGCAAGGATTCCGGGCAAGCATCCATCAGAGTACTGGTCAGTGCACCATGTGACAAAACCCATCCAAAGCCAGAGAGAGAACCACTAAAAGGACTCCAGGAAACAGTATCTGGCACTCACCTGGGGCAGGAATAGCGCTGCCCCCACAGACCAGACTGGGAAACCTCACAACTCACAGGGCATTGGTGAGAGTACTCAGGAAGGTCTTAGCACCGGACTATACACACATCCGGTCCCACCTCACAAATCTGAACTGTAAGGTCCAATAGCATCAAACTACTCCCAATAATTTAATTGAGTCCCAAAATATCATTTAAGAAGATTAAAAGGAATACAAAAATATCCAGCACATAACAAGATAATATCCATAAAGTTTTATATCCAATCAAAACTTGCCAAGTATAAAAAGAAGCAGGAAAAAATGACCCACAATAAGGAGGAAAAAGGCAATCAATCCAACAGACACAGAACTAATACAGAAGTTAGAATTAGCAAAGTATAAGTAGTAAAAGTATACCGTTGTCAACTGTATTCCATATGCTCACAAAGGTAAGATGGAAAAAAGACCAAAATCAAACTTCTAGAGATGAAAATTACAATCTTTAAAATGAAAAAATGTACTGGATGAGATTGATACAGATTATACCTTAAAAAAAAATAAGAGGAAAAGGTGAAGAATAAAGAACTGGGATCCACAGCAATAGAAGCGATCTAAAAAAGAAACATACAGAGAACAAAAGAAATAAAAACAATAAACAGAAAGAATACCAGTGTCCTGTAGAGATAACTTCAGGCAGCCTAACATCTGTGTAATTGAAATCCCCCCCAAAAAAGGAGAAAAAAGTATTTGAAAAAGTAATAGCTAGAAAATCACTAAACTTGAGTTAAAAACAAAACAAAAACTAATCAACTACAGATCCAAGAAGCTCAACAAATCTGAAACACAAGAAATATGAAGAAAAGCATACTAAGACATATCATAGTCAAATTGTTCAAAACCAATAATAAAGAGAAAATCTTAAAAACATCCAGAGATGAAGGACATGTTACATTCAGAGCAATAAATATAAGAATTATAGCATTTTTTTTCATAAACAACAATTCAGGCAAAAAGAAATATATTTAAAGCACTAAAAGAAAAAACTGTCTACCTAGAATTTTCTACACAGAGAAAATACTTTTCAAAAGCAAAGGTGAAATACTTTTTTCAAAATATGGAAACTGAAAAAATAAATGGTAATTACATTTATAGCTATATTTCTATAAAAAATAATAGCAATGTAGTATCCTACCTAATAAAAGGGTAATATGCAAATTGACCCTAATGGCGGAATGACCTTTCACTATGACTTGCACTGACCACCAGGGGGCAGACGCCCAATGCAGGAACTGCCCTCTGGTGGTCAGTACGCTCTCACCAGGGGAGTGCTGCTCACCAGAAACCCAGCTCACAGCTGTCCAGCGCAGCGGCAGTGGCAGGAGCCTCTCCTGCCTCCCTGGCAGTGCTAAAGATGTCCGGCTAACAGGGAGCAGTCCTAAGCTGTTAGTCGGACATCTCCTGAGGGCTCCCAGGCTGCCAGAGGGATGTCTGACTGTCAGCTTAGGCCTGATTTCCCAGGGAGCAGACCTAAACCAGCAAGTAGACATTCCCCAAAGAATCCTGGACTACAAGAGGACTGTAGGACCTATTCCCCATCCCCCTTCTTCCCCCCAAGTGCACAAATTTTCATGCACTGGGCCTCTACTAGAGTTTATAATTAAGTAAAAGTAAAATGTATGCTAACACTAGCAGAAAGGCCTAGAGGCCTTTTGAGAAGAAATGGAAGGAAGAAAAATGGAGAAGAAATGGAAATGTACTATTGTAAGGTTCATATACTATACATGAAGTGACACAATATCATTTGAAGATAGATGTGAAGTTAAAAATTTATATTATGAAGGGAACCATTAAAATGACAAAGCAAAGAGTTATAGATAAATAAGTTAACAAAGGAGATAAAAAAGAATCATGAAAAGGAATCCAAAGACAAGCAGGAAGAATAAAATAAGAGAAGGGCTGAATAGAAAAAAATAGGAAGATGATAGATTTAAATTTAACCAGCAATAATCACATTGAACATAAGTGTTTATGTACTATAATTAAAAAGCAGAGATCAGATTAAAAAGACTCAGTTACATGCTAGCTACACAAACCCACTTTAAATATCCTATCTAATAAAAGAATAATATGCAAATTAACCATCACTCTGCTATACCCACAAGCCACACCCACCACACAATCAAGAACAAGTATGCAAATTAACCCAACCAAGATGGCTGCAGCCATGGAGTGAGCAAGAGGCTTGAGTTTCCCTGGCAATGGAGGAAGCCAAACTTTCCCCACACCCTGGCAGGCCCAGGCCTCCAGTCAAAGCTACAAAGTTTTAATTATAGAAGATAAATAAATCCCAACAAAAATGGCGGCAGCCATGGAGATGGGGAGATAGCAGGAGGCTTGGGTTTCCCCAGCAATGGAAGAAGCCAAGCTTTCTGCACACCCTGGCAGGCCCAGGCCTCCACTCAAGGCTTCAAAGTTTCAATTGTAGAAGATAAATAAATTCCAGATACCAGGGCCTCCACCTGGGTCACTGTGGGGGGTGGCTGGCCTGAAAACCACCACAGGCCCCTCACTCAGGCCACCCCACACCCCAAGGGAGCCCCCATCCTGATCCAGAACACCCTTTAGGACAAACCAGCTGGCCCTCACCCATATATCAGGCTTCTATTCTATCTAATAAAAGAGTAATATACAAATTGGCCATCACTCCAACACACAAGATGGCTGCCCCCATGTGGTCAAAGATGGTTGCCCCCATGTGGGACACAAGATGGCCACCACAAGATGATCAGCAGGGGAGGGCAGTTAGGAGGGACCAGGCCTGCAGGGGAAGGCCTATGAGGGTGGAGGGTGTAGTTAGGGGCAAACAGGCTAGCAGGGAAGCAGTTAGGCATCAATCAGGCTGGTAGGGGAGTCGTTAGGGGGTGATCAGGCTGGCAGACAGAAGTGGTTAGAGGCAATAGGAAGGCAGGCAGGTGAGCAATTGGGAGCCAGCAGTCCTGGATTGTGAGAAGGATGTCTGACTGTCCATTTAGGCCCGATCCTACTGAACAGTCAGACATTCTTTGAGGGTCTCATATTGGAGAGGGTGCAGGCTGGGCTGAGGGACACACCCCCCCATCCATGAACTTTGTGCACCGGGCCTCTAGTAAAGAAATATATAGGTAAAAATGAAAAGATAAAAAGTGTATACTATGCTAATACTAATCAAAGGAAAGCATAGTAGCTATAGGTATGTGAATATCAAATAAGCACAGGAAAAGATAATCAATATCATTCATTAAAAGGGAAATACAAATTTAAAAAATTACTTATTGATTTGAGAGAGAGATTAGATAGATAGATAGATAGAAGATAGATAGAAACATCAATTTGTTGTTCCACTTATATATGCTTTCATTATATGATTCTTGTATGTGCCCTGGTCAGGAATTGACCCCACAATCTTGGTGTGTTGGGACAATGCTCTAACCAACTAAACTACCCAGCCAAGAGAAATACAAATTAAAACCACAATAAAATACCACTATATATCAATTAGAATGATCAAAAGGAAGAAAACTGAGCATAGCAAGTATTGGGAGTATGTGGGATGACTAGAGCTGTCAGAGTGCTGCCGGAGGGTGTGGCCAATGGTACAACCTTTTTGGAAAACAGCCTGGCAGTTACCTAAAAAGTTCAAGTTACCCATCAGGTAATGCAGTCATTCTAATCTCTATCTCCAAGAGAAGTGAAAACCTCTGCACACGAAGATCCATACACGAATGTTTGCGGCAACTTCATTTGTATCAGCCACGTGTCCATCGGGTGAGCGGATAAAACACCCATCACCTATCCATCCCTTGGAATACTGCTCAGCAATAAAAAAAGAAGAAATTACTGAGACTTGCCACAGCATGGATTAAGCGAAAGTAATTGTGTTGAGTGAAAGAAACCAGATAAAAAAAAAAGAGTAAGCACACACTGTGTGATTCGATTTATGTCATATTCTAGAAGATGCAAATAACATGCAGTGACAGAAAGCAAATCTGTCATCCAGCCTCCCCTGCTCCCCAGGGACAGGAAGGAGTGAGAGCGGAGGATCACAAAGGGGCAGGAGGTGAAGGATTTGTTCATTATTTTCATGATGATGCTGATGTCACAGTTGTATATATGTCAAAACTTATCACATTGTACACTTGAACAAGCACAACTTACTATATTTCAATGATACAGCAGTGAAGCTGCTATAGACAGCGTTGCCCTGCAGTGGGGAGTGGCTGTTATCAGCTGCTACTGGGTGGCCAGCAGAAGGGGTCGAGCCAGACCCCAGCGGCCACCACGCAGGAGCCCGTGGGAGCCTCCTGCCAGTCATGGAGACAGCCCACGCCTCCCACTTACTGTCCCTGTGACTCATGTCTGAGTGGGAGAACTGCAGCCACATTTTCAAGCCGGTGAAACCAAGGCGAGAAACACGGCGAAGGCCAAAGGCGCTGGAGGGCCTTATCGGGGAGGTGTTTTGATGGACTCACCCCTCCTCTGTCACCCACTTCCTCCCCGCAGATAGCACGGACGCCTGTGGTAGGCCTGGACGTCTGGTCTCCCTGCCCACTTGGAGAATCTCTGCCTTCTTCCCAGCTGAAAATCGTTCTCCACAAAAAACCAAAACTGTGATAAAAGACAGCAGCGTGGCCTCGTACCAGCTTTTAATGGGCAAATTTGTATGAACAGGGGGCAAAATGAAGGACAGCAAGTAAAACACTGAATTAAAAGCTACTTAAATTAAGAATTCGATAGCATCCACTTAACTAATAAATAGTATTCCTCTTTGCCATTGATCGGCCCGGGATGGTAATGAAGAGTTCCAGGGGCAACAGTGGAATGTCTTAATTCATGGCATAAACGTCACCAAACTCTTGGGTTCCTAAGATTGAATGCGGCGGAGAGGAGCGGAAGAGAGAGCCCGCAGGAATTAATTCCTGCAACATCCCTGCGGGGTCAGCATTATTACACCCCGCTTCTAGGTGGATTTAATATCGGGAGTGCTGGGCAGGGCGCCGTTTGCCCAGGGGAGCCTCTGTAATCGTTATTAAGTGATGATGGGGGAGAGAGACTGGAGTTGGAACTCACCCCGGATCGGCCGTCTTATTTATTTTCAAGTTAAGAGACTGAACAAATGCAGTGTTGTTATTATCATGGTGATGATTATTGCTGTAGTGTGTAATAACAGCCCGGAGCTGCCAGAACTATGTGGGGAAGACGGCACTCCGTCACAGGCTCCGGAGAGCTGTTTTCTCTGAGGACCACCATGTTTTGTAAAATAAGAGTTCGCTGGAAAGATGCCTCCCACCCTCGACTCCCCCCTTCAAAGGCTCCTGTCCTTGGAGTCAGGCCCTGACTCACAGTGTGTCTTCCCATCATGGGCTCCAGGCTGGCAAAGAGACCCCGAGCTCTGCCCGCCACTTCTTCTTGGAAAGTAAGTGTCAGGGGGCTTCATCTTGGACTCTGAAGGCCTCCCAATGCGCCCCCTCGCCTACCAAAGTAGGGATGTGGTCATCATGAAAAGGCATCTATTTCCTGCATCAAATGGGAGAGGGCAGTATGGACAAAATGCCTTGGACAGGTGCCATCTCGGGTTCAGTGAATGGGGACAGAGCAGGAGGGCCAGGAGGAGTAAAGGTGACTTTCTCTATTCTTTGATGGCATGTCTGGACACAGGGCTGGGATTCCTAAGCCTGGCAAGTCTCAGGAGCATATGAAAGAACATGAAGATGGAAAGAAGTGCCCTAGCCAGTTTGGCTCAGTGGATAGAGTGTTGGCCTGTGGACTGAAGGGTCCCAGGTTCGATTCCGGTCAAGGGCATCTGCCTTGGTTGCAGGTACATCCCCAGTAGGAGGTGTGCAGGAGGCAGCTGATCAATGTTTCTCTCTCATCGATGTTTCTCTCTATCCCTCTCCCTTCCTCGCTGTAAAAAAAATCAATAAAATATATTAAAAAAAATAAAAAGATGGAAAGAACGTGAGATATCCTTGCCCCCATGTTACAGCAATGCTCTCAGTTTAGAGCTGAGGAAATCAAGCTCAGGAGGATCACATGACCAGCTCAAGGCTGTACCCCTTGTTGTGTCCTGGTTCCTGTCTCATGGTCCATTCTGTCGCATTGTGCTTTGGGTCGTTCAGCAGGTTAGTGAAGTTGAAGGATGAGATACCTGAGAGGTGGTCCATAATCAAGCAACAGGTGTGTCTTGGACACTAACTCAGTCTCTACCCCATGGGCAGGCCCTGTGGGAACTTTGGGGAAAAGACTTATTGACCTGCTTACTCTCTCCCAAGGAGAAGAGGCTGACCCACAAGAAAACCTCTGTGAGAAACGTCAGGCAGAATATAAAACCAAGCATCATTTGAAAGACAGAGCATGTGAAAATGGCGAGAAAATGGAACCAGTAGAGTGGTCTTATGGGCCCACTTCATAAATAAATATCCCCCCAAATAACCAACACACACAAAAACATTTCTCAGCCTTCCTTTGTTGTTGGACATACTCTACAGATAGGTACCCATTAACACGCAACCATCAGCATAGCATAAGCACGCACTAGAAGATGCAAGGTCATGCCAGGCTTCTTGTCCCAGCCTTACAAAGGGTTCAGCGTCCTGGAGAAAGGGGCTGCGAATAGATGATTAAGAAGGAGTCCAAGGACAAAAGATATTTTTGAAAGGCATTGGGGGTCAGAGGAGCTTCTGCTAAAGGGAACTGAAGATTCTCCTGGTCTCAGAACCCTGTGCTTTTATTAAACACAATTTGTCCCAAGGCAAGGTGGAAATATACACTTCAAAGAGTACAGTACCAAAGGGTAGAGTACGAAGCATTGTCAGTTTGGGGAATAGCCTACAGTTGTTCAGGTGTTTGGCCAACAGGAGGCAATAAAATGCCCTGAGCTGTCTGGCAGTTAACAATCCTATTCAGGTTTGGGGGAAGTGCCTTAGCGGTTTCCAACAGGTAAATTACATATGTGGCTCTCCCTTGTTGAGCCCCCCAAGTCCCATCAACCTTTTGATGGAAGTCTTGTAATTATTACATGCTGGAATTGGTTCCCGGCAAGGCCATGCTCACTCATGCCACCATCTTTTGTTTCTAGTGATATGGGGCCAGGCTGGGGGAGTTTCAGGCTGCACCAAGCCCAAGCTCACAGAGCACACCCTAGACTACTCACAAAGCCTATTAGCAGTCAATATCGGATGGCATAGAACCTACTAGCCCAGAGCCTCCTCAGGACCTGCTGAAGAGCTTGGCAGTCTCTACCTTCCTATCCTCCTGCAACACTGCTGTCACTCCATGCTCCACCATTGGTGAGCCTTCCGTGCTGCCTCATGAATCACCTCCCCCCGGCCTGGTCCCCTCTCTTCCCTGGCCTAGAGTGGCCCCAGCTCCCCAGGGAGCCCTGTGCCTGGGGCCTGACTGGATTCCTCAGAGCTTAGAGAGTGATTTCCGCTCCCCCAGAATGTTCTTCTTGCCTCTCCATCCGGCTAAATCTGACACATCCTTCGGGACCATCCTCTATGCCCGGACTGTTGTAGCTTGCATGGCCCTCTCTGTCCTCTCGGTCTCCAGTGCCCTTACAAGTGGCGTCATGGGAATGGCCAGACAGTGACATGCTAATGCATCCTCTCACTTATGATCCCAGCACTTCATGGGCAGCCTCATGCTGTGGTCATCTTGCACCTGCCCAGTGAGTCTCCAGAATTAAGGCTTAGGGGACTGGAACAGACTCAGAGGTGACCTAGCTGTCCCTTCCTTTTTCTCAGCTGAGGGAATCAAGGACCTTCAAAAATAAATGTAAGGAGTGCATGCAGCTGAGCTCTACGGCAGCCTTGAAATGACCCCCCACCCTCCCTAGACCCCATCGACCTCCTGCAGCAGAGCGCTGAGGGGTGAGTAGTGTTGGGGTTGCTGGTGGGCTACCCGCAGTCTAGGCTCTGGGGTACTACATGTGGTCAGTCCCTGGGGCTCCTGGGTGACAATAAAGCTGCTAGAGGAGCAGAGGCCATAGACAATACACCGGAGGAAATACAAGTAATACGCCAACATGTAGAATAAATCAGTAATCAACGATATGCAAATTAGCCACTCAAGCCCCCTCAAATGCAAAGTAAGGCCATCAGGTACCATTTTATATTTATCAATTAGCACACAAAAAACGGAATTGATGTATCAAATGTGGGCAGGACGGTGGGGAAATGAGAACATTCATCAACGACTAATGACGTTAAAGACCCGGTGCAACATTTGGGAGAAAATATTTAACAGAACAGATCACGATCCATCTCGATATGGGTGCCCTGTGACCCAGTAATCCCACTGCTGGGATTTCATCCTGGAGGTCTGCACAGCCTCCCCGCCACTGCTGCTGAATCAGCACAGCTCGGGGCCGCCGATTGTTAATGCCTCCAGTGTGTGGGTGACATCTCTCCAGTCAATTAATGAGCCCATCTTTGTAAGATATAACATTAGCCAGCCTGGCTCTCATCAATTACAGGCAGAGGCTGGGCCGGAATCGTGGGGTGGATCAGACTGAGCTGCTCATTGTTTCAAAAGACCACAGAATCCCATCACCTTTATACATAAAACGGGGGTAAATCACAGAGAAACAAAGGAAGGAGCACTCAACGCACGGCACTTCGCACGGCTGGCTAGGTCACAGCACATCCTCGCACCCCCAGCCGGGCTCGCCTCTCTCCCGGGGCTCAGCTGGATGAAGGACCTTCTGGGCTCCTCTGAGGGGCTGGGCTCCGAGGTCAGGCGCCATCCTGGTTTCGCAGAGGTGGGGGGAACAGCTTTTCCATGTGCTGGGAAGTGGTGGTGCTTCGGAAAAGCTGGCTGCAGGGGTTGGGATTAGGGAAGCTGGGGAGGGCTACCACCAAGTCACCATGGCAACTGTCTCCCTGGCATCACCCTCCCTAACCCGGCCAGCCCCCACCAACTGGTCTGCTCTCACAGGGGCTGTGACGAACTGCTTCTCCATGTGGCAGACGCTCCCCACAGGCGTGTGGAGAGAGGGCGGCCTCTACTCCTTTACCTCCACCGAGGCCTTCGCAGGCACTCGGCCACCCTTGTCTCCTGTCAGCCCCCCAGGCAGGAGGGTGGAGGGAGGACAGGGGTTGCCGATGAGAAAGGGAAAGACAGAGAGGGTGAGCTGTCTAGGGAGTTCACAGGTGAGTGAGACCCCACCCATCTGGGCAGACCGTGGGAGAAGATGAGGTTAGAGCAGGGAAGTGTTCTACTCCGGGTGGTGCCACTCCCTGGGCATCTCACGTCACCTCTCTGGTTAAGGGGGAAATGGAGGGCGGGACAGGAGCCAGAGATCCCAGGCTTTCAAATTAAACTGTGTAATGCAAAAATAAAAATGGGAGTTCCAACATACGGTAGCCAGGTTTGCCATAGTTAGATGACAAACCGTGCATTATCTACTCTCCATCCACTCTAAACCATCAGTATTACTATTATTTTCTAAAAGAGAAGATGCTTTAACTCCCTCCAGATAGAAAGGGCATAATCTCAACATAAGAAAACTGACTTAGTTTACCTAAAGAAGAACGCTTCAGTTGGATATATTTGGCATTACAGGTGTAACTCAGAGATAGTGGGGGTTCTCTCCAGACCCTTGGAATGAAGTGAGGATCGCAGTAAATCAACTGGCAATCTTTTGCCGGTGGAGGGTCTTGCCTTCAGTTTGTAAAAGCAGGCAACCTCTGTGGGGAGCAATAAAGTGGGGGGTGCAATAAAACGAGGTATGACTGTCTAGTGTTATTTTTCTCCCTTCGCTTCAGCCTGGTGAAGACTTAAGTGACAACGTGAAGGAGCCTGAGGGTATGTGTTTGGGAACCTCTGAAGGGTCAGCGTCCTGCAGAAAGTAGCAGAGTGGACATCGCCATCCCAGGAATGGACTTGAACTCAGGGTGAGCTCTCCATTGGAGCCAAGACCTGGATCTCCCTGGGGCGATGCAGGACCCAGCAATATAAAATGGTATCCTTTGGTTTTATTTTATTTTATTTTTCCAAAGCAGGAGCAACTTTCCCCCTGAATAGACAAAATCCTCAGTTTCTCCTTTTCCTCTGCAGCTTCTCCCAGTTAACCTCTCTTTGAAGCAGAGGGATTTTTGCTGGCCAGCGTACGTGTGTTAAAAGGTTCTTGGTCTCAAGTGTAGCCCCACCCGCAACTCATCTTTGGCTTTTGTTGGCGCCTACCCCATTCATTCTTTTTTTTTTTTAAATACATCTTATTGATTTTTTACAGAGAGGAAGAGAAAGGGATAGAGAGTTAGAAACATCGATGAAAGAGAGAGAGACATCGATCAGCCGCCTCCTGCATGCCCCCTACTGGGGATGTGCCACAACCAAGGTACATGCCCTTGACTGGAATCGAACCCAGGACCGTTCAGTCCACAGGCCGACACTCTATCCACTGAAGCAAACCGGTTTCAGCTCCCGTTCATTCTTTCCCAGCTTCATCGCCCAACCAGCTGAGTTATGGCCCCAAGTTCCGTAACAAGGGCACGAACACAGCCTGGGTGCTGGGAAGTACGGGTACAGTACATCCATGATCCCACACAGCCAAGACTTGCCCTGCACCTTAGAAACCAGAATGACAGTCCTTTGAAGACCCCCAGCCTTTGCAAATCTCCTGTAGTACCTGGAAACTGCCTATTTTGCATACCCCATGTAATCTCTGTCCTACTTCCCCATGTAATCTCTGTCCTTCAACCCAATATAAACAGCTGTTTATGGGGAGAGGCAGAGCAGATTTTTGTGGGTGAGCTGCTGTTCCCCTATATTGCTGGCAGCATTAGAATAAATGCTCACATGATTCAATCCTGTCTTTGCTTAACTGGCTCAAGTAGTGACAGGCAGTGTGGACCCACTAATTGTCTGGTTACACTAGCACTGTAGCAAAATGGTACTTTGCTTCAGTCACCATTTTAAAGAAAACTCATCATAATAGCAATGCTGCACTGACTTAGTTTACATGATTTCAGTATGAGTTACTTTCCTTTTGAAAGATAAGACACCTACAAATTAGATCACTGCGCCTACAGAATATTCCTTTCGGAATATTGGTTATTTTAAGCTGGTTATTTTTTAAAAATGAAAGACTCAGGGGAAACCTTTCACGTTCCTCCTAATTGCCTAAAAGAATTTAGATGGAGGACGTGCTCTGGGAAGAGAGATATCATTATAGATAGCCATAGTTTTACATGAACAAGTGTGCTTTATCTAAGTTTTCCCTGTGCCCCGTTGTTACAGATGGCCCAGCGAGCATTCATTTATCAAACATTTGCTCTTCCATCTCCACAGGAATTGCATTCCTGCTCAGGCATATACGCTCTAAGTGCCTGATTTGTTCTCTGGATCTCGTAGTTTTATGGATCCTCCATATGTACATCCCAGCTAATAAAAGAGAAACATGCATATTGACTGTACCTCCACTATACCCACAAGCCACACCCACCAGCCAATCAGAAGTGAGTATGCAAAATAACCTATACAAATATGGCAGTAACCACAGAGCTGGAGAGAGCAGGAGGCTTGAGTTGCCCCTGGCGATGAAGGAAGCCAAGTTTTCTGCCCATCCTGGCTTGCCCTGGCCTCTGCTCAAGGCTACAAAGTTTCAATTGTAGAAGATAAATAAATCCCAGATATCAGAGCCTCTGCTTGGGTTGCTGGGGGTATGGCCAGCCTACAAACCACCACAAGCCTCTCACCCAGGCCACCCCATGCCCCAAGAGACACCCTTCAGAGCAAACCAGCCAGCTCCCACCTGTGTACCAGGCTCTCTCATATCTAATAAAAGAGTAATATGCAAATTGACCATCACTCCAACACACAAGATGGCTGCTCCCATGTGGTCAAAGATGGCTGTTCCCATGTGGACGCAAGATGGCCACCACAAGATGGCCAGCAGGGGAGGGCAAGTGGGAGAGACCAGGCCTGCAAGGGAGGGCAGTTGGAGGAGACCAAGCCTGCAGGGGAGGGCAGTTGGGGGGACCCAGGCCTGCAGGGGAAGACAGTTAGGGGTGACCATGCCTACAGGGGAGGGCAGTTAGGGGTGACCAGGCCTTCAGGGGAGGGCAGTTAGGAGTAATCAGGCCTACAGGGGAGGGCAGTTAGGGGCATGCTCCTGTCACTGATCAATCAGGATGGCAGGGGAGCAGTTAGGCATCAATCAGGCTGTCAGGGGAGTGGTTAGGGGGTGATCAGGCTGGCAGGCAGAAGTGGTTAGGGGCAATGAGGAAGGGAGGCAGGTGAGCAGTTGGGAGCCAGCATCCTGGATTGTGTGAGGGGTGTCCAACTGTCTGTTTAGGTCTGATCCCAAATAGGATACAAACTTTGTAGCCAATAGAATCAGGTCTAAACAGACAGTCGGACATCCCTGGAGGGGTCCAGATTGGAGAGGATGCAGGCTGGCTGAATTTCATGCACCGGATCTCTAGTATGTTATAAATCTGGTCATTTTCTCCTGTTAACCTGTCTCATGTCAATTTGATTATTAGTCTAGTCATAAGAACTTAGAAGGGTAGAAGGAAATTTCATTTTCCTTGCCCTCAAACCCAGTTTCATTTTTCCCTTGTGTTATAATTAGCTTTATAGAATAGTTTTTAGTTTTGCATGTAGGTATATAGATATAGATAGATATAGATATAAACATAAATATAGCTATAGATATAGATAGTGTAAGAGATAGATATAATTAGATATAGAGCTAGAGATAAAAACATCAATGCATATATGGATATATACAAGCAAATAGATATAATCAGGCCCATGATGAAGGAAAGAATAAAGGAGGGGTTTCAATGATAACTATGATACTTTATTTCTAAAAAAAGAAAACAAGGGATCCAAGGTAAATATGGCAGAAATGTTAACGCTGATTAATTATGGCTCATGAAATATGGATAACAGTTATGTAATTTTCCCTGTACATTGATACATTTTTGAAATCATTCCCTAACTTTTAAGCTTCCATGAAAATATTACCTGCTGGAAATATGCCAAAGTATTAAGAATGATTTTCTCAGAGTAGTGAAAATTACTAGTAGTGGGTGATTTTCTTCTTCTTTCTATTTTTCTGTATTTTCCTCCCTTATGATAAGCAGGTGTTGTTTTGCTAAGAAGGGAGAACATGTGACCTATCAAAAAGGGGAACAATCCACCGTGTGGTTGCCATCTCACTAAGAAACTCACTGTAACCTGAATGAAAAGATCGTTTCTGTAAACTTCATGGCATGTTGTTCCTTACATGCCACTTCCACCCATGTGTTTCCTAAGTGTGTGAAGCAGATAGGTGCAGTGTGCCAATAAATTGTCTGTTCTGGTTACACATTGTTATTCGGGATGGAGCTGGGTTCCATGACTAGTATTTTAGGGTTCTTAATCTCATGTTTTTTTGGCTACACCAAACTACCTCTTGACAAACCAAACAGCCCTTGATATAAATGTGTATAGCTGCCCCATGTATCTGCTTTATGGTGTATCTGTTAAATCAGGGACTTTGAACTTGAACCCCAGTGTCTCACATAAACAGCATTATGACAGTAAGTTAGTTCAAAGGTTCCCAGAAGTCACCATTTCCACCCTGACCTCTCTTGGAAGAGTTGCAACCAGCTCTTGGTTTGGGTCTTCCTTTCCAGCCCCTGTCCATCCATCCGTCTCATCACTGTTGACATCCGACCCATCACCACTTTCTGCTGAGCGTGTCTCTAAAGTATATCTCAGTCCCACCCACTGGTACCCATGCTCCTGTCACTGATCAAAGCCAGGCCACCATCCCCTCTCCCCAGAACTCTAGCTTAAACCTTTGGACCCTTGGCCAGAAAGCAAACAACAGGAGTCTGGTCCCTAGACGAGGGTCCTAGCTCTCATGTTTTGGGGTGTTTATTAAGTCAATGAGCATCTAATCTTGTCCTGGCTGAGGAGCTATTTGCAAAAGTGTCCTCACTACCTCCTGTCCTCTCACCCCCTTCCCACCCTCACCACACACATGTAAGGAACAAGCTCCACCCCACATGGCCCCCCGATTCTCGTCACAGAGACTTACTCTCGGGGCTTACTCTTGTCATCTTCAACTTGAAGCCAAATTTATTTTTCCTAATTACAAGACGTACTTACTGCCAGAAAAGAGTCACGAGTGAGCAAAAACAATGACAATTAATGGAAAGGCCCAGTCTTTAGCGAGGAAAATATAATTGGTTAATTAATTAACAGATCATCAAAACAGCCCTAGCTGAACTGGTAAAGTGCTTATTACATAAACACACCCTGCAAAAACAGATATGAACGCTAATGGCCAATGCCAAGATTGTCTTCTTAAACCTCTGGTTTTCTAGAAGGTGTCAGACTTCTTACTCATCCACGTGGTTTCCCTCCGTGGAGGCCGGGGTTGCATAGAGAGCATCAGGGCGTGCATGCAGTGGGGAACTTCTAGCCCCGAGGGGCCTCAGAGATCTTTCATTCCCCTGAGGTCCCCACACACAGGACACAGCCCAGCTCTCTAAGTAAGCCCAGGGCCCAGCACAATGCCTGCCCCAGAATGTGACAAAATGAGTCCAATCCAGTCTCTGATCAAAGAGAAAAGTTGGAGCCCAGAGAGGTCAGCGACTTGCCTAAGATTTCAGGGTTCGCTTCTGATAGAGCTGAGAGCACCACACGCAGACCCCTGACCTTCAGTCCACACTGTGTTGTGCATTCAAAGGCGGAAGAAGATTGCGAACTTCCTCTGCCTGCCCTGGATGTGCTTTTCTAGCGTTACGTGACCCAGAAAGCGCTGCTCACACTGTCTTCCAACGCACCGAGAAACGGCGGGAGCAGGCAGAAGTGCACTCTGGGCGAGCCTGCTCTTCCCTTCCTGGGCACCTACAGATGCCACATTTAAAATCAGTGAAAACCAGAAGCCTTTGACATTCCAATCATCTGCTGAGCAGCATTATAGATATAGATATAAATATAAACATAGATATAGATAGTGTTAGAGATAGATATAATTAGCTATAGAGATAGAGATAAAAACATCAATGCATATATGGATATATACAAATAAATAAATATAATCAGGCCCATGATGAAGCAAAGAGTAAAGGGGGGGTTTCTGTGATAACCATGCTACTTTATTTCTAAAAAAAGAAAACAAGGGATCCAAGTTAAATATGGCAGAAATGTTAACACTGATTAATTATGGCTCATGCAATGTGGATACACCCTTCAGGGCAAACCAGCTGGCTCCCAACTGTGCACCAGGCAATTGGGAGGGACCAGGCCTGCAAGGGAGGGTAGTTGAGGGCGACCAAGCCTGCAGGGGAGGGCAGTTTGGGGGACCCAGGACTGCAGGGGAGGGCAGTTAGGGGTGACCATGCCTATAGGGAACCAACAAACTACAGCCCTGTTTCCCCTCCTCGAAGGCTAATCTGATTTTGGAAAATTGCTTTTGGAACACCTTAGGTGTGGCATCCCAGAAATGGGCTCAGGATCTGGACTCCGAAGGAGAGAAGGATGGGGTTTGAGGCGCTGGAGGAGGACGAGGCAGATGACAAAAACAGCGGCAAGCACGATGAGGCCCAGGACCAGCGGGACAATCACCTGGCCTCAGATTTTATGATCCAGAGTCACTCCCAGAATTCTCATCTTGTAAAACCCCTCCTCTACCTCGTGAAAAACATGCCTTTCGTTCCCACTCTCACGTTCTTGTTTTCCAGCTGCGAAAATGGCCCTGGCAGGGCTGCAGGTGTGTGCCGAAGTTCCCTCCAAGATGTTCTGTCCCGAATAAAAGCGCCAAATAAATAGCTCTTCTGGGTAGATTTTGAGGATTCGCAGCTATTCCAAGGAAGGCTAGGCCTCCTCATAAGCTGTGTGACAGGGTGCGAGGTGCATACCTCAGGACAACACGGGCTGGTGGAGACACACCTCAACGTGGGAAAGGGGCGCGTAGGTTCGGCCCGGCTTCACAGCCGCTTTGGAGCTTCCTGCATCAGACGGCAGAAAGCATTCTAACCTCAGAGACAGACGCGTTGGGTTGATAATGAGCAATGGAGTTCTAGCAGTCACAGTCTGGAACCGCAAAAATAGCACAGCAGCTTTTTAAAAAATAAACCAACCTCCTTTCTGCCAGGAAGCAGCATCCTCTCTTTCTGGACACGGGTGGGAGGGGGGTGGGGGGCGGTGGAGCAGGAGCGGGTGGGTACGGAATGCCATAGGCTCACGCAGCCGGATGGCTGGCTGCAGGAAACATTTCAGGTGTCTCCAACAGACCGATTGTTCCCAAAGATGGCCACTACAATCTCCTGCCGATGGATGGGTGTTCCCCCTCCCTGTCACCTGGCCTGACCCTATGATTTGTTTGTTTGTTTGTTTGTTTTAAATATATTTTATTGATTTTTTTACAGAGAGGAAGGGAGAGAGATAGAAAGTCAGAAACATTGATGAGAGAGAGACATTGATCAGCCGCCTCCTGCACACCCCACAGTGGAGATGTGTCCGCAAGCCAGGTACATGCCCCCAACCGGAATCGAACCCAGGACCTTTCAGTCTGAAAGCCAACGCTCTATCCACTGAGACAAACCGGTCTCGGCCCTATGATTTGTTTTGATCGACCAGTAGTAGAATGGTCCAGCTTCCACCTTTGCAGAAGCAGGTCTCAGCCACGTAAAGAAGTCCAGCTGTTCTACAGCAGAGAGAGGCCTGAGAAAGAGAGAGAGAGAGAGAGAGAGAGAGAGAGAGAGAGAGAGAGAGAGATAGATCCTGGGGACTTCGGGGCCACATGAAGGGCACCTGAGGCTCCAGCCCTGAGGCCCCACGCAAGGGAATGGCACCACCTTAGACCCTCCGGCCCGGCTGAGCGACCCGAATGGCAGACACAAGAGCCGTCCTGCGGGGTCCTGCCTGAATTCCTGGGCCGCGTGATGGTGAGCAAATGATTGTTTGGAGCCACGCTAGCTGGGGCGGTGTGCTCTGCAGCAACAGTAAAAACACCAGCCAACCTCTCTCTCCTGCCAACTGGTCTCTCACCGGCTGTGCCCTGGGGGGCTGCCATGGTTTTGGTTTTGATTTGGTTTCTGTTTTTTTGTTCTTAAATTCATCCACTGGAGATCTTGCGGGGGACAGGGAAAATTGATGTGAGATGGGAAGAGCCCTTAAACCTGCCTGAGAGGGAATCGGACACTGTCACAGGTGTGTTGCATGTGCTCAGAGGCCGGAAGTTCACAGTGTGGACCTTTCCCGGGCCTGGAGGGCAGCCCCGTGGAGCTGGTCACCCCGCCCCACCCCTGTCCTCAGAACACAGAGTGCTGTCTCTTCCGTGACACCTCGGACCCTAGACCATCTGCCCCACACCCATCAATTCCTCAGAGCACATCTGGAACCAGAGGTCAAAGGTCCTCCCCAATGTCCACAGGCACCTGCACAACCACGTGACTAGCTCCACCCCGACTCTGACCACATTTACTTATATATTTATGAGCATTCCCTTTCTCTATAATAACCTTGAACACCAGGGTCTACTACGTATTCACACAGTTACATTTACTCAAACCAACAGCCCCCACCTATGATATATCTAATCCAGGGCAGGACCCCAGGCCCAACACCCAGATGGTCTGAAATTTCCTACCGGCTATTATCTGTTGACGTTAGCTTGATGAGGCAATATTTTTAAAGTTAAAAATATTGAGTGTTTTGACCCAGTAATTTGAGTCTTGGGAATAAAGCAAACAGAAATGCCATCAATCATTCACCCAAAGACATGGACAAGAATGATCATGGCAGCCGCACTAGTTGTCACAGTCCCGATCTGGAAATTATCCACATACCCGTCTAAAGGAAGAGGGGTGAATGGTGGCACCTTCACATAATGAAACGCAGTATGAGAAGCGTAAGCGATACAACTACATGGATGAATTCTCACACGTGTCATGAGTGAAATCAGGCAGACACGGAGTAACCAAACATGATTCCACTTTTTTTATTTAGACATGATTCCATTTAGATAAAGTTCAAACATGGTCAAGACTGAGCTACGCTGTTAGAAGGACAGTGGTTACCCTGAGGGACATGACCATGACTGGAAGGTGGCTTCTTGGATGCTGATCGTACTCCATGTCATGGTCTAGATGCTGACTCACGAGTATATTCGCTCTGTGAGTCACTAAAGATGTCTGCATTTTTCTATGAATGTAATACTGCAAAAAAAAATTTATCTTAAAGCACGAAAAGAGGAAAAAAAGCACTATTGATGAAGGGTGCACAGAAATGGATATTTTCTCACATTAGGGATGTGATTAGTACAGCTTTAAGAAAGGGAATCCGGCAATATTTATCAAAGCCTTTGAAAATTTCATAGCCTTTGACCTAGTAATTCCAGCTCTAGGAATTTGTCTTCAGGAAATAATGAGAGTATGGTACTTGTCATTGGATTATCTGTGAGAGAGAACTTTTGGAAATAACCTAGATAAATGTCGGGCATGTGTATACTTATTGTGCAGCCACTAAAATATGTTTTGTAAAATATTGAATAACAATGTATCACATGAGAAAAGAGTGATTTATAAATGAATAAATACAAATAGCAATGCAGAAATTAATAAGTGAATTCATCAGCCATTGAATATGCATGTACTGAAATAAATACATGTTCAGAGCAACGGGGAAAGTAATAAATATGGCTTAGGGTCTGCTCTTGAGTACTTTAGTGTAGTCAGACTTGAAGTCAAATGTGCATTATTCACAGCTGATGAAATAGGAAGAAGAACTAATCTGAAGTCATATCACTTGGTTCTGGTCTCAGCTCTACCATTTATTTATTTTTTTCTTCCCAGCACCTTGATGTCTATTCATCATTTTTTTTTACCTGTAAAATGAATATAATAAGGGCTTTCCTGACTACCTCACCCTGACGTCACTGACTGCACAGAAAACTCTACTGAGTGTGCCCTGAAGATGTTGGCCAAATATCGTGATCAGGTGATCTTTCCTGTCTTGAAGGAAAGGACACACATGCACCCCAGTTCTATTAAGAAACATCACTCTACCCCCCAAGACTTCCTCCGGCCTCAAGGTTACTCCATGCTCCCCCGAGCTTGCTCTCCATGCCAGCATCCATAGTAGAGGGACTAGTAATTAAAGGCAGAGGGAAGTTCTTTCTATTCTTGAATTCTACGTGCATTGCATGGTGGTAGAGAATGTGGTCTGAGTGATGTTGGTTCTTGGACATTCGCTGAGATTTCCTTAGTGGCCTTGTCCAAGCTCGGTTTCTATGACATGTGCCTGAAAAGAAGGCATAGTATCCATTTACAGAGTGCAGGGTTATAAATATATCCTTATTTATGATGCTTGGTTGCTTGTCTTATTTGAACCTTTTATAGCTTTACAACTTTGTGTCTCCTTGATGCACCTGTTTCTGCAAGGTGTGCTAAAAATCCCCTCCAGGAATTGTGGATTTGTCCTTTACTTCTTTTCAATTTTTCAATCTCTGTTTGTCTTATTTAGAGGCTATGTTGTTAGGCACATAAAGATTCATGATCATTACATGTCCCGATGAACTGTCCCTTTCATCACTAAGCAATAATCTACTTTCTCTATTTATGCTTTTCTCCTTATTTTCTACATTGTAATTAACATTGTACCACCAGATTACTTTTGATATCTGCATGGTATACATATTCTCTTCCAACCTTTGGCTTTCAATATTCTTGTGTCATTAAATTGTATCTGTATCTTATAGACAGCATATACCTGGATTTTGTCCTTTTTAAAAATTTTTAATGCAAGAGTTTCTTTTTATTTTTAATGAGAAATTTTATCTGTTTGTGGTATGATATCAGCTTGCAATTCCATTTCTCAAACTTTTTTTCAGTTTCTGTTTGCTTTTCAGTCCTGGTCCTTGGAAGATGGCACTTTTTTTTTTTTTTGTGGATTATTTGGGCTGATAAGTGAGTGTTTGTGGCTCTCATTTTACTGAAGAAACTATCCTTCATGACTCCTGGAATTAGACCATTAGTTTCCCAAATACTAAGACCTGAGCTGCCCTCCCCTTGATGGATTTAGAACCTCGGTTTGTATTCATTTTACCCTATATTAGGTGTCTATACCTATGAGTCATTTGACTTTAGCTCCCATTAAAACACACACACACACACACACACACACACACACACACACAAATTACACTTATAAATTTAAAAACACTGATCAAAGTAAAAATTGTAATAGAAAATTTGAAATACTTAGAACTGAATGATAATGAAAATACTATCTATCAAACCTGAGGGATAAAGATAAAGCAATATGTAGAGGAAAATTTATAGCCTTAAATTCTGATACTATAAAGAGAAGTTATTTAATAATGAACTAAATGAGAAAAAAATAAACAAAGTAAAACCAAAGACTATAGTGAGAAACATAAAAAGAAGGAATTAACAAAATATAAAATAAAGATACAATAGAGAAAATTAGCAAGACAAATAGATGTCTTTTTTCAAAACTAGCCTCTGATGAAACTGATTAAAGAGAGAGGGAGGATAAGAAAATCAAGTAATATTAGGAAAGAATGGAGAGATTAATTTTAGAATCTATAATGATTTTTAAAAGATCATAAGAAAATAATATGAAGAACTTTAGGCCAATATATTTGAAAATTTAAGTAAAATTTAGGGCTATTTCCTAGATTATAATGGATTTACAAAAATGGTTTTTAAAACAAGTAAAAAATCTGATGAATCTTATAACCAGTAAATATACTAAGTAATTTAAAAAATCTTCCCACAAAAAGAACAAGATGTACAGATGGTTTTATAGGCAAGTTCTCTCTGACATACAACAAGTAAACAATTTCATCTATATGCTCTTAGAGCATAAGAAAAGAAGGCTTCTGTTGTAAGATAATAAAACCTTCAGACCAGAAAAGTGTGAAAACAAAAAAAAAAATTCCCAGGCCAATCTCATTCATGAGCAAAGTGGAAAAATAATTGATAAACTAAATACAGAAATATATTTTTAAAATATATTACATCTCATTATCAATGTGAATTTTTTTCAAGGAATTGGAAATAATAGCCTAACATTAGAAAATCTGTTAGTGTAATTCACCATAGTAATGGATTAAAGGAAACTAATCATATAATCATCTCAGAAAGGGGGAGAGAGCATGTTGAGAAAATACAGTGGTTAACACAGGTTAACCTAGCAACAAAATCTAGCAATAGAATGGAGCTTGCCTAACCTGATAAAGGTCATTAACATACTGCAACCATGCTACCTAATGGTGACATATGGAGAGCATTCTCTTTTATATGAGAAACCCCACAAGACTGCCCATCATCTCTGCCTCTATTCAATGCAGAGCTGGGCATCCCTAGCCAGCCCATTTAGACAAGAAAAAGAAATGAAGGGTATGCAGATGGAAAAGGAAGAAAAGAAACTATCAATATTTACATATGACATAACCTTCCATAGAGATGTAAAAAAATATATAGCAATGTATTGGAATAAATATGAAGAGGGAGGTTGCTAGTTTTTAGATCAATATATGCATCAATTGTATTATTATATACCTAAATAATTTTAAAATAGATATAGTTTGGTATTAGAAAGAATTAACATCTATTGAAATAAGAAAAGTGGAAACTGCTGATGGAACTTCACTGACCAATCAGGGCAATGTGACACCACCTGCCATCCAACACAGAGTACCCAGCATTAATGAGGGTAGGTGGGAATACCCACACTCTATTACTGGGGGTATAAGTAGGTTTTAAAAAACACCGAGGAGCAACTGGGTAACATAAAAATCCTATCTAATAAAAGAGTAATATGCAAATTAACCATCATCTGCTACATCCACAAGCCACACCCACCAGACAATCAGGAGCGAGTATGCAAATTAACCCTAGCAAGATGACTGCAGCCACAGAGAGAGCAGGAGGGAGGCTTGGGTTGCCCCTGGCCATGGAGGAAGCCAAGCTTTCTGCACACCCTGGCCGGCCCAGGCCTCTGCTTAAGGCAACAACCCCAGAATTGGCCACAGAGGACTCTGCTTTGTTCTCCTACCCCTTTTCCTGCACCTGACCTTGGAGAGGCCAGAAACAGCAGCTGGCAAGAAGGCAGGAGGGGCAAGCAGAGAGAAAAGGTGCCACAGCGCCTGTGCTCCTCTGCAGATCCCAAACCTGGGCAGGGGTGTGGGGGTGAGGCTGGTAGAGCAGGAGCTGGAGCTGGAAATGGGGAGAGATACTGAGATTTGGGTTTTAAACTGGACTGGACTTACAATACCTAAGAATGAAGCCATTCCTTAATACCCAGGTGTGACCAGAAAAGCTAGGGGATCTGCCCAAGATTTGACGCAGGGACTGCAGAGAAGAGCCCAGGAAGTGGAATGAAACACACGGTGAGGTGAGAAAAGGAAAGCTCGCTCATGATTTCACCCACGGCACAAAGTGCTGAAACCACTGGCTGCTATGATGACTCTTAACTATTTTTGGGATCCCTCCCCCAGGGGCAGGCGCTGTGCGGACACATCACGCAGCCGTAACTGACCTTGCTGTGTCCACCCTCCATAGATGGCCATATCTCTGAGGGCAAGACCCACGTCTTGCTCAGTATTAAAGCTTCTCTGTACGTATGTGACCTATAGACCCTCAATAAAGGTCTGCAGTGCTCCAACCTGCGAATCACCGTTTCGAATTGATTATTATTCACCTCATCTCCCACCTCACCTCTTTCTCTTTCTGATACCACTTCAATCTGGTGGAAATATTAACAAACTTCAGAGCAGCCCCCAAAGAACAAGGAGGGGGATCCGGAGAGAAAAAAAAAGTCTATTGAAAATATATGGAGGTGAGGGCATGTACTGGGGGATAGAGGAGGCCTGGGGGAGGTCCATAGGGGGAAATAAAGGTGTGGGACATATGTCCTACTACTTGTAATACTTTAAACAATAAAAAAATAAAAAATAAATTAAAAAAAGAAAATATATGGATTGTCCAGGGGAGAGGGTAGAACCAGAACAAAAAATGGTAGCAATGGAGGCTCTCAGCTTCTCCCTAGGAGGAGCAGACCCCAAGGCTTTGCCCCATCAGTCAGTCATCAGGTGCAGAAGGCTGCGAAGATGTATCAACGCTTTTAACTCCCCTGAGAACCGAGAAATGAAACAACCTGGAGGTCCAGGCCCCTGGTGGTGGCGCTTCCTCTGCCAAGCGCTGGGGCCTGGGCTGGGCCTGCCGCCTGCGGCCGCTGCAGGAGTCATTAGGAGGGACACGGCGTTTACATCCCCGGAGGAGAGCGCGCAGGTGGCTCCGGTGTTTCCAGGCACTGCCCCCTGGGACCCAGGGAGAAGGCAGCAGCGGGCCGGAGAGGGGCCTGAGCCACCAGAAGGTGAGTCTGCACATTCCAGCCCAGAATTCTGAATTAATCACCTGCAGGAGGCGGAGTGGCCAGATGGGAGGGAGTTACGGGGAAGGAGTCAAACCAGCAGTCAAGGCAGCTGCTAAATTTAACCTGGTCCCCAAAGCAGGACTTAATTAAATTAATCCTGCACCCCCACCCGCTTCCACCCTCCAGGCCTCGTTCCCAGGTGGGATTTCTCTGTTGCTGGCTTGGCTCACATTATACCATGGGTCTCCCAACGCTGATCCCCTTGACAGGTGCCTCAGGCCTGCTCCTCTGGTGCTGGCGCTTGAAGGAAGCACAATTCCCAGCTGTCCCGGCCGCTCCCGCTGTGCCGAGTGCCGGAAGCAAGGCCATTTGCAAGGCCAGGCCAACCCTGCACCAGGGCCCCCCCCCCCCCGACCTCTCCAGCAAGACAGGATCCTCACATCGGGGTAAGCCTTCTATGACCTGCCTGGGCTGGCCCTTCCCCGGTCATTGTCTGTCCCTGTGCCGCGGCCTCAGCCCCTCCAGCACCTGCTGGCCTCTGAGCAGCCCCCTGGGTGTGGCCGGGAAGGTGATGACTGAGCCCGGAGTCTGCTAAGTGAGCTCTTGGTTTCCAGTTTTTCAACTCAGACCCTTCCCTTCAGAATCCGTACCTTCTCCTGCACACACCGCCCTGCCATTCGCCATCGTCCTTTTCATTCATAAAACTTAGGCAACTGAATAGGAATTAGGAGACCCAGGAGGAGCATGAAAGTCAGCATCCCTCTAACCTGCATTTGCCCTGCCCGCTTCCTCCTGTCCAACGCAGAAGCCCAGGTCGCGAATTCCACTCTCCTTCCCATCACCTGCAAGCGTGGTTCACACAGAGAGCGGGCCGCTCCCGCGTCTCCACCTCCGCAGGTCCAGGGTGGGGCTGAGAATTGGCATCCTCACAGGCTCCGGGGTGATGCTGGTGATGATGCAGGCACGGGGACCGCACTTGGAAAGCAGCCGCTCTGGGTGATGGTTGTCGCCGGGCTCATCCTTGGCAATACAGTGGTACCTTGAGATACGAGCCGTCGAGCGAGCTATTTTTGCTTTGAAATACGAGCAACATTTGAGATAGGAGTCATCGTGAGGATCGGCCGGCAGCACACGACCCACCAGTTTACGACAACTCGAGCGTCTCATAGTTTCCCACGCCTCAAGGTTACGGAACGAATTAAACTCGTATCTCGAGGTACCACTGTATTCTGGACTTGAGCAGCATTTTGTGGGGACAGGAGTCGGACCAGACTCCTGGTGCCCCATGAGCTCTAGTTCAGGGTTTGGGCCAGGAGGCTTCCTCCACGCAAGTGAGCAGGGTGGGGTCCATGGGGGCAGGGAGCCGGGTACTTCTCTCTTCCCTGGCCCCCACAGAGCCTCGGCCTTCTGGGACCCAACCCCAGAAGACGTGCCGGAGTCAGCTGCTCTCAGAGGTCAAATCCCGCTCAACCAATCATCGGGAGCTCCTTCTAGGCACCTGGCCCAATGTGGGCTCAAATGGTTTAGGACAGTGGTCGGCAAAGTGTGGCTCTTGAGCCACCTGCAGCTCTTTCACCCCTTGAGTGTGGCTCTTCCACAAAATACCTCGTGCGGGCATGCACGTTCAGGGTGATGGAAACTTCGTGACCCATGCGCAGAAGTCGGTTTTCGGCTCTCCAAAGAAATTCAATCGTTGTACCATTGATATTTGGCTCTGTTGACGAATGAGTTTGCCGACCACTGGTTTAGGAGACTAAAGCAGCCTCGAATCCCAGTCTAGATGGCAGGCCTGAGACAAGGCCAGAGCAAAAGCGCTGCGCCCTCTGAGCGCTCCTCTTCCAACTCTGCCAGCAGCGGAGTGGGTGGGTGGGGCGGGGGTGGGAAGGGGTGCTTTTCTGAGTGCCTGAGAAATCCCCAGAAGGAGCGCTGTGCGGGGCCCAGAGGGACGCAGCCTGGGATCAGGTGTGAAAGCTGCTCCACCACAGCTGCCCATCTCCGTTGGCACCAACAGGCAGAGCTCAGAAAGGAAGTCTGTCTGGCCAGTGGGTTCCTGGGACGGAGAGAATTGTCACCTGGACCAAACCCACCCCACCTTCCCGCCTTCCTTGTCCCCCTCCCCGCTCAGGCTGGACGGCACCTGGAAAGCCCAGCAGGCGGGTTAGACCCAGCTGCTGGGGGCAGGAGGGGAGAGGGTCCCCTGCTCCCTGTCCAGCGGGCAGCCTCCGCCTCTGTGCCCTCAGAAAGCAGGCAGCTTCCTCCTCTGTCCCTCAGAAAGCGGCTCCCCGAGGGGCCCCTCACTGGGGGAACCTGTACGGTCTCTGCTCAACGTTTACCACCGAGTGTCCAGGATGGGTTCCGGCATTTCATTCATCTCTCCCCTCCTATTTATTTATTTATTTATTTATTTATTTATTTATTTATTTATTTTTAAGTTTCTCTTTTTGGGCTCCTAACCCCTCTCTGCTCGGCTTTTCTTAATATTGGAAATAACTACGTTCTTTTTAAAAACCAGGTAATGGAGGCACCCAGCACCACATCTGAGAAGCAAGAAAGAACACGCCGAAGTCCCCCTCTTATCTGCGGTCTTGCTTTCCACGGTTTCGGTTTCCCATTGTCAACGACGGCCCCAAAATACTAAATAAAAATCCCAGAAATAAACAATCCGTCAGGTTTAAACTGCGCCCCGTTCTGAGCAGCTGATGCCCCCTCACGCCACCCGCTCCACGCTGCCTGGGACGCGACTCAGCCCTTGGTCCAGGGGCCTCCCCTCCAGAGACGCCTCCTGCCTATCTGTCACTTTGTAGCCGTCTCGGTGATGGATCAACCATCACCGTCTAGCAGTGCTCCTGTTCCGATAACCTTTGTTTCACTTAGGAATGACCCCCCCCCCCCAAAGCCATTCTCATAACCTTGGTGACAGTATATTGTTATCCTTCTCCTATTTTTGCTATTAGCTACAGTTGTTCGTCTCTGACTCTGCCTAGTTTGTAAGTTAAACTTTATCACAGGTTTGTCTGTCCAGGAAAAACCATCAGGCATCGAGGGTTTGGTGCCAGCGGGGGTCTCAGGCACCCATTGGAACGTATCCCCTAGGGACTGAATGCCATTTCTCTTCGGTCAGGTGTGCTCTGTGACCTCTTAGTGCCCGTTCAGTGCAGGTGAAACTGGGGTTCAGTGCAGTCGGGAGTTTCTGTCTGCCTATTGGTGCTTGTGTCCTATTGGTGCTCGTGTCCTATTAGTCTTGCAGAGATTCGGCAGCCGGAATTTTCACAAGCCTTCTCTTCCTGCACTGATAGCGGCTTACTACACACCCTGCCCTGTGCCTGGCTTCCTTCTTTTATGTTTAAGTTTAATTATAAAATATCCCCAATATACTGACAGAGAGTGAGTCGTAACAAACATCCTTGAAACCCCCTCCTGCCTCATCCGTCTTCTGTGATCCCATCACGGGCTGTGTTTGCCTTTGGACTCGAACTTTAGAAATAAAATGTTACACGTATGTTTGGGGCCCCATGGGCCCATCCCCGGTCTGGTTCCCTGCACCTCCCTCCCCAGAGAGAAACTCTCTGATGTCCTCGCCCTGCGTAGACTCCTCCTTTCCCACTGGTCCCTCCTCCCTGAGGAAATCCCTCCTGGACTGTGAGGTGCTCAGAGGTTTTGGATGCGCTCGGTCTGGAACCGGGCAGCATGTACAGCGATTCCCCCGTGACCCGAACAAACGGGGTGCTATTAGAGCGGGGCTCGGCATTGCACGGCACCAGGCCTGGCAGGGTGCTGTAAACCTCGCAGACTCCCAAACAGCACTGTCCCCTTCCGTCAGAAGTCACTGCCAGTGGCATCCATCACTGCGGAAAATCAATGCTTGCAAATATCCCTGCAGGAAGACAGAGGCATTAACTTTATGAATTCTCCTCCTGGTTACACACTCGTTAGGAGGATAAAAGGTGGCTCCAGTTGGGCCCGGCTCCTGGCTGCTTCGCAGGGAGCTCCTTTACGGGAACTCGCGCCTCGATTTTGGTATGACCCGTGCCCTGCAGTAAATGTGCAGTGCAAGCCCCGTCTCCTTTCTTCAGTCACTAAGTGTCGCAAGATCAAAGGAAGAGCTCCGAGTTGACTGCCTCGTTAGTCTTGTTTTCTTAACTATGTTTCTGATGGATTTCAGAGAGAGGAGCGGAGCGGGAGAGAGAGAGAAACATCATTGGTGAGAGGGAATCATTTATCGGCTGCCTCCTGCACACCTCTTACTGGGGATCGAGCCTGCAACCCAGGCATGTGCCCTGATTGGGAATTGAACCTCAACCTCCTGGTTCAGGGGGCAACACTCAAACACTGAGCACGCAGGCCAGGCATGCCTGGTGCTGGGGACTGCCCTGCCCATCGATCTTCCCACAGAGGGCCCTCCTGGGTGGACATGGCTCCGGTGGCGGGCGGGGCTCAGAAAGCAGCCCAGGGCTCTACCCCTGGCTGTTTAAGGACCTGTCTTCACAGTCACCTCCCACTGGAAACCCAACCCCCTGGGACTCTGCCGGGCGTGCCTGAGTGCTCCGCCCACACCGCCCCTCCTGCTGATGGCCTAAACCAGTGGTCGGCAAACTCATGAGTCCACAGAGCCAAACATCAACACACAACGATGGAAATTTCCTTGGAGAGGCAAATTTTTTAAACGTAAACTTCTTCTAACGCCACTTCTTCAACATAGACTCGCCCAGGCCGTGGTATTTTGAGGAAGAGCCACACTCAAGGGGCCAAAGAGCTGCATGTGGCTCGTGAACTGCAGTTTGCCGACCACAGGCCTAGACCAATGCCAGGTCATCGCCACACAGAGCTGGGGGCACTCCGGAGACAATCCAGCCACACACGCATCATTTTCAAATGAAGCTCCTGACACTCAAGACAGGGAGCCAGTGGCTCAGGATGCCCGGCAGGTGGACCCATCAGAGGCCACAGAGCGGCCAGTGTCCTGCAGAGGGCTGGGCCACAGCGGGGGAGGGCCAGGGTGGGAGCAGGGGATTCTCCTCAGTCTCTGGCTCTGCCTGGGCCCCTTTCCCTGCTCACACTAAGTTTCCTGGAGCCCCACTCAGCTCTGGGGATCTGTCCTTGAGCATGTGGGTTCTTATCAGAAGCTGCCCTCAGGAAAAAAGAGCGTAAATACAAAACACACACACACACACACACACACACACACACACAACAGTAATTCTGCATGCATCTTCTGCACTGCACTGGTTTTATTTCTTGCAGTGCCCCCTTTTTTGCAGTGACCCCCTTTTTTGCAATGCTCTTTTTTGCGTGGACTTTTTCTGCACTGCAGCTATGTCCTAACAGTACAGACGTGGTTGGCTGCATGAGTTTTGAGGGACAAAGAGGCCTTGCAGGCTTCCGCCCTCAGCCTCACTGCCCATTCTCCCCCAAAGAGACGGGCCTGAGTATTTCAGTCCTGTCCGTGCCTCAAAGACGCCTCCTCCAGAGATCCTGACTCAGGACAGACGGGCAGGGACAGAATGGGCTGGGGCCAGGGCAGCATTGTGGGCAGAAAATGGTGACGTGGGAGAGTTCACTTGGCAACAGAAATGAAAGGGCAGGGAATGACTAAGAGGAGAAGGAGAGGCTCTCCTGGTCTGTGCAGTGACCTGGCTGAACCTTCACTGCTCACTGCTCATGGGGGCTCGGGCGGGGGAGAGGGGGCGCACGGGGGAGGGAAATGCATCTCCACTATCAGGGGCAAAGGGCTGTACTTTCCTTTCACTCACTGTATTCTCTCAGCTCCATCCGTTCCCTGCCACCAACATGAATAAGAATGGTTATGGCTTATACTTGTATTCTTCATCTTAGCATCCACATGTTATTTGATCCCCATAAAACCCCAGTGAAGGGTTCAGAGAAGGTATTTTCTCAGCCTCTACTGACACAGACCTGAGACGTGAGGAAAAGGAGGAAAGACAACGGCGGTGAAGAGGTGGACTGGACAGTGATGTTGGATTTCACCCCTCACCCCAGACCACCTGGGAGGCTGTCACTGATAGGCTTTGATGCCAACAAATGGGGAGATGGGAAAAGAGGTGGGTGAGATGGGCGATGAGGGTGGTAAGGGGTGTGAATAGGACAAAACCGTCCACGGGGTCCAGTTGTGGGGGAGTGGGAGTCCTTGTGGCCGAGGCTAGGAGGAGGGTAGGGAACACCGTGGGCAGAACACAGCACGTGCAAAGGCCCTGTGGGGAGAGAGAGCTCAACTTCGTTGAGAAGTGAAAATGGTTAGAGCATAGGTGTTATACCTTTGTTCCTAGCTAACATTAACTGGCAGAGGGTAAACATTCTGTTCATGCCACACCTGTACTCGGAATGGATTTGCAGCCACTTATGTAAAAGGAACAGATAGCATAAGCCAAGGAGATCCTCAGTGACCAACGATGGGGTGAAAGCTGTCTTCTCACCCTTCAATGGCAAAGGCAGTGCCTGGGACCTTGTTATCCCACACGTTCTGGCTGGAGGTCTGGGATGGGGCCCTGGCTTCTGCATGTCTCACCAGCTCCCTGCGACGCTGTTGTATTGAGAATGGCATGTCCAGTCGCAAGGCACTGGAGAAGCGGCTCTAACTTTGCTCCCCATTAGCATCCCCAGGAACTTTGAAAACACAAAGGTGCTCCAGCCCCACCCCGTCCCGTTGAAGGGACTCTCTGGGGGCGGGGCACAAGCACCCGTCTATTTTTACAGCTCCCCAGGTGATCGGAACGGTCAGCCAGAGCTGAGCACCCCTGGCCAGAGCTTTCCTGCCTTTCAGTTTATGTCCATCATCTCGGCCCCATCTCGCTCGTGAAGCAGAACCCGGCGGGCAGGGCGGGCACAGCCTGTGCCGCAGGAAAACAGCGGTTTCTGCCCCGAGTAGAAACCACACGCTGTCAGGGGCGGGCACCTAATTCATCCTCCACTGCCAGCCGAAGGTGCTGAAGCCAGAGGCTGCGCAGCTGGTGGTGCGTGGCAGGACCCGGACCTGTCTTTCCACTCCCTCTGGGCACACTAAGCAAGAAGACCCCCTGAAGGATGCAGGGCAGATGGAGCGGGCGAAGTGAGGGGGGTTGCAAGTGACAAGTGACACCCAGAAAGGCATGGGTGAAGAAAAAATGTTGGGGGGACAGAGGTCGAGGGGGTCACCCCCGGTTCCTTGCAAACCACAGGATTAGGCAGTGGTTGCTCTGTCCATGCGACAGGCCATTGAGAAGTAGGGACGCGCAGAGCTAGGTGAGGCAGAGCATCGAGGGCACGAGGCGGGCACTGCCAGGCAAGGACGGTTGGTCAGGAGCTCTGCCTCAAAGCCAGGGCCCTCTGGGGCTGAGGACATGGCTCAGAGAGGGCACACGAGGAGCAGAGCCTGGACCCGGCTTTGATGACATGTTCAGAAATTAAGCATCTCATTGTCTGACCATCCACGGCCAATGTCCTCTGAGGATGCAGTGATGCGATTCACTTGTCATGTGCGAGGACTGCCATTATCAGTCTGTCAGCGGGTACCCGGGCTCCTATGACAGATGAGGAAGGAGGTAGCGGGGGAGGAACAGGGATGTCGAGGCAGAAAAGAACTCAAAGGACAGGACAGCTGGTCCCAGGCCGCCAGGAGGGCTGTGTGTGTGCAGAAAGAGGGCCAGCGTGGGAAGCGGCGAAAATGGAGGATAGGGCGGTGGGGGTGGGGGAGTGGGTACAGACTGTGCTCAATCTCACAAAGAACTCCTGAGCGATGAGCTTCGGAGAGTGGAACCGTCCGGCTGCTGCTTGGCGAGCCCGGGGCCTGGAAACATGTGAGCAGAAGCGGGGAGGCCAGGTCTCCTGGAAACCGGGAGAGTGACGGCCCGATGGAAGATGGGAGGAGCAGCCTCGGTTGTGTTCTCCTGGGTCTGAGATGTCCCTGACTTATCCTGGCGAGGCTCTGCTCCCAGTTTCTGTCTTTGCCGGCTCACAAGAACCCTGGTGGGGTGGTGAGGGCAGGTGCTAGTGGCCCCCCACTTAGAGGCAGGCACACCAGCCGGCCCCTGAGGGATAGGCTGCAAGGGAAGAAGGACTGCCATCTTCAGAAGGCACATGCAAGCCAGCTCTGACCCCATCCCGGGAAGATGGGCTCCACTGCCAGTGCTTGACCTGTGGGGGCGCCAGCCTGCACCCCGATCTCTGAGAACCCTCAGTGGCCCGCGTTTCTCTGCGCTGCCTCCGCCTCTGACTTACAGCTTCCGCAGAAACACCCTCCCTTCTCCCTGCAGTGGGGGTGCGCCTTGAGCTCTGTCCTGTAGTCTCCCATACACAGGACCCCACCCTCTCCTTGGCCTTCCTTTGCACCCCCATCCTTTTGCGCACAGGCTGGGGGAGGAGGAGGAGACCCCGGGGGATCGGGGTTCAGGAGAAGGAGGGGCTCTCTGGAATTTTAAAGGGAAAAGCAGATATCTGTTCTTTGACATCCCTTGGTCATTTCCACGAACCCAATCCCCGTCTCCAAACAGGATCCTCCTTCTCCTCACCCCCTGCTTCTCACCCCAATTCCCACTCGTATTTACACAGAGTTCTTCCCTCTGTACATATTATTTTTTTAACCTTTCTACGCATGCCCTCCAGGCCTCATCTCTCACCCAAATGACCCATCCAGGTAGTTCTTCGATGAAAGCAGTTCTTTCCCTGGGAGAGCACTCATGCCAGCAGGTGAAATCATAATTTTTCTCCTCGTTGCCTGTCCGATAACAGAGAGCCGGCCAGGTCCGGCCAGATCGATGTCTGCTCTCTCTCTCTGGCGAGCGAGCGTGGATTGTCAGGATGTGAACTGTGAGCGTATGAATCCGAACTTGAATGTCTCAGGTGCGTTCACACAACATTCCCCCACAAAGCCCGTTCCCCCCAAAACTGCACTCCACAGCTGACTCCCCGTTTGCCCCCGGCGAAGTCCCGGGCGTGCTCTGGACCTGGCAGGTGTCCGTGCGCCGTTGATCTGCAGTTCTGTTCTGGGGGTGCCATCTGCTGCTCCATCCTCTGACCTGGGTCAGCGGGGTCACCTCCCTCTGCCAGCTCGGAGCTCACAGTCCAGGCCCAGCATCTGGGTTTGGAAGGTTCTCGTCCCGTTAGCGCTCACGGGTGTGAGGAACGACGCAAGCAAGGGAGAAAGGAAAGCGACACTGCGGTCTCGGCTCAGCGCGCGTGGATCAGGCCAAAGCTCCCCTCCCCTCTCCTCTCCCTCCCCCTCCCTCACCTTCTCTGTCACCCTGAGCGCTTTCACAGGTCCCTGGGCAACAGGACCGATTTGCTACACCGGGGAGCGCCTATCTGCGAATTTCTCGACCTCTGTGTATTTTACTCCTCGGAGATATCACTGTTGCTGTCTCGCCTCCTGGCCTGCTCGTCCATCAGACCGGAGGAGCCGCGGGAGATAGGCCGGTCCTATCTCTGTCGCAGGGGTGACCCGTGACAATACACAGTGTGCGGCAACAGGTGATGCTTTGAGTTCGTCTCAGCGTGGAAAATGAGGCGGTGGAAGACCGGGGACAGAGCCAGGGCGGCCAGCAGGAGGGGATGACCAGGGCCCAGCTCCACTTCTCCTCTGCTCTGGGAACCTGGGCTCACACACCCCTCACGGCCTCCATATCCTTTCCTCCCCGTGAAGCCAACCATCCACCTCTCTTGCTCCTGGCAGAGCGGAGGGTGGCTTTACAGGTTCCCTTGTTGGGAAACAGTTCTGTGATAATATGAACAGCAAGACTGCTCTGTGACAGGGACCGCCCTCAGCCTCCACATGCTCGGACTCCTGTCATCCTTCCAGGAGTCGGGAGGTGGGAGCTAGGACCACCCCTGTTTTGCTGACAAAGATCTTGGGGCTCTGGGCAGCTGGTGGGAGAGTGGCCGAGGCAGCCTGGCACCAGAACCCATTTCTTGGCCACACATTCTGTAGGCGCACGGCATTCTGGGCCTGTGAGCACACCGCACAGGCAGGCTGCCTGCTCCCCATGTTCTCATCCACGCACCGGGGTACAGTGTGGCTCGGTGACATCCCTATTCTCTGAGAGCGGAGTAACCGTCTAGATCAGTGGTTCTCAACCTTCCTAAGGCCCGAGACCCTTTAAGACAGCTCCTCATGTGGTGGTGACCCCCAACCATAACCTTATTTTTGTTGCTACTTCATCACTGTCATTTTGCTACTGTTATGAACTGTAATGTAAATATCTGATATGCAGGATGTGTTTTCATTGTTACAAATTGAACATCATTAAAGCATAGGGATTAATCACAAAAACAATATGTAATTATATACTGTGAAATATTTATTTCTCATTACAAATAAATGAAATTTTGTCTTGAATCGTGGTGTAGCATGGGTAACAGTCTTCATAGGACAACAGTAAACTACATTGCTACACTTTGCTACACCGAGGAGCGGTCTGTTGGTTCCTAAGACCATGGGAAATAGGTGTTTTCCAACAGTCTTAGGCGACCCCTGTGAAAGGGAAAGGGTCGTTCGACCCCCAAAGGGGTCACGACCCACAGGTTGAGAACCGCTGGTCTAGATCCATTTTTCTCCATTCTAGTGCGGGACAGGCCACGGATGTTAAAAAAGCAGCCTTGCCGGGTCTGACCCTGGCACGGGGACTTCACTTGGTCCAGCCCGAGACAAGCCTGGTTTTCCTTCTGGCGCTCTGCGGGCCAGGGGGGCGGGGACGAGGTGCCCAGAGCCTTTGTTACCTTTAATTAGGTGCGCGCACCCATTGATGGATTGATTGATTTTCTTCCCGAGCGGCAGCGGGGGACAGCGCGGGGCCTGCCACGAGAATTATAACGAGCGCTAAGCAGGCGCAGCACGCCGTGCCCGGCCCGCGAGGCCGCCACCAGCTCCCTGTCAGACCTCAAATTGATTCTGAAATTGCTTTGAGGACGGAAAGTGGTGAACAATTTGAGACCCGTGTAATTATCTGAGTGGCTGTTGCTGGGTGACCCGCCATCCCCGCCGGAGCCCCTGGAAGGGGCCAGGGGTGAGGTTCCCAGATGAAACCGGCAGAACTGGCAGGACCCGGCCACAGCCCTGCCCGACGGACCGCCCAGAACACCCACCCGAGGCCGGGGTGGGTCTGCTCTGCCAGCGCAGCAACGGGGCTACCCTGGCCAGCACCGCCCCGGCCTTGGCTTCAGAAACAGACTATTCCATCCGCCGATACCATCCGGACAGCACTGGCCACGTGCCCACCACTGGGAGACACGGTGGGCACACGAAGAGTCTACCCTTCCTGCGTGCTGGGTGACCTGAGTGGAGAAAACGTGAACTAATAACACGTTGTTCGGCCTGTAGGAGATCAACCGAAGGACTTGTGTGCATGTGTGTGTAGGCATGGCCAGTGGATACAGGGCAATGGGGAAGTGGGGGTGGGGGAGTGAGAAGGATGAGAGCATGTACTGGGAGGGCAATAGGGAAATAAATAAAATATAAAAAAATGCAACTGATTGTAAATAATAATAATAATAATAATAATACGTTGTTCGTTGTAAGACAGGAGGTGGCAATGCCCACAGCGCGGTAACACTCCAAGCTGACAGTAGCCAGACTGATGCGCATGGCAGGCCAGAGGCTACAGGCTCTGCACGCCGGCCATCGGTGTGATCAGAGCCTCCAAAAGGCTTGGCACAGACAGAGAAACTGAGGCTCAGAAAGCTGAAGGCTCGGGCCCAGGCCCCTTCAGCCCCACCGGGGGCATGCGCAGGAGAGACTCATGCCCAGGAAGCACGAGGAAGGCCAAGCTCACGCCACCCGGTCTCTGCTCGCCAGCCTTTGTGAAAGAGAAACTCAGAGGCACATCCTGGAAAGAAGAAACCGGAGCCCAGCTCTCGGGGTCCCCATGGTTGCAACCCCAGGTTTGTACCCACTGAAAATGTTGGTTAGTTCCATGCAGAAATGCAAACGGGAGCACTGTCCCGATGCTGGCCACATTTCAAAATCCCATTTTAGCAAGAAATCTGTCTCAAGACCGTTGCACAGACGTCTCCTTTAATGGGGATGCAGACCGGCAGCCCCTGCCAGGAATCCCCTTCTTCAGCCCGCCCTGGGTCCAAGCCCCCATAGTCTCCCTCTGAAAATCCCTACCATGGGGGCCTATTGCTCAGTCTAGGCCACAGTTGGGGGCGGGACGGGCAAGCAGAGACCCTATTTCTCTCTCTCCCTCCCTCTCCTCTCTTAGTAAAATACAAGGTGGTGCAAAAGCAGGTTTACAGTTGTGAGTACATGAAACAGAGTTTACTTTTGTATTATTATGTATTAAGTACTGTCTTATCTTCCATACAAACAACTGCACGCCTACTTTTGCCCTACCCTGTATACACAACATAAAATTTACCATTTAACTGCAGTTAAGCATTCAGGTGTGTGGTGTTAAGTACATTCATGCTCTTACACAACCACCACTCCGTCCATTTCCAGTCAGCACGATGGGAAGAGTGGGTGCTCAGTGAAGACTTGCTGAATGACCCAGGGTTCAGGTGCCTGGCAGTTGTCTAACTCTAACACCGAATCCCATTCAGTTGCAACCCCTCAATGTGGTGATCTTCCCGTCACACCCCGGCTCTGTCTCCTCTCCCCAGGAGCAGCTATTCAGCTCTAGCTCAGTCACTGTCCCCAAGCCCAGAGGGGAGCGGGCACAGCCCTCCCTAGAACAGTGCCAGCTTTTACGACGTCCTCATCAATGTTCGCCGAAAAAGAAAACAGAAAACAGCCCGGCCAGTGTGGCTCAGTGGTTGAGCATCAACCTATGAACCAGGAGGTCACGGTTCGATTCCCAGTCAGGGCACATGCCCGGGGTGTGGGCTCGATCCCCAGTGGGGGGCGTGCAGGAGGCACAGCCGATCCATGATTCTCTCCTCATGGATTTTCTATCTCTCCTTCTTCCTCTCCCTTCCTCTCTGAAATCAATAAAAATATATTTAAAAAAAAAAAAGGAAACAGACTCTTTGGAGCACCACATTAAAAACCAACAGGAATTAGCCCCAGAGGAAAACTAGGGGCACCTTGGGCAGACGTGCACGGCTGCACCGGGGTTTGGGGCGTACAAGCTAACATGTAAGCCAGCGGGCCAGGACCAGGCCTGGCCAGAGAGGATTCGCCAACCCTCTGCCACCTTCTCACCACCTCTGCTCCGCCCTGCCACTCCACCCTCCGGAGGAATCTCCTGCCCGGCCCAAGGAACAAATGAGTGGCTTTCCTGTCCCTGTAATCGCTCCAAGTCCCGTTAATTACGCGGTGAGCCTCTCACCATAGGCCGCTGCCTGCCTGGACACCGCTGGCCCCGGGGCCGGAGGGCCGCCTCCAGGCCTCAGTTTCCACCCTGTCCGGCGAGGGGCTGGTCAACGCTCAGCCTCCCCTCTGTGCTCCGAATCCTCTGGTTTGGAGCTTGAAGGGCCGTGGGCCTCCTCCTAGGCCCCAAAGCATGAGACAGCTAATGACTCCTCACTCACACCGTCTCCCTAAAACGTCGAGGCACCGGCAGGTCGGAATCGCCGTGCTTTCTTTCCCAGCTGAACAGGAGCTGCCCAGGACCAGGGCAAATGAGGGCCAGCAACGACACAGACCGCCACGCCCCGGCTCAGGCTGGATCCCATCCCCTAAAACCCACTATTATCCTGGCATCGGCTGCTCAACAATTCACAGCGCCCTCTAAAATCACACCACCGCCAAGGACCGCCCCCTTCCTCCCTAAGAAGGGGCGTCCCTGGGTGTGCAAACAGCCGTCCTGGAGGCCACGCATGCGCTGCCTCTTGGTACATTGTCTTTATGGAGCAGGGATGCCCACAACCACTCCTTTTGAAAAGGAATGATGCCCGTCACCCCTGCCAATCTCTCCCTTTCCTAGCCGGAGCTGGTATGCTGGTTTTGCATAACATAGGAGGTCCCCATTAGGAACCAAGGATGTACGCACCTCACCCTGCAAAGGCATACACACACCAGGTTCCTATGTACAAACAAGGGCTCTCTGGTTGAGCTGGTTCTGACCAGTGCACCCCCTCTCTCCCCTCCTTGCCCCCAGTCCCCTCAAGAGAAGGCAGGGGGTCTGGAGTTAGGCCAGCTTCTCAGCTCCAACCTTCCCCAGCTATTGTGCCTCAAGAGAGGTTCTACTGGCAATTCCCCGTGGCGCCTGTGCCCAGCACTCAGCCGTCAAAGGCCGGCTTTCTCCCCAACCCCAGCAGTCATGTGACAACCAACTCCCTTCCCTCACTCCCCTCCCCCCTGTTTCCAAGCACCTTCTAGGGCTAGCCCACCCCCGGCCTGCACAGAGCCCCTCTGCCTCAGTTTCCCTGCCGGCCTGGGGCTGCCCAATCCCTGGCCACAAGGCTGGGCCCTCTGGCTCCGTCGCCAAGTTGCCGTCTGGGACAAAAAACGTGGCCGTTGTTTTAAACAACTGAGCCACCATCGGCCAACGCTTTTGTGAATTCCACACAAATGAGTTCACATAAAAATAATCAAGTGCTTGAATGCCGTGGCAATGTCAGATTGCTAAATGTTTATTCTTTTAAAATATATATATATATATATATATATATTATTGATTTTTTACAGAGAGACAGAGAGGAAGGGAGAGGGATAGAGAGTTAGAAACATCCATGAGAGAGAAACATCGATCAGCTGCCTCCTACACACCCCCTACTGGGGATATGCCCACAACCAAGGTACATGCCCTTGACCGGAATCGGACCTGGGAACTTTCAGTCTGTAGGCCGACGCTCTACCCACTGAGCCAAACCGGTTTGGGCTAAATGTTTATTCTTAATATCTGTACCTCATTTCTATCACCGACTGGTAAGAGTAACCAGCGGACCCCACTGAGTATTAATGCTCATTCTAGGCCAGTGGTTCTCCAATTATGGCCTCCGTACCAGCAGCCTGGGGCATGCATCGCTTAGAAACTTAAGGGAAATGCCAGTTTACGAGCCTGCCTCGAACCTGGAGGACCCCACCTCTGGGGTGGGGCCCAGAAAGCTGTGTTTGAACAAGCCCTCCACGTGATTCCGCTGCCTGCTCCAGTGTGCGAACGGAAGCCTCAAGCAGCCCCTTCTCAGAGGCAGCTGGGCTGGGACCCCAGGAGCCCCGGAGAGGTCAAGTCTGCTGGCCACTCTCCTCACCCCACTTGCCGTGGTAGGAGAAGCGCCCTCTCAGGCCGGGCCCCGGCCTGTGCAGATGAGGAAGGGAGGGAAAAAAGTTATAAAATAAAGATCATTGGAGCCACACACTGCCGGGAAAATACTCTTTAATTAGGGCCAGACTCCTGGAGATCACCGAGGGAGACTTGCGGGAGACCACTAGTCTCCATTAGCATTTTCCCAAGGGCTACATCCAGGTTATGAAATAGGAGGGCTGTGCATAATTTGCATATAATTTACATACGCCGACTTGGACTGCGCTCTCTTCTCCAGCAATTTTCAACAGAATTACAATCTTTTCTTAGAAAACCACTGCTGCCCTAAGGGTTGTCACTAATCATTTTGCCTGCTTCCTGCCCCTCACCCTCCGTCTCTGACAACTCCACAACCCTGAGCAGAAGTGCAAAAAATGGGAGAGAAGCGAAGTGGGGACAGCGGCTACTGATGGAATGTGGCCGCCGGGGTGGTTCTCGGTGACCTGAGCGGCCCACTCAGGAAGGGGTGCTGGGTTTAGGAATTCCACAGGCCTGCAAACTCAATGTCTTAAAGAGGGAGAGCACCGTATTTTCATGTCGCCAACATCTACTGTGTCCACAGTATCAAAACAGGTAGCATCTCTGGTTATCAGAATTATTGAAAGCATGTAAATTTCAGGATATACAGGGCAACCTTTTTAAGGGAGACAGTTAACCTTATGAAAAACTCTCAGCATTATGTTTATTCTTCTTATTTCTTCCCAGACCAAGAGCTGAACCCTGGCTTCCCCTCATGCTACCAGGGAGCATCAGACATCGGGTTCCCACCAATGAGGGGGGCAGGAGGGGCGTCTGGTGAGAGTACATGCACACACCAGGCTCTCGGAGTTGGTTGCAACTGTCTTTTTTATTTATTTTTATTTTTTTAAATATATTTTATTGATTTTTTACAGAGAGGAAGGGAGAGGGATAGAGAGTGAGAAACATCGAGGAGAGACATCAATTAGCCTCCTCCTGCACACCCGCCCCCTATTGGGGGCGCGCCCGCAACCAAGGTACATGCCCTTGACCAGAATCGAACCTGGAACCTTTCAGTCCACAGGCCAAACCAGTTTTGGTGCAACTATCTTTTTAAACTCGCATTTGTAATATTATTATTATTATTATTATTATTATTATTATTATTATTATCATTATCATTATTATTCGGTTTGGGGGCAGCTTTCATTTCTTGCCACTCCTTCTGAGCAAAGGAGACCATTCCTTCCACATTCTGTTTCCCAGCTGCTCGGGGAGGTCTGGGTTTTAGAGCCAGAAATGTCAGAAGTGGATTCAAGTGGAAAGAAGAGCTGCACGCGAGACCTCCACAGGACGCCTGCCGTGGGGACACAGGCCTCTTTCTTCCCCGGCGCTCACAAAAGCAAGAGGGAGAAAGGCTGCCGGTTGTTAGCTTTCTCCGGAGGATGGCGGGCAGCCCTCTTTCAGCAGGCCCGGGAGAGAGAGCAGCCCTCCCACACGCCCAAATGGCTTTTCTGGGTTTTCTTCGAAGGCACATTTCTCGGCACTTCCGCCTCTAAGCCGAGGGTTTCTCCTCCGCTCCGGCTCTGGCAAGCCCGAGGCGGGGAACATCCCTCGGAGCAACTCGGGGTGGCAATGCCAGGATTCCGTGAGTCCGGTAAGCCAGGGGCCTCGATACTTTAGAAGCCCCCCAGGACAATTCCAGGATGCAGCCTGAGCTTCATCAGTCCTTTTCCTTCTCTGGAGGATTCCCTGTCTCCCCCCCACACCCCACCTCCCCAACCCCCAGGTGGTCTCACTTAAGTGCATCCACACTAGCAGTAGGCCCTGCCCATTCCCACAGTGCCACACATGTACCCAGCTGGAAGGCTTCTAGGCTCACAGGTGCTCAGAGACTGGGTAAAAACACCAGTGGAGGCCCAGCTGTTGGGCTTCTGCTCTTTGTCGCCCCCTATTGATACCAGCCGGTGGAACATGTCACAGCTGGCATTTGCCTGCTCTTAGCAGATTGGTGGAGAGGTCCACCTGCTTCATACCTGGCCTTGCCCTCCTCCTGCCAGGTGAAGCTCTGGCCTCCTCCATCAGCTCTGTTCTCAGGTGTCTGGCTGCCTAGAGGGGCGCCTCTTCCTTCCCCCGTGATCAGTAAGGCAACTCCCAGCCAGCTCCTCCCAGACCAGCTCTGCCCCAAATCTGGGCAAATGCTGGCATGGTAGACAGGCCATTCTGCACATGGAATGGTAAAACCCATGGCCCTATCCTCCCATGGTCAAACCTGGCTCACTCAAACTCAGTACTGGGTTCAGTGCCAGAAACCAATAATTGTCTCACTAATAGAAAGTGTGGACAAGGAGCTGGGAAGGCTGGTCAACCTTGAAGCCCTGAAAGGTCAAAGCCAGCCACCCCCTATCTAATTGAGACAATGAACTTCCCCATCAAATAATCATGTAAATCCTTACTGAGAAGATCATCTGCCTGTTACTGCAATTGCCTATTTCAGGGCAAAGGGTGTATCCCAAACCTGAATAAAAGGCCAAAGGAAAGGGTTAGTCTTTCCACTAGAGGAAGGCGCCTGCTTGGCCCCCCAATATTCCCAGACTTTCCTAGTCTCTCTTTTCATTTGCGTGCGGCCTCCTCCAGAACCCAAACCCTGAATCATGCGGGACGTAAAAGAGGTTCCCACAGTTCAGGACCACAGCTACCAAAATGTTCATTTATTTGCCTGACCTTGGCCCTGCTGCGTATGCCCCCTGAAGCAGGGGCAATTGTTCTTAGAACACATCTGTTGTTTGCTCATTCCCAGGCTCAGCCCTCTGGTTCCCCATCGCCGCTGTTTGTTCCTGATGTAAATAGACTCTCACCCCTGAGTAGCTGCTCCTAGTGGCCAGGGGTCCCTGACAGGGTCAGCCCATGCCTACTCTGGAGTAGCCCCTGCAGTCAGCCTGGCCCTGGTGCAGAGGGAGGAAAGCTCTGCCCTAAGCAGGCCTCTTCCTTCCACAGGCCAAGGGCATAGGCCCCAGCCCGCTCCCCTGCCGGGAGCCACGCCCCCGGCACTGACTGTAGGAATAGGTTCTGAGCCTCCAGCCTCGGTGAGTACCCGGCCCAGCTGGCCTTTTCTTTTAAGAGAGAGAAGATGGACAGAGAAAGACGGGGTCAGACAGACAGATCTTGGCGAGCATCAGAAGGTAAGGCCTATTTCTCCAACTATAAACTTTCTGCCAATTAACAAGTATTTGTGAGCAATTCCTAAATGTGTGTGTGTGTGTGTGTGTGTGTGTGTGTGTGTGTGTGTTGAATCTCAATTTGCAATAAAAAATCATTCAGTGGGATTCCTAAGGGGGCTGTGGTGGTAGGTCTGTGTCTGAGCCCATTCATTCATTCATTCATTCATTCATTCAGAGAGACCGTGTGATACAGGGGCAGGGGCTAGGCCTCCAGAGGCACACAATGCCAGTTCCTGCCTCTGTCTCCTGAGTCATTCAGGTGAGTGACCCTAGGCCAGTTGCTCCCCTCTTGAGTGTCAGTTTTCCCATCTGCTAAGTGGGGCTACTAAGGCGCTCAGCAGAGAGCCCTACACAGAGGAAGCGGTTAATACATGTTGTCTGTTATTAGGAACTGTGGGGGCATAATGTTAAATATTCATTCCACCAATATTTTTTTTTAATTTCATTTTTTCTTATAATTCACTTATTAGTAAATTATTTTTCTTTTTTTTTTAATTTTTATTAATTTTTTATACATATCTCCC
>JAAGEH010000480.1:55198291-55261772 GCA_011751065.1 Lasiurus cinereus
CGTACCCCGACCCCCCAGTGTCTGTGATCATTGGTTATGTTTATAAGCATGCATACAAGTCCTTTGATTGATCACTTATTTACCTCACCTAACTTTAATCTTTCTGCTATAATTTCACAGTCTGTTTGATGCTTTATGATTTTTGTCCTCCTGAGAATTATCAGTCTACTCCCTTTCTGTGCTCCTGATTCTATTATATTCACCAGTTTATTCTGTTGATCAGATTTTTAATTCACTTAATTTTTAGATTCACTTGTTGACAGATGTGTATTTGTTGTTCATAATTTTTTGTCTTTTACCTTTTTCTTCTTCCTCTTCTAAAAGGGTACCTTTCAGCATTTCATATAATACTGGTTTGGAGTTGATGAACTCCTTTAGCTTTTTCTTCTCTGTGAAGGTCTTTATCTGCCCTTCAATTCCAACATCAGAATTGTGGGGGTGCCAGAAGAAGAGAGAGAGCAAGATACTGAAAACCTGTTTAAAGAAATAATGACTGAAAACTTCCCACATCTGGTAAAAGAAATAGACTTACAAGTCGAGGAAGCACACAGAACCCCAAAGAAAAGGAACCCAAAGAGGACTACACCAAGACACATCATAATTAAAATGCCAAGAGCAAAAGAGAAAGAGAGAATATTAAAAGCAGCAAGAGAAAAACAGTTTATTACCTACAAGGGAGCACCCATACGACTGTCAGCTGATTTCTCAACAGAAACGATGCAGGCCAGACGGGAGTGGCAAGAAATATTCAATGTGATGAACAACAAGAACCTACAACCAAGAATAATCTATCCAGCAAAATCCACCAATATTTTTTGTCATCCAAAGCAATGAACCCCAGTCCCTGCAACAAAGTAGGTGGATCTTAACAAAACAACATCAAGCAAAAAGGACTCCAAAGACTATACACAGCCCAGGGCTGTGTGTGAGACTAAAAATCGCTATAAGAAAATATGTTTTTTAGGAATACATATGGATGCACTAAAACCAGATAGAGGAAATGCAGGAGAATAGGAGAGGTGGCATGGGGGTCTGAGGCAGGATCTTACGTTTAGATGTAGGACTGGTCGAATCTTAGCTTTATTGTGGGTGATGAGCTCTTGGGTGCTTATTGCATTAATAAAAATAACGACATCATTCAATAGAAACAGACTGTGCCTGGACCAATGGAGAGAACGTTGGGAGCCAAAGACAACGAGTGAACCAGTCCTAAGCATCCACGGTCCCTGGGAAACAGAAACAAGTGTATCGGGCAGCCATTGCAGGCTAGACACGGTCCCAGGCTCTGCGTCTACACCGGGGAACGTCCTAGAATAAGAACCCCACCTTCTGGGAGCTCCCAGGCTCGGGTGGAGACAGACAGAAAACAAACACACAGTATCAGCGTGTGAGTGCGCTGGGGAGGATGAGGAGGCCGGAGACAGGAAGCGGGCAGTCTGGGAAGGCCTCGCTGGAGAAGTGACATTGGAGCAGAGGCCCCCAGAAGAGGAAGGAGGGGCTGGCCGAGTGCTGGGGGCCGAGCTGCGGGGCAGAGGGAACCTCTGGCAAAGGCGCTGAGGAGAGAGCCCCTGGAGAGCGGGCGGCGGCCGGTGCAGCTGCAGCGGAGGAGGAGTCGGAAGGTGGGCAGACGGGTCAGGAGGGACAAGGTGGCCTGGCAGGCCACTCCGAGGACTCTGGCTTTTACGGGGGAGCCACAGGGAGGTTCTGAGCAAAGGAGGAAACTACCTGACACGTTTCAAAGGCTGCAGCCCTGAGAATACAGTGGTACCTCGAGATACGAGTGTCCTAACATACGAGATTTTTGAGATACGAGCCGTCGAGTGAGCGATTTTTGCTTTGAAATACGAGCAACATTTGAGATAGGAGTCATCGCGCGGATCGGCCGGCTGCACACGACCCACCAGTTTACCGCGACTCGAGCATCTCATAGTTTCCCACGCCTCAAGGTTACGGAACGAATTAAACTCGTATCTCGAGGTGCCACTGTAGATGGTTGGGCAGAGGCGGAGACTGGGACACCAGGCAGGAGGCTGTTGCCATCGCTCAGGTGAGAGAAGGGGCAACGGGCACTGGAGGGAGCGAGAAGGAGACAAGGGCCCAAACCCAGATAGAATGATGACCCTTGACCTGGCGGCTGCTCCCCTGGGACTCGCAGGCTGCCAGCAAAGACCAGACATACGTGCAAATAACCACAAAACAAAACCCACCATGAACTCTACAGCGGTTCCCAGCCCCAACAGGAGAGCACCCCGCCAGGCGCAGGGAGTGTGGCCGCCTCAGCCTGCTCCTCGGACCCTGGCTGGGCAGCCTCCACCTCTGGGTCCTCCAGGTCCTCCCTAAACCCTCCTGCAGCCAACCTGGCCAGAGATGCTGGTCACCTGTGCGGTCAGACAGGCCGCACTCCCTCCCCCCCCCGAGTTTGTCTGCCCTCTGATTGTTCTCCCCCTCAGACCCCAATAAGGTTCCCCAGTGCCCTCATTAGAGGCCTCAGTTGTGGCTCGACTATCGGATAGCCCAGGGAAGCTTTAAGCCAGTGGTTCTCCAAATCGGCTGGAAATGCCCTGAAGAAATGGAAAGATGACCGGTGCCCAAGTGCCACCCCAGAGACCGCCTCCTGGCCTGGGCACTGGGACCTTCTTACAGCTTCCAGGGGAGCCTCACATACAGTTAGGGCTGAGAGCCACTGTCCCAGGGGCCTGGCCTCGCTTCCCTGCCCCGTCCTTTGCAGGAGCGCCATGCCCCCAGCCTCTCCCCTGTCACTTGCCCTCCCAGGGACGTCCTGGCTGCTGCATCTGCTGCATCTCCCCTGAGGCAAGGCACCTCAGCTGCAGAACCTAGCCAGCCCTGAGAGGAGCTGAGAGTGCCCACGCCGGCGTGGGTGGGGGCCACTGGGCAGAGTGTGCGCCCACCCAACTCCCACCGTGGGCTGGGACTCGGGGGCTTTCTGCAGGGCAGCCCCACAGGCCTGGAGCGCCGAGCGGTACCCAGGACCACCCGCTTCCAGGGGCCCCGAGGCTGCTTCTGAGGCCAGAAAAGCCCTGAGGCTGAAACGCATTTAATCAAGGCCAGGCTGGCTCTCCTCCCCGCTCCTCCCAGCCTCCTCCCCCAGGATCAGACGGGAGTGCATTTTTATTAGGCTTTTCCTAGGTGAAAATGGTGCCGGCCTGGGGGGTGGGGAGACTGGATGGAGTGTGATTTACACTCACCCCGAGTCCTCACACCTCCCAAGGGCAGCCGGAACCGGAACTGGCAGCCTGTGGCGCACACAGCTGCTGGCAGGTGGGTAGGATGCGAGGGCTGTACCCCGCTAGCCAGAAGTCACATCTCTGCGTGAGTGCCCCCAAGTCCCAAGTGAGGCCACGGCCCTTGGGAAGAATGGATGCTGGTGTGTCGGTCAGGTTCCAGCAAAGACACCACTCGGGAAATCACCCGCCTTCTCCAAGCCCACGCACACTGACCAGGCTGCCCCCACCCACTTTCTCTTTCTCCACACGGCAACTTGGACTCTCGTCCACTCCTAAGCTCCACCCCCCGGCTTCCATCCCTGCTCAGCCCCCAGGAGAAAGGCCATTCCCCGTGGACAAAGGCTGAGAGGCCCCTCCTCCTGCTTTTCAGAGTAGGTATACCCTTTACCAGGTCAGCTGCTGATGGCCTTCATGGGATTTCTCAACACAGGCACTGCTGCCATTTGGGGCCTCTTCATTGTGGGGGGCTGGCCTGTGCATTGTAGGATGTTTGGCAGCATCCCTAGCTTCTACCCACTAAATGCTAGGAGTGCCAGCCCCCCCAACCTGTCTCCAGACATCGCCTTCACAGGAGGAAGGGTCAGGGGTGGAGCCAAGGGTAGGAGTTCCTTGCTGGCCACTTTGCGTTATAGAGATGCTGTGCCCGGCAACGTTGCATTGAGTAACTCGTTGATCCAGTAACTGATTCATTGATAAGAGATGCGCAGACCTCTTTCCTAGGGGGATGCTCACTGTGAGGCCCCCACCCCTGACTCGGGACAAACCCTGGACAGGGACAGACAGACCACAGAGAGGGCCTGTGTGCAGGCGCCCAAGCCCTGGAACCGAGTCCACCTAATGAAAACGTGAGTTATTGTTACTATTACCTTATCGGCTCTGACAAGATCGCAGTCAGAGGTGGAGCCACGGCAGCCTGTAATGCAATATAAATGGGCTTTCGGGTGGCAGTTGGCTGTTGCATTGATTCTTATTCGCTCAGAAGCTAAATCACGGTGCTAATGTAAAATATGTGTGAAATATCCCTTTTTCATGCACTGGCCATGAAAGGACTTCACAAATCTCCAGCCGAATGCGAGTACTTCTGAGTAATGGGAGTCTGCACATGGGCACCGCTTCATCACCACCTCAGCCAGCGCGGCGCAGCTTCGGGTTCAGGTTAACCGAGCACCCCAGCCACCGGGAGGCAGAAACACCGGCACAAGGTCCCTCCTTGACAAAGTGACACTTGATTGCAACCCAGGATGTGAGGATTGAAAAGCGTGTTTAACACCGTGTGTCTGCACCCAGAACCACGGAAGGTCGGGATGAGGCCGGAGGCCTGGTGGAGTGAGTGGATGGTGGTGCTCTTCACAGGACGAGGGGTGCAGGTGGGGGACCACTTAGCTCGCCTGTGTGAGGGATGAGGGGAGCGATCTGAGCAGGGTCGCCAGCTCCTCAGGGCAGATCTCACTAGTCCAGGGCACGCTGCGTCTCTCCCTGCGTCAGGACCCCGGCCAGCCTCGCTAGACATCCTGCATCTCCAGCGCTCAGGGTTCCCAGGTCTTCAATGGAACCAGAGGCGGAAACGGGAGTGGAGGCTGTTTCAACAGTCCGGGAAGGCAAAGGATAGGGCATCCTGGCAGGCGTTTTGGTGACTGTGAGATGCTAAGGGGTTGGGGGACACAGAGTCCCTGGGAAAATGGGGGATAGGGCATTGGAATCTGGGGACAAGTCTTGTCCATGTATCTGTTGATAGATAACTGGAGGCCTGGTGCACAAATTCGTGCATGCATGGAGTCTGGCTGGCCTGCCCTGATTGAGGCGCATCAGCAGGCCAGATGGGGGGAAGGACCACAGGTGATTGGCTAACCAGCCCCATCCCCTGGTCAAACTTTCAGCCAAACCCCTGGTCAAGGGGACAATTTGCATATTAGCCTTTTATAATATAGGATGTGTACTCTCCTTGCTTCTAGAAACAATTGGGGGCAGTTTATAATTCAACAGACACACGCACATACAACAGAATAGCTCAGAGTGACATCAGATTGAAGAATTATTTTTAATAGGAAAAAAAAAACCTAGGAATGACCCAAGTGTCTCTCTACAGGAGGCTGATTAAACAACCACCATCACCACCCAACTCTGTCTGAACATACCGTGGAATACTACACAGCTATTAAAAACAGGCAGTGCTCTGTGGACTAATATGGAGATATTTCAAGGATATAAATTTAAGGAAATAAAAAAGCAAGGTGCAGAATACACAGTAGGCGTTCTTGTGTATGGTAAAATAATAAACTAAAAACATATATTCAAATTTCTGTATTATAGCATAAAGAAACACTGGAAGAATAAGACAGAGAGTAATATAAATTTGTAAGGGGGTTGGGTTCACATAGAAGGAGACAGGTGAGAGTGAAAAATTTCAGTGTCACTTTTGTATGCTTTTTGATTTATGAACTATTTTAACTTGTTACCTACTCGAAAATTCAGTTAAACGTGAGGGAGGAGGAGATGGGAAATAAGTCCAGGTGCAAGAGCCAAACATTTCTCCCTGTGCCCTCTGAGAAATGGATGCTTGTGGTGCCGGGCCTAGCCCAGGAGTGGAGGGGGCATCACAGCCTCTGGCCAGGGGGCGGCTGAAGACAGACTGCGGATGGGCAGGCAACTCAGGCTGGCCACAGTGGCCTGCCTCTCTCCTCCTCACTGGGGGGAACTAAGAGGGCAAAGGTCCAGGTCAGGGCCAAGTCTGTGCCACCCAAAGCCTGCCCATCTCTGCACGGCTGTGCCCACATCTGCTCGCTGACTCAGCCCTGAGTCACTGTTAGCCCAGTTCCAGAAGCAACCAAACGGAAGTGCCATGTTCACCTTCTCAGGCTCCTGCCTGTCCAGCACACACTGACTCACAGCTCCGCCACCCCCTGCACGCGCCCCCCCCCCCACACACACACACCACACAGTTTTCCTTACTCCATCCTAGCTTGGCCCAGGCACCTTCAGTTTGGGGGAGGGGGGCAGTGCCCCGTGCCCCAGTGTTGCTCAGCTACATACTTGTGGGAGAAGAATCTGGAGAGGCAAAGGGCAGCACCCTCAGCGAAGGATGGCGGTTTCGTGGGTAAACGAAGCACGCTCCCCCTCCAGGCCCCTCTGCCACTGCTCCTGGAGTAGGAGAGGTGGCCAACCACCAGACCAAGGGGAATGAGCTGCTAGCACCCAGACCTTCATCGAGGAGCTGAAAGTCATGCTGGCCTATTAACAAGGTCTAACCATATTATGAAAACTTAGAGCAGGGTGTATATGAGCAATTTTATAAAAAAAAGAACCTATTAAGTAGCCGAAACCGGTGTGGCTCAGTGGATAGAGTGTTGGCCTGCGAACTGAAAGGTCTCAGGTTGGATTCCAGTCAAGGGCATGTATCTTGGTTTCGGGCGCATCCCCAGTAAGGGACATGCAGGAGGCGGCTGATCGATGTCTCTCTCTCTCTCATCGATGTTTCTAACTCTCTATCTCTCTCCCTTCTTCTCTGTAAAAATCAATAAAATATATATTTTTAAAAACCTATTAAGTAAAAACGAGCCGCTGAACATAGTATGTGGTGTAGTCCCATGTCTGTGAAATAGGGATATCCTTTCCACCTCCAAGGCCTCCATACAGACACAGACGGTGGTAGGGATGTAACAGTTCCCAGGGTTGTTGAGAGGGGTGAGCTCCAAAGAGGGAGGGGGAGTATGACTGTCTCCACACTTGCTCCATTAAATACTTCTGTATTGTTCGAATTGTTCCTTGTACAAAGCAGTTATTACTCTTGTAATCTGCACACAGATCTCTCTCATCGCTGCACACCAGGCTGGGCCCATGTGCCGAGTCGGAGACTCGGGGAGAGAAGCCGACTCCCACCCCCATGCCATCAGCAGAGGGGACCTGAAGGCCAAGGGCAGGCGGCCTTCCCGCAGGGCGCCACCACGCACCAGTGGCAAAGCTGTGCTGGCCGCGCCCACCTGCAGCTCAGCTCTGGGCTCTCTCCGCCGTGCCCTGCGGCCTGGACAGTGAATAAGTGCATACGTGTGGAGGGTTCTCTATGTAGCCGGGAGGGGAAATGTTGGCCACAACGCCAAAATAGATTTGGCCCTCCAGAACCTGGCAGTCAAGGGTATATAAGGGTATATAAGTTTAAGGAAATAAAAAAAGCAAGGTGCAGAATACCCATTAGGCGTATTCTTACTTTCTGGCTTATTCTTCCAGTGTTTCTTTATGCTCTAATACAGACATTTAAATATATATTCTTAGTTTATTGCTTTACCATGAACCTGGCAGCGAGGTTCATGCCACCACCATAGACTGATGGAAGTGTTGGAGCCAGAACTTCACACCAGGGCTCCCAGGGCCCAAAGCTGAGGTCCGGGGTATTTGTGGAAGTCCACAGTGGGGCCGACTTTGTGTCAGGCACTGGGTGAGTCCTTCCTCAGAATAACAATTCTAATAATCTAGGCTCAAGCCTCGCTTTCTGAGCCTTTATATTGCCAGGAGAGGGCTGAGATCTGCCCGTGTAGGACTCTGGCAGACAAGGCATGTGCCCGGCTTGTCTCTGATCCTCACGTGGTACAGAGCGGGGCCTCCTGGTTGACGTGAAGCGTCCACCCCAGCCCTGTCCTCTCCTAGGCCCCTCCTTTCATTCCTGCGGCGTAAACTAAAGGTCAGTGTGGGCTCTTGGATAACACATGCCCTGGACTGCTACTCACATCCCGAATGATCCATGCACACCTGGCAGGGGAAGTCAGAGTCCCCCAGTCAGCTCTCTGCACCCAAGAAACCACGTCAGCTCCCAGGAGCGCCTCAGACTCTTTCGCCTTGACCTAAGCAGCTGCTGTCCACCTTTTCCAAGCTTTCCACTCAGGTTGTCCTCCCTCACTGCCTGAAGTCAGGATTTGATGACGATAAACATTTTCACATGAAGGCTTGGGTGTCTGAGTCATAACTCATTGCTTTGTTTCTGTGGTTTATGTATTTAAAAAAAAAAAACTTAAAAGAGGGGGCAGCAGTGAGTGAGTGGATGGGGTGAGTAATCCCAGCCTCTCTCAGCTCTGGTGGGAAGAGGAAAAGGAGGGGCGGAGACAGAGTGGGGGAGAGCCAGGCAAGGAGACCCTCGATCCCAGTTCCGGATGGGGAGGACTGGGGCTCCCACGTCAGATAAGGCTGTAATCCAAACAAGGTTTATGTGCTCAGCTGCAGCCTGTGGGAGCGTGGAGGCGGGGGAAGGGAAGCGTTCCAGCTGAGTGATCCACAACCAACAAAGGCCTGGCCTGTCCAAACCCTCCCCAGGCCTCCAGGCCCAGGTCAAGCGCCACCTCCTCCAGGGGGCCTGCCAGGACCACCACCCCAGCTAAGAGCTACCCTCTTTCCTCTGAACCTGGCCTTGTCATTTATCCCTAGGGCTGGTGGATGGCTTTGCGAGTCCCCATCACTGCTTCTTCTTCTCACCTCCCTGAAGCTATCCTGAGCCCAAAGGGCTGAGAACTTGTTCTTACCATCTCTGTATCTTCTACGCATGTGTCACCCACAAAAGTCTGCACTTTGGATGGTGTTAGAGTGCACCTGTGTGCAGACCCATGGCTCCCAAATCAGCATCGTGGACCGAGTTTCAGAAAATGGCACCACGGAATCATCACACCACTTAACCTGAGCCTTCATACTGTATGAAGCCCTTTCATACTCTTACCAGGTAGGTGGCGGCTCTCCTGGAGCTCATTTTACAGATGAGAAAACTGAGGCGCAAAAGCTGCAGCAATTGCCCACCGACCAGTGAGTACACGAAAACAGCTCCGGAGGCCAGGTGTCTGCCTATGTGTACATTTTCTGTGGACAGGCTGGAGGTGTCGATCTCTTTCAAAGCACATGACACATGATTCGTGGGACCCTGCATTGCTGCAGCTCACCCCATCCAAGATGTGCATTGAGTCATAGCATAACCGAAGCTCCGAAGAAACTTTTGGCGTTTCCTTCAACACAACCTTCTCCAGACTTTCCTTCCCTGGACCTTTTGCGTGGGACCTTTTGCATGGGGAATCCCTCCTGCCCCAGAATGACTTGCCCAAGGGTGAACCGTGCTCCCAGGAGAACTGTATGTTACAGGCTGAGAAAGGCTTCAGCTAGGTCAGTGGTTGGCAAACTGCGGCTCGCGAGCTGCCGCGGTTTGCCGCTCTGTTGACTAATGAGTTTGCCGACCCCTGACCTAGACTCTCGATTCCAATAATTACAGGCTGTTTGTTGTCCCTTGTGATTAAGCCCCTACCCCAGTGCTCGGCAAACTCATGAGTCAACAGAGTGGCAGTTTGCCGACCACTGGGCTAGGTGAACAAAGCTCTAACGGTGAAATATCAGGGCTCGTAAAAACATTTCTTATTACTATTCTTTTTTACTTGTTGTTATTGAACGTTTTAAATCTACAAAAGTAGTAGAGCACCATAAATCCCCACACAGCCATCGCCAATCACCAAACCAGCTTCAACAATATTCAACGGTCTGTATTTTGCTTCTCCCATCCTCTTTTTCCTGCAATACTTTAAAGAAAATCCCAGGTAGCATATCCTGTCCTCCGCAAATACTTCAGTAGTAACACTGCCACCATATTAGGCAGCCTAAAAACATTAACCATGATTCCTGAATAACGAACACCCAGCCTCCTGGGTTCGCTCACGTATGCCCTTCTACAGCAGCTCGGCTTGAATCAGGACTCACACCAGCCCCATGGAGTGCTGATCTAGCAGAAACCGGTTTGGCTCAGTGGATAGGCGTCGGTCTGCAGACTGTAGGATCCCGGGTTCGATTCCGGTCAGGGGCATGTACCTTGGTTGTGGGCACATCCCCAGTGGGGGGTGTGTAGGAGGCAGCTGATGGATGTCTCTCTCTCATCGATGTTTCTAACTTTCTATCCCTCTCCCTTCCTCTCTGTAAAAAATCAATAAAATATATTATAAAAAAAAAAAAAGTCTGCTGATCTAGAACCTCTCCCTTCACTTCCTCCTCACCATGCTGTCGGAGGAGCTTGGAGCTGCTCTTGGTCTGGATTTGGGGATGACCCCGTGGTGGTGTTTCACATGTCCCTGCACCCCCTGCACAAAGTGATCGTTAGATCTACAGGCGTGGACACGCTTAGGCTCAGCTTGATGGCAAGAAAACATCTCGAGTGGTATTGTGTCTTTCCCAGTACGTTCCCTCTAGCTGTCCAGCCGCAGCAAAGCTAATATTGATCCACGGCTTTGGATGGAGGGGCACATCCTTTTCCAGCAACCAGTCCTTCCAGTGTCTCCTCAGTCCTATCACGTTCTAGAATCTGGTCCTAGCTTCATCTCTAACCCGGGGTTTTCCCATTTTCCATGATTTTATGGAAGGGTCCCTCTAACCATCAAGCTCCAAAATTCCACGCCCTGTTCTTTCCTAGGCTGTCTCAAGGTGGCCCTCTACCTTTCCTCTTTTATCGTTTAAGGGAGTGGTCGGCAAACTCATGAGTCCACAGAGCCAACTATCAACAGGACAACGATTGACATTTCTTTGGAGAGCCACATTTTCTAAACGTAAACTTCTTCTCACGCCACTTCTTCAAAATAGACTCACCCAGGCCGTGGTATTTTGTGAAAGAGCCACACTCAAGGGGCCAAAGAGCTGCATGTGGCTCGTGAGCCGCGGTTTGCCGACCACTGCTTTTTTTTTTTAAATATATTTTATTGATTTTTTACAGAGAGGAAGGGAGAGGGACAGAGAGTTAGAAACATCGATGAGAGAGAGACATCGATCAGCCGCCTCCTGCACGCCCCCTACTGGGGATGTGCCCGCAACCAAGGTACATGCCCTTGACTGGAATCGTACCTGGGACCTTTCAGTCCGCAGACAGACACTCTATCCACTGAATGAAACCGGTTTCGGCCGACCACTGCTTTAAGGAAAAGACATTTTTAAATGAGCAGACAAGCCTGGGAGCCCGAGTTCCCTTCAGGTCAGGGTCCCGGCCTGTGATTCCGCACCCACCCCTCCGATGAGTCAGAATCTCAAGGAGAACAAGAACGCGTAGTTCAACGCCATCAATATGCAGCCAAAAGTTTTAAAAACCAAATGACACAAATCAAGCTTCTTCTGAGAGGTTCATCTGCCAGGGGTCTCTCATGCTCCAATCAGCATAATTAAATAGCACCATCGCTCTAGAATTGATTGTGGTTTTTCACACGTCTCTTAACCATCCGAGGACCATTTCAGCGAGATAATGTTGAGCTAATAAGAACCCCCAAATTAGAAGCGAATTAAAGAGATGGAAAATACAAATGTATTTGTTTTTAGTCGGGCACTATTTTTATCAGAGGAATCATGAAAAATTAAAATGGTTAAACGCTCCCTATGAAGGTTGTCAGTCAAGGGCAATGTGGCTCTCTGCCTCTCCCTGCTGCAGGATTTCGGGATGATGGATCAGAGGCCGTGCCCTGAGGGCCCCCAGGAAGCAATAAAGAGACTCTCGGAGCAGAATGACGAGGCGCGGGCTTGGCACGGAAAGGGCGTTGCCGTGTTAATACTCTCAAATCTTTGGAGGTTAAGATTCATAACGCCTCTTGCTTTTCAAATAAATGCATGCAGACCCGGCAACAGGACGGAAATCACTGTAGTACTTCTCATGCCCATTTCACAGACGAGCATCGGAGGGCCTGGGCAAGGTGAGAGTTCTGCCTGGGGTCACAGTGCAAGCTGAGAAGGAACCTGAATGACATCTCTATCTAAACGTGCTTGGTTTTGTAAAACCCCCTCCTCACTGCTCCCCAAATGCTTCCTGAGTTGACTTTTTAAATAGATGTTGTCATAATGACACTGGTTTAGAGGACTCTTTGAGGATCTGTGCAGCCTTGAGTGCTCCAGCCCCAGGAATCGGGAGCCAGCTAGCTCCAGCACGAGGAGCCCCATCTAGAGAGGCAGCCGCACAGGGACCCACAGATCAGGATGGTGAGCAACCAAGGATCCCTGACCCGGACACACTCCCTGTCTTATTGGCCCACCCTTAAAGACTCCATGTCGGCCCGGGAGGCTGCAGAATTCCCATTCATTCTGTAGATTCTGTGCTGAATCCAGCGCAGCGGACACCCACGTCAGCTTCACATCACTGACCTGTACCTCCTTCCCCTGCTCCCTCCACACCAGGCCCCGAGGACGGGGCGTCTGCCTGCACACACTCCCTTCAAACCTCCTCACCCAGCCCAGGCCAGGCCAGAGAGGAGGACCCCCGAACTCCTGTAGGAGGTGCCCCACTCCCCTCAGGCCCAGAAGGATGAACTAGGAACGTTCCCGATAATCTGGGTGGATTCCAAACTCAATGTCAGGAAAAGATCCTGGTGCCCTGACACAGGTCCTTCCCCTCTCCAGAGGAGAACAGGAGACAGGGGCTAATTCCGAGGTGGCCCCCGCCAGAACGGGGGGAACCCAGAGGGAGCACCAACCCAATCTGCAACAAGGACAGGGCTGGTGGCCAGCCCGCCATGTAATGCTGAGTGCAAGGGCGTCTGGAGAATCAGCCCAGCTTCCGGCCCAGAAACCAGCCTCCGGTAGGGAATTAAGACTCTCGATAACATTTCCTAACTTCACAAAGGACTTGCACATACCCGATCTCATTTGAGTCTCAGAAAGACCCCCAGACGGCAGAAATTATGTAATTCATTCTTGGGAGTGGGCTGGGCAGAGGAGAACTTGATTTTTTGGAGTGCCGACCCTGAGCCTGTGTGAATACACGTACATGGCGATTACTTTTTGCTGCTGTTGGGGCCAGGGGCTGGAGCAGCTGTCATTCACAGATTAACAAAAAATGTCCTCCTGCGCAGCCATATTCTGGGACAAAGGGCGCCCTGGCCCTAAGCGGGAGTTCCCTGCGTTATTATGATGAGGCAAAGGAAGGCGGCAGGTGAGGTAAGGAGGGGGCTTTGTTACAGAAGAAGGAGGGTCCGAGGAGATGCAGCTTTGGAAGTAGGATCCCTGGGTCCCAAGAGACGTTAGGTAATACACCTGCAGTGGCTGACAACCCCCACTCCATAGGAGCACAGCGCCTCGGTGGTGTCCCACCTTAAGGTGCCGGCCCGGGAGGTGGGGGAGGACAGCATTCCCTGTGGCAGAGCTGACACAGAGACACAAGCTGCCTGCAGGGCTCGGCTCCTCCAGATGACCAGGTCTGGATAAAGGAGGGACCGCAGGCAGCTGCCACCAGCCTGGGCCAAGGTCCAAGCCTCACCCCTCGGCCCGGACCCAGTCAGCCCCACATCCTCAAACAGCAGAAGGATGGAGACAGAGCAGCAGACACACCTGCTAGGGAAAGTTTACCAAACTGAGCCAGTAGGGGAACCCAAATGGGTTTTCATTAGGTTTAGAAACATAAAAAGGCACAGAGCAATTAGTCTTCGTTATTTGATTTAGTTACCCAACAAGATAGAAACGACTAGTCCCGCTTTGAATGACGCTTCTGAGGCCCAGAGAGTTTTTCAGGAACTGGCTGCGTTTGGCGCCAGGACCAGCACAGGTGGCCCCTCTCTGAGCCCAGCGGGTGAGACGCAGCCAAGGCGGGTTCCAGAGAACACATCACCGTCTAGAACAAGTGAGTCAACGCCTCTGTCACCATTCAAGCCAGTTTCCCCAGGGACCCACTCCAGCTGTGTCACAAGCAGAGGACATAATAGCAAATCCTGTTGCTTAGCTCAGTGTTCACCCAGCTCCTGGATTCCCCCCACCCCCACCCCGCCCCGCCGGGCAAGATATTCCAGATTCTAGTCTAGATCGGGGACCAGAGCTGTCCAGGACAGCAGCCACTAACTAGCACATGGAGCTACTGAGCACTTGGAACGTGGCTGGTCCACCCTGAGATGTACACGCAGCGTCCAATGCCCTCTGGACCGCAGAGATGAATGTAAACTATCGCTTACGATTTTTGCATTGATTACAAGTTGCAAGGGCAATACTTGGACCAGGTTGAGTTAAATCAGTGATCGGCCAACTGTGGCTTGAGAGCCACATGCAGCTTCTGAGTCTCGGTTTGCCGTTCTGTTGACTAATGAGTTTGCCGACCACTGGGATAGGGGCTTAATCACAAGGAAAAACAGCCTGTAATTATAGGAATCAAGAGTCTAGGTCAGCCGAAACCGGTTTGGCTCAGTGGATAGAGTGTCGGCCTTCGGACTGAAAGGTCCCAGGTTCAATTCCAGTCAAGGGCATGTATCTTGGTTGCCAGCACATCCCCAGTGAGGGCGTGCAGGAGGCAGCTGATTGATGTCTTTCTCTCATCGATGTTTCTAACTCTCTATCTCTCTCCCTTCCTCTCTGTAAAAGATCAATAAAATATATTTTTTAAAAAAGACTCTAAATATCAGTGGTCGGCAAATTCATTAGCCAATAGAGTGGCAAACCACGGCTCGCAAGCCGCAGTTTGCCGACCACGGAGTACAATGAACCACATGATTGCAAGGAATTTCACTTGCTGTGTTTACCTTTTTTCAGGTGGCTACTAGGAAATTAAAAGTTACGTGTGGCTGGTGCTCAGCCCCTCCTGGGCAGCCCTGCTCCAAGTGCCAGGTCTCTTCCGGGTGTTACCCACCTCCCCTGCCCCACTCCCAAGAACAGCGCCGCAAGCCGGGGAGGAAGCCTCCCAAACATTCCCACAATTCATCTCTTCTGGACTCTTCTGGAAACTCCCGGACTCCGTCCTCTCACCCACAGTGCCCATGAAGAACCTCTGGCCCAGGGGACTCCTGTGAAGGGCAGGCACCAGTTCTGAGTGTTCAGAAGCACCTGAAACACCCTGTCCACGGCCAGGGGGAGTCTCATAAGCAGGTGTGCATGCCCAGGTCCCACACCCTGTGAGCAGCCCATGGCGGGAACCAGGATGCGTCCCTCCGCCTTCTTCGCTCCCACCCCTGCCAGACTGAGAGCTCCTCCCCAGCGGAACGCTGGAGGGAAACCGAACGTACTGCTCGCTTGTGAGGGCACCGCTGCTGTGCCAAGTGTTTCGCGTGTTTTATTTTAGTTCATTCTCCCACCCAGCCTGGGAGTAAGCATCGTCCTGTTGTGAAGCTAGGAGTCATGGATCTGCCTGCACTCCGTGCTTCTCTCTCTGCCCCCCCCCCCCCCCCCCACGTACCCCTCTCCATGGGCAGACACCCCTCAGGGATCTTTGCTTTTCTGGTAACTCGCACAGTTCCCAGTGCATAATAGGTACTTGGTAAATATTGGTAACCTAGACTAAGAACCTTCTGATAGACCTGTGGTCGGCAAACTGTGGCTCGCGAGCCACATGCGGCTCTTTGGCCCCTTGAGTGTGGCTCTTACACAAAATACCAGGGCCTGGGTGAATCTATATTGAAGAAGTGGCATTAGAAGAAGTTTAAGTTAAAAAATTTGGCTCTAAAGCAATTTCAATCGTGGTGCTGTTGCTATTTGGCTCTGTTGGCTAATGAGTTTGCCGACCACTGGGATAGACCAAATCCTATGCTCTTTCTTGCCCCTGACCTCCCTGGCCTCGTGCATGATGAAGTCCTCACTCCCCCACCTGCAGGGCTGGGCCTTTCCTGCCTCCCCATAACCTCCATCGCCTCCCACCGTGCTGCCCCTCAGGGTCAGCCCTGCTCAGCTCCCCAGTGAAGTCTGAGATGCACAGACCACCTGCCCCCCTGAGAGGAGGGGTCTGGGAATGGCCCAGGGCCAGCACACGATGGTCTGGGGCACCTGTGGAGCTGCCAGCTCCCTGGCCAAGACCCTTAAGGGGTAACAAGTCCCCTGACTATCTTGCTGGGTCCCTGGAACTCCATTCCCTGTCCATTTCCTCCTATCGGCAGGAGCCAAGCCCTGAGCCCGCCCGGTGCCTGTAGCTGATCCATTTCCTTGAGCTTGGGCTCCGAATTCTCTCTGCCTGATTTAGAACAAGGCCACCCAGAAGTCTTCATTCTCTGCCCCTCCCCACCCCTCGCCTCGACCCTGCGGACCCTGACACTGGCCTGTGCTGGAATGGAATTTGCCACGCCCCCTGGGGCCTCCTGCCCCAGGTCATTGGCTCTCTCCCTCTGCCCTGGTCCGTTTCCCAAGGCCCCAAGCTATTTTTGCTCCCACCCCAGCCTGCCATTTTCCCGGTGGAAGTTGCCAGAGGAGCGCACTGTAAAACACACACAGGGAAGAGCAGTGAACCAACGGGACGGAGGGCGTCTTTGGGGGATCCGGTCCCACGGACCCCCATCCTTCCACTCTCAGCCCTGCCTTCCAGGCTCTGGGGACCTGCTCAATGCTTCCTGTCTAAGCTGCCTCCACACTGTGTCTGTCAGACCCCTACTCATGACCTCCCCCAGCCACCCCTGATCATCAGCTCCTTGCCCCGGCATCCTTGGAGGAATGTAGGGAGCCACAAAGTCCCCCTATCTTTTTATTTTATTTAAACAAGAAATACCGACCCATCGCTTCGCCCTGTCATTTGAAAAATCGGAACCAATCGGCAGGCTTCCCACCCAGGGGAGTCCTCCGGTCCACCCCTCAGTGATCACCACGGCACGAAAGAGCTGTGCCCGTAGCTGCCTCTGCTCCCCGAGTCCCTGCCACCAATATCCCGGTTCCCAGGGGAGCTGACGGGGAGTAATGACTTCTTGATTTGTTGCCCTGAGTTCTTCAAACAAGAGGTGCTCCATACATCACGGCATCGGGCCTTCCCATTAGGCACAGGAAGCGAACCCACCTGATGCTAAATCTTCCGGGGCCTGGCTCCAGCAAGCACCCAGGGCAGAAACTAATAACCGGGAAGCATCCATCTATCATCTTATCAGGCCTTCCTAGGTGTGTTTGCATAGTTATCTTCCCAAGGGTTGACGTTTTATGTCTCCTGCAGGCTGATGTATTCTCCTACCTGTCATATCATTCAGAAAGAATAGATGAGCCGCAGGTTCATTACCTGTCATTACACCGTGTGCATGTCGCCAGGGGCCGGAGCATCCATTCTTCTTGTCTCCCGGCTGGTGCAGCCCCCCAACTTAGAGGCTCCGGGTCCAACGGGCTGGGGGTTACACGCTCTCCTCAGGCCCTGGGAGGGCTCCACGCCATCCCTTGTGGCTTTGCTGGCGGGCCCACTCCTCAGGGAGTGGCGAGGCCTCCTGAGCGCCCCGCTGCCTCAGAGGGGACCTGAGGAAGAACAGAGGTCTCGGTTACCAGGGCCAAAGACACATGTCCAAGTTTTAACTGTTCTAGAACTTTCCAGCAATCTTCTCATTGCTCTTTATTATTCGGTCCTGCTATTCCTGAGGACTATGTGAATTCCACATCAGCCAGAGTCTTTCTTCACTGCCAAAGTCCCACCCACCAACACTATCCCCAAGCCCCAGCCAGCAGACGTACACACACACCTGTATTCCTGTCGTCTTACCTTGCATATTTCTTATCTTCCTGAAAAACCCACCTTTACTCACTCATCCTAACCACGAGGCAGAGTTTGGCACATAACCACCAACAGCACCTCACGCCCAGGAAAGCAGAAGGACTGGGGTGCTCTCCTCCGCCAATGAGACCACAAAGAACAAGAACATGTCTTCTGGGGACCATCCTCAACTCTTATAGCCCCAGTCCCTGGGACAAGGCTTCCGGTGTGCTGTTTTTTTTGGGGGGGGGGAGGGGAGCTCCAGAAGGCCACCCACCTGTGGCTGATGGAAAGCTCATTTCATAGACCTTCATGCAGAGCAAGAGATAAGATGGCAGGTGCAGACCTCAATGGGTGAGGGACACAGACACTGGACACTGAATAACTGCCGTTCACAGCCGAGACTATGGCTCACGCTATGGGGTGGTGAGGGTGGGTGGTAAGGGGCTCCAGCTAGAAGCAGCCCTGCCCTGGTGCAGAGGTCTGCTCAGCCCTTCACCTCTGACAAGGCGCAGGCTCCAGCAACTAGCGGGGAGGGGAGGGCTCCTGTTCCCCGGATGGTGGTGACCCTGAGCTCCACCCAAACCTCAGGCTCCTAACCTTAACCCTAACCCTGCTGAGAAGGGGCTGCAGCAGGTGGACAGCTCAGCCTGGGCACCCAGCACTATAGGTCAGAGGAAGCACCATGAGCAGGGGTGGGGGTGGGGAGGGAAGGCCCCACAGATTTTGTAAACATGAGGATGGCAATGTTTTCCAACACCTGTAATGGTTTACACCCTTCCAGCTGTGTTTGCATCCATTGGAATATAAAGGGGTAGCTTAAAGATGAGCAAACAGAAGCACAGAGCGGTTAAGAATCTTGCTAACGGTCACACAGTGAGTAAAAGAGTCAAGACTGGAATTCTCGATTCCCAATTATCCTTCTTTCCAGCAAGCACTACGTTCCTGGGGGGATTTCTTGTCACCTCTGGGGTGTGGCCGGCCAACCGGAGTGGGAAGCAGGGAACAGAAACGGGCTTGGCCTGCTCTGGGGGTGTGTGGGGGATTGGTTTCTCCCCTGACAGGAGCGTCTAGGAGGAGAAAGCGCAGAGAGCACAAGTGATAGCAGGGAAGACAGGGGTGTGGAGCAGCCCACGCAGAGTAGACTGGCAGTGACAAATAGCCACGCTGCGGGCCTGTGCTGACCTTGAGCCCCTGGGTGGCCTGGCTCCCAGGGGCTCCGGTTCCTGAGGCATTTCTGGGCAAGGCAGCATGGGGGTTAGAAGTCCCTTTGAAAGAACCAAGAGATTATTACCATTAATTCAAAAAGCACATATATGTGCCAATGCTCTTCTGTATATATGACTCATTCCTAAATGATAAAAATGGGGGTGGGAAAGCCGCGGGAGGACCATGCAGTTCCACCGAATGAAGAAAGATCTCGCTGCTCCTGACAGCGGGATTCTCTGCTCAATATTCCAAAGCGGCTCTGCTTCTACTTCCAGGCAGTGGAGGGAGGGTCTCCCACTGCCCACCTCCAGCCAACAGCGGACCAGCCCTCAGAGCATCAGGCCACAGGAAGATGAGAAAGGCACCGCCTGGTGTCAGTGTTCTGTGTCCCAGACAACCCGGGAGCAGGGAGGAGGCGGGGGGGGGGGCGCTCATTCAGCCTTGCAGCTGTTAGGGGGCCCTACTGTGTGCACTGGGTGCCCTGTGGGAGGGAGACCAGGCTGCACGGGGCAGCAGACCCCGCCGGCTGCAGGTCTCCTGGTGGCTCCGCTCAGGGAGGAAGCCGCCAGAGCACAGGGCCTGTGCTGGGGGTGGGGGAGGGGGAGGCCAGCAGCCCTGGAGGCCTCCTGCAAGGTGGGGCTGAAACATATTCACAGCAGATGGTGCTGTCGCCCTCACTCCGGGATCCTCATTCCTAATTATCTGTGCTGTCAGCAAAACAATTAACCCTCGAAGAAAAATGGCACCGTCCACTCCCAACCACATGAAAAGGCCATTTTTTTCCCAAGGACGAGGGACACGGAGGGCAGCGGCAGCGGGAAAGGAGGGCAGCCCTGTGCTGGGTCCCGGATCTCACTCTCCCTGGGTGATTTCGCCATCCTCTCACCTCCAAGGTCTGCCATGGGCACCGCCGCCTCTGGGCCTGCGTTTCCTTTGCCAGAAAAGGAGGGTGCGGCTCTGATCCCTGGGTCCCTGGGGTCCCCTTCAGTCCCACAAACCCAGTCCTTTTCCTTCAAATTTAAGTTCCTTTGGAGCAGGGACTGAATTCCCATTTGTTCCTTCCTTCGTTCATTCACTCGCTTATTCATCTATTCATTCACCCAGTCAGTCAGTCAGTCAGTCATTTATTCCTCCATCTTTCCATCCGTCCATCCGTCTGTCCATCCATCCATCCATCCATCCATCCATCCATCCATCCCGTTATTGTGTATTTACCATGTTTCTCCCAGGAGGGACAAAGAACATATTTATTCACCCTTCCTGACCACTCCTTGAGCTTTCTTCCTCTGAGATGTGGGGAGAGGAGGGAAGGGGGGGCAGGGAGAGGGGGGCTGCCAGGATCTTGAGAACTTGGTGCTCGCTTGGCATAAGGCTTAGGAGGGAGGTCCTGAGGCTGCATTTGGACTCTCGCTGAAGGTTCTGCTGCATAGGGGCAGCCTCCGCTACAGAGAGTGAATTTGATGACCAGGCCACGCCAGTCGCCGGGGCTGGCCTGCAGAGGGTGAGAGGTCGGTAGAAGGAGAGCCGAAAGCTCGCTCCTAAGAGCCGCCGTGAGCAAGTGACCGCACAGGCCTGCACCTCGCAGTCCTCACTCGCTGTGGAGGCCTGAGTGGGTGGAAGGGCTCGGGCATGACTGTTACCCAGGAGTCTCCTGCGTAAAGCTGGGATCATCCATCTGCCGCCATGCACTGCCATGGAAAAGAAGGCAGGCTGAGCAGGGAACGGTAGAACCTTCTCTGCCCGAGCCTCCACGATGATGTCACCGTGGGCCACGTTTTGCAGGTGCCACTGGGAGAAGTTAAAGGGCCGGCGGCTCACAGACGAGGAGAGGTGGACGAAGACCCTCCTGCCACAGGAGGCCCCACATCCAGGTCACACCCTGTCCCCCTCCTCACCACCTCCTGATCGCCCCCCTCCCCCCATCCCTCCCCCTCTGTTCCAGCAAGCCCCCTCCTCAGGCAGGGACTCCACTCTAGGCACCGAGGGAAGCAAACATATAGGGGCTGGGGTGGGGCAGGCAGCTGGGACCGCTCTCCACCGCCATTCTGACCCGTCCGAGCCACGGCGCATCTTTCATGCCTCCCCCTGCCGCCCATCGGGCTCCCAGCACTGGCCTCAGCCAGGATCCGGAGCACAGGCTCGGAGGCCAGCGCCTCGGTCTAAAAGCAGCGTGTTTATATTCAAAGAGGGGTGTTGCCCACTCAGAATCTGCCCACTCGAAGGCAGCACATGTGACCGCACCCCCTGCCCAGAGCTCAAGCAGGACAGATGCCAACTTCTGGCTGGAGACATTTCTAAATCTGAGTCTGGCCCGAAGAGTCAGGTTCCCAGGCCTCCTCTGCCCTGCAATACCCAGCCAGGATTTCCGAGGCTGCGGGAGGGTGAGGGCTGGGGGCAGGCGGGATCAGGAGGCAGCCAGCTGAGGCAGCCTCCAGCCCCGGATACACCACCTGCACCTCTCCCTGGCCCTCCAGCCTCATGAGGGAAGAGAAAGGATTACCCTGCACCCAGAAAGTCTAATAAATTTCCCCCCAAACCCTTGGCAGCGTGGACAGGAAAGCCACTGCCTTCTCAAATGGGCATGGATTAAAAATATACAAATGGAATATTTTCTCCTCCCCTCTCCTCTACCCCCTGAAGGCTGGGATGCTTGTTAAAAATAGCCTTGACGTGGCACGGGTCCTGCAAAACCCAACGCTGGCAGGGAAATTGAGGAGACATCGAAGACGGCGCTAAGTGGTCACCCCCGGGGAGTGGGCTGGGGAGGGCCCGGGAGGAGGGCCGTGTTTTCAAGTGTTTCCGGACCTACTTGAACACTGCTTGCATCTTTAACAAGCAGACATTATTTGTACCGGTTTGTTTTCCGAAACAGAGGTTCATCCATCACATCCTCCAGCCTGAACTTCAGCCTGAACTTGCACTGACCTAGCAACCCAGCAGTGCCCGGTGCTGGCTGGCCCGGCAGGGCATCAGATAAACATTCAGCGCAGAGTCGGGAAAGGAGCACTGAGCCCAGAGTCCCAGGTCTGTAACTAGCTGGCTGTGTGACCTCAGACAAGTCACTTGAATTCTCTGGGCTTCGATCTCCTTGCCTTTTTGATGAGGGAGCTGGATTACATGCTAAACCCGGGACCTTCTGACATCCTAGCATTTCACGGTTCACAGTTGGAAAGATTGAGAGAAAACATCTGAGACTTGCCCCATGTTTATCCTTAATGGGCAAGGGGAATGTGTCCAGAAAGACAGAGAGAAATATGGATGTGAGAGAAACACACCGACTGGTTGCCTCCTGCAGGAGCCCTGACCAGGGTCTGGGCAGGGGAGGAGGAGCCTGCCACCAAGGAGCCCTTTACCAGAATGGAACCCGGGACCCTTTGGTCCACAAACCAACACTCTATCCGCTGAGCCAAATCGGCTAGGGCCAGAGGTAGGTAGGAAGAAGAGAAGCTGTTTTGAGGGCAGAGACCAACTCCATACCTTGCTGATGGAGTTTGCAAGGTGGAAAGCACCAAAATGTCCTGAGTTCAAATCCTGCCTCCAGCTGTTAGTAACAACGTGAACTTGTTAAGAGTTTATCCCCGGTAAATAGACTTCCTCATTTGTAACTGGAGTGAGAACACTCACCTCCAAAGGCTACTATAAATGTCCTACGTAATAAAATAAAGAAGCACCCGGCTTGTTGTAGGAGCTTAACATCCTTTCATTCTTTTCTTCCTACCGCCGGTACCCTACACTGAACTATAGGGTGAGTAAGAGTGTGGGCTCTGGGCTCAGGTGTGTATGCCAGCTCCACCGCCTGTTCCCTGTGACCTTGGGCAAGCGACTGAATGTCTGTGCCTCGGCTTCTTCGTCTGCACAGTGGGCGTGGCTGTGGTGGTTGTGCTACCCCAGCCCACATTCCTGCCCCTACCAGCCAGCTGGGCCCTCCGTTTCAACCCTGCATCTTCCACGCATTTGACTTGTCAACCTCCCTTCACAGGCCTCCCCCTGCCCACCGCCTCTCTAAGGACCTGGCCCTATTCCCCCTCCCCCTCTCCTTCTGGTCTCCACTCAGCAGGCTGCTCACCTGGCCGGGAGTGTCGATTCTATCCCGGGGCCATGGGGACGGTGTGTTTCAGGTCAGTGCTTCTCAAGCTTTAATGTGTTTATGGTACAGTGGGCATGGCCCAGTGGTTGAGTGTTGACCTATGAACGAGGAGGTCACAACTCGATTCTCAGTCGGGACACATGCCCAGGCTGCGGGCTCGATCCCCAGTGTGGAGGAAGCAGCTGATTAATGATTCTTTCTCATCACTGATGTTCCTCTCTCTCTCTCTCTCTCTCCTTTTCTCTCTGAAATCAATTATATATATACAGTGGTGCCTCAAGATACGAGTGCCCTAACATACGAGATTTTTGAGATATGAGCCATCGAACAAGCGATTTTTGCTTTGAAATACGAGCAACATTTGAGATAGGAGTCATTGCGTGGATCGGCCGACTGTACACGACCCACCTGTTTACCGCGACTCGAGTGTCTCCTAGTTTCCCACGCCTCAAGGTTACGGAACAAATTAAACTCGTATCTCGAGGTACCACTGTATATGTGTGTGTGTGTGTGTGTGTGTGTGTGTGTGTGTGTGTGTGTGTGTTGAATATATATATATATTCAAAATGTGCCTACGAATAACCTGGGGATCTTGTCCAAATACAGATGTAGATTCTGATTGAGGAGGTCTTACATGTGGTTTAAGATTCTGCATCTCTAACAAGCTCCCATGTTACTGGTCTGGGGCCACCCTTTGATTAGCAAGGCTATAGAGCAGAGAAAATCCTGGCATGTGTGTGTGTGTGTGTGTGTGTGTGTGTGTGTGTATATATATATATATATATATTCAAAATGTGCCTACGAATAACCTGGGGATCTTGTCCAAATACAGATGTAGATTCTGATTGAGGAGGTCCTACATGGGGTCTAAGATTCTGCATCTCTAACAAGCTCCCATGTTCCTGGTGTGGGGCCACCCTTTGATTAACAAGGCTATAGAGCAGAGAAAATCCTGGCGTGTGTGTGTGTGTGTGTGTGTGTGTGTGTTGGGGGAGGGTGTTGGACAGGGGACAGGGACAAAGCTGGCCAACTGAACAGAACATAATGAGTAGAATTTTCACAGCGATGGCACGATGGAGACCAAGTGTGGGTTCAAGAGACACTGAAGAGGCGACGTGGGAGCGTGTCTTTGAAAAGATGTGACCTTACCCAACCCATACAAATAATGTTTACTGAGGTAACATGGCAACCAGAGAGATGCCTGGGACACGGTAACTAAAAAGGCAGAGCGGCAGTCACATGCATGCTCGTCGTCCACTCTGCCACATGCACACGTTCAAGAAAACTGGTGGAGGGCTACGAGGGCTCGGGCCACCAAGGTGACCACACGTATCATTACTGATTTGTCATTTTCTGGATGTTCTTAAAGAAGTTGTATCATTTTTAAGATTTAAAAGTGTCTCCTAGACATTCTCAGACGCCCACTGCCCCCAACTCTGTGATACGGAGGCTTGGTACATGTCGAGCACAAATGGCCGTGGTTACAAAGGGCTGGAAACGGTGCCTTAAACCTTCTGAGTCAAACCCAAAAATAAAGCAACCCAGATTCTGTTTTCGCTCGAAGCCAAGGGTCCAGTGCTTTGGAAGTCTGGCGCTATCACCTGTCACTATAGCAACCGGGAGACCCTGGTAACCCTGAGCTTGTGGTTATTAGGAGTGGAAATGGGAAGTCGGTGTAGATGTTCAGTAAGAAGCTGCCGCCGGTTCGCCCGGGCCGGGCCGGGGTTGGAGCCCTCTCCGCCTCTCTGGCAGGAACTAGAAAGCAAGAGCCCGACTCCAGGAGCCGGCTCCCCCCAGAGTATAAGGCTTGCTTGTTGTGTTCTTCTTTGTTTCCCATTTCAGGGCTGCAAGCTGCCTTTCAAACCAGCTCCTGCCATGCCTGAAGGTGGGCTGTTCTAGAACAGGTGTCAAAGCTTCTGTCCAGCGGGTGGAGGCCTGGGGTTCGCTTCTATCTCCGTAGGCTCCCACCCTGTCCAACTCCCTGCCCCCAGACCGCCCTGCGCACCTCGGGTCAGCTCTCCCGGCTCACCAGTATCCCCCACCCATTCACTGGACCCCATCCCATGGTGCACCGTGTCTCTGAAACTTGTCTGTGGGCAGATATCTCAGGCTCCCAATCTCCCATCCACCCCTGGGCTCTGACCTTTCGGAGGCCAGAGGGGGGTCCTGGCCCCAGTCTGGCTGCTCCTGCCCGAGGTACCATGTCTGAACCCAGCGCCCGAGTCCATTTTGCACACCAGTGAATCAAGTTCAAAGCCCCATTCTGCCACCACCTGGCTCTAGAACTTGGGCAAAGCACTTCCCATTTCTGAGCCTCGATTGCATCATCTCTAGAGAGTTTTCAGTGGGTGTCCGGAATGGCATGGTCTCTTCCAAACCCTCTATGATGCTGTCAGGAACAAGCCTTTCTCTACCCGTACACGTGACTTATTTCACTAACGAGGATCTTCCAGGTGACTGAAATTGTCCTCCCAGCAACAAAATGTGTTTTGTTTCAACCCTACTGCACAACATATTTGTTTAACGTTCATATACTTCTCTTCCTCTCGGGGCAAAGAATAGAAAAGCTAAAATTTATTTGTGTACGTCTCTCCCCAGCTTTGTTACACACACACACACACTCTCACACACCAGTTCCAAAACACCTGTCCCAGCTTTGCTCCTAGCGAGGCTGAGGTGCTAACCATCATGCAACCTGTCTTGGAGGGCCTCTGGCATCTCTGCCAGGCTCTGCTGGGGGGGGGCGACTGGTTCCTGCCACTTGGGTCTCTCTCCTCTGCCACCTGCCGCTTTCCACAGCGAGGTGCCCGGAGTGTGCCTGCTGATGGGGTGCCTGTCCCCGGAAGCTCCCCCTGTTCCAATGTGCAACTCGGAATACTCCCAGGCCAGGCCACCCCGGGGCCCTGAGCAGGGTCAGTGGAAGGGGTGCCTGTCCTTAGGAATGAGGAGCCGGGTTTTGGCCAGGCTCAGAGGTACGTCTCCCGCCCCCCAGGACAGCTCTGTGCTGGGTACGAGAGGCCACTGCAGGCCGACTTCCGGGTGAGCGCATCTCTGCCTTGAGCCCTCAATGGAACGGGCACTTACTTCTGCCTCACTGGCTGCGGGGTTCAGAGACTGTGAGGGCTGCTGGCATTACCACCTGGGGCGGCCTGGAGGTGAGCTCAGATGGAGAATTCAACCCCCACTCCATATTCCTGCTGTTCAAACGGAGTGCTCTGCACACTGACCCCGAGTTCCAATAGGCCTCGCCTGCTTCCCCTACAAGGTGCCAAATCCAGTTCCCAGATCCGGCACTCTTCTCCCTGCTCGCCCCAGGAAGCCTCCAGAGGCACCAGGCCTGGTGTAGGCTCACCCCTGGACCAGACACCCGGCAGAGCAATGCATGTCCCCACAAGGCAGCCCAGGGCCTCCGCCCTCTGCCTCTGCCCCTCCATCCCAGGTGGGAGCCAGCAGCCACCCCCAAGTTCCTCCTGTCCCCTCTGCACACCGAGCCTCTGGGGGCCTCTTCTCCCACCTGACCCAGTCGCCTCTCCTCTATCACCTACCCCCACGTCCTGGGAAACACGTGAACTCCCTGTTCCATGTGTGGCGGGCCCACCGCGTCACTGATTCTCTGCAGGATGCCAGCAGGGGCCTGGAGGTTGTGGTCAGAAAGGAGAACCTTGGGGTTTGCCAGCAGGGAGGGGGCCGCTCTGAAAGGAGGGCTTTATGACAAGGCCAGGCTGCCAACTCCAGGAGGGGGACGCTTCCAGGGATGAAACAAGAAAGGCACTTTGAGACCAAGGTGGGAGGTGGTTTGCAAAATGCTGAGGTCGGCAAGAAAAAAGGGCAGGAAATGGGGCAGAGGAGGCCTGGCAGACACGTGGGAGGCTGCTGAGGAGCGAGGAGGGGAGTGAGGGACACACAGCCGGGGGCTGCGGAGGCCGGGGGGGGGGGCATCCGATGTGGCGGTGGGGTTAGCGGTCAGGCTTGACAAAAGGACTGGATCCCCGAGCCCACCCAGAGGGCGTCCAGGAAGGGGTTCTGCAAACCCACACCCCTGCCGGGCCTGGCAGCAAAGAAATGAACCAGGAGAGTGGCATGAACCTTGCAGAAGCATAACAGCCACCGAGAGCCAGGCGTTTCCCACGGAGAAGTCAGTCCGTCATCCCAGCTGCCTCTGCCCTGAGCTGGTGCCCGTTTCTGCTTTGTGTCCGTTGACCAGAAGCGGGGTTTTTATTTATTTTTTTATTTTTTTAATATATCTTCATTGATTTTTTTACCGAGAGGAAGGGAGAGGGATAGAGAGTTAGAAACATCGATGAGAGAGAGACATCGATCAGCCACCTCCTGCACACTCCCCACTGGGGATGTGCCCGCAACCAAGGTACATGCCCTTGACCGGAATCGAACCCGGGACCTTTCAGTCCACAGGCTGACGCTCTTATCCACTGAGCAAAACCGGTTTCGGCAGAAGCGGGGGTTTTTACCCAGCAGAGTGACGTCACCACGAGGGCCAGACCAGCACGCCAGCTCAGGTTCAGAATTCAGCCCCATCTCCGCACATCTCTGCCACCATCCCAGCGCTGGTGAGCAAACTGAGGCTCAGGAAGGATGAGACCCCCAGTCACCCAGCTCCTAAGTGAGGGGTGTGGACTCCAACCTGGGCCACCTGACTCCCAGGAATGCCCTGGCCGCCACGCTTCCCTGCAGCCCTAGCTCCCCTCCCGGGCCAGGCCAGTGGCCTCGGCTGCTTTGTTCCGGGGACCCTGCGTGTCCCTGCAGGAAAGCGCTCGCCGCCCGGCTCCTGCAGAGGCAGAGCTGATGCGGGCACATTACTCCCTCAGGCGGGGCCCGTGTCCAATACACATGTCACCTGGCTGTGCGCGCTGCCACCGCTGCTGACACACGCGGCGCGTTTGGCCGAGAGAGGACGCCTCCAGAGATGGCTCGGAGGACGCGGGGAGCTGAGGGTAGGAGGGCAGCGCAGAGCTGGCAGGAAGCAGGAGGGGCCGCTGCTGGGGCTGGTGAGCAGGCGGGAGGACTAGAGAAGCACCTCTTAGCCGCGTGGTGGCTCTTTCTAATCAAAGAGTGGCAGCATCCCGGGCAACGTGACAGGAGAGAGAGGACTCACGGAGAAGTTCATTTCCCCTTCTCCTCCTATAGAAAATGGCCACGGAGAAAGAAGAGGGAGACAGGATACGCTTTCTCTGTACCTCGGGCTCCAAGACCAAGGCTCCATCCTTTTTCTGTTTCTTGCATTCTTCCTGATGCCCACCTGGCACCGCCCCGAGCAAACTACAGGCGCTTGCGCTCAGCAGGTTTCAGCGATCTCTATTACGTCAGGTCTGTCGAGGTGATGGGTGGACCACAAACAATACAACAGACCCTCCAGGAGGGAGCGTGTGGTCTCATGAGGAGAGCAGGTGGCACGCACTCCTCCCAAAGCAGAAACTGGAGTCACCCGCCCTGGAGGGGTGCTAAAATGAGCGGTGCCCACACGGAGTGCTTCCGGAGGAAAGTTCAGGGCAGAACCACGCTTCTCAACAGGTGGTGGGTCCCCCAGGCCTGAGGGAGTCAAGGCTGACTGAACCCCAGCAGGGAATGAGGGAGAGTCCAGTCCAGGGCCCAAGGTGGCAAAGGACATAAACAGGCCACACCCAACAGGCGATGGGGAGGGGGCCAAGGGACACGGTGCATGCGCCCTGGGGGCCAGGTGAGTAGAGACACTGCACAACTTGCTATGAAGCCCGCCTAGGGCAGGGGCCCTGGGTTTGGGGGTGGGGGGACGGTGTGTGGTCTCTGCACATCGCACAGTGCCTGGCCATACTGGCTTCCCAAAGTCCTTCAGTGCTTCTCAGCATTTATTCTGCACTGCACAGCCCTGCATTGAAACTCAGGGCGTTTCCTCTGTGCCTGTGCTGTGAGCGCCCCTCTAACGGAACTGTGAGCTTCTTCCAAAGACTGTTTCCTGTCTTTGTTGCTTGGCATATGAGTTTTCTAGGACCGCTGTGACAAATCACCACAAATGTAGTGCCTGAAACACCAGCTTACTATCTCAGTGCTCTTTAGGTTCTAAGTCCAGCACAGGTGCCGGCCAGGAGACGGCCTGGGAGAACCCGTCCCTTGCCTTTGCAAGTGCTGAGGCTGCCTGCATTCCTTGGCTTGTGGATCCTTCCCTCCACCTTCGAAGCCAACAACACAGCACCGCTCTGACTGTTCTTCCTGGTCCCGCCTCCCTCTCTGACCACAGCCAGGAAAGGTTCTCTGAGGCTGAGGACTCCCGTGATTCCACCGGGCCCCCCTGGCTACTCCAGAATCCCATCTCAAAGCCTTAATCACATCTGCCAAGCCCCCTGGAAAGCAACATATTTACAGGTTCTAGGGATTAGGGCATGGGTGTCTTTGGGGGACATTATTCTGCCTGCCACAAATAGGGAATATATTCACACTGTTCAAAATTCAAATGGCACCAAAGGGTATAGAATCAAGACTTTCCCTCCCATCCCTGTCATCTGTCCCTCTCACCCACCCTCCAGTTCCCCTCCCTGTTCATATGTCTTTGTGTTTCTCTCCTGCAAGACCTTATATTTATATAAATAAAAAGTAATATGTATTCTTTTTACCCTGTTTTACACAAGCGGTACCATGCCATAACACGATGATGTACTTACTTTTATCACAATACCTTTGAGATCATCCCAGATCAGTATTATAAAAGCATCCTTGGTTTTTTGCATGACTGTGTACTGTTCTACTGTATGACTGTACTGTATTTGGTTAATCTCATCTCCCACGAATAAACATTTGTTTCAACTATTTGCTCTTACACACATCACTGCAATGAACAACTTTTATCCATATGTCCTTTCCTATACATACTGGAATCTGAGAAATAAATCCACAGAAGCAGGCCCCCAAATCGAAGGATTTATGTGTTAAAATCTCACAGCCACTGCTGAATTGCCCCCCATAGAGTTAGATGAACTCACACACACACACTTTCTCCTCCAGCCCTGGACGGGAGTGACATGGACGCCCGCGTTGGTGGGGAAGCCGCGGCTCACATTTCCCCGTGTCCCTCACGGTAATCAATCCAGGGACAGATTCCGGGAGCCCTTGGGAGTCACCACTGCTCCCAATTCCCTGGATTCCTGCTGCTGATGGGGGGCAGGGGCTGGAAAGGAGATGAAGGCAGCAGCCAGCAAAGGAGGGGCCCAGGTTCAAGAACTTCTGAAGAACAGTGGCCTGGTGCATCTCAACCAGCCAAACCACTCCTCCCGACCCACCGCCATGGCCGCCCCTCAGGGTCAGGAACCAACGAGTTTCCCCAGCGGGGAGAGCACATTACCACTGACCAAAGAGGGGCCTCTCAGGGCTGACCTGTTCCAAAAGGAGATGACAAGTGATTTTGGGTTTCCCAAGTCCCAGCTGCACCTACGCTAAGAAAGAGTCCAGTTCTTGCTCTTAATCCTTCCCTGGTGGACATGTTGCTTTAAACGGAATGAACCTTTTATGTGCGGAAATCAATCACGATGTTGGTACACTTATTCTGAAACACATGAAACCTTGATCAGCAGTTGTGGGGCCTGGGGAGCCCCCAAAGTGCCCATTCCCCCCAACCAGTGTGGCCTGGCCCACCTCAGCAACAGAGCAAACTCGGACTGGGCCCAGGACCCAGAATCCTAGCCACTGGGAGATTTGGCTCTTGCAGAGCACGGAGGAGGCTGGGAGGACAGACGAGCCTGCTTCAGGCCCCAAGAGTGAGCCTGAGGGGCCCGGCAGGCCGGAAGGTGCCATACCCCTGCCCAGCCCCCTTTCTCATTCTATGTGACCTTTTATGTTCAGCTCCAGGGTCCCCTCTTCCAGAAGCCATAAGCCAGGATTCAGTAGGTGCCTCTCAGGTTCCTAGAGCATCTTTGACCCTGAAATGTGACCTAACCAAGCCACCTGACTTGGCATCCACTGGACTGTGAGCCTTCCAAGGGCACAATACCTGATGCCCACTAAGTGCTCAATAAATGCTTGGTAAGGGAATGAAACCGAGTCCCAGAAGCAGTCAGAATGGCCACCTGCCCTAACGGTGCCATCCTCCAACCTAGGCAAATGTGCATAGCCCTACTGGGCACCAACCACTGTGTTAGGCCCTGGGGGCACCGAAGAAATTCCAATGGGGCTTCTTGTCCTAAAATGTTGCCATCATCCCCGAAACCCATTGATTAAGCCACTCTTTTTAGTAGGAGCATCACCTCCAGGAAGTCCTGTCCCCAAGAGAAGCCACACTGTCAGGTAGTGGTCCTCTTTAGCAGTTCAGCCAGTGAGGGGCACAGGAGTAGGGGTTAGATCTATGCCCAGGATACTGCCAGGGGTGAGCGGCAGACATCAGTGGGCATCCAAGGGGCAGTCTGGTAGCATCAGGCGCCAGGAGATGAACAGGTGCCTCGGAGAGTGTCAGGATAAGAGCTGGACTTCCGAGAACAGAAATGACCACAGTTAAAACAGAGGTGATATACAAGCAGGTGAGCAAAGTAATGCTGGGCTCAGAGGTGAGCCAGAAAGCTGTTCTCACCATGTTAAAGGGCCAGGCCCAGGCTTACCTCACCCCTAGCTCTCAGGGGAGCCTGGGCAAGCCACCAGCCTTAGACAGCTTATACCCGAGGCATATTATCAACGGCCACACATTTAGTAAGAGACTGGGAGAGAAAGTTCTCTGGAACCCTGGAAGCAATATAGAAACAGGAGCTGTTATAATACTAATCTGTTGTTTTTGCCATGTGGTGCAGTCTGCCTGGAGCTTCTGATCCAGTACCTCCTGGTCCTCAAAGCAACACTAGGAGACAGGTAAGGACGGTCAGACCCAATTTACAGATATTAACACTGAGGGGCATCTAGTTCCACTGCAGAATCGCACCGATATCCAGGGGCTGAGCTGAGAGCGGTATCCAGGTCTTCTAACTCCAAATAAAGTGTTCTGCGTGCCACCCAAAAGACGCCCGGCATTGCTGAAACCACAGCCCCTAACTGTGCCAAACGCCCTCCTCCCCTTCAATCCTGTCACTCTCCCCAAATCTACTGGTTGCTGAGTGGGCTCCCCTGGGCTCTTTGTAACCAGCAGTGTTGGGGGCAGGAGGAGCAGGTGGGCAGAACAGCTTTATCCAGCGGCAGGCTGGGGATCAGCCTCTGACCCACGGTGGGACTGAGAGACAGTCCCTGTCTCCCCCGTTTCCTCTCATTCTGTGGATGTTTGGTGATAAACACGTAATGACCCTAACCTAGGCGGCTTAGGAAGATGCACTCAGGGCATTCCTTTGTGGGACACAGAGAGCAGGGCACAGCTGCCTTCACCGAGAGGCGCCTCCCAGGTTCCATCACGGCGCTCAGGCATGTTTGCTCAGCGACCTCCAGCAGCATCGGGGGGAGTGTTGGTCTAGATGAGGAGCAGACTCTTGCAGGGCCTGCCCACAGTACCCTCTGGGCCATCCACGCAGCATGGGGCGGAGACCTGAGACAGGGGCAGTGTCCGGCCTCTTAGCACCACCACCTCCCCCAAAAAGGCTTTATCTCCATTCCAGGCCACCCCCTGGGCCTTACAGATGTTCTTCTTTCAGTAAATTACAGTGGTACCTCGAGATACAAGTTTAATTCGTTCCGTAACCTTGAGGCGTGGGAAACGATGAGACGCTCGAGTCACGGTAAACTGGTGGGTCGTGTGCAGCCGGCCAATCCGCGAGATGACTCCTATCTCAAATGTTGCTCGTATTTCAAAGCAAAAATCGCTCGCTCAACGGCTCGTATCTCAAAAATCTCGTATGTTAGGGCACTTGTATCTTGAGGTACCACCGTATATGAAACAAAAGACATTCAAGGGGGGGCAGAAGTCAGCCTCCAGTTTCTCATTCTACACTCGTAAAAGCATCATCTCGAGATGAGATTGGCTGGGGACACACCTCAGAGATTCACACCGGTGGGCAAACCTGCATCCACGGACAGGACCTCTGTAAGCAGGTGTGGTAGGCTGACATGACCCATCTCAACACGAACACAATTAATGGCTTAGCTCATTACAGTTTCCTGTTGGAACTTTATGTTCTCACGTACGGACCATCTGATATGGAAAACCTTGATGTGGAAACAGGAAAATAAGGAGGTGATTAATCACCTGGCAAAAGGGCTCATCTGGTCTCTCCTTGTCAACACATCATCCCCAAATAAAATTAGAACAGAGTTCCCCTTCCTCCTCCTCCTCCGTTTGCGCAGCACATGTATCTCATGTGCTCAGGAACATGATTTGAGAGGCGTGGCTATTTCCTGCTTCCTGGTGGCAGATCTAGCACCAATGCCAGCCCCTGGAGCCTGTGAAGCAGCAGAGGGTGTCAGGGTCTGAAACGTGGCCGTGCACTCCCCTCGATGGAATGAAGAAAGGAAGGAAGGCGAGGAGTGGGCACAAAGAACGAGGCTGAACTGTTGTGAGCTGGCCCAGCACACCGATGCCCTCCTATGGCATTGGCACCCAGGCTCCCTGGCCTACCCCAGCCCAAGAACAACTTTCCTGACCAAGTCTCAGAGGGCGTACCCCAACCGGACACCCACTCTGCCTTTCACTCCACTGACAGGAGCTGTGGCCCTCCACCTCTGCCACAGCCGGCTTTCTTCCTCTGCCTCCGGGTTCATCAAAGTTTCCCTGGCCTTGGGGCCCTGCCCATGGGTCCTTGGAGAAGACTGGCATGTCAACCTCCCCTGCAGTGGCCTAGCATACGTGCCAAGGTTGGCGACTCTCTTCTTGGGCATTTATGGTTCATAACCCAAGCCCCTTGGAAAGGGTAATGTTTGGAACCAAAGGATAGCATCTCTAGCGGTGACATTTCGAGGTTCTGTGGGGGAGAAACGGGGTGGTGAGAGGGGCAGGGAATAGCAGAGAAGTCTCATGGTGCCTTGAAATCATGTCACAAACAGGCTGTGAGCTACTACTGAAAATCTGTTTTTCAAACCTTAAAAGAGTCGATTTCCAGATGTCTGCTCCGGGCAGCCAAACTGTTGTTGATGTGTTCCCAGTTCACTGTGTAATAAAGTCTGAACTCCTCACCCAAGCCTGTCAGGCCTTCAACGGGCCGCCCCCTATAAAGCCTTCTCTCCCTCCTGCCCCTGCTCGGAGCGCCAGGGGGCGCTGGCTCCCACCCTCTGCCCCGGCCTACCCTGGGCTTTCTGCTCTGTCCCCTGCACAGGGCCCCGCCCAGGGTCCTCTCCCTCACCAGAGCCCCTGCCCTTGCACAACTCCAGGGGGCGCCACGCCCATCGCAGGCCAGGTGCAGGCAGGGCCTGGCGCAGTAACCTAGGAGACAGGGAAAGAATCGGAGTGAATTTCCCCGGACAGCCTCCCAGCGGCCTGATGTCATCACGTCAAGCTGGACCGTGAAGCTCCGAGCAGCCAGCTGCCTGCCGTTCTGCAAAGGAAGCCACGCTTCTTCCACGCCCTCTCCCTGGTCCTGGGTAGGTAAGTCATCCGGCAACCAGGAGCAACGACCTGGGTAGGTAAGTCATCCAGCAACCAGGAGCATTAACAACGTCCCTGTCTCCCTTCCGAGTGACCTGGCCCCGCGCGGTGGGTGCTGTTCTGACAGAGCGGGGCCCCTCGCAGGGCCTCCTCCCAATCCCCCCACCTTTCACCGCCTGTCCGGTCCAAACCTCCAACATCCCAGCTCCTGGGGCCAAACTGGGGCGGGGAGAGGAGGCCAGACAAGGAATCAAGAACCGGGTGGCCTGCCCTGCCCCAGACGCACTGAATCTGAATCTCTAGGAGGGACCTGGGAGTCCGAAGTCTCCCTGGCCTTTCTCACCATCAGGCCACCAAAAACACCCAAGAGCCCACCCTCCTTTATCTACCAGGTGGGGAAACTGAGGCCCCTGGGCAGCAACTTGGGTCACAGAGCAACCGCTCCACCCTCTAAGCCCCCACAGTACACAGTTTCTAACGCCCTGTACCCTACACCATACCTCTCAACACTGCCTGTTCAGTTCTTCCTTCTGCATTGATCTGCAAGGGCCAGGCCTCAGTAATGAGCCCCCCACCCCTCTACCATGGTCCTGTGCTCAGTTCTGGGCACAGGGGAGCTTCAATAACCCCACCCCCACCCCATGGCCCACACTCTTCATTAGCACATGTGCTGAGATGAACCTACAAAGTGTCCATTTGAAATGCACGGGGAAATGTGTGCGTGGGGCGGGGAGGGAACAGACATTCTGATGGAAGGGAACAGCCACTGCAGAACTGATAGAGAAGATCAGGAGGGAGGCCAGCGATGTGGGGGGAAGCTGGGTAGAGGGTGGGAGGGGCCAAAGGACAAACGACCTTCCCCTTAATTCAGCTCAGACCAGAGCCTGGAAAAACACAGCTGGGAAATGGCACACGGAGCTCACACTCTCTCACCTCTGGCTCTCAAGAGCCCTAATGCAGACACATAAGAAGAGGTGACAATGAAACAGACCACGAAGAGCTCCGAGGAGAACACAACCTGCTCGGCCTCTGTCTCTCAGGGAATCCTCACAGGGCCCCGCTGGGGGCACGGACAGTACAGGGCACGGATGGTGCAGGGCATAGGACCAACACAGAAGGTGACTGCCGTGGCCTCAGGACGGTCTCACTGGCCTTCAAATCTTGCCACAGAAGGGTATTTCATGATCATAGCACATCCCCACCGACACTTCCACCTTTTCGTTCTCATGTTTGCCTTACACAAATGGCACATCGTTGGATTTTGTTACACGGCACAATTTCCATGCCAATCAGGATGGGCGAGGTTAAGCTACAGCAACAACAACCAACCACTGCCTATTGCGGTCACTCAGGGCAGCAGGCCTAGGCAGGAGCCACCACGTCCAACATTGCAGACTCTCCTGCCAGCTGGGGAGGCCCTCCCACTGGTGAGCAAATGCTCCAACTGGAAGTGAAGCCCAAATGACACTCACAACCTACTAACCAGACTCATCTCGCAGCCTTTACCCTACCACAAGGGTCACAGGAAGGACAGGCCTGCCAAGAGCCAGCAGATAGAGGGCTGATGACCACAGGACCCACAAATGCACACACACAGCCACCAAAGCTGGTGCAGATGTTTCTCCAACAGAGCTTCCTCCCCTCATCCCGATGAGGAATCAACCTTCTCCTCCTATTTGCTATTTTCACCCAGGATGAAGGAGAGCTTTCAGAGCAGGTTTAAAAAGAGAAAACCATGAAGACAGTCAAGATATGATTTCAAAGATGATGGAGGGGACATTATCTTATATAATAAATCCCTAATATGCAATTCGACCGAATGGTAGAATGACCGGTCGCTATGATGCACACTGACCACCAGGGTGCAGACGCTCAGTGCAGGAGCTGTTCCCTGGTGGTCAGTGTGTTCCCACAGCGGGAGTGCCACTCAGCCAGAAGCTGGGCTCACAGCTGGTGAGCACAGTGGCAGTGGCAGGAGCCTCTCCCGCCTCCGCAGCAACACTAAAGACCCCTCAAGGGATGTCCACCTGCTGGCTTAGGCCCACTCCCTGCCGAGGGGTCCTGGACTGTGTAAGGGTGCAGACTGGGTTGAGGAGCCCTTTCACCCCCAGTGCACAAATGTCGTGCACCGGGCCTCTAGTTACAATATATAACTGTACAGTCTTACAACATACAACAACATTCAACATGAGTTGGAACTGCACAGGTCCACTTACACACATTTATTTTTAAATCCTGATTCAAGGATATTTTTTTCCAATGATGTTTAGAGAGAAAGAGTGGAAGGGAGGGAAGAACAGGAGAGAGGGAGAAACATCAGTGTGAAAGAGACACATCGATTGGCTGTCTCCCAGACATGCTCCTACCAGAGGTAGAGAACCTTCAACTGAGGCACGTGCTCTTGACCAGGAATAGAACTCAAGACTCTTCAGTCCACAGGCCAACGCTCTGACCACTGAGAAAACCCACCCAGGGCTATAAGCAATTTTATATATATATATATATATCTTGGAAACTTTTTTGGAGATTTGCAACAATTTGAAAAAATTTGCAGATGAACTTTAGGATTTTCTTATTAACATTTTCTTTTCTCTGGCTTCCTTCATTGTAGGAATGCAGTATGTAATACATACACAAATATGTATTACTAGACTATTTACATTATTGGTAAGGCTTCTAGTCAAGAGTAGGCTAGTAACAGTTAAGTTCTTGGGGAGTCGTAAGTTACACTCAAATTTTCTACTTCACAGGTGGTCAGTGCCCCTAACGTCTGGTTGTTCAAGGTCAACTGCACAGATCTATTTTATTTATTATAACAGGAAACTGAAAGTAAAGGTTTTATAGGGAAGGCAACATGACAGGTGCCACGGAAAGAGTGAGATGTGAATGTACAAAGGAGAATTTCAAGAATGAGTTTAACAACAGTTGGACCTTCTAAGAGATCAAGAATACACAGGGAGGCCAGAGAAGGCCCATTCTGCAAGTATGGCTCCTTGAAAACCCATAAAAGCTGGCAGCATCCATTCTGTGGTGATGCTTTGTAACTCCATCAAGCCATCCCTTCCCTTGTGCCCACAGAGAGAAGGTGGGAGAGGACTTGGGAAGGAAGCTATGGACGGTTCAAATAGGAACAAGAAACCATCTGTGTTGAAGTAGAAGAGAGAGAATGCAGGCACAGAGGAGGGGCAAGGAGAGGCCAGAGACCAGAGACCACAGCCCTTTTATGGGGATTCACTATGTGAGGCACTGGACCTGGGAAAAAGAATCCAGGGAAGCTGACAGGACATTGGAGCTTCTCTCTGGCTCAGAGCTGCAGTATTCTGGATGCTTCCACGGGCCCAGCCACAGCATCCTAGGATGTGCATATCTCCAGGATTTTTCATGAATGGGGCCTTCATGGAGGATGCTCCCAGCTGTCTGCCGAGATCAGAACATGGCAGAGTCTGGAAAAGTCAAGACTCTTGCCAGCTGTGAGTTAGCAATAGATCCCATGGGAAGGTGACTACTTTCCATGGATTGTAATACATGAACAATATGAAGGTAAATGGACCTTTCCTTGAACCTCCAGAACTCACTATGCCTTGGTAGGGCAGTGTGTCATGAAGTGTATGGTCCATAAGACGCATACTGAAGAGACCCAGATCAATAAGGAGAGAGCAGCTGGCAGCCATGGGTCATGGTGGTCTCTGCAAGAGCACAGGTGGAAAGAAAAGGGAGGTCTCCACTTGAGTTATATGTCTAAGAGACCTGATTACAAGGCAAAGGGGAAAGGATGGAGATAGAGGAGGCCCAATGGCCACAGGTGTGTTTCAATTTTACTGTGGGAGAGAGCAACATGTGTCTATCCTGAGGGGAGGAATCAGTGGAGGACATTGGAATTTAAAGATTGGGGTGAGGAAAGTGGGGGGTGGGAGGGGGCTGGTCAGTGCTGCCAGGAGTGGATGAGGTCTGGAATGCACATGATGGTATAAACCTGGGCAAGAACCCAGGAATTTGGGACATCTGGTCTCCCTGTGTCAGCCACAAATCCTAAGAGACGGTGTTCAGAGAGTCACAGTTGACAAATACAGAACACACTGTTTTTATACAATACTTTCATTTGGGTAGAAGTCTTGGTGGTTCTCAAAATCTTTTCATGCGTGATCTCGCTGGTTCGTCACAATGATTCTGTGAGACAGGCACTAGTACTCCCATGTGATGGGTGAGGAAGCTTCCCCAGACTCACCAAGCGAGTAGGTGATGGAGACAACCTTCGCATCCAGGCTGCCAGGCTCTGAGTCCCTCACTCAGTCTCAACTCTCAGATCCTAGGGGAGACTCATGTCAACTCACCCATAAAGTCTTCCAATAAACATAAAAATCTGCAGTACCCCTTTAGTTTTATTTGACCTTGCAAAATACACCCAGTATCAGCTTTAAAACATAGCATGGCATCTAATAAACATGCTTAAAATTTTTTTTCTAGGTTCCTCTGCTGCCCATGAGCTTTGACAAACTTCCTCTCAGTAGGTCTCAACCAAGGCACACTGGAATCCCATGGAGAGCCTTTAAAAAAAAAAAAAAAACACCTAGCCCAGCCCAGCTGGTGTGGCTCAGTGGTTCTGCCTCAACCTGTGAACCAAAAGGTTGCAGGTTCGATCCCCGGTCAGGGTGCATTCCCCGGTTATGGTATCAATCCCCAGTAGGGATGTGCAGGAAGCAACCCATCAATGATTCTCTATCCCTCTCCCTTCCTCTCTCCCTGAATCAATAAAAACAATTTTTTAAAAAATAAACACCAAGCCCAGGCTGCCCCCAGGACCCTGAGATCAGAACCTCTGGGGTGGGGGCATCGGAGGCATCCAGGGAGGCCACACAGAGAGGGCTCAGGACCCTCAGGTGGAGGGAAAGACCACCCAGCAGGGCTCCTGGGACAGGGAGAGAGAGACGGGGAGGCCCCACGCTGCCTGGATTCAGCAAGCGTGGCCAACACACCAGCCCACTACCTGGACGTCAGGAGAAAACCGGGAGAAGCTGCCTCCCGTCATGTAATCCCGGCACCTCCCCGACGCTCTGCCACCCCAAAGGCAGGTTCGGGTATTTCTCCCCTTCTTGCAGATGTGTAAACTGAGGCCTGGAGACATGAAACACCTGCCCCAAAGTTGGTGATCTTTATGGCACAAAGACAACCCAACTGCTGAGGAACCCCTGGACACAACTGACTCTGACCCCACCCCGCTGCCCAGGCCTTCCCATGTAGGGGCTTCTCTCCTCTTCAAAGTGGGACCCTGTTCAGTGAGCTCACCTCCGCCCACAGTCGCAGGGTTCTCCTTGGTGGGCATCCGGCTCCCCCAACAATCTTACCACCCGCACATTTCACACCTCACGGGGGCCTTGACCCTGCATCACTGTGTCGCCGTGACACTCTCCACCCAAAGCCAGAAACATGAGTAAGTTCTCAGGCAACTCCACCCACCCCATTGCCTCCTGCAAATCAGCCTTATGGCTCTGAGAAAGGTGCAGACTCCACGCTTCCTGCTCTAAAGCAGGGCCCCTATCTGCTCTCTCAAGACGCCCCACATTCCATGATGCCACTGCACACTACCCAGCACCGTACCTTCCAAGGGTACAGCCCCTACTCAGAGGGCTGCAGCCAGTTCAGAAGCTCTAACACACACTAAAGTGGGAAAAGCAAGAGGGAAACTGGTTGAAACTCACCGGAGGCGCATTCCAGCTGCTGGACAAATGATTGCATCTCTCTTGACCTCAGCCTCCTCACCAACATAATGGGGACACTAATACAAATACTGCCTTAGAGGGGAGGGTGAGATTGAGTGAGTAAATCCATGCAAAGCACTCAGAACGAGCGTACAAGGTGTTTGGGCTCCAAAAGGCTGGTGTCACTGATGCTGTGCTTTCTGTGTGTCCTTGATGCTCAGGGAAGGGGATCCTGTGGCCAGGAGCTGTCGCGAGAGATTTCCACGGCGGGCTGGGCTGGGAAGAATTAATACCATTGTGAAGAGAGGGTGTCATTCAAGAGGAAGACAGCACATGCGGCTCCCCGGAGTCGGAAATGGGACTTTTATTTATTGCCATGAGGTGTGAGGCCCGCCGTTTCCCGACCCCCTCCCCACCCCCAACTCGCGGAACTCCTGGGGTGGTTGCAAGAAGCTGGGCCTCGTCATTAAAGAAAACAGCCCACAGGAACCCAAACCAAACAACTGCGGGCATGGGGGTTCAGGGGACCTTTGGCTCCATCTCCAAGGCAATTGAAAAGAGCTCAAAACAGATTAAAATACGAGATGAAGTTTGGAGCCCAGGAACGAGAGAAAATGAATCTTGTGGCTGAGCCGCCAATATCCTTATTTCGTTATTTGGTTAGAAAATTAAAATGTGCAGGAAATGTCAGATGCTTTCCCAAGATGGAGGGAGGTTGGGACCGCATGGCCATTAGGGGCGTATTCTTGGGGATATTAAAAAATAGCTTCACTCCTGCCTTGGTTTTCACCAGAAAACCACCCCTGGTAGGGCAGCTGGCCCTTCTGCCATCTGCGTGAGGTCTTTTTAAGACACACATTCTGCCGAAACCGGTGTGGCTCAGTGGATAGAGCATGGGCCTGCGGACTGAAAGGCCCCAGGTTTGATTCCGGTCAAGGGCATGTACCTTGGTTGCGGGCACATCCCCAGTGGGGGGTATGCAAGAGGCAGCTGATCTATGTCTCTCTCTCATCGATGTTTCTAACTCTCTATCCCTCTCCCTTCCTCCCTGTAAAAAAAAAATCATTAAAATATATATTTTTTTAAAAAAATGACACGCATTCTACCAGCCAAGTACCCACCTCTCCCAAAGCACACATGCCTTTTTAAAGAACTCCTCCCCCACTGCCCCGCCCCTAATCAAACTGAAGCCTCCCAGGTGCAGGTGGCCTCCCAGGTGAGGGTGTTTGCCCCACCCCACCCTCAAGCCCCAAACCACAGCCGATATCAAGCCTGCCAGCTGCTCCCTGCAGCCTCTCCCATCTTCCCTGCTGCCCAGGTTCATCCTTCTCCTCTCTGGGCAATCACCACCCACTGTCCATGCCATGGTGGGCCCTTGGCCCATCTCCATCATTCCCTCGTTTGCTCAGCTATTTACTAACATATTCTTAGTGGTCAACGCGCCGTCTCTGCAGGGTGCTGGGGTCACAGGGTGTACAGGGCCAAGGCGCTGCCTGCAGGAGACAAGCACGCAGCGAGCACTGGAGAGGCACAGGATGGGGCCGCCCCGATGGCTGTCAACCCTTTCGGAAGGGAGAGAGCGGCCAAATCTTCCCAAAGGAAACAGCATCTGGGCGGGAGCTTCAGGGGCAAACTGGCTGTGATTCCGCAGAGAAGAGGGAGGGAATTCCAGATGGAACACAGAATTAGGCAGGGGCCGTGGCCGGGAAATGAATGTGACCCGAGAGAAGTGAAGAGACAAGTTTGACTGGCATGAGAAGGCCACGTCAGTGGGGAGTGAGAACGCTAATGAGGAAGGCTGAGGTCAGAGGGACGGGGCTTCGTATTTTAATAGTTTAAATAATACATTACGTGGTTCCAATTCAAAAGGTACAAAAGGGTATATAGGAAAAGCCACCTTTCCATCCCTCCCCCAGCTATGCTGCTTCCCATCTCAAAGGCAACCCAAGTTAGCTGTGTCTTTTATGTATCCTTACAGAGGTATTTTATGCAAATACAAGTAAATATCTACCTCTCTTACCTTGCATGTACAAGTGCTAGCATACAGTACGCATCGTTCTACCCTTTTCCGTTTAATTATATACTCTGGAGTAAACCAGTGATTCTCAAAATGGAGCAAACATCAGAACTACTGGACCAGCTTGCTGAAACACGGCCTGCTGGGCCCCCCTCCAGCCTCAGATTCAGAAAGAGGGGCCTGAAAATGTCCATTTCCAACAAGTTCCCAGGTGAGACTGATGCTTCTGGCCCAGGAACCACACACACTCTGAGAACCACTTGTGTAGACTATGGCTGCATAAAGAGCTGCCTCGTTCATTTTCATGTGTGTGTAATACTCCTTCATTTGGATATACGGCCATGTCGTTAACCGCTCCCCTCCATTTAAGCTGTTTCCAGCCCTTTGCTATGTCAACCAGTTGTGCAGTGACTACACTTGTGCATTCATTATTTCACCCAGGTGAAGGCAGAGTTCTGGCATGGCGTCTGGGTCAAAGGTTTTATGCAGCTTTTGGAGGGAGCCCTTAATGCTACTACAGTGGTACCTCGAGATGCGAGTTTAATTCGTTCCGTAACCTTGAGGCGTGGAAAACTATGAGACGCTCGAGTAGCGGTAAACTGGTGGGTCGTGTGCAGCCGGCCGATCTGAGTGATTACTCCTATCTCAAATGTTGCTCGTATTTCAAAGCAAAAATCGCTCGCTCGACGGCTCATGTCTCAAAAATCTCGTATGTTAGGGCACTTGTATCTCAAGGTACCACTGTATAAGGAATTTTGAATTTTAACGAATGCAGGCTTTGGAGCAGCAGAAGACTAATGAGGTCAGTGGTATGCTTGAGGAAAATTAATCTGGCTCCATGGCAAAGCGTGGACGACAGTGGAGAGAGCTGAGGGCCAGCACCCACTGTGGAAGACAGATTCTAAGGGCACCCAGGAGCCCTGCCTCCGGGTGAGCTCACCTCTAAGTAGGTCTCTTGCTTTGAATGTGGGTGCGACCTGTGACTGCTAACCAGTACCGTATGACAAAGGTAACAAAATGGCACTCCTGTGGTCGTGTTGCATTATGTAAGACTCTGTCTTGCTAGTAGACTGGCACTCCATGTTCTTTCTCCCTCCCTGGATCTGAAGAAGCAAGCTGCCATGAACCCCACGGAATGCTCTCAACAATCACGGGGAGAGGGAAGTGGGTCTTTCAACAGATGGGCCTCCAACGAAGAGCTCAGCCCTGACTGACACCTTGACAGCAACCTCCTGAGAGGTCCCCACGGCCAGGACCTGGTTATCCTGTGCTGGGACTCCTGGCCGTCAGAAACAACGCTGTGATATAACAAATGTGAGTTGGGTTAAACAACGCTGGTGATGGGAATCATTTGGGTAGAAAGAGCTAAATCAAACAGTTAGAAGATCTTCAAAATATAGTGGTACCTCGAGATACGAGTTTAATTTGTTCTGTAACCTTGAGGCATGGGAAACTATGAGACGCTCGAGTCGAGGTAAACTGGTGGGTTGTGTGCAGCTGGCCGATCCACTCAATTACTCCTATCTCAAATGTTGCTCATATTTCAAAGCAAAAATCGCTCACTCGACGGCTCGTATCTCAAAAATCTTGTATGTTAGGGCACTCTATCTCGAGGTACCACTGTATAGGTCATACGTCTGAAGTGAACAGTTGTCAAGGTCCAGTCTCGATCCTGCTTCATGAGATCAAACCACAGAGTGGTCCAAGGTGCCAAGAAGCAAGACCCTAGTTCCTTCTCTCACTCTGCAAGTGGTCCTCCCCTTACAGAAGGCTCTGAGACGACCTCAGCACAGCCTCCCCAAGTCACCAGTAGCCATCTGCAATTTGCTTTCAAGGCAAATAAGCACTCACACAGAGAAGACCCACAATAAATCAAGGTGCCATTTGCAAACCACTAGGGGCAAGACACACTTTTCAACTAATTGTGTTGCGACAACTCAAGAATCTGAAAAAATAAATTGGGGTCACAGGTACCAAGGACCTAAACAAAAATTGAAACTGAAAAGAGCTAGAAGAAAAATGTGGGAGAATGTTTGCAATCATCTTAAACCAGGAAGGACTTGTCCAAGCATGACCTAAATCCAAATGTCACTTTTATAAAAGGCTACATCTGAGTTCAAAAAAAATTTAAATATCTAACACTAAAAAAAATAAAAATAAAACCAAATGTTAAATGAAAAATAGGAAAAATATTTTCAATATGTATGGCAGACAAAGGGCTAATTTCCTTATTACATAAATAATGTGCATATGCAAGTCTGTAAGAAATGCCAACAACCCAATAGAGAACTGTACAATAAAGATAAAATTAAATTGTCAGTTCACAAAGCAGGAAACACAAATACATTTTACACATTTAAAATGATGCTCAGCCTCACACAATGCAGGAAATGCAAATAAACCTATAATGAGACCCAGTTTTCAGATATCAGGTTGGTGAATATTTTTAATACAATCAGAGTTGCTGAACCAGTGTATAACCATTCCCATCCATGGCTGGTAGAAATACAAATTGGTTCCACTATACTGTGTGGAAAGAGAACATAGAGTCTATCTATTTGTCTGTCTTTCTATCTATCTCTCTATCTCTCTATCTCTCTAAGCACTGGTAACAGTGCCTCCTCTGGTTAGGAAACCATGTGACAGCTGCCAGGGCACAGGAGTGGAAAGATTTTTTTTTTTTTACTGTATCCCTTTTGCACTGTTTAAAATTTTTCCCAGTACATGGACTTCATTTGTTGGTGGCCCTCGTTAGGGCGTCATAATGCTGGGGTTCTTTTCCCAGTTTCACAAAGGGTTCTGGAGAAAGGGCTGCATATAGATGATTAAGAAGGAGTCCAAGGACGAAAGATATTTTTGAAAGGCATTGGAGGTCAGAGGAGCTTCAACTAAAGGGAACTAAAGATTCTTTCCTTGACTCAGGACCCTGCTTTTATTCTAACACAATTTGTCCCAAGGCAAGGTGGAAATATACACTTCAAAGGGTACAGTATCAAAGGATACAGAGCATTGTCAGTTTGGGGAATAACCTATAGCTGATCAGGTGTTTGGCCAACAGGAGGCAGTAAAATGCCCTGAGATGTCTGGCAGCAGACAATCCTATTCAGGTTTGGGGGAAGTGCCTTTTAGACAGGTAAACTACATGTGACTCAACCCTGTTGAGCTCTCCAAGCCCCATCAATCTTTTGGTGGAACTCTTGTAATTATTGCATGCTGGAATTGGTTCTTGGCATTCACTCTCAACCATTCTAGATAATAATAAAGAAAAAAAAAGTAGAGAGAACTTCTAATTCTTAGAAGATAGATGTGCTTTTCCCTATGCCTGCCTCTAAATACAACTAAAAGTCCTGGACATTATACATAGAACAAACATCAGAAGCATCTGCAAGGTAAAGAGAAAGCAATTGGCTAGGGATCTTGAGGAATAACTGGATGGTCAGATTCCTAGGTTTTCTTTTGGCTTCATATATCCCATATTAGGGACTGAAGAAGCTGGAAATCTGGAAATATCAATAGGCACAGGCACACACACACACACACACACACACACAGAGCCCCAACAAAGCCTGCTTCTTCTAGCCAAAAGACTAAGAAAGGGGCAGCCTAGAAAGACAAAACTTCTAAACAATAACTGCTCTAATCCTGCCAGACATCACAGAAAAAAAAAAAAGTGTCCCCACCCTAATCCATGCCAGCAAATCCAAGTATGGAGCCTTGACTCCTACTCCACCCAGCAGTAAGGAGGTAGCCTTCCCTTCCCTGCTGGAGTGTATCAGTGGAAGCCTGATGGACAGTTGGGATTATTACCGCTGCTCAGGAGTAATGAGACCACATAATGTCAGCGGGAGTCACATGGGGAATAGGAACTGGCATTTCAACCCCTCCCAGCCAGAGGGTGTGCATGGAGACCCAATAGGAAACCTGGATTTCAACCCCCACTTGGCAGTAATGAGGCAGAGCCCCCAATCTTCCCATTTGAACATTTAAAAAAAAAAGCCAACTAAAGCAGAAAGTTTAAATAAAATCCAGAGTCTCAAAAAATGTCCAAATTTCAATCACAAATCATTTATCATACCAAGAACCAGAAAGATTTCAACTGAATGAAAAAAGACAATCAATGGATGTCAAGAGGGTGAGCTGAAAAAGAACTCATTAGCTGAAACCCTCCCGAATTTGGGGTGGGGGAAAGACATAAACCTATAGATTCACAAAGCTGGAAGAATCTCAAACAAAATAAACTCAAAGAAGTCCCTCAAGACACATCATAGTCAAAATTCTGAAAGCTACAGACAAAGAAACAATCTTAAAAACGGGCAGAGAGCAATGACTCCTATCAATAGGAGGATTTCTCATCAGAAACCATGGAGGCCAAAAGAAGTAGCAAAACATTTTTCATATGTGAAAGAACTATCAACCCAGAATCTTATATCCAGTGAAAATATTCTTCAGCAATGAAGGGGAAATCAAGACATTCTAAGATGAATAGGAAAATCATTTGTTTCCAATTGACCTAAAATAGCTTAAGGAAGTTCTTTAAACCAAGAGAGACAATAAATGCAGAAACTTGGAACAGTAGGAAAAGACATGCTAAGCAAAAGTATAGATAAATACAATCAACTATTTCTCCTCTTGAATTTCTACATTAGCAAAAATTGTAACACCTTCTGATGTGGTTTTAAATGTATTAAAGTAAATGTTTAAGACAATTACATTATAAACAGGAAGAGAGTAAAAAGACATAAAGGGAGGTATGTTTTCTACATTTCACTTGAATTGGTAACATAATTGGTAAAATGGCACCAGTAGCCTATAAGAAGGCAGGAAAAAAAGAAAGCAACTGAAAGACAGAAACAGAAAAATGAATATTTAAGTCCTAACATATTAATAATAACATTAAATGTAAATAATCTAAGCATGATTAAAAATATGAGCCACTACATACTGCCTCTGAGAAATTCACTTTGCATATAATGATACAGACAGGTCCCAGGCGAGAGGGTGCAGGCTCAGCTGAGGGACACCACCCCCCTCCTGTGCACAAATGTCGTGCACTGGGACTCTAGTATAATAATAAAAGGTCAAGCCACAAAGAAATAGCACTCCTCAATGTGCATGCACCAATACTAGAGATACAATAATGTGGAGCAAAAATGATAGAACTAGAGAGAAATAGAGAATCCCACCATTACATCTGCACACGTCAACACTCCTCTCTCAACAATTCATGAAACAACTAGACAATCAGCAGGGATATTGAAAAACTCAAGAACACCGTCCATCAACAGAATCTAATCAACATTACTCATATAGAATACTCCATCCAACAGCACAATGTATGTTCTTCTTAAGCACCCCAGAACATATATAGCAAGATAGACTATATTCTGGGCCATAAAACAAACCCCAATGAATTGAAAGGAAATTATACAGAGTGTGTTCCCCGACCTTAACAGGATCAAACTAGAAATCAGTAACAGGGAGATAACAGGAAAACCTCTAAACACTTGGAAACAAAGCAGCATACTTCTAAAGAGTCCATGAGTCAAAGAGGAATCCAGATGTCCTTCAATGGGCGGATGGTTAAACAGGCTGTGGTTCATCCACACGATGCAAGACTAGGACTCAGAAATAAAAAGGAACCGACTATTGACACAGGTATCAACCTGGACGAATCTCCAGAGAATTATGCGGAGTGAAAAAAAAAATCCAGTCCCCAAAGGTTACAAACGTGCGGTATGATTCGATTTACATAACATGCTTGAAATGATGAAATGAGAGAAATGAAGAACAGATGAGTGGTTTCCGGGGTTAGGCAGGGAAGGAGGGCAGGAGGGAAGTGGGGTGGGCATAAAAGGGCATCAGGAGGGCTCCTGTGGCGATGGAAATGTTCTGCATCGTGACCGTATGAACATCAGCATCCTGCTGGTGAGATGGTGATGTACTATCATTTTGCAAGATATTGCCATTGGGGAAAAGTAGGTTAAGAGCACAAGGAATTCCTCTGTATTATTTTTTTTTTCCAACTACACGAGAATCTCCAATTATCTCAAAATAACAACTTTAAATTTTTGAAAAGTAGAGAAGCCCTCCCGGAAGATATTATCAAGGTAACAATGCAAATCACCACCAAGCCCCAAACACACACACACACACACACACACACACACACACACACACACGCCATCTATCAAGTGCCTTCATCTACCACCACATATCTGCACTGATTATTTAATCTGCTTTGGCTTTCTTCTTCTCTTTGCAAAGACCTGATGCAAGTCTCGCATGAGGTCAGACAGAAAACATCTCCGAGGCCCTCCCCCCGGCCTCCTGAGGCAGTTGCAGGGTTTGGCACAGGAGCAAGCATCAGATCCATAAAAGAACACCAGAGCCTACGAGGGAGGGAAAGGCAGCAGGCAGCGGGATGATGCAAGTTGCCTTCTGGAGAGGCACTGGGCCCCCCTGAAAATAAATGTGAGAGGGGAGGTGGGGTGTCTGGTCCATGGTTCGTGCATGTCACCTGTTTTTCTGAACAGTCTATAGCTCCCGCCTATTTCTCAGAGAGCTGCATTTCCCAAAGAGGTGAGAGAAGGAAGAGGCCCGTATTGGATACCACAACCCCAGTTTCTGCGGCCCCGGGAACAATCGGTGAGCTCGGCGGAGCCCCAGGACACCTTCTGGTGACCACCCCAATAAGCCTCTGCTCTTTCTGCCCCTTGTTGAGAAAGCCCGATTCTGAAACTGGACCCTTGGGATATTCAGTTCCCACCCTGAGGGCTGCAAATATCGGAGCTTAGAGGTCACCTCATTTAAAACCCTCGGGCCCACCCAACAGAAGAGGAAACTGAGGCCCAGAGCCACAGGATGGCTCTCCAAGATCAGGCAGATAGTTAGGAGCCAAGTTTACACCGGAAGTCGGGTTTCCCCCTCCCCGCTGCCAGCTTTGCGACTCTTGTCCCTTAGGTTGGCGTAAGAGCCAGGCCAAAGGCTGGGCCGGGCGCCGCGATTACCGTGGAAGATGGCAATGAGAGCAGAGCCAGTTGCCGAGTTAAATGAATACAGAGATGCAGAAGTTTAATGCGCAAAGCTTCCTCTAAAAATACCCGGCAGCCCTGATGTGGCAGCTTTCATTATTCCTGGGAAATACAAACAGGTGGCAATGAGGGTTGGGAGCACCGGAGAGATGTTATGACTTTGGAAGGCAGGTGACTGACTGCCACTGATTTCCAGGCTGCTGCCCCCCCTGTTCCCCTTCTTCCTCCAAGCAGCTTCATTCACCCCATGGCTCACTTCCCATCTGCTCGCCACTCCACACCTAAGATGTTCCCTCTATGCGGAACGCCCTTACCTCTCCCCACTCCCACCTCCTCTCTCTGCTCAGCAAACTCACACACGTTTTTCCAGCTCCAGCTCACGCATCCCCAACCGTGACTTTCCCTTGATGAGCTGGGGGCAACTTCTTCTTATTGTCTTCAGCTCCAAGAGAGTCCTTGCTCTCAGTGATCTCAGTTTTGTGTGTCACTTTCTTGGGTTGCCCACTGGACTGTAAACCCTACAAGAGCAAGGAGAGTGTTTTCCTCAATTTCATTCTCTCCCCAGATCTTTCCTCGGTGTCCAGTTCCCTGGAGACCTTCAGACGATGTTTAATGACCGCACACATAGAGCCCACTTGAAAGTCTTCCTGGAGAAGGTCCCCTCTTCTTGAAGGAAAAACTCAACCGGACTTCAGGAACGCTTCACAAAAAGCAGAGGCTTGAAGTCGGGAACAAAGCAACCCATAATTACCCTGGGCTCTGGAGAGGGCTCTCTCCCAGAAACCCACAGACTTGTTCAGGCTGGCTCAGGCCCCTGTGGATTCAAGATCGCCAAACAAGGCAGTCCCTTCTGAAGCCTCTCTGGGGTCCCTCCTCACACTAAGTGACATGATCCCGAGCATGACAAGGCTGCCATCCTACCTGCTCATCTGCTGACGGGTCCCTTTCTTTTTCCAGGAGCCTCCACTCGGAGTTGTTGGTTCCTTTGCACGGAACCCCTGGCCTGTTTAACCAAAATCTGATCAGGTGTTCACCGACAAGGCATGATCCTTCCTGGGGCATTCTGCTTTCCTGTGAAGACTCAGTGGGATGGTGCACATGAGTGAATGTCTACGCATAAGGCAGGCAGTGGGATCCACATCTGGCCAGTGGCGAGGGCTCTTTAGAGACGAGCCTTCCCTGCAGCCCCCTCCCCACCAGCCCATCCCATGGCAGAGGCAAGAGCTGTGAGAAGGGCTAGACGCTGGCAGATGGGTGGGGGAGAGTTAACGTCGGTGGAATATCCTGAGGGTGGGACCCAAGCTCCTCACTCCTCATTCCACGGTTTCTTTTATCTGGTATTTCTGGGCAAGACAATGAGCAAACAGACTGGAAAGTTACAGGCCAGCTTTGCCGATCCCTGCCAAAAATGCAGCAAAGGAAGCTGGAGGGAGACTCGAGCCTCTCTTTAATTTCCTCTCCGCTTGGCTTCGCATCCGCGCCATCTGCCCTGGGGCTCTTACTCCAAACAAGTGCTGCTTCCCATCCCAGATGTGTGGGGGACCCCTCACCCACCCGAGTCCGTCCTGACGGATGCGCTGGCCACATTTGGGAAGGCCCTGACCCTTCCTTGAACAGCGAGGACACTCAGAAGCGAGACATCCAGCAGGAAGTCTGGTTCCCAGGCCCCGCTGGAAAGCGGTGTGTGGGTCTCTCCCTCCAGGCCAGAGTCAGGACCCAACCGGAAGCAAAACCGGGACAGTGGTAGGTGGAAGAGGCCCTCCAAGTTCCCCGCTTCCCCAAGAGAGGAGTGCCCCCCCACACAACAGAGCCAGCCTGACCTCTCGGGCGCCCCACCCTGCTGAATATGTGCTACATGCGTGTGCATGCGCATGTAACAACAAATGCAGGAAAGCGCCGAAGAGGGGAAGAAGGGAGATCAGGATTGAAATCCGGTCTCTGGGTATGTTATTCAACCACACTGAGCCTCCATTTCCTTCACAGACCGGGGCGATGGGCAGGGTTGTGGCGAGGACGACATAAGATGGGGCTTCTGCGATGGCAGTGGTCGGCAAACTCATGAGCCAGCAGAGCCAAATGTCAACAGTGCCACGATGTACATTTCTTTGGAGAGCCACATTTTTCCAATGTAAACCTCTTCTAACGCCACTTCTTCAACATAGACTCGCCCAGGCCGTGGTATTTTGTGGAAGAGCCACACTTAAGGAGCCAAAGAGCCTCATGTGGCTCGCGAGCCGCCGTTTGCCGACCACTGTGCGATGGGACTCGCCCTCTGTAAGTGTTCATTCCTCCCCAGGTCCCAGGAACCCGCTGTCATTAAGATGAAGCTCTGCCATCAACTAACCCTGTGACCTGAGGCAAGTCCCTTGCTCTCTCGGGCTTTCTGGAAGCTTCCTCACCTTGAAGAGCACTGTGCTGTGCATCCAAGCCACCTGGAGGGCTTGTAAACACGGATGACTGGGCCCCCTCCCCAGAGCGTTCTATGGAGCCGAACCGGGGAATGTGCATTTCTGATAAGTTCCCAGGTGAGGTGGATGCTGCTGGTCCCTGGACCGCTCCTTTTGAGAAGCTCTGCAGGAGAGGCAGTTCTGGTGGGGTTTTTTTTTTTAAGTATGTTAAACCAGTCCACATTATGTTGTTCGTGATTGTTACTTGTTTAATGTGTTCTTCTTAGGGCTACTTGCCCTTTAAATGGAATGATGTCTTGACCCCAATAAGTCTTCGGCTTCTAAATGGGGTGTCCAAAGAGCCCGGGCATCGGTAGCCACGAAGATCAGGAGGGACAGGCTTTGAGGCCCCTCCGGCCACACAGTGTGCAGGGGTGACCTCAAAGGCAGATGGTTTGCAAAACGCCGGCCTCCCAAGTGACTCCATGGCACGCGGGCACTTGGTTAATTACCGTCTGAGGGCATGACATCTGAGGCTGAGGACTGGCCCGTGGTGGCCTGAAATCAGCCCAAGGCCAGGCCCCTTCGCTGAAGCAGGGCTGTCAGTCAACGGTGACATCCTGGGTCCCCCCGCCTCTGCCTGGGGGAGGCTGGCAGAGCCCAGGGCCTACAGCCCCAGAGGCTGTCACTCTGCATATCTACAGTTTGGGGTGTAGAACCCCTCTCAGAGACACTGTGAGACCTGTCCAGCCAGGTGGCTGAGCTCTGTAACCGCTGCTGTCACTCCGCCAGAGCTCTGGGCCTGCCTCGGGGAAGAGAGCTGCCCAGCGCCTCAATTACCGAATAATGACTCCCTCTTCCCTGACTTCCCACCCAGCCCCCACCCAGCATGGCCCGGCTCTGGTGCCCAGGCACGTGAAGAGGACGGAGACTCTTAGGTAGCAACACCTCCCATCCCCACGGCGTTCTCGATATTTCCACCTGCAAACTCGGGCACGTGAACACGGACGAAGTCTTCAGGAAAAGGTTAACGGTTCGTAGAAACAATGAAGGGAATGAAAGCAGGACTGAGATCAAGCGCTCAGGGACCAAGCCTGCAACACACCCGAGCCCCCAACGCCAACCCAGCATGGAGGTCACAGGGGGTAGGGGAAGGGTGCCTCCAGGCAAGCCCCCCTCCCACTAAAGCCTCATCCCACAAAACGCCTGGCTTTGCTCTTGTTCACACTACATGAATTTAGTAAGTTTATTGAAGGCTGAGCATTGGGGCTGGTGGGGGAGACCTAAAGAGGCACAAGAGGTGGCCCCTCCCCACAAAATTCCTGGTCTAAGAGGTCAAGACAGCCGTACAAAATTATCATCAATCAATGCAGTGCAAAAAATAAGTGAAAAGTCTGACCATGAACTCGGGAAAAGACAGCTGATGCTTCTTGGGAAGGAGGGATGAAGGAGAGGATGAGAGGACAAGATAAAGCAGCCCAGAGGGTGACATCTGAATTGGTCCTGAGGAATGAACAGGAGAAGCATGGAGGGGTGACATTCAAAATCTTTAGTAACTGCTAAGGCCCAAGCCCAGCCTCGTTGGAACTGATGCTAGACTGGCGGTCAGCCTTACCAGATAACGATGGCCAGCTAGACATCGGCATCTGATGGGGGCAGAAGTAGAATATTGGGGCCAGCTGTAACTGTAAGAAATATTAATCATGTTCTGTTGACTGTGATTGTTGTGTTCTGATTTAAAAAGGCACAGTCTAACCTGGCTGGGAGTTGCATGTGGGACCTGGGAGCTCACCTGGAAATGCTGATTATCATGAAAAGATGAACAGTCTCCTTGCAGAAACCAGAATCACCAACCTTTTGAAGACCGCCCCCCAGCCCTTTGCATATCACTAGTCCTTTGAAGACCCCCCAGCCTTTGCATGCCTAGAGGCCTTTACAAATTTCCAACCCATATTACCTGTAAACTGCCTGTTTGGCATGCCCTTTTGCCTACTTCCCCATGTAATTTTTATTTTAATAAAACATTTTTTATTGATTTCAGAGAGGAAGGGGGGAGAGAGAGAGACAGAGACAGAGAAACATTAATGATGAGAGAGATTCATTGATTGGCTGCCTCCTGCACATTCCCTACTGAGGATGGAGCCCGAAACCTAGGTTTGTACCCTTCAGTCTGCAGGCCAATGCTCTATCCACTGAGCCAAACCAGCTAGGGCCCCATGTAATCTTTGTCCTTCTACCTAATAAAGCAGCTGGCTTAAGGGGAGAGGCAGAGCGGATTTTTGTGGATGAGCTGCTGCTCTCCCATATTGCTGGCAGCATTGGAATAAATGTTCATATGATTTCAACCCTGTCTCATATATGATTTCACCCCATCTCTGCTTAATTGGCTCAAGTAGTGACAGGCAGCGCAGACCCACTGATTGTCCAGTTACACATCTACTTCTGCTCCCTTCCCAAACCCTATCAGAATGACAGTTTTAAAAAATTAAGTATAAAAGTATATAAGGATGAGAAGAACTGGAGGGGAGACAAATGTAACAGAATTTTAGAAGCTGGAAATCAGAAGGACAACTGGCCAATGGCTTGAGCATCCTCCCCCAGCACTCCCCACCCCCACAAAAAACAACAACGAATTATAAGCCAGCAATGGAAGAAGTGAAAACCAACCCAATTTATACATTAAAACGCTCTTAACAGCTCAGAAAATGGTGGTACCAATCCTCTTGAAAGCAAGAGAGAAGGGGAGAGGCATAACATAGGGAAGGTTGGCTGGCAATCTGTTTAGGAAGCAGTTAGATTCCCAGGTTCTTTTCCTCACTAGCCCCTTGCGCAGTCCAGCAGATGATGGAGGTGAATGGAGAAGAGACCTACCTTGCTGAAGACAGGGGAATGAAAGAGCATTCATTGGCATTCTGCCTACAGAGGCTCCTGGGCGCTCAGAGCATCAGTCCTCAGGACCATACCCTCCAGCTAGAGCCAGAATGAGCCTTCTCCAAAGACCCCAGCCTAACTAAGAGAAAGACTTCACATGACACTTAAGACTCCACAAGAAAGAGGCCCGGCCAGCTCATCCCCCAGGGAAGCCCTTGATCATCAAATCCCACCTGCACTGACATCCTTAAATATGTGTAGATAAACAATAATAACCAGACAACTGAAGAAAGAAAATTAAACAACAAACACCAAAACAAACAAATTGGAAGAAACAGAGACTGTGTGAGAAGAAAAGTTAAAAAAACCTCACATGATTAATTTCTTTAGAGAGACAGCGTTACAATCATAAAGGAGGATGTTATCAAAAGGGACATTTAGAGAAAAAAGATAATTCTTATAAATTAGAAAATAACAAATGAAATATCAACAGAGGATTGGGAGGTAAGGTTGAGGAAACCTCCCAGAAAGGAAAGCAAAAAGAAGAGATGGAAAACTAGAGAATCCACCCAGAAGGTCTACTAGTCAAATAAGAGTCTTAGAAAGAAGGAACAGGGGGGAAACATAAACAAGAAAAGTAAATTATCTATAAGACCAAGAAAATGGAGAGATTGGACAAAAATCATCCACTTATGGATGAGGACAATGGGGGGGAGGAGGTAAGGGCAGAGGGTGGGGAAGGAGCTGGTGGAGGGAAGCTATGAGGTGGCGGGGAAGAGAAGCAATTGTAATAATCTGTACAATAAAGATTTATTCAATTAAAAAAAAAGAACAAAACATGTTCATGGCTTGGAAGACTCAATATTAAGATGTCAGTTCTTACCAACTTTATGTACAGATTCAACACAATGTCAGTCAAAATTCTAGAAAACTATTTTATAGATATTGACAAACTCATCCTAAAGTTTATATTAAAAAAAAAAGCAAGACCCAGAATAATCCAACACAATTCAGAAGAACAAAGGTGAAGGAATCACACTAGCCAATTTCCAAACTTACCCAAAGGCTACAGTAGTCAAGACAGGATGGCATTATTGTAAACACAGACACGCAGGTCGATATAATAGAATAGAGAATTCAGAAAGAGGCCCACACAAATGTAGTCAATTGATCTTTGACACAGGAGCAAAGGCAACTTAATGAAGAATGGATAGTCTTATAAACAAATGATGCTGCAACTATTGGATAGATATATATATATACATATATACATACATATATATATGTGTGTGTATATATATATAGTATAGTTTGTTTACAAGTATAGATAGATAGGTAAATAGATAGATAGAGATATATATAGATATATATAGAGATATATCTTAATATATTATATATATATAATCCAACTATACACAGACTTTACATCTTACACAAAAAATAAAAATGGACTAGAGACTTAAATGCAAAATGTGACTCCATAAAACTTCTTGATGAAAACATAGTAATATATCTTCATTAACTTGAATTTGCTAATGAGTTTTCAAATACAACCCCAGCCGGGCTGGTGTAGCTCAGAGACATTAGGAGAAAACTAAAGAAATCTGAATAGAAAATGGAATTTAGTAAATGATAATATATCCATATTTGTTAATTTATTGTGACAAATGTATCATACTAATATAAAAAATTCAAAATAGGGACAACTACGTGTTGGGAATATCAGAACTCTTTGTATGGATAGAAAGGAAGATGGCAGCATAGGTAAACTCCTGTACTCGTCGCCTCCCACAAACACATAAAAATTACAACTAAAGTACTGAATAACCATCATCCAGAACCATTGGAAAGCTGGCTGAATGGAAGTCCTACAGCTGGAAAAGTAAAGAAGAAGCACACTGAGACTGGTAGGAGGTGTGGAGGTGCAGAACAGGCTGGTCCAGCACCCATGTGTGCAGCTTTTTTAATCAGGAGGGAGATTGTCCCTGTGGAGACTGCCCAGAGGAGCAAGGAGTCCCTGTCCCACACCAGACCCCCAGCCCAGAGTACCAGAACTGGGGAAAAAAGTCCCTGCAGGCAGTAAGAACTATGGGCTATAAATACCAGTGCAGATTGGGGCTCAGAGACACAGAGGCTGCTGGAGACCCACCTGTTTCTCTTAAAAGGCCAGCACCATGAACTAAACTTACAAGGTCCCACTTCTTCTGAGCTCCAGCACCAGGGCAAGGCTCCGGGGAACACAGACACATGTTGAAGAACTGGACCATCTGGCATCTGAGCAGGAACTCAGGGGTGGTTTTCTCCCAGACACAGGTGCTCACAGGGATCATGCTGGGACCTTCCAGGTCATAGGATTGACTGGCAGCTATTTCTGATTGCTCCACCCTGGTGATTCCCTAAGAACCCCGCCTCATCCAATTTACAACCCCACTAAAGCTGTGTGCAGCAGCTTTTGCAAATGAATAGCCTCTGTCTTCCTCAGGCTAAAATATCTCAAATAAGCTGCAGCTGGGTCAGGGAGTCCCAAATCTATCAATAAAAGACCTAAGACCCGGTACTAGCACCAGCCTGCCTTGCTTCACAGTTGGACCTCATGTGAGCACTTCCAAGCCCAATACCCAGAGGAGAAATCTGCAGATCTCTGTAGCTCCTGCTGTGTGGCCCCAGCAGTGGCTGACTTTGTACCTCCCTGGAGACCCAAGAGCCAGTGTACAGTGGTCAGTGTTGGATCATACCAGATTACAACTCTACACATCTATAAGCAACACACTCAAGGGGCATACTCAGTGAGCACCAAAGCCCCATTGAAGCAAGTCTTGCTCCACAGGAGTGTCTCCTGCACAGCAGCTCTCCCAATGTAGTTGCAGCTGGTCCTCACAGCCAATTGGCCTGGAAGTCAATTCTTTCCAGTGACACCAACAGCAATCAAGTCTCAACTACAACAAGACTGTGCTCACGGCCCACAAAAGGGTGCATCTGGGGAAGCTTAGCCATTGGGCCCTATAGAACACCTACTACACAAGGCCACTCTACCAACTCAAGGAGACATAGCAGCCAAAACCAGTTTGGCTCAATGGATAGAGCGTTGGGCTTCAGACTGAAGGGTCCCAGGTTCGATTCCGGTCAAGGGCATGTGTCCTGGTTGTGGGCACATCCCCTGTAGGGGGCATGCAGGAGGCGGCTGATAGATGTCTCTCTCTCATTGATGTTTCTAATTGTCTATCCCTCTCCCTTTCTCTCTGTAAAAATTCAATAAAATATATTTTTTTAAAAAAGAAAAGAAAAAAAGGAAACATACCAGCTCTACCCAATACATAGAACCAAACACAGGGAAGCAGCCAAAATGTGGAGACAAAGAAACATGTCACAAGTGAAAGAAATGGAAGAAATCAAACTACTGGATATAGAGTTCAAAACCATAGTTGTAAGGTTACTCAAGAATCTTCTAGAAACCTCCAAAAAATGGAAAGGATCAGTCAGAAATTAAGAACTCTCTGTACTATCTTCACGATAATTCTGTCATCTAAACCTATTCTAAAATTTAAAGTTTATGTTTTAAAACTCCTACAAGCATCCAGAGGAGAGGAAAATAGGCCATGTAGAGGATCAGGTGTCAGAATTGTTTCAGACTTCTCAATAATAACAGTGAAATCTATAAGATAATGAGGGTGCCTTCAAAATTCCAAAGAAAAATGATTTTCAAACTAGAATTCTATACCCAGTAAAACTGCCAATCGAGTGTGATGATAGAATAAATATGCTTGCAAACATACAAAGTTTCAGTAATTTCTGTTTCGTGCACCTCCTTCTTAGGAAGCTACTAGAGGATGTGATCCACCAGAACAGGGTGTAAACCAAGAAATAGGAAGCAATGGAATATGTGAAACAAAAGATCCAACACAGTGGAGAATGAAAGGCAATTTCAAGGATGCTGGTGAAAGGTGACTCCAAAATTATAGTTATGCACCAGGCATGGAGATCAATCAGTCCAGAAAGGAAGCATGTTGCAGATACAAAAAGATATTTCTGAGTGAAAGAAAATATGAACATTTTGGGAAGAGATACAGACAATGGTAGGAATTTGGGTATTAAATTAGTAATAAGAAACTGGAATCATAAGCAAGTGAAAAATAATAAAATGATCAACTCTAGGGAAAAACATCAAGGAGATACTAGATGGTTCATCTGGAAAGAGCATGTACATAGTCCTAACAACGTAAATATTAAATATGTATCTCACAAAAATGATGACATAAATATACTGGAAGGATAAAAAGGATGATGTGTCAGTCCGATTTTGCTAGTTTGTGTTGCAGTAACCAAAGAAATCTCAATGGCTTACAAGAGTAAGAGTTCTCACACATGTAACATTGCAACACAGTTTTGGTTCGCTGTGGCTACACGACATGTCTCCTTTATTCTAGGATCTATGCTAAAGGATCCCACTCTCTTTGGGACATGTCCAGTTTCTTGGCAGAGGAAAAAGAGTAACTCACCCAGGCATGCAGACTCTAAAGCTTCTGATCAAAGGAGGCATACATTACTCCCACACACATTCCACAGAACACGGTAATCACATGGCTAAGCTCAATGTCAATTATATTATTCCTCCCATAGGGATGCTCGTCACATGATCATGTAAGCCAGCATATTATCCACTTACAGGGAAGGAATGATTCCACTGGAAACATAATGCAACTGATGAATATATGTATTATAGTGCAGAGTAGAGGGTAGGTACAGCAACAAAGAGCTAGATTTCCATCTTCCACTGGTAGGAAGCCAATAGAGAATGCCTAGAACTGAAAAACCAAGAAGTCGCCATTTCTGCATGCTATTTAGAAACATGAACATAAGTATATAATTCAGGAGGAAGAACTAAAAATAGTTGCCTCTCGAGAGGAAAAAATGGGGCGAGAGAGCAGGGAACTATTATTTTTTAAAATATATTTGTATAACCATTGAGTAAAAATAAAAAGATGACAACTAACAATGAGGCAAGCAGCTCTTCACTGCTAAACTTCACCATGCTGCAGTTACTTTTCACCCTGTTTGTGATGGTAAGAGAGCATATAAATCTCTTTACTTTCAAACAAAGAAACTGAAATTGTTGACAGCTACTATTCTACTAACGCCCCTTCAAAACCCCCGCCTGGTATCAGACATCCTCAGGAATGACACTTCTTCCTACGTAAGTGAGACCTACATATCCTTTACTTTCTTTCAGTCAACTCTGTATTATCTAAGCCACAAAGAAGGGTAATAACTGAGAAACCCAGGCCGGAATATAACTCAGAAGTCACATACATGACTTGAGAATGCATCCTTGTTACTGCTGTGCAGAATATTTGCCCTACTAAATATGCATAGCTCCAGCTAACATTTTTTTTTTTTGCCTAAACATGGATTAGGTTGTAGGAGAAACCATACTAAAAGCCTTCACAATAACAGAGCTTAGAAATAAAAATCTGCCTAAAATGATAACACATGAGCAACTACCCAGAATTAGCCTTCTTCCCCTCTCCCCTTATACTCTCAAGTTATATTCAGCTTCTTGAAAGATATAAGAATAGGAGGCAAGCTAAACACTGTGATCACTGTTTAGTAGGAACCGAAATTTGGCCCAATATTTACTTAGCTAGGTCAGATACGAACTTTCATTTACAGACATTACATCGCAATTGGTTTCTATAACATAATCAAGACTGGATACAAGAGCATCTTGGTCTCAAAAGACCATGGTCAATTGTCAGCTTGTCAGTAGTCCTCATACTCCCCCAGTTATGGGCTCAGGTCAATATAGAATTTACCTTCATTAATAATTTCAAAACAAAAACTTTTATAGAAAACCAATTCAATTACAATCTTTTTAAAACCTATAGGGTCCTGGCCGACATGGCTCAGTTGGTTGGGGATCACCATCCCATGCCCTGAGAGGCATTAGCTTGATTCCTGGTGGGGCACATGCCCAGGTTGTGGGTTCAATGCCCGGTGGGGAGTTGTGCGAGGGGGGACCATTGGGGGACGTGCAGGAGGCAGCCCATCGATGTTACACTCTCACATTGATGTTTCACTCTTCTCCCTTTCTCTCTAAAAGTCAATCAACTATTTTTAAAACTTAAAACCAATAGGGCTTAAAAAGAAGAGAACACTACATTGCATTTCTTTTTTATACTTTTTCATGTTTGAATTGTATAAAATTTTTAAATATATATACATTTATTCTTAAGCACCAAAAAGGGGGTCGGGGGGTAAGAAAGGCATACAAGAGTTTAGCGTGTCGTAAGAACAGCAAACAGGTGAGTATCCGCAGAGTTGTGGGGTCTGGGTGAGGCTGAGCATTCTGGGAGCCAGGCTTGCAAAGGTCTCGTGCTGTGATGAAGGGGCTGGACTTTAAGCTCAGATATCAGGAAGATCATCCTGGGGCTGAAGAATCTTAGAGGTGAGAACTAGCGGGAAGGGAGGATCTGTTGGTGTCCTCAGTCCTTTTGCACTCTCTCTTTTTAAATCATAAGAGCCTGAACTAGAGCAGGAAACATGGAGTGACATCCTAAGATACTGGGACAGTAGAATCCACAAGATTTGGGGACTGTTTTAAAGAGAGAGGTGAAGGGAAGAAGAATAGAAATAGAAAACAAGGCTTGATGTGGGTTAGCTTGGGGTTAAGACCCACCCCAGGGCAAGTTCACCCAGAGCCTCAGACCTAGTGGAAGGCACCTTCTCATTGTCTCAGTCTGATGAGGTGGCAGACAAATTGCAAGCTCTCTCCATGCTGGACCTGGGTTGAAAACATCATGGGTGAGAGGCTCGCTCCTGCTCCCTGTCCCCACATCCCTCGGAAGAGAAGCATTGGAGAGTGGAGGGTGTGGTCAGGAAGCTGGGGGAATCAGGGTGCTCAAGGCAACCTCACATCCTAGCTGCCATATCAAATGCCCCCACACCCTATGCCCAATGGGACTGCTACAAGATCACCAAGTTGAGGTGAGCTGCAGTGAACCTAATATTGTATTTTGGAGGCATTTTATTCAGTGTTTACTACTTTCAAGTTGTAGTCAATATTTTTCTTTTCGGGTCTCAAGTACTTTGGTAAACCTTGGAAACATCCATAGACCCTACTCATACCCACAATGCCCTGCAGTGTATGGCAGATGGAAGCCCCTGACAACCTCTGCTGAGGCTGATGGGAGTCACTGAATTAAAGCACCCTGACTGGGCAGCTCAGCCTGGCCCTGGTTTGGCAGCGTCCAGTAATTACAGATCCCAGCTTGGGGAATGGCCAGAGATGGTCCCATACCAAGTCACCACAATTCCAAAAGCAGGCACTCTTATCCAGGGGGTCACATGACCTACAGAGGCAGACCTACCCAGAAAGCAGTCACCACTTGGAGTGGAAGGTCAAAGGGCAGCGATGGATGGCTTTACAGAAGTAACTGAGCATATAAAATGTCCCATAACCTCCTCTAGCTAGCAGTGCAGAGACACACAGGAAACCCTCGATATGTGCAGTCGTGATTTGCGGTTTGAAGCATGCACAGCACTGCCTGCTCCCCGCTCCTCACCAGCCCACACAGTTATGCTGCAGGCAGCCCATGTGGCAGACACACGGCCCATGTGTCTCTACAAACTTCCCTCACAGCGGCCTTTCAGCTGCCCTGATTCCATGACCAAGAGATTCTCTCCCCGCCCCCCGAAAACACACTCTTTTTTAACCCCTTATGGTTGAGGAACAGCATGATATGATGCTTGAATCAGAAGGCAAGGATCTTAGAGACCTAACCGCCACTTGCATTTGACTCATCACACATTATTGCTCCTATTCCAGGCCCCATCTTGTTTGATTGAAAAGGGAGGGGGGTTGGTCTCCTGGTCAACACACTGTAGACTGAACTCTGATTGAGAAGGCCTTTTCATCTGCCCCCAGATGGTATACTGTCAATAAACCCTGTCTCCCTACCCACAACCCCACCACCACCACCACCACCAATTGCAAGAATCTTCTAGGCGAGATGTTGCAAGGTGGGAAGAAGAGATGGAAGGAAGAGCAAAGCTGAGTGTCCACTGGGTTAGAACATGCATGAACCCAACATCCAGGAGACCTTGGATTCAGACCCCGTTTCTTCCACCCCTTTGACAACTCCTGACCCTTACCAGTAGGTGTGAACAGAGAGGCAGTGGTGCCTCCCCAAAGTGGGGGTGCAATCTAAGCTACAGAGGTTAGTTGTACCCACAGTCACTATATTTCCCAAACCACAAACCAAAGCTGTCCTGGAAAATCAAGGTCACAGACTAGCAGGAAATGAGCATACGGTGATGGGATGCAGCCTGTGTACAGATATGCTGGGAGAATGAAAGTGGTACCCTGAATAAACCCACATCGCCCAGGCTTTGCGAGGACTCTTGTCAAAGATATAGAGTCCGGCCACCAAAATAATTGAAAAAAGATTCCAGCCTTGTCTTGCTTCATCTCAAAGTCTGTCATCAGACATGATGTGATAACCCACAGAAACACTCCTCAAGGTGCCCTTTGTCTCTGCCCCAGACCACCACACCTCTAGGGAGCCTCTCCTTTGCCAGATCTCCTAAATCTTCCCGGTGCCCAGCCTGCAACTTCTTCATTCTCTCCCTCCTTCCTCAGCCCACAGTGCGGTGGGAGCAATTTGTTCCAGGGGGTGATTCAGGAAGTCTTCTCAGAGTGGGAGGCATCTATGGTGAGTTTTTGAAGAGGAGTTGGATTTTCATAGAGAAGTAAAGGACATCCTGTGTGGAGGGAATATAACGAGCCAGCCCAGGACGGGGAATGAAATGTCCTACCATTTTTAGGACAGCAAAGGAGGTAGGGTCAGCATATGCAAAGACACAGAGATGAGAGACCAAAGAGTCTGGTCAAGAGTGGATCTGGAATCCTAACCACTGAGTAGTAGTTAGAACATCGTCCCAACCCCCAAAGGGTTGTGGGTTCCATTCTTGGTTAAGGGCACATATCTGGATTGCAGGTTCGATCTTGTGGGAGGCAACCAATTGATGAGTCTCTCACATCCAATTTCCTCTCTCTCTCTCTCTCTCTCTCTCTCTCTCTCTCTCTCTCTCTCTC
>JAAGEH010000480.1:55267827-55279610 GCA_011751065.1 Lasiurus cinereus
GAGGGAGGGAGGGAGGGAGGGAGGAAAAGGAGGGAGAGGGAGGGAGGGGAAGGGGGAGGGGAAGGGGAGGGAAAGAGGGAGGGAGGGGAAGGGGGAGGTAAAGAGGGAGGGAGGAGGAGGGAAAGAGGAGAGGGAGGGGGAGGGAAGGAGGAGAGGAAAAGAGGAAAGGGAGGGGAAGAGAGGGTGGGAAGAGAGGGAGAGGAAAGGAAGAAAGGGAGGGGGAGAGAGGGAAGAAGGGATGGAGGGAGGAAGGGATGGAGGGAGGAAGGGAGGGAGGGAGAGGGAGAGAGAGAGATTGAGATTCAAATGGCTACTTTCCCAGGGAATGCAAGGTTGACTGTGGTGAAAAAGTTAGTCTGTCCGTGAGGCAGGCCTCGAGGGGAACCCGGTCACCCAGGCAGGCAGCCAGTGGCTGGGCAGAGCCCGGCACAATGACGGCTCCTTTGGTGGCCAGGCCACCTTAGACCCGCAGCCCAGGCCTAGGGAGTAGACGTTCCTGCGTAAAGAGCACAGAACTAAGAACCACGGTCCAGAATCTGAGAAGAGGTAACGAAATTCCGAAAATAGAATGTTGCTGAGTCAGGTCTCCACCAATGCAGGGTCTTGGAAATTGTTAAGGAAGGAAAGGAAAAGCCTTTAGTTAAACAATGGCTTTTAATGACTTCTGCAAATAGGTGAGGCTCAGCGAGGCGGCTCAATCTGGTGCATCAGAATCTGTCCCGGGGAATTTCTGGCAAAGCAGCGAAGAAAGGACAGAGCGCGATTTTGTTTTCTATAATGTAAGCAGAAATATCACTTTAGCCAATAATTCACTTTTCAGCGGTGTGTCTCTCTCCACCCCCACACCTCCCACGCGAAGCAGTTTAGGCGAAGGCATCCAGGGCTTTGAGACAAAAGCCAGCGCACAGGCACCTCTTTCCCAATGGCTGGCAGGCACAGCCACCACCGGAATTTCGCCCTCTGCTTCCTCATCTGTACCACCCGGCTCCTGAGCTCAATTTCCGAGTGGCTGGAAGCTGGCTGAAAAGTGCGTTAGGAGGTGATTTGCAAAAGGGGCACAAGCACCTCTAAAGTCACAACTGAGCCGGAAGTAAGAGGCATCTTCCCTGCCTCCAGGGTGCATTCTGTATCCTGCAAGGGTCAAGGTCAGAGGCGTGGGAGGGTCATACACTCAGGTGAGATTCTGAGCTGCTAGTATTCGTGAAGGCCCAGATTCCCGAGGGCTGCAGACAGCAGAGTAACAGGTGGGCTTTCTGTTCAAGCCGCTTGTGTTTATTGGTAAGTGTGGACCAGGACAGAGAAACCCTGAGGTTACAAAGATGGATCTGAATTCCCTTATGCAAACGCAGGCCTTGGACTGGGGTCCTTGGTTCTGCTGGGCACATCTGCCAGCCTGACCATGGCACAGGGTTTACTACGCAAACCCCTTCCTCTGTTCCTGTCCACCCCGGACAACACGTGTGACCTGGCCTACACCATACAGAGGGTGGCATAATGAAGGAAGAAGTCTCACCCTTGACCATGAACCATGAGATCATGAGCAAGTCGTGTGGCTCTCATAGAAGTTGAAATATAGAACCATCCAGAAGGAGGGTTGCGGGGGTGGGGGGGGAGGAGGGAGGATGAAGAGGGCAAAGAGGGTCAAATACATGGTGGTAGAAGGAGACGAGGTACAATAGAGCACACTGATGTTGTATTACAAAGTTGTACACCTGAAATGTACATAGTAGTGTTATTCACCAATGTTACCCCCAATACATTTAATTTTAAAAAGAAGCAAAGATGAATGCACGCTTCTGAGATATCTTAATAACTGATTTTAGTGCCGTGATAATCCTTTGTGCTGGTAGCTGCATTTTTACGACAATGCTTTAAGTGGCTCCAAAAGCAATTTCCGAAAATGCCACCGGAAAGAGATATGGGGCAATGAATAAAAATCACCCCAGTTTGGTTCAGACTAAAATACACAGTTTGGATCATTGGTATCAAGTGCTTCAGCTCTTTCTAAATCCTCACTGTTTAAGGCTAACATCGACATGCTGCCATCCTCTGAAACACGCCAGAACTGAGCTAGCCCAGGCACACAGAAGGGAACCGGGTAAGAGGGGATGAACATTTGCTGCAATTAATTCTCCAGTCCGTTCCCCCTTAACCCACTGTGCTCCCACAGGAGCCTTTCTGCTCAGGGGATACGGCTTCCTGAACACGACAGGCGGGTCCTCTCTCCCCGAATGATCGCCAGGAACCTCACTGTCGAGTCAGGTAAGGCGGAGAGACTATGGATCCTGGGATCTGGGCCCAGCCACCCCCTGGCAGCCGGGTCTCCTTAAGCAAGTTCACCTCGACATGCCACACCTCAGCTGTTCATCAGTGAACTGGGAATGACCACTTCTCAGTGAAAGCTGCTGGGAGCATTAGTGGGTGCCTCACCCCGAGCAGGGCCGGCCACGCAGCAGTTGCTGGACTGCTGTCAGCACTCCTACCACGTGCTCTTCCCGAGGTGTGCCTGCAGCCCCCCTCATGCTAACTCGGGGCACACAACCTCTCTTCTCTTCTTCCAGCGCTATGCTACATCCCGCAGACCTCTGGTCTAAGGCTGGGGTGTGTGTTATGAGCATCATCTTCTTCCCAACCAGACTTTCAGATCCCCGAGGTCAAGACCATGACTCGGGCCTGGCTCAGCGCTGCAATCACAGTGGGAGCTCCACACACCTTGTGCCCTCTGTGGGATCCCAGCTCCTCCCCCCACACACACACACACACAGACAGGATTCTTTGGGACAGTAGTTTCTAGGGTCCATCTGCAACTCTTCGGCAACTGTGGCTTGTGGCCTGCAAACACGCTGACGATGGTCCACACTCAGCCTGTGGCTGCTTCAGGCCAGCATTCTGAGCCCCAGTGGGGCAGGCTGCCAGGGCAGGGGCCAGCATTCCTGAGGAGGTGCCCGCTCCTCTCGCCCTCCCCCCGATTCAGGAGGGGAACACAGATGTGCATACACAGGGGGAGCCCAGGAATCTCTAGTTCGGGCAGCTCAGGGGGGCCTCCTTCAACACCATGGGGCCGATTTCTCTCCACTGACCACAACCCCTCTGTCCCCAGGGCTGCTCGCCCCTCACTACCCGTTTGCTGAGAAGGGACTGGCCCAAGAGAGAGCCTTGTTCTCCAGACTCAGGTCAGGCCCATTTCTCCGGGATAAAGAGGAGCTGCAAGGCCCTCAAGGTCAGCAGGACGCAGCGAGGACCTGCAGAGTCTGCCTGACTGAGCCTGGGTCCCAGATCCTGCCCTTCGGGGGACCCTGCAGATAGGCAGTGACTGGGAGAGGGAGCGAAGAGGGCGCAAGGCCCTGGTGTGGCAGGCTGTGGTCAGTAAACCTTGCTACGCACACATGCCAGTCAGCCTAGAGCGCACTCCCTGACACCCCGCACCCCATCCCCAAGTCAAAGGACTCCATCATGTTTATGTTCCTTCCTCAAAGCTGCCCCCGCTGCTACTCTAACTGTTCTCTTCTCCTGTAAGTCACCCCCAGCCCTCACCGTGCCCAGAATGCGAGCACCATCCTGCAGGCCCTGTCTTCTTTGTTCTCCTCATCCTCACCACCTAGCCCAGCGCCCGGCGGCCAGCACATAGTAGCAACTCAAGAAACACTGGTTTAGCCGAAACCGGTTTGGCTCAGTGGATAGAGCGTTGGCCTGTGGACTAGGGGGTCCCGGGTTTGATTCCGGTCGAGGGCATGTATCTTGGTTGTGGGTACATTCCCACCCCCGGTAGGGGGTGTGCAGGAGACAGCTGATCGATCTCTCTCTCTCTCTCTCTCTCTCTCTCTCTCTCTCTCTCTCTCTCATCGATATTTCTAACTATCCTTTTCCCTTCCTCTCTGTAAAAAAAAAATCAATAAAATATGGTTTAATAAATGAATGTCAACCATATGATTCATTTTCCAGGGAGCTCAATGCAAAGAAACTGTTTCTCCTACTATTAATCCTTAAACAATTAAGTAATTTTATTCTTTGAAGCATCTTGCAAGAAAAATCAGCAAGCTTCGTAGAATGCTATCAATTTGCCTGTATTCAAAAAACTCAAGGACTGCTTTCACTAAAAAAAAAAAAAAAAAAAAAAAATCCACGGGATAAAAACCAAGGGTATTGTTCAAACCAAAGACTGGAAACAATCAAAATATCTCTCCACCAGGGGCTGCTAAGATACGTCAAGGTATGGCCACGCGATGGAATCCATGCAGCCAAAGCAAACAAGCAAAAACAAATGATATTCCTTGTTGTCAGATAGCCAGGTAAATCCAAGATGTATTTTTTTGGTAGAAAATGTGAAGTGAAATGGGATACGTATTCCATGCTTCCATGTGGATGCAACAATTAACAATACGCAGGCACATGTATGTGCGCACACATACATATGCTCCTGCACATGCATCAGATACCTTTAAACTGAAGGGACCAGGACCTGCGTCCGCCTCGGGAGGGGAAGGGAGGGAAGAGATGGGCTGACAGGAAGTTGTTTCGCCGTGAATACCCTTTTGTACCTTTGGAATTTTAAGCCATGTACGTATTGACCTATTCGGGAAAAATTAAATTAAAAATTCAGAGCAAACAATGGGTGGGAAAGTAATAAAAATCTAGTTTCGGAAAACATAAAGAGAAATCCTCCTATAGAGAAATGGTTCAAGGCAGCCGGGCTGAGTCATGTGTTAACTGTGTAGGAGACGAACAGCAAGGAGCCCCTGGCAGCAGAGAGGATGCCCGCTGCAGCAGCGCTGTGGGCCCTGGTTCCAGCTCCTGCCTCCTCGCTGCTGTCGGGAGGCGGGGGAGTGGGGGGAGATGTTAGCGAACTGTGGGGCCTCTTTGACCCTCCATCTCTTCATTCATGAACGGGTGTTTGCACCAGCTTTGGAGCTCACAAGCTCTTTCCTGTATAAAGGTGGCAGGCAGTCCTCGGCCCGCCGGGCGTGGCTCAGCGGTTGAGAGCTAACCTATGACCCAGGAGGTCATGGTTCGAATCCCCGTTGCAGGCTTGAACCCCAATGTGGGTCATGCAGGAGGCAGCCTCTCATCATTGATGTGTCTGTCTCTCTCCCTCCCTCTCCCCTCCTCTCTGGAATCAATAATATGCATATATTTTTTTAAAGTGATGGTCCTCAGGTAGACACAGCTAGTTACTTAGGGACAGCCTAATTCAAAAAGAAGACACTCCTTGAAAAGGAGTGTTTCCTTCCTCCCCTCCCCGCAGAAGTCTGTGGCAAGAAGATAAAAAGCCTCAAATCCCTCCTCGCCAGAGTGCAATAAAGCCAGAGCCGCTGACTTCAGGAGCTTAAAATACCCTGGGCAGACACACCCTTCCCTCCAAACACACCTGCTGCTTTGCCCTCCCTCTCCCCACATCCTCTCTGGCCAGGCCCCGTGCCCATGGATGACAGGGCTGAACTATTTCCTTTTTTGTCCTAATATTTCCTGTGGGCCCCTCCCCTCGCTCGTGGCTGCCATTCGCGGCCATCTGGGATGACCCAGGAACAAGCGGAAGTTCCAGGAATTAAAAACAATGAAAATATGTCACTTTTAAAAAAATTGTAGTTGATGTCTGCCTCCCTCACTCCCCCAATGTACTCTCCTTCAAGAAAGGCCACTCCCGGGGCGACGGGGACCATCCATTCTTAGAGAAGCGTGCGCGCCTCTCCAAGTGGTGTTGACAGAACTTTCTAAAGAGCAGCCGCCACACGTGGGGCCCAGAAGTCCTCTCTGCGCCCACACTTTCTCTCCAGCCCCCCCTCCGCCCGCTCCAGGCTTAGGAAGTGGCTGGATTTGGCTTCCCCGTCTTGAACTCGGGAATTAGCAAATGCTGGCGCCAGAAGAGCTCTCAGAGATGACCCAGTCTTGGCCTGCAGGTGGGAAACTGAGGCCCATACAAGTGGAATGGCTCCCCAGAATGTCACTCCACCTATCCCTGGGCAGGAACAAATCGGGTCCCTACCGCCCTCTCTTCTTCCCGATTTATCCCTGGTGCTCTCTCCCCTCTCTTCAGGCGAGGGGTAGAAATTCACCAAACGGCCAAGACCGGTTTGGCTCAGTGGATAGAGCGTCGGCTTGTGGACTGAAAGGTCCCAAGTTTGATTCCGGTCAAGGGCATGTACCTTGGTGGCAGGCACATCCCCAGTAGGGGGAGTGCAGGAGGCAGCTGATCAATGTCTCTCTCATGGATGTTTCTAACTCTCTATCCCTCTCCCTTCCTCTCTGTAAAAAATCAAATAAAATATATTTTTTTAAAAAAGAAAGAAAGAAAGAAAGAAAGAAATTCACCAAACACATGAATGACAGTGGCTTGCCGGGAGGGACCCCCATTGCCAGGGTCAGTGCGGGATGCTTTGTGTATAACAAATATCACATACATCCATTCCCCAACCACCCTATGACGCTGGTGTTTGCCGTTTCCTAGACGGCGAAACCGGAGCTTAAAGAGGGCAAAGAGCATGCCCAAGGTGAGCCCCGAAAAGTGGCCAGGCCACAGGAAATCAGGTCTGATCAGCTCCCAGACGCATGCTTTTCCACTTCCCTTAACTGTCCCATGCCTCAGTTTCCTAATCTGCAGAAGGGGGTGATACCTGCCTGGAAGCAGGGTGGGGCCCTGTGATCCCCCAGGACCCAAGTTCCCCAGGTCTGGGTTCTGGAATCCTAGAAGCTACTGGTTGGAAGGGTCTCTGTCTCCTGTCATCTCCTGGTTGGGCTGCACCCACCTCTGCTGGCTGGGCAAGCCGTTTTTTCTCTCTTAACCCGAAGGCTTCCCTCCCGTGGCCACTCCTCCTGCCAGGGTAGCCTCTAGTGCGGTGGTTCTCAACCTTCCTAAGGCCGAGACCCTTGCATACAGTTCCTCATGTGGTGGTGACCCCCAAGCATGAAATTTTGCTACTGTGATGCATCGTGATGTAAATATCTGCATTTTCCGATGGTCTTAGGCGACCCCTGTGAAAGGGTCGTTCGACCCCCCAAAGGGGTCGCGACCCACAGGTTGAGAACCGCTGCTCTAGTGCCTCTATCAAGACCCCAACAACATTTCCCCTCCACCAAAACCATCAAACTGTTGGGCCAGAGAACTGCTTTCCCCGCTGCCCCTTTCCTGCTCTGCTTCCCAGAATGTGATGATCTGTCCCTTCACCCCCAGAGCCCCATGCCCCCTCCCCAGCCAAACGCACTCCCCAAAGAGGCTTTCACACCAGAGGGTTCAACCAGTGCCTCACCTCCCACGGGAAGGGTTCTGTATTTCACTCATCGGCGTCAGGCATTCTTTCAAACCCTGGACACAAGTGGCAGCCACTGAGTCCCCGGTCTCCTGAAGGAGCCCAAACAGCGACGCCCTAGACATGAATCCAGGTGTCTGGAGACCCCCCTGCTGCTCTTCTTTCTGGGTCAACCAATAATCGATCGATGGGCCTCAGGGTTTTGTTTTTCAATAAAGATTAAAGTAGGACCCGTTGTTTGAAGGAGCACTACACATCCGTTAAAATATGTTCCTAAAGAGCATTATCGCGTCACTGGCAAGTGTGGCAGAAGGCTCAGGGAGGTGACAGCTTGCAGTACCGTCTACCCGTGATGGAGAGGTGAGGAGTGAGAAGTACGATGCTGAGCACATCTTAATGTGCCGGGGGAGGGGATTGGGGGGGGCAGGGAGAGCTGTTTTTCTAATTCAAACTACAGAAGGTAAGGCTGGCTGAAATCTCTGCTGGTGAGATGTGGAAAATACATTCTCTTCCAAATATCAATGATTCATGGTAAGAATGTCTCAGACTCCCAAGAGGAAAAAAAAAACAAAAAACCTTTTTGTTTATTATTAAAAGATGGTTCAGGTTTTTAAAGTTTTAGAAAATGATGTATAATCCTAATCATAGTTACATGTGTGTGCACGTGTATACGTGTGTGTGTATATGCACGTGTATATATGTGTTGTCGGACACAGAAAAAAAAAAAAGACTGAAAGTAAGTAGACCAAAATTAGGACGATGCAGCTGGGGGTTTGTTTGTTTTTTGTTTTTGTTTTTGTTTGAATTTTACACCTTTCCATATTTTCCAAATTTTCTATGACTCTTGATTGCTTTTACAATAAAGAAAAATAATAAGCAGTAAACTGGATGCTAATAGTTTTTTAATTTCCTCATGAATCTGCTTTTACAGGCACCATTTCAGCGGGGTTTTGGAACTCAGCAGGGTGTGAAACACAAATGAAATTCCCCATTCCTGCAGGGCTGAGTGTGCCCCTTGGCCCTGGAGAGAAACCCTCCCCGCATCCATGCTGGCAGCCAGCTGTCCACAGCTGTGCCGAGGAGGCTGCGAATGAATGGAGCGGGTGGAAAAACACAGCATTCCTGACTCTCCAAGGATGGCATTCTGCGAGGAACTCCTGCCCACCAAAGAAGTAAATAAACAGAGGAAGAGAGGGGGGAAAGAGAGAGGGGGGGGTGCCAAGCAAACACACCAGGGAAGCTAGTCCTGGCGGTGGGTCAGCTGCCAGAGCGCCCAGCTCCTAACATCACCCCTGAAGGAAGACCCCTCTGCGTTTGCCACCAGCCTCGTTGAATCTGGGCCACCTCCACTTGCCCGTGGCTCTCCTGGGCTGGACCTCTTGAATGCCCCCTCCCCTCCCCGCCACGTTGGAGTGTGTATGAACAGGCTTTGTTCCTGCCTCTACTCTGAAGAAATCTGAGAACAGGGTCCCCGGCTGACTCATTTTCCTCTCCCCCCACCCCCAACCCCCCGTCCCCAGCACTCCCTGGCATATTCCCTCACCAACTATTTCCTTGGGCAGTGCGGCACGCCCGGCACTGTTCGAGATATATTCCTGGGGCGCACATTCTAGAGGAAGACACCAGTGATAAACAGACAGAATCCCAGCTTTCCCCCGGATGGACTCGGGTGCTATGAAGAGTGCCCTGCAGGGCGCTGTTCCAGTTGAGTCCAGAAGACGAGGAGGAGCCAGCAGGGCAGAGCTGAGAGAAGGGCCCTCCACACAGGGGCAGCCAGAGAGAAGGACAGGAGCAGGATGTGTTTAAAGAACAAAAGGATCTGGGCGGGGCGGAGGCCAGGAGGGTAAAGGGGGTCAGAGAGGCCAGTCCCAGAGTGTCCACCGGAGGGTACACAGAGGAGTGGCCTCCCTGCCTCACTACCGGAAACTCGCTCTGCCTGCTGTGGGAGGCTGGGCCATGCAGTGACAGCTCAGAGAGAAAAACGTCGTCCCCGCCGGTGGATCGATGGCTGAGTGTTCCCTGCCCCTCTAGTTGTGCAGAGTGGCCAATCAGCTTGTCCCAGGGGCTCTCAAAATGCCTATGGAATCCCATCTCTTCTCACCCACAATCCGCTGCTCTGTCTTTGCCCTCCAGACACCCCCTTCGCAGTGCCAGGAGCTCAGCTGATGGCAACGAGGAGACAACCTGCCTGCGATCCACCCACCCACCTGTTCCCAGCCCTGGGCACTTTCTCAGCAAGCGCTTTCCAGGCCCCAGCCTTGTGCTGGGTGCTGAGGGTGTGGCCAGGAGCCACACACAAGCCTGCCCTTAAAAGCGCCTGCCAGCAAAGCCAGTGCCAGGCTCACCGGGAGCTGCCCAGCGCCCGCCTCTCCATGAAGGACTGCCCGCTTACGTCTCCTTTCCCCGGTAAGACCTGCTGTGAGCTTCGGAAACGGTTCTGATCAGTGGACTCATTCACTCCACGGAGCTAACAGAGAGCAAGCTCAGTGCCTTGCCTGCTTCCTCTGCCCCCCTCCCTCCACCAACCCAGGGAGAAACTATGCCCAGGCTCAACCGGAGGGGGGGGTGCTATTTATTCAAAGACAAAGGAGGACTTTGGTGTTGGTCTGAAAGGTGAGGGGGGGAGCGGGGGGTATAGGGGTCCACAGGGACTAATCTGGGGCAGGTGTGGGGAGGGAGGGAAAGAGTCTGCGTGCAGGCCTCAAACCTCAACCAGCACCCACAGAAGTGCCACGCTGCGTAAGAGGAACCAACCAACATGTTGCTGTCAGAATCTCCTGCCTAAAAATCACTGTTTTCCTTATTCAGAACAGCAATGAGCCCCCCTTCCACAGGTTCTTAAGTTCTGCCCTGTGAGATTTCTGGGGTGCCTCTCGCTAAGTGCAAATGGGGGGTCAGTGCCTGAGAAAAGTGCACCCACTCACTCTAGGAAACCCTCGAATCCTAAGGCCACCAGAGCAGCGGCAGTCCAGGAGCTCTGCAGGGCCCTCCACGTCTGCCACCCCCATACCCTCATGCTCTGGGATGGCAGGTTTTTCTCACCGGGGCCCGGCACCCTGGGGAGAAGTCAGCACCAAGGAAGGACCCGGACCCTGGAGGCGCTGCTTCCGGGCGGGGAGGAGGGGTTATAAATAGCCGAACTCCTGCAGCCCCACGCAGGCACAGATCCCACACCCCGCCCCAGCCCCAGCCAGCTGGTCCCTCCTCGCCCAAGTTCCCACAGCCTGCGGGGGAGGGAGGAGAGCGCTCACCCACCACAGGGGCGGGGGAGGGACCACATCCCTCAGGCCCCCCCATTGGCGTGACCGGCCCCCCATGCAGTCACTCCAACTGCAAGCCCACCACCCCTCCACACCCCCTTGTGATTGCGATGCCGAGAGGGGCAACATTTTCGGAAGCCCTCCGATTCCCTGGTCAACCCGGACACCCCAAGCTGCACCGAACCGCATGCATGACGTTATGGACATAACACACTCTTCCTCTCCCTGCCTCAGTTTCCCCATCTGTCAGATGGACAAATAGCTGAACCATGAACCATGAAGAAACGTGAAAGGAGGAGACGGGCGTGCAGGGAAAGTGAAAGGCACTGTCAAACATGTCACATGGGCTCTCTTCATGACACCGGGTCTTGGGTTCTTTTATGGGATCCCCATGCACAGCTACAGGGACACTGATTCATGAAAGAGAGTCACACCTCGCAAGAGGAACCCACCACCGTGTCCCTTTCAGAATCTCCTCCTGGGTAAAAATCACGGCTGTCATTCTTCAGAACAGCCATGAGCCCCCGTGTGTGGAGCTGACCGAGTGCGGAGGGCCCTTTCCTCAGCTCTCCCCTGCTGGCTGGCTCCTCCTGGCCTTCTAGCAACACTGCATCAGCCTCGGATTCTTGGAACTGCATGTCCTTGAAAGCAGTAAAACTGACAAAATTCCCTCTCTCGCAAGTCATTTCTGACTAATACAGACGGACACACATCGCACCCCAACTTTCTTCTTTTCATTTCATCTGATTCCGCTGGGCTGTTTACATGACCTGATGGAGTGAAGAAGCATGGCCCTTGAACCAGCCACCCTTCTGCTTATTATTCAAATCTTTCCCACCTACACACACGAGTAAGAAACATATGGTGACAACGTAAGTGGCCAACTCCCAGGTCTTTTTCATTAAAACACTTTGTTTGCTCAATAAAAATGCAGCATAAAAAAAACATTTGCTGAAAACCCACTCATTGATGTCTTAATAGCTGTGTCAGAGACTCATAACAACATGTATTCCAAAACTCTCAGATAATTGCTCATCTTTCTCATTTGGTATCCACCACAGCACAGGCATGTGTGCCCGAGTGTAATTGATCTAGAATGTGGGCTCCCTTTCAAAACTATCTGTAAAACCCAATTACCGGGAAAACAGAGCGCTGGCATGCCGCGGAAAGTGGGCGCTCCAGGATGAGATGAGCTGCAAAGTCATCTTGGCCAATCAGGCCACATTATGTGACAAAAGGAGTGTGAGGACTTTGGGGTGATTGCGGGCGGGGGGGGGGGGGG
>JAAGEH010000480.1:55279710-55297597 GCA_011751065.1 Lasiurus cinereus
GGGAGAAGGGCAGGAAAAGTTGGGATAGTGTCCGACTGGAATCTGTAGTGACCAGTGACTATCAGTCCTGGTGGTTTTTTTTTTTAAGTCAAGGGCAGAAGATGGGAAATGCACCCCATTTGCTGGCACCCATGGTCCTAGAAGGTACCAGATAACAGCCTGAGGAAGTCTGGGGGAGGAGGTGGCATTTCTGACCTCAGGCCCTTGGGCCTTGGTGGGGGAGCTTCCCCCCCCCCCCGCCCCCGCCCCCAGGCGGGGAGGCTGGTGTCAATTCTCCCCTTCCTAGGCCTCTAAACACTCTGACCCAGCGGTTCTCAACCTGGGGGTCGAAGGACCCTTTCACAGGGTCCCCTAAGACCAAGGGAAAATGCAGATATTTACATCACGATGCATCACAGTAGCAACATTTCATGGTTGGGGGTCACCACCCCATGAGGAACTGTATGCAAGGGTCTCGGCCTCAGGAAGGTTGAGAACCACTGCTCTGACCCATGCTGTCTGTCCTTCCTTGGGCTCCTCCTGGGTGAAACGCGCTCTCCTGATTCCGAGGTTCTCTCTCAGCTCCCAAACTCCGTGGCCTTCTTTAGAGAAAGGACACCCTGCTGCTCAGGTACAGGTTGGGCCGGGGAGGAGGGGAACAGGGCATGCATGGGGCGCAGGACCAGCCAGAAGGGAGGGCTGTCTCCAGCTCTCGGGAGGGGAGCCCTGTGCCAACTTGCCCCCACGGGGTATCAGACCCCAACGCCGGAGAAAAGGGCTCCTTTCAGCCCAGGACGGACCTACCGGGGTGGTTGGTGGCTCTCGCCTCCCCTCCCCGGGAGGACTCGTCAGCGCGGCCAAGGGGGAACGGGGCCAAACCGCAGGGCTGCTCCGCACCGCCCTCCCTCCCCGAGCTGACCGCAGCCGCCTATCTCCCTCTTCTGGGGGTCCCCCCTGCGCGCCCTCCTCCTCCTCCTGCTCCTCCCTCTGCTCCCCGGCCCAGGTGCCCAGAAAGCCCAGCCCAGCCTGGGCGAGAGCCTGGCGCAGCTCCGCGGGCCGGCCCGCAGCACGCACAGCACCCCCCACCCCGGCTCCCCCGGGCCCCTCGCCGCGCCCCCCGGCTGGGGCTCCATCCTCCTCGGCTCGGAGCGGAGAAGCCACCGCTCCGCTCCGCTCCCCGTGGGCTCCCCCTGGCCCGCTGCCCGCTGACACCAGCCCGAGTCCCCGCGCAGCACCGCGGCCAGGGGCGCTGCGCTCGCCCCGGAGCCGGCGGTGCGCACCCCCGGGGGCCAGGACGCTCGCGGGGTTCCGGGGAAGACACCCCGCGCGGGCCTGGCGCCCCTTTCCCCAGGCGAGCAGGAGCCACGTGCGCACCCCTGCCCCGCAACTTCCCCCCCCCCCTTGGGTCTCCGGGTCCCGCGGCGTCAGGTCATCCCAGGGAGCCGCGGAGCCACAGCGGGAGGATGCGGGGTCCCCCCCACCCCCGCGGACTTGAAGATCAGACCGTCCGGGATGCGGGAGCCAGAGTCTCGGGAAATCGCCCCCCACCCCCCCCCCCCCCCTCTCTCCCCCTCTCTCTCTCTCTCCAAAACGCTCCCGCGCCCTCCGGACCGACGTGCGTGCAGCCAAACTTTGGGCGGAAACCACCTGTGGCTGCCGCCGGGCCCGCCCGCCGCCCCGCCGCCCGCACAAGTTGCCCTCCAGCCCCGCGCGCCCCGGGGCTGCGGGCCGCGGGGCCAGGCAGGAGGCGCGGCGCCCGCGCCCGGGCTCGCTCGCCGCCGGCTCTCCCTCCTCCTCCTCCTCCTCCTCCTTCCCTCCCGCCTCCGCCCGTGGCGCATGGCTGCCACACGGCGCCCCGGGATCGCCACCGCGGCCCCCCGCCTCCGGCCCGGCCCGGCGGGCTGGGGCGCCCGGGGCGCGCGATCCGCCCGCCTCCTAGCCACAGCCGCCCCCCACCCCCGACCTCGCTTCCTCCCGCTGAGAGCGACGCACGGGCCACCCCTCTCCTCCTCTCGGGGAGCCCGGCGACCTCCACCGACCCCCCACTCCCCCGACCCGACCCGCCGCCTCGGGCTGCAGGCAGCTCAGGTGCGAGGGAGACCGCAGCCGCTCGCGGCCGGTGCCCCGAGCCCCGCGCGCGCGGAGCCAACTCACCTGGGCGCGCCGCCCGCACTTGGCGCTGGGCCGCGCGGTCCTCGCGTCCTCCTGCGCCGCCACCAGAGCCAGAGCCGGAGCCAGAGCCACCAGAGCCAGAGCCAGAGCCAGAGCCACCGGAGCCAGAGCCACCGGAGCCAGAGCCGCGGCGGCCGGTCCGTCCCGCTGCCCGGGGAGCAGCGCGGGCGCGCGGCTGTCAGAGTCTCGTGGCGGGGCCGCGCCGGCGGGTGTGGAAGCGAGCAGCGAGCGGCTCCCGGGCGGCTCCTCCTCCTCCTCCTCCTCGCTCCCTCCCTCGCTCTCTCCCTCGCTCCCTCCCCGCCCTCCCGGGGCCCCGCCTCCGCCGCGGCTGTCAGCCCCGCGCCCCGCGCCGGGCGTCCCCGCTGCCCGCGCCACCCGCTCGGGGGGCGCACCGGGCTCAAGGGCCCGGATGTCTGCGGTCGCCTCTGCCTCGCCCGCCACCCGTGCACTTGCTGCGGCTCCACCCCCCGCGCTCCGCCCGGTTCCGATTTGGACCGGGGATGGGGGGCCCGCGGGGCTGGCTGGCTGGCTGGACGCGGGGTGGAGGGTGGCGTGGGGTTGGGGTTGGGGGGGGGAAGCCGGGCGCAGCCACCAGCCGCTCTCAGGGCGCCGCGTCTTTTTTTATTTTTTATTTTTCTCTCTTTCTTTCTCTCCTTTTTTCCCTCTTTGCCTCCTCCAGGATTTAAAGGGACAGCCCTGGGCCTCGGCTTCTCCGGTCTCCAGACGCCCTCTGCGGCCCGGCCGCACCCGCCGCCGCCGCGGGGAGGGAGGCCCAGGGCGCGCGGCTGTTTGGACAGAGTCCGGTGGATGGAGAGGAACTAAAACAAACAAACAAAAAAAAAACCCTCAGCAAGTGCTTTTCCACGCGGAAGTAGCGGGGGAGCAAGGAGCCGGGGGGGTGGTGGGGAGGAGAAGTTTCCCCAAAAATGCTATGGGGCTCCCCGCTCCGCCGCGGGAAACCACGGGCGGGCGGCACTCCAGGGCGCCCCGATGCCTGCGGGCCACGCCGCCTTTAGAGGCCACTCGGACGCAGGGTCTCCCCCAACTTCGCGGGTGGGTGTGTTCCCCCCCGCACCCCTGCACCTGCGCCGCGAACCACCCCGGTGCGCACCCCCTTGGACAGCCCTGGAGGCGGCCTTCCGAGGCGTCCAATCCCCCAGCCACGCCGCCAAGGGGCGGGCCCGGGGAGGGTGGGGCTCCGCCCCTGATCGCCCAGCGCCCGGTCCCCGCGGCGGGCACTGCGGGCTGGAGAGTCCCGGTGGGAGGACAGCGTCAAAGGCGCTTCCGAGGACGAGGAGGATCTTCTCGGCCTGGGGGGTGGGGATGGGGGGAAGAGAGGGTGGGTTATCGGGGGCCAGACAACGCTGGGGCAGCCCTTCTGGCCACCGGCGGGCACTCAGGAGCTGGTCCACCCTTCCACCTGTGCGCTCCCAGACACACACAGGGGAACTTTCGCCCTTCTTAGCGCGACCACTGTGCCCGGCTGTCAGCGAGGCTCTCGGGGGCCCCGCCCGCAGACCCAGGGAATCTGCAGCCCTCAACCTCCTACAGGGCCTGCCCTCCCCTGAGCAGAGAGACAGAGGCCCAGGACAGGCGGGAAAGCGAACCCCTCCCTCCCTCCCTCCTGGACCCATTCTGGCTACAGGCTAATAAAAATGCACTGGGGCCCAGACCGGTTTGGCTCAGTGGATAGAGTGTGGGCTTGCGGACTGAAGGGTCCCGGGTTCGATTCCGGTTGGGGGCATGTACCTTGCTTGCGGGCACATCTCCACAGTGGGGCATGCAGGAGGCGGCTGATGGATGTCTCTCTCTCATCGATGTTTCTGACTTTCTGTCTCCCTTCCTCTCTGTAAAAAAAAATCAATAAAATATATTAAAAATTAAAAAAAGTTAAAAAAAATAAATAAATAGAAATGCACTGGGGCTGCTGCTGGTGGCCGAGGCGTGTCTGTTAATTTGAGATCGCGGATGGGTGGCCTCCTTTACAAAAGGCATTCAAAGAAATGTGTAGACCTTTGACTTGGCCCTTCTTCCCAGGGTTGCTCAGAGGGATGTGTGTGTGTGTGTGCGTGTGTGTGTGTGTGTGTGTGTGTGTGTGTGTTTTAATCATTTCATTCATTCGTGTGATAATTGCACCATGACAAGGCACCCTCTACTGGGCGTGGTGAAGATAAGGAAAAATCACTCGGAACGGGATGTGCAACACAAAGCCAGACACGCGTGAGAGGGGCCTCTGGGACAAAGGGTTGTGTGCGTCGTGTTTCATTTGTCAGAGAGGCCTGGCTTTTCCCAGTAAATAAATGTCCATCCTTCAAGGGAACCACGACCGATCCAACCCATTCAAGGGAGCATGTAAGTCTAGAGAAGTCAGTCCTGGAGGCGAAGAGGTCTTCAGATTCCGGATGTCAAGTCTTCCTAGTTGCTAGAGCTTTCCGTAGCCAAATAATATCCTCGCTCTTAGCAGCCCTGGAAGCCATTGCCCTCCAAATGAGGTCGCCTGTCTCCCTGCTACATTAGGTTGTCTGTCCCTTTTCCTTTCATTCAAGGGTCTTCGGTTATTTGGAGTCAGCTGACCCTGCTCACATGGTCAAGCTTCTAAGCCAGAGCCTGGGGTATGTTTAAGGAGTTCTTGGCGGATCCCAGCCCTGGAATAGCAAGACGCTGCAGACACCGAGGAATGCAGCTCTGGGGGTGAGAAAAGTGGGGTACGGGTTCTAAATTAGAAACGCCTTTAGAGCAGAAAGGTTCCCCTTCCTTCTCTAGGTACGGTTGGCTCAGAGCCGATGTTTCATTGCTGCACATCACTCACTGACTGCCTTTCCATGCCGTGAGCTGTAAGAGGAGTGTCCCATGTTCGAGATGATGAGCTTCAGGGCTACAGAACCTAATCGCCACAGGCAAAACGTTTATACATTTAAGAGCAATTAGAAGGAGAACGGTCTGCATTGTTAATATTTTAATGACAGTAGCTATTATACTGCATTTATAATTTTTGCTCAGTTCTTCTCCCTCTCTCTCCCCACAGGACTTCAAACTTCCTACCCATCCTTTAGTGTCCTAAGTACCTGACATATGCTCAGCACCTAGTAGGTGCTCATTAAAAGATTAATCAATGGAATGAACAAAACATCACTTTAGGATGGATCAATCAGTGGTAACACATGAGGACAGAGACCTCTCCAATTTTGTTAAGATGCGTTTGCAATGTGCTTGTCTGTATGGAGGTGCCACCACACGGAACCTGACTTACAATGGTTCAACTTCATTTTTTTAGTTTAGAATCGTGCAAAAGTGATAAGCATTCAGTAGAAATCTTATTTTGAATTTTTATCTTTTCCCAGGCTAGTGATACGTGGTATGATACTTCTTTATGATGCTGAATAGAAGCAGAGAGATTATTGTGTCCAACTGTAGCCTAATGTATTCCTGAGCATGGTCTAGGTAGGCTAGGTTAAGCTATGATGTTCAGTAGGTGTATTAAATGCATTTCCAACTTACAATGGGGTTATCAGGAGATAACCCCATTGTAAGTGAAGGAGCATCTATAAAAAAAATTTTTTTGCCACAAATAACGAGATTTTCTGGCTCCTGCCAGAGTCTTCTACTTACTAGAATCAGCCATATAAATTAGAAAAGTATGTCATTCCTCTCCTCAGTGCCTCTGTTTCCAAATATACATAAAAGAGGCAATATGGGGACCTTTTCTACTCCAGAGGCTTCTAGGGTAACCAGCTAAGAAAAGGTGTGGGAAAAGTGTTGCATTCATGAAGGGGTTAATGTGTAAAACTGTAAATTGCTAATATCAGTTGTTGACATAAATTTTACAGAAATCATCACACAATTGGATTCAAACATTTACCTATGACCCAACGGTGGTAAAAGGCCAATTCAAGAAAAGAGAAGAGAAAGGAATTAACATTTACAGAGTTCCTTCTGGAATTGGAACTCGCATTGTTCTGAGTTCCGCGTGACCACTGTGCGCAGTACATTCTGTAAAGATCGTTTTGTGGATGAGATATCCCACACCAACGGCAGTGGCAATGACCCAGGTCCCACCGCTGGGAAGTACAGGGGCTGCCTGGGGACCCATCCCGTGGCTGCCTCTGGAGGAGAAAGAAAGAAGAGGCTCTGAGGAAATCAAGCTGAAGAGAATGTCAAGAAAATGGTCCGCGTTACCACAGGGCAGGCTGGGTGAGGTGCTGACTCAGCCGAAAGCAACTAACTGGGAAAGGTGGCATTTGTCAGGGTCTTTTAAGCTTAGATAAGGTTTTCTCTCTTTTTAAAAAAGTGTTCCTTTTGAAATAATTTCAGATTTTTAAAAAAGTTACAAAGATAGAATAAAGAACTCACCGAAACCGGTTTGGCTCAGTGGATAGAGTGTCGGTCTACGGACTGAAAGGTCCCAGGTTCGATTCCGGTCAAGGGAATGTACCTTGGTTGCAGGCACATCCCCAGTAGGGGGAGTGCAGGAGGCAGCTGATCGATGTCTCTCTCTCATCGATGTTTCTAACTCTCTATCCCTCTCCTTTCCTCTCTGTAAAAAATCAATTTTATATATTTATATATAAAAGAATTCCCATATACCTTCCCACAGATTCCCCAAATGTACCAGTTCTTCTGGGTGCTTTGTCCTGCTGTCTCTCTTCATAGACATTATTTTTCCCTAAACATTTGAGAGTAAACGGAAGGCGTGGTGCTCCTTGACTGAAAAATTATTCACTGTGTTTAACAGGGACATTCTCTTCCATAGTCATTAAAATCGGGAAATTGCCATCAATGTCGTTATCCAATCTAAACCATATTTAGATTTTTCCAATTGTCGCACTAATGGCAAAAGTGAAAAATGAATTCTGCTCGAGATCCAATCCAAGATTGCACATTGCATTTATTTGCCATACCTCTCGGGAAGATACTTTCATCATTAAAAAAGAAATTTCTATCAATTTCCATTTCTTATTTTCAATGGCTATCCCATTACGGTCCTAATGAGATAACGAAGATTCTTTTCTTGACCAAATTTCAGACCAGCTGCTCGGAGCCCTCTTTTTTGGCTTATTCTGGCCCTTGGACCCTGCCTGTTTCTGACTAGTCCAATTGTAGCAAGAATCCTTCTATGTCCGTTTATTGAGAAACTCCCCCCTCCCTGATATCTGCTCAAATTCCTCATCCCCCACCTTTGTTATCTGACCACGGCCTGCCTGTAGCAAGAATCCTATTAGGTCAATTTAGCAAGAATCCACCTATGCGGAAACTGGTTTGGCTCAGTGGATAGAGCGCCGGTCTGTGGACTGAAGGGTTCCAGGTTCGATTCCGGTCAAGGGCATGTACCTTGGTTGCAGGCACATCCCCAGTAAGGGGTGTGCAGGAGGCAGCTGATCCATGTTTCTCTCTCCTGGATGTTTCTAACTCTCTATCCCTCTCCCTTCCTCTCTGTAAAAAATCAATAAAATATATTTTAAAAAAATAATCCACCTACGCCTGATGTCTCCTCTTAATAATTTCCATCCACAGACCCCCGTACTTCCTGGGCTATAAATCCTCACTTCTCCTTGTTAATCTCTCTCCTCCATTGCAACCCACCTTTTGCAATAGACCTTAACAAAGTCTTCCTCGCCATTTTAAAAAATGTCACAGTAGCCCTAGCCAGTTTGGCTCAGGGGATAGAGGGTCAGCCTGCAGACTGAAGGGTCTGGGGTTCCATTCCAGCCAAGGGCACATGCCTGGGTTGGGGGCTCGATCCCCAGTAGGGGATGTGCAGGAAGCAACCAATCAATGATTCTCTCTCATCATTGATGTTTCTATCTCTCTCTCCTTCTCCCTTCCTCACTGAAATCAATAACGAAATACATTTTAAAATGTCACAGTAATTTTTTTTCTTTAAGCAGGGCCAAAGAAAACAGAAAAGAAATTTAAACTGTCTGTAATAACCCACCAATTCTAACCAGTGTTAAGTCTTGATTTTTAAACGTACCTGTGCAATCTAAGTACACAACCACCAGGCCTTCCAGGGGCCAGCTTCCCCCAGAAAATATGGAGGATACGGAAGTTCTATTTTTAGTTCTGCCGGAAGTTCTTCCTCAGTGTCTAGTGTGCCTCCGCTGCTCCCAGCTGGGCCACAGTCAACCTTGCCCTCAGGTCCTGACCCCAAACTCCAGTTACCATCTCCCCTGAGAGGATGCTGCATCCCCCCAACAGCCCAGGGAAAAGCTGGTGGGGGCAGGCCAGACCCCTCAGACCTACTTGTTGTTTTATTTGCCACACCAGGACCTGCAAAGGGTGGCAGTAACTCAAGGGAATTAAAAGGTAAGTCTGGCCGACACCAGTTTGGCTCAGTGGATAGAGGGTCAGACTGCGGACTGAAAGGTCCCAGGTTCCATTCCAGTCAAAGGCATGTATCTTGGTTGCAGGCACATCCCCAGTAGGGGGCGTGCAGGAGATGGCTGATGGATGTCTCTCTCTCATGGATGTTTCTAACTATCCCTCTCCCTTCCTCTCTGTAAAATAATCAATAAAATATATTTAATAAAAAAAATAAGGCTGGACAACTTGAAGCTATGCACAAGATAGGACTTCCCCATATTCCAGCAGAGAGCAACTGGGGGGTCAACCCTACACAGTGGGTCCCTTGAGGGTGCACCCCATGGCTAACCTGGTCCCCCGGCCTTCAGGAGTCCTTGCCCCACACTGTCCATCCACCCTTTGATGTGATTCTCCACAGAGGAGCCACCCCCTAATCCCCTTCTGCCTCGAAGCATACATCTCCCAAGCTCTGTCAGTGAAGCCATCTCAAGTCATATTCTGGATTCATGGAGTGGTCACCAACGGGGCTGTTCGATGATGGCCATTGGCACCTCACGCATGGCTGAACAGCCGAGCAAGCCAGGGCAGGCCGGTCCCCAGATACGCCCGGCCTCCTTCCCGATCTCCAGCAGTCCTCGCTGCTGCAGTGCCTCTGCATGCTTCCAGCTGCTCAGAGGTAATTGTTGAATTAAGTGTACTCACATGCACACTTCTCCCACGCAACTTCCAGGGATAATTCTCCATGATTCAGTCTACATCTGTGAGGATCAAAAAAAATCAGCTGGCTAGTTACCTGGAAATTGACAAAATGCTATAGTATTCCTTCCTTTCCTTCATGCTCGCTCTCCCTGAGTTTAATTATCTCCTTGCCCCCCACCCCCATCCCTACACCCACCCCCCAACACACACACACATACTGCGCTGCCACGATGCCCTCAGTGAGCCAAGCACCAGGTCAGAGTAGTGCATTTACCTGGGATGTAATTAAATCGAGAGCCCTTCCCTCCTCAGAGTCTCTGTGGAAGGAGAACACTGCTTTTATTCAGATCGTGCAGGGCACACTCTGAGTTCCTGTCTACATAAACAATTGAAGTTTAAATGCACTGCAAAATCCATGGCCACGTGAAGAATAGCGACTTAAAGGTGAAGACAGAATAGCGGGTAGAGGTTTTTACACATTCGTTTACTGTTTCATCCGTGCACATAAAGATGCTTCAGAATGTCCAGGCACCATCTCTTCCTGTTCAAGCCCAAAAACCATCTGTTCGTTTTCTTTGTTGTTAACTACCGGCAAAGGCCCCATTCTTAGTTAAATCTTCCACCTTGAGAAAAGGTAGCGACGCCGTTATCACTCACAAAGCCAGTGGGAAAGGGGTCTTGAACCAAATTCTAAGGCCTATGGAGGCTTCTCCACACCAACAAGCAATCCGTGACTCCAGCTGCGTGTGCCAGAATTCAACTCAATTCTGGAAGCGTTGAGATGCCACAGGCTAAGGGTTGAGCCCTGCAAGACCACACTCCATTGCCCATCACAAGCCCAGACTGTTAGCTGTGCTTCTACAGGCCTGGCTATAAATCAGAGGTTCCCACGACTGCCGCCTCCGGTTCGATTAATTTGCTGAATGACTCACTGGGTTACCGATATATTACCAAGGACATGAATCCCCAGCCAGATGAAGGGTGACACAGGGAGCTGTCCCAAAAGAAGGAGCTTCTGTCCTTATGGAGCTTGGGGCCCCGCCTGGCACACCTGGGAGTGATCTGGTTCCCGATGAGAAAGATCTTGGAAAAACGACCAGCGAAGAGTTCTTATGGGTTTCTATGGAGGCTTCCGTATGTAGTCATGATTGACCAAGTCATTGACCATTGGCCATTGAACTCAGACTTTAGCCCCTTTCCCTCCCCCGGAAGTGGATACTTGAGACCAGGAGTTCTAAACCTCTCATCTTAAGGTGGGCTCTTCTGGCAACCAGCCCCTATTCTTGGGTGGGGTCCAAAAGTCCCTTTATTAACATAACAAAAGATACCTTTATCTCCCTCAACCCTTAAGAAATTCCAAGGGTTTGGGGAGCAGTGAGCCCAGAACTGTGGATGAAGAACTATTATCATATGAGTCACGATATCAAGGCTCTTCCGAACCAATTTGTATTTGAAACAATAAGCTCTTGTTACCTCTGCAGTTCCTTAATACCACTGACTCACGATGTTGCATCATGCATCCCTCAGTTGATGAACAATGCCTCTCAAAAGTTGTAACTGTGCTTCGCTGATGGGGGGCACAAATCTAAGTCTTACCCAGAGCATGCAGGAAAACGTGACAAGCCTTCATTGCCAGATCATGTTCAATTTACTGCATGGAATGATAGAGTGTAAACATAAAACAGTACATTTGCCACCCCTGTCTTCTCTGACACTCTGCAGGCGGTCATCGCTTTATTCCTAGGATGTGATCTCTTTCAGTGTTGACCAAATCCCTGAATACTGGGTTGCATAGTGTCCCTTAAATTCAGGTCCTACTAAAACCTGTGAATGTGGCCTTATTTGGAAATAGGAATTTTACAGATGTAATCAAGGTAAGATAAGATCTTATTAGATTAGGGTGGATCCTAAATTCAGTGAACAGTGTCCTTATAAAAGAGGGAAATTTGGAGACACAGAGGCACAGAGGATAACGACATGAGAAGATGGAGACAAAGATTGTAATGATTAATCTATAAGCCAACGAACACCACAGATTGCTGGTAACGCAGAAGCTGAGAGAGAGCCATGGAATGGATTCTCACTCAGAGCCTCCAAGAGGGAGTCTGCTGTGACCCCATATCTCCAAACCTGCATGGTTGTGGTAAGGACAAAAATTACTCATCATATCGATCAGTGGTTCTCAGCCTTTCTAATGTCACGACCCACAAGTTGAGAACCGCTTCCAGGGTCGCCTAAGACACCGGAAAACACAGATATTTACATTACAATTCACAACAGTAGCAAAATTACAGTTATGAAGTAGCAACGAAAATAATTTTATGGTTGGGGGGTCACCACCACATGAGGAACTGAATTGAAGGGTCGCGGCATTAGAAAGATTGACAACCACTGATATAGATGGAGCTGTTCTGTTCTCCACAGCTCTTCTCTATTTTCTCAAGTAGTCGGTTGAAGAAGTTTTCCTTCCTTCATTGTACAGATGGAGAAACTGAGGTTTGGCAAGTCATAGTTTGCCCAAGAGAGGCAGGAGAGCTGTGTCCCTTGCAGACAAAGCTAAGTAGAAATGTAGGTGGCAGGGCTCTGGGGCTCTTTGAACATGGCAATCTTACCTCACCTGCGTGCATAGAGTGGATAATGAGGGACGTGTGTGTGTGTGTGTGTGTGTGTGTGTGTGTGTCCCACCAGCACGTGGGTGAGGAGGGTAGCACATGGATTTCCCTCTCAGGAGGTGGTGATGGGGCACCAATGCTTCCCTACATGGCTTCCTCTTCCCAGATAAACACTCATATGACACAACGTCTGAAAGCCCAGAACATTTCCTGTCTCCATTGGTCCAGGGCCCTGCCTGCTGCAGGCCTGAAGCCATGAGACTATCTCCGGCCCTCCACTCCCCTCCACCCTCACTCTTCAGCTCCAGGCCTCAGAGAACGCCATGAGCTCACCGCGCCTGGCCTGCTTGGCACCAGCTGCATAAAGAGGCTGGACATTCTCCTGCCAAAGAAAACCCAGGGCTGGACCAATGACCTGGACTTCCTCCAACAGGTTGGCTCAGCCCCACTACCCACCTCAAGGCCCCCTCCCTTCCAGGACTCTGCTCCTCCCATCTGGATCCTGATCGGAGGGACCCCAAATAGGATCCCCTCTTACCAAAAAAAAAAGTCATGTTTCCCAGGTACCATTATCTTTTTACCAAGTTACCAATAAGCAACAGTGCAGGAAGTGAACGGGAAGCTGGCAAATTCTAGCCTATGTAATCCTCTGAGGTCCATTTCATTTGTATCCACTGCATGATTTTGTACCAATTCCACCAAAAAAAAAGTGCCAGCCAACTACTTCTCAGTGCTCCCATAGCAAATGGGTACCTGGGAAGCCAATAGGTTCCGTCTTTTGTGCCAGGTCTGATGGATAGAGAGCAATGGTCTGGTTGCTGTGTCTAGAAGCATGCTGAGGCCGTCTTAGGACTCCATGGGAAGCTTACCATCACCAGTCAGGAAAGGCAGCTGCAGTGGGTCCTTTCCAGGCACCAGGCAGCTGTGCCTGTTTGCCCAGACGGCCACACAGCACTACCCTCCAGTACCGTGACTGCCCCCATCACCTGATGAGCAATTTGGTGACAGGGCTCCAGTCATCAAATTCCATCTTTGGCTCATCTTTGTATCTCCCATACCTTGTACAGTGCTGGGCACTTAGTAGGTGCTCAAGAAATAGTTTGCTGAGTGGATGATTGGTTAAAGAACTCCATGAGTCTTCCCATAGAGTGGAGAAGCAGATGCCTTATCCTAACTACAGACAAATGGGAATTATGCAACTTCCACACGTGCTTGGGCCTTCAGAGGGACCACTTCTTCTCCAGGCACTCACAGTCTCCAGTAATCTTATTCCCGATGACATTGAGTCTGATAATGCCTTTTAATCATTTTATTTATGTATCTCCAACTTGTCCACATTCACAACTGGGAGTTAGGGATAGAAACTCCTACTTTAACCCACACTGTGCCCAGCATGTTGGCACACTGAGGCATTTAGTAATTCTTAGTTAAATTAAAGAATGTGTCTTCTGTCTCCCCACCTGTCATCTACTCTTCTATTTTGTCAACATGTCGGCTTAATACCTGGTAGTAAACGTATTGCCATGTAACATAAATACACTTTAATTTCCTCTTACCAAGCAGCGATGATTTTAATTGAATTTGTGAATATTATCTGAAGCATAGAATGTTAACTCGGAGTACACCACATAGCTGAAAACATGTGTGTTAAAGGTGAAGGAACTGAAACCCTCATTGTAGAGAGAGTTGCTATCTCCTCTCTCCACTTCACCTTTTTCATTCATTCATTCAACGATGCTTTTTGAGAGTTAACATTGAATAAAAATGTATTACTGATAATTTTTGGAAAAACAAATTATACTTCTTAATGTTTTGATATCTGGTTAACATTTCTGTGAGATTTTAGAGAAAACCAATTCTAAATGTAGGCCGAATTAGCGAGGCCACCCACCAGGTTCACTGTCTTTCAAATTCCTCCCCACACTCTCCACAGCCCTCCAACAAGAACGTACCTACCCCCTCATCGGTATCTTAACCAAGTTGTGCAAAAGAAATAGGAGACACAGCCCATGCTCTCCACGTGCTTATCTCCACAATCATCTAGAGCTTAACCATTTCCACAGGCCACCAAAGCTTCAATAGAGTCTCTCTCATGTGGTATGCCACAGAGCAGGTTTTCTGGACATTTAAAGCTCAACCCTCCATCAGAACTTAAAATACATACATGTTATTATACACATCAGAAAGAAAACTTTCTAAAACGGATTACAGACACTTTTTGAAAACAGAAAATGTTCACTCTCACTGCACCCGCTCTTAAGGATGCCGTGGCCCCTTCCTGGACATTCCTGGGCTCAGGTACGAAGCCCTGATCAACTCAGAGGCACAGAGGTTTGGGGGGCTCATTCACGGTGAATGGGCCTGAAAGCCATCGATTTTTAGTTCTTCTGAGTAATTGTGGGAGTCTTCGGCTCCACGCTGGCCACACTGAAGGGCGGGAGAGAGGAGCTGTGCTTGAACCCCCAGGTCCCATGCTCTTTGCCGCCCCATTCCAATGTAGGGGGGCTACTAGGCCGCTGCATGACATCCTTGCCTGGTCCTCCCTTTGCCGCTGGCTGAACTCCCACGCGTCGTGGCCTGCAGTAATCCTGTGCTCACCTTCCATGTCCACATGGCTATGACTGAGGGAGCAGACACCGACAGCCTGAGAGGTTACTCCTACCATTCAAACCAGAATTTGCTTTAAATGCAGACAGATGACAACGGCACTTCAATGCCCAAGGAGTCTGCCATATCTTTTTTTTTTAACTCATGTTATTTCCCTGTATTAGCCAACCACTGACGCTAAAAATGATGACAGAAGGAGAAAGGAAAAGACGGGGCAACCCAACTTCCTTTTCCTTTAAGCCAGTGGTTCTCAACCTTCCTCATGCCGAGACCCTTTAAGACAGCTCCTCATGTGGTGGTGATTCCCAACCATAAAATTATTTCCGTTGCTACTTCATAACTGTCATTTTGCTACTGTTATGAATCATAATGTACATATCTGTGTTTTCCGATGGTCTTAGGCCAATGGTTGGCAAACTCATTAGTCAACAGAGCCAAATATCAACTGTACGACGATTGAAATTTCTTTTGAGAGCCAAATTTTTTAAACTTAAACTTTTAATGCCACTTCTTCAAAATAGACTGCCCAGGCCACGGTATTTTGTGGAAGAGCCATACTCAAGGGGCCAAAGAGCCTCATGTGGCTCACAAGCCACAGTTTGCTGACCACTGTCTTAGGTGACCATGCTAGCAGTTCACTACCCACAGGTTGAGAACCGCTGCTGTAGAGCCTAAGACCATCGGAAAACACAGATATTTACATTATGATTCATTAACAGTGGCAAAATGATAGTTATGAAGTAGCAACAAAAATGATTTTATGGTTGGGGTCACCACAACATGAGGAACTATATTAAAGGGTCGCAGCATTAGGAAGGGTGAGAACCACTGCTTTAAGCCCTTCCTCTCTTACCTGTCGCTGAACTGAAGATGGAAGTAGGCATGCATGGCAAGCGAAATAAAGATAGTTGACTCCATTTCACCCAGTGTGTCCACTGTTGTGGGAAGAATAAAATACTCATAAATGTATGAGCTAGGGAATACAAACTATGTGATTCTGGCGATTCTGCATATAAGTCCGTGGCTTTTCCATTTGCATTTAAAACTAACTTGGCTTATTCACAATAGCCAAAAGGTAGAAGTAACTTAGGTGCCCATTGGTGAATGAATGAGGCAGCCAGAGTCGGGAAATTCTGGAAAGTGAAGTGGTAGCTGCCACTCTCATGGGGACAGAATCTTATTTCTATAAGATGGACAGAGTTCATGTGGATGGGGGGGTGTTATAAAACAATGTGCATGTACTTAATGCCCCTAAACTGTACTCTTCAAAATAGCTAACATGGCACATTTTATGTTATGTACTAGTATATTCTATCACAATAAAGACCACTAAATACATGACTGGCACAATAGAAAGATGAATGTCAAAATGCATGCTAATCATTTAATGTTTAAATTCTTACTTAGAGGACATTAAATAGCAATTTAAAAAAAGACATAGAGAGAGACCGTAGAGGAAAGAAAAAGCTCTGCATTTCGGTACCTTAACTGCATTTCCCTGCATTTCCGTTCCCACCGGGTCCTGCGCATTCTGTAGCTGGTCCTGCCCTCCTCCCAGCACATCCTCTCCGGTCCTGTGCCCTGTTCCCTCCCCCAGCATCCGCATTCACCACTCCCAATGCACGTTCGCTCCTTTGGCCTCATGCTCTTCCCTCCTTGTTCTCCCTCCCTCCTGCCCTTCCTTTTATCACCAAGAGCAAGAGCGTCACTTTCTCATCTTCCCTTCCTTTCCCTGACAAATTTCACCTCCTTCCTCAGCCTCCGTCCTTCAGCTGAGAGTTGGGCCCACAGCATTCTTCCTTGTTCTGGGCTCCATTCCACTCACCCCATCTAAACCCACCCCCTTCTCCTCTTGCATCCTGAGGCCATGACCCTTTCCTCTGGAGCCCCCCAAAAACAATCCCTTTGTGCCCCTTATTCCCCCTGACTTCTGTCACACCTGAGGTGGAGGCTCCTGAGAGATTTAAAAAAAAAAAAAACACTTGGAGATCTGATGCTTACTCTTTTCCCAACGTCCCTGGATTCAACGGGCTCGCCAGAAACACTTTTCTTCAGAAAGATGGCCACCCAAATGTCCATCAACAGAGGAATGGATGAATAAGAGGTGGCCACACACACAATGGATAGTCAGCCTTTAAACGGGAGGAAATTCTGACACAGCCTACCACGTGGATGGACCTTGAAGACATCGTGCCACACCTGCTGGGCCTCTAGCCCTTCAGGCTCCACCCATTTTCTCCCTCTTTCCCCCATTACCTGACCCCCATCCTATTGGTGGGGGTCATATTCTGCATGTCCTCCACCCAGAGGAGGCCATAGCAGACTCAGGGAGGGCTAGGCTTACCTTCATGCCCCTTCATGTCTCAGGGGTAAGGCAGTGGCCGTCACTGCCATGGGTGGGCAGTGCCATGGTGCATGGGGGGCCAATCAGTAGTCTCCTGATCACCCCCAATGCAAGTAGCCAGCTTCTCTTTCGTGAAATCCCTTAGGGTTGCCCATCCACCTGTGGGTTGGGGTAGAGGCTTCTGGGAAAAGAGATGGATTCCACCCACCACCACCGGGGGCCCTAGATTTTGCACTGGACCAGCCTCCGTATATGTAAGGGGGTCAGTGGTGGAGATGCTGTAGAACAGTGGTTCTCAACCTTCCTAAGGCTGCAACCCTTTAAGACAGCTCCTCATGTGGTGGTGACCCCCCAACCATAACATTATTTTCGTTGCTACTTCATCACTGTCATTTTGCTACTGTTATGAACTGTAATGTAAATATCTGATAGGCAGGATGCATTTTCGTTGTTACAAATTGAACATAATTAAAGCATAGTGATTAATCACAAAAACAATATGTAATTATATATTGTGAAATATTTATTTCTAATTATAAATAAATGAAATTTTGTCTTGAATCATGTTGTAGCATGGGCAACAGTCTTCATATAACAACAGTAAACTACATTACTACACTTTGCTACACCGAGGAGGGGTGTGTCGGTTCCTAAGACCATGGGAAATAGGTGTTTTCCCCTGGTTTTAGGCGACTCCTGTGAAAGGGTCATTCGACCCCCAAAAGGGGTCACGACCCACAGGTTGAGAACCGATAGTGTAGAAGGAGCTGCTTTAGGCAATGGTATGGCATGGACTCAACAGGTTTTAGTGACTGATGTCAGAAGGACCCCTCCCCATTTTTAATCCACAGACAGAGAGGGGTTCGTGTGTTTAAAGGAAGCGTGGAAAAGTGGGGAGAAATCCTGAGTTTACTTGGGGACTTATTTATGTGGAGACATCCAGAAAGCGCTGGGAAATTAGGTCAGGAACCAGGAAAGAAGTCTGAGAGAAAGAAATAGATTTCCGAGCCGTGGGCATAGGGAAGGCATTTGAAGTCATGGGAGCAAACGAGAACAACCAGGACAGGATCCGGTGGCTGGAAGGCTGCTCCAGGCCCAGAAAGTGAGATTCAGAGGGAGGCGTGGGCCTTGAATTTGGTCACTAGAAAGTCCCCACGCACCTCGGCGCTGCACC